>JALGBA010000862.1:350000-1550000 GCA_023970755.1 Azemiops feae | reverse complement strand
ACAGGTAGTCCTTGAATTACGACCATTTATTTAATGATGGTTTGAAGTTACAATGGCTTCGGAAAAAGTGACTTATGGTCTATCCTCAAAGTTACGATCATCACACCAGCCCTGTGGTCACATGATCACAATTTAGGTGCTGGGCAACTGGGTCACATTTATGAAGGTTGCAGCATCTTGCAGTCACATGATCACAATCTGCAACCTTCCCAATCAGCTTCTGAAAAAGCAAAGTCAGTTGGGGAAGCTGAATTCGCTTTAGGACCATGTGATTGCTAAAAATGACTACGATAAAAGATGGTTGTAATATTGGGTTCGGTCATGTGATGACTCACTGAATGACCGCATCATTTAGTGACTGAAATTCTGTTCCCAGTTGTGATTGTAAGTCAAGGACTACCTGTGCCTGTTTTAATATGCTGGCTATAAAGCAATGCCTGAAAAAGAAAAACCAGAAGTAGTAGAGAAAACAAAGTTGCTGGAAAGATCAGTGTTCAGGCAGGTCAGTAGGACAAGCTGTGCTGGCACACTGGCAATGCCTGAGCTGAGGCAGGAAAAGAAAAGCACTGTGAGGGACATGCACCAGCCTTGCAGTACTCATCCCATCAAATCAGCGAGGATCTCTTTGGATAGTGTAAACTACAAAAATCAAAACATTCCAAGGCCTTCAGATGGTCAATCCAAAATGAATAGAAGTAGAACTTTATTTGGGTCCAGAACAACACAGTTTCCATTTTATGCACAGCTTTACTTTGTAATCTTTTTTAGAAGATTTTGTAAGAATTTCTGAAAGAATTACAATGCACACATTAAAGTGACCAACTGATATCAGTAATGTTGCAATTCATATCAAGTTTCAAGTAAATGTTAATACAAATAAGGTCTGAAAAAAATTGGAAGTATCTTACTCTTCTATTATCTTGTGAAACGTTTGACAATCTTCCTTATAAACCTGTAATTTGGGACGGTAGATGAAGTGGCTGAGAATCTTATCTTCTGGGATAGATGATGTGTTGACTGTGTGCTATAGAGAGAAAAAAAACATGTATTCCTTAAGAAAGAATCTAATTAGAATTAGAATTTTTCTGTTTAGAATTGAGAAAACAAATATGCGCAAAATTGAATTGGAAGCAATAGTAATTGCTTCTTTCTTAGTACAGCAATTCCAAAGAGGCCAAATTTGCATAAAACTAAATTAAACTTTGGCTGAACTGAATGAAAAAAGATGTTTATAATGGCTGAATGAGACTTATAAAGTCCAGTATGGATACTGATGAATCTTAGATAATCTCTAATATAAAGCACTAGGCTTGTTTCAATATTAAAACCAAATACTTACTCATATCACAACATAGTGGCTAGGACCTTTTACACATACACACCTTGAGCGGAAGTTGACTTTGGCGAGGCCTCTGTATTAAAACATGGACTTGGAGAAGTGTGAAAAATTCACGAACTGTGATGGTACCTTCCAGCAATTTCTAAAATGGAAATGTTTAAGCATAAACGTTAGTTGGGAGTCACAAGAATTTTATTATATTTTTTAATATACCCATTAAGCTGTAATCAAAATTTAAGAATAAAAATAAATTTAGTATATTAAAGCGTTATCTAAGAATGGATCAACAGACACAATTTCAGCAAAGCAGCAAAAACAAAATCTAGTTAATAAAACATTATAAAAACTCTGCTAGATTACAAGAACATTCATTATATATCATTACATGTTTTGAAAGAAAAAGGTATAATTTAATATATACCTCTTGCAAATTTTGTTCACAAATACTGTCCATGAGAAGCTGAGTCTCCAGTTCACTGTTCTTTTGAACTGGAAGGAAAAAAAAAATAGGTGAGAGAAGTGAGAAAAATATCCCACATAAAGTTATATCAGTAACAATCAACATTGATTTACAGCCTAAATCATTTTTATTTTTCCTTTATTTGGCATAAAGTTTTTGATTTTTTTCTCATTTAATATTCTGATAATCTTTGAGATGAATGAGAAGAAACACCTTATTTGTAGGACATGATATAAATAATATAGTGAGGGTGAAGAAATAATTCTACAGAAGTATTTAAATTTAAAGTAATCTAGCTTCTCACCCTGTGTTTCTAAAAAACACAACTGCCAACTTATGGCAGTGATGGTAAACTTTTTTTTGTTTTTATCACCAGTCTGCATTCTTTTTTGTATCCTGCCTAGAGGCCACAGTGGGCATGGCCAGTGATATCATGACATCCCCAGAACAGGCAGAACCAACCAACCAACCTTCCCGGTTTTAAGAATAAAATTAACCCTTAAGCCTTTTCGGTTCTCTTCTCAAATTCTTCAAAACTCAGTCTGAATTATTTTCAGTCCCACCCACTTAAGAAAACACAATAATCAGTTTGCCCACCCAGATTCATGGAATCAGAGGGACTAATATTATATTATCAAAAATATGATATAGATTAATAGAAAAGCTATAGACTTGCTAGAGAGAATGTGGTTTGGGTTCAAGGGTAAGGCAACTTTTAAAAAGTTAATAATGCATTCTCTTCCTCCCCTTTCTGACTGTCTGTGTCTATCCTCACTATTGGTATCTCCAATAAGATCCCTTGAAAAATGATGTGCCACAAACACTTCCCTTGTTCCCCTGCTAGGCTTCAATTAATAAAAAAATACAGTTTATTACCTGCAGTGCTTTATTTGGAACTGTATCTATTTGGGGGGTATGGAGTATCTTATATGGCAATCAATGTTCTGAAACTGGCATGACAAGTACAGCAGTAATTTCATGAACGAGCAGGATCACAGTAGCCACTTTGCAGCAAAATTCCACATATAGAGGAATTGTCTATCCCCTTCTAGTAGATAAGCTGCCTCTGAAATAAGCCCGAATACCTTCTGCCAACTGAAGGAGAAACTTCCATGGCATATACAATACTGCAAAGTGCCTCTACAGTATTTCAGTCTGTTATCCAAGTCATTAGTTTGGTTAGAAAGAAATCTTACCATTGCAATCTGTATCAGCCTTAAATGAATCAAAAAGGTTGTTCTTGCTGCTTTGTCTCTTTTCCAGTTTTGTGGCCACCACTTCTGAAATATACTTATTTTCATCAGTTTCTGTGTTGTTATGAGGCACCACTGTGCTATGAAGGGTCTAAAATTAAAATAGTCATTGTTCATAAAATATCAAATCACAATATTACAAATACTTTACAGGTTCGATTTTTTGCTATATATCATCATATAAAGCAATAACACTTGCCATGGAAATACATTATGTATACAGTTGTTTGAAATACAGGGATTAGTTAGGTTTCCTATGTTATTTTTACTCACTAGAAGAAAATAAACTGCCTGTTCATTACATTATAATGGAGTTTTAAAATATACTGCATATCAATTGAAGTGATATACTGGTAGTCCTCGAGTTAAAACCATAAGAGCCTGCCTATTACAGTTGGAAGTTGGGATACATGTTAACTCAAGTTATGATCAGCAGTCCCTGCTCTTCCCAGTGCAATCATTAAATGAGTGTGTGGGTCGCTAAGTGGAGCAAGGGGTGCCTCAGAGGTGGAGGAGATGCTGGGAGGCCTAGTGCCTTCGCCACCCTCTGTGCTACTCAATGCTCTACCTCTTAGGCAGTGGTGGGATTCAAACACCTGAACAATTGATTCTCTGCATGGACGCCGCTTCTGGAAGTCCGTTCTGGGCCTGGGCCTCCGAGGCTCAGAATGGACTTCCGGAAATGGCGTCCACGCACTTCCAGCAGTCCGTTCTGGGCCTTGTGAAAAAGGGCTAGGGCTTCAGCCGATTCGCCAAAGTCAACAAAAACTTAGCTACCGGTTCTGCCGAACCATTGAGAAGCAATTGAATCCCACCACTGCCCTTAGGGCAGGGATAGGCTACCTCGGCTCTTTTATGACTTGTGGACTTCAACTCCCAGAATTCCTGAGTCAGCTGACTCAGGAATTCTGGGAGTTGAAGTCCACGAGTCATAAAAGAGCCGAGGTTGCCTACCCCTGCCTTAGGGTTTCACATGCTCCTCCCTCACCTCAGTTGCTGATCATTATCTTTTAACACAGACCTCCTTCTGGAAGCTCAGTTGCAATGGGAATGAAAGCAAGCTGCTCTCCTACACCACAGGGCTGCGGCCTGGAAACAAGTGCCATTTTCAGAGTAATCATAACGACTTATGGACCCTTCAAACTGATGGTTGCTCCCAAAAGAGAAGGAGGAATGTGGCCTAGGAGCTAGCAAGAAACAATAGGGAAGGAAAACATTTAGCTCTCCTACCTTTCCTGATTCTGCTGCTGCCCTTTTTTCTGCAGAGGTGCCCCTGCTTTTCAGGGGCAAAACAAGGACCAGTTCCCTAGCTTTTCAGAGCTTTCTTCCCTGATTGGCTGGCCATCTCTCTCCTGGCTCTTGCTACATTTTGGGAAAGCTGCAAAGGCAGCAGCTTCTGGACAAGCTTCTCAAAATCTTTCCCTTGCTTTAACCGCATCTCTCCCCAAGAAAGCCCCATTTTTTTCAATAAACAAACAAACAAACAAAAAGCTGGGACAGACTTGTTGATCTTTCTCTCTCCCTTCTCCCCCCCCCCAAAAAATTAGGTGCTAAAACTAAACTCTCTGCTTCTGCCCTTCTTCAATCTCTACCCCTTTTAAAAACCTCATTTGCTAAATTACTGCATGTCTGGAAAGAGGGTGAAAAAAAAAATCTGACTCCAGGAAAGCAAGCAAGCAAGCAAGCAAAGAAAATCTTTCTGCCGCGCTCAGGATCTGAAGAAAAAGCTGGAAAGTGAAAGTGGCTGAAGCCGAAACAGGCAGCAAATGGCCAGGGCAGAAGCTGGATCCAAAAGAGGGGTTAGATAGGCAGCAAAATGCTTGGAAAGATTTTTTTTTGCTTGCCCCATGATGACAGATGATCTCACCCTGAAGTTTCCTGTAAGATGTCAAACAGGAGTGGAGAGAGCACAGGACCCTGCAGAGCAGAGGCTATCTCAGGGACTGCCACAAAGAAGAGGGAGTGAAGCTATTTTCCAAGGCGCCTGAGGGCAGGACAAGAAGCAACGGATGGAAACTAATCAAGGAGAGAAGCAACCTAGAACTGAGGAGAAACTTCCTGACAGTTAGAACAATTAACCAGTGGAACAACCTGCCTCCAGAAGCGGTGAATGCTCCAACACTGGAAGTTTTTAAGAAGAGACTGGACAGCCATTTGTCTGAAATGGTATAGGGTTTCCTGCCTGAGGAGGGGGTTGGACTAGATGACCTCCAATGTCCCTTCCAACTTTATTATTATTATTATCCCAATCAACGTTGCCTGGAATCAGCCCTGTAGGAAGAGAACCAGCACAATACAGGGCCACCCACTCCTAACCATATAGTCTTTCTTACCTATAAAACCTACGCTTAACTTGAGTACTCATATGTTGCTTACTTTAGAAAATGCTTTATTTAAATAGCTTTATTAAAAAGCTATTTAATAAACATTTAACTCAGCCATGACTTAATGTAAACATGTCAAAGTGAAGAGTACTCAGCCAAAAATATGATCACTCCTTACAATCCTAGCAAAGTTAGGATAGCAATGTTTATTAATTACATTTAGCATCACAGAAAACTAGTGAAAGAAAAAAGAAAAAAAACACTTCTGACTAGCCTTAAAAGCTACTTTTAATCATCTAAATTTCTCCACAATAAAAAAATCATTTTCTTCTAACATACAGACAGCTTTATGTATGGGTAAGAGGTTAAAGCAAAGTTTAAAGAGTATACATCTTTAGTTTAAAAGTATACGTCTTTTTAAAAGTTATATAACCTATTCATTATCACCATTTTTGTTAGAGCATTTTTATCCTCCAGGTACAGGTGCCAGGATTACAACTGAAATAATGTTTTCCAGTATTACCCTAGCTAATTTGTAGGTACTACTGATTTTCTTTAAAATAAAATCCTATTGCTGGGTAACTGTTTTTTAATCCACAGACTTGCAATAACCCCCCAAAATAGTAAACTTTTACCAACCTCCTTTTGTTCTGCAATATCATTCCAGTCCGTATCTTTCTTGAACTTTTTTTCCTTTTGAATGTCCTCATTTTCTTGATTTCTGGCTCTCTTTAATTTTTGATTAGTTTCAAACATTTCATTATTAACGATTATTTTTTCATTTATCTCATCAGGATATTTTTCTGGCACTTCATGACATAAAGATTCATTAGAATCCATTTCCTCTGCATAGGAAGGAAGCAGTTCTTCATCTATGTAAAAAGAAGTCAATTTCTGGGTTATTTTTTCTGAGGAACTCTTTGTAAGTAAAGAGACTTCGGAATCTTGAATTTCTGAGTTTTTATCCAGTTTGGCAGCAGTAGCTTCTATGTTGGAAAGTGCAGATTTTCTTTTATTTGGTAATTTAGGTGGGAAGATAGCCAAGGGTATTATTCTTATTTTACTATTACCTGTATTTAAAGGTACATTAAGAGGAATACCCTCAGTAGAACTTGTATTTATCCCGGCTTTAGAAGCCATTGCATTGGATTCAGTTCTTCTGTCTTCTTTCAACTTCAAGGAGCAACTTGGCTTCATTATCAGCTTGGGCAATTCTTCACTAAAACTGGACACAGCATCACAAGAGAACAGAACAAGTTCTGGTTTCTTCTCAGCATCCTGTAACTTTGGACAATTGCTGGTAACACTAGATCCTTTATTTAAAATGACTGGCTCTTCCACTGGAAGTATATTTATGGGACTGGATTTCAAGTCGTCGTGTTGATCTTTTGAAAAGCTTCCCCATTCAAGTTTCTTTCTGATTTTGTCATCATATGGAAGAACATCCATTGCTTTTATAGTAGTATCATCCAATTGTCTTGATTGAGATAATTTTTTAAGGTCATCTTTTTCCATTTTGCTTTTCTCCAACAGGTTTTTCTCACTGTTTAAATCAAGGACAATTTCATCAGATAGGATTGGCACTAGAGAGGACTTTTGGATAGGGAATACAATTGTGTTCTTTTTATTTGAATCTATATTTGATACAATTTCCTTCATATGATTATTCATTTCAGTTGTGCAAGACTCAAGTTGTCTCTCTTTAGTATTCAAAATGTTCTGCTGTACTTGGACAATGGACTTTTCAGATGTAGTTTTGTCAATATTTAATTTATTTTCACAATCAGCTATTGAAGCAGAGAATTCCGCATTAGATATAGCAAGGGAATGTAACTCACATTCATTTCTATCACTCCTAAACATCCTTTCAATTCCTGTTGTATAGTTGCTAGTTACCTCCATATTCCCATCATCTGAAAAGGCAACTGTTTTCTCTTCTGACATTCTGGAGGTGCTTGGTATCTGTTTTTCAACAGACAGCACGAAGCAATTATGTTCCTTGTTGGTAATTGTGTGTTTTTTTATAAATTCCAGATCATTTGTCTTTTCCTCGTGATTCTGTTCCATATTTTTTTCTAGCATCTCTTTCTTAAATTCCTGCAGATTCCCACAACTTATAGTATCAGAGTGCAAGCTAGTAGCTTCTATGCCATCCTGATAAGATGTGGATGCATTAGTCTCATTGAAAGGAAAAAGTTGCTTAGTTTGGCTAGACACCTGGCAATATTCAACTGTTTTGTTATCAAACAATACTGTGTGCATATTAGTACTTACTGGTTCAGTAGGTGTTTGATTTGAAGAGAACTCCCATTCAGCATTCTTTTCTGGTTCAGTCTTATTCTTATGAAAATTTTCTTCAGGGTTTTTAGCAAATGTAGGAAATCCTGCAGTACCCATATTATCCTGAACAGATATTTGCAGAGTCTTTTTGTTATGGAAGACATCATCATGGTTAACTAACACCGTGTGGCATTTTGTAATCTCCATTTCATTATGTTGTTGTGCAAAAACACTAGTATTAACTGGGTTTACTAAGGTAGACTCACAGTTTAGATTTCTTTTCTGTGGCAAAGGTTTTAGACTATTTTTGAAAATTTCAGCCGATAAAGATTTTGTCATTTCCATATCATTATTGCTCATAATCATGTTTTCTGCAGGAACAAAACTTGAGTATTTACTTATTGTTTCATAATTATTATGTACAGACATACTGGTTTCATTTGCACAATCTAAAAACGATTTCTGAGGGGTTGTCTTAGCTTGTTGGGTATCATAGTTTACTGCTACTGTATGACTTCTTGTCATTTCCATCTCATTTTCATCCAGCAAACACACATCAGTTCCTTCCTTGGCAGATTTCACTAGAATTGCTTTGCCATTTTCTTTGTTTTTTAACTGCAAAGTCTCAAAGCCAGTATCTTCGATAGATGTCATAGTTACTGGTTTAGTGATTTCCATGTCGTTATTATGCACAAACATTAGAGTTTTATCCGCAGGAACAAAAGACATGCTTTTATTTACTGCTGTATTATTTGATTTATTAATATTGGTATTCTCTTCAGAAGATGAAGTTTGTTCTTGAGTTCTTTCTACTGCCTCTGTGAGGCTCTTCCTAAACTCTACTTTACTGTTTGCAAACAAAGGAAATGCAACAGAAGTATCACTATCTGATTCAATTCTTTTCCTTCCAGTTCCTGCATTCTGCTTTGGCACATTAAGAAAGTCAGATATACTTCTAAGAATTTCACTTGCCATAGGATTAGTTATTTCCACATCATTATTTAATGTAGATAGCAGAGTTTTATTTGAAGGTACAATTGATAGAACAGGCCTATCTTCTGAATAGGTGACAGCATCATGGTTTAATGCTACTGTGTAGCTTCTAGTAATGTCCATTTCATTCCCGTCACCGAGGGAAAACACAATAGTCCTATCTTTGGTTGATCTAGTTCTACCAGATTTATTTTGCTTTTGCATAATCTGGGAACCAGAATTTTCTAGATACTGACTTATTATGCATGTTACAGGTTTAGTTTCATCCATGTCATTATATATATTAGTAGTTTTGTCTACAGATTCTAAGGGAAACACTTCAGTGGGTCTGTCATACTGTTGCATGTTGTAATTTACTAGCACCGTACAGCTCTTGGTAATCTCCATTTCATTGTCTTCACTCAGTGGCAATGCCATAAACTTATCAGAATCTGAATCAGTTATGCTTTTCCTACTAGCACCTGTCAACTGCTGTGGTATATCCCGGAATGCAGCAGGCTTCAGAGAATTATGTCTTAAGGATCCTACAGCTTTATTTATTTCCATATTCTTATTGAAAGTGAAGGTATTTTCATGTTCAGGTATTAAAGATATTACATTGTTTGAAAGCCCAACTGTTGTATTAATTGTACTATCTACTACTGCTGAGTTAGTCCATTTAGTGATACCACTAGTAGTATATGGCATTAATGGAGTCTCTATCTGCTTTTTAAAACTCTTGGAAACTTGCCTTGTATTTATGTTTTTTGCAGAGCTAAGATTTCCTTTTTGGTTTAAAAGCTCCATGTTACCACGATCGTTTTCCTGATCTGCAGCAGTCATCTTACTGACTGAGTTAGAAGGGTGCATACTGTTTACATAAGAATTCATGGCAACATGATTTTTTGTAATGTCCATATCAATCTCTCTAAAATTAGTTCTGTCCATTAGCTCGAAAACATCATTTCTCTGTTTTTGAACTAAGCCATGAACAGGGCTATCTGTTCCTTTAGAATGTACTTCCCAGGTTAAACCTGTACAATTCTTGGTCATTTCCATATCTTCAGAGAAATTAGTTTTATCACCATAGAGAACAGGTAGAGAAGTAACAGAAGAAAGGCACATGGGTTCTGTAATAGTTCCAAAACCAGTTTGTGAGGGTGAGGTGTCCCTGCTAGTTATCTTGATAGCAGAATTATGGTTAATGTTTGCTTCCTTGTTATTTATATTTATTTCACTGGGATACCTATTTGTCTTTTGCTGAATACCAGGCTGATAATTTGAAGTCCTTAGTGTACAGCTAACTGTGCTATGAGTAACCCAATTATCCTTTCCAAGATTCTGCTGTTGATTTATCATGCTACTTGTGCTGGTTCCAGATGGCAATAGTCTTTCTGTATTGGCAGTAATTGCATCCATTCTTTCAGCACATCCTAGCTGCTTTGGAGCAGAAAGAAAGAATTTTTCAGTAGACAGAGCAGAGGTTTCACCATGTTGCCTATTATCATCAAGTCCTCCAAAGGCAGTAGTCATGTTGCAATTTTCTGCTTGCAAACGAGAACATGCATTTTGTTTGGAAGAATAAGTATTTCTTTCTGAAGCTGCTTCACCTGAAGGGATAATCTCATTACAGGGGGCTGAAAATAATTTAGTGGACCTTAAACTTTCCAAAAAGTCTCCTAAATTAATTTTGTCTGTCTTTTCAGTATTTGTCTTCTGCTGAGATAAATTGCTTTCATTCATTTTTACAGGGCTATATGAGAAGCAGGTTTCAGTAACTTGTGAAGCTTTTTTTCCAGGTTTTATCTCAGACAAAAATGATTCAAAATTTATTTTCTTGGGTTTGTCAGTTTCTTGGCAGATTTTAGTTTCATGGGTAATCAAGACTGTGTGACCAGATGTCATATCCATTTCATTTTGTTCTGAAAAAATCAGTGTTCTATCCACAGTGTTCAACTCTTGGCTAGGGTTGGCATCAAGACACTATAAAAAAGAAGAAAGTGCTGACATTTTAACTACTAATTATATTTAAGCTATGTTTTACAAACCTATGTTATACTGAAAATCAATGCTCAATCCTTTCTATAAATAAATTAAAATACACTACTTATTTTAAATTCATCTTTTGAATTTCATAAAAATGGGAATGGTTTGACAATTTTGGGCTCAAATGTGATTGCTTTTAACTGAAAACTGCTACAAAAAAGAAAGAACCCTGAATTTTGAAACTAAGCAATTATTATCTGCAATAAATGAAGGAGAGATAAAAAGGAGGCATCTGCAGAATAGTTCAGATCAATTACATATATTTATGTATCAATTAGTATCTCAGGTTTCAAAGAAAAGATAGTTTTAATAAGTACTCGGGGCATCACAAATTCCAAATGCTCTCAACTGTCATTCTTATAAAGTTATTTTAAAGAAAGGAGAAAAACTTCAAGATATGTTTACTGGCAGAATCATGTTTAAATACATTACATGAAGGCAGAGAAATGAAGAGAAAGTTTGAGGACTTGTATGTCAAGAATATAAACTGAAAAATATGGAATTAAAAATCAGTGTGGAATCTAAATCAGAACAAACATTGAAAATGTTTATATTTCTCTTATGTATAAACAGACATTGTAATTTGCAAGCCAAAGCTCTCCAGTTAAATCTTCTGTTCAAGCAATTTGAATGAAATAAACTATCATCCATTTAAATAATTGCTTAAAGTATTATTTGAGTTGCTGTCAAAATAAGCAACTATGAAAGGAATGTTTACAGGGTAGTTATCCTTCAACTTATGGAATTACTGGAAGCAGCATTAGCTTCTTTTGGAAAACTTCTAGTAATGTTTATAGGTGTTTTTAATCATTCCAATAAATCTTATTGAACTAACTATATTAAATTGATATGATAGATTACAAAGATTAAAAATTGGTGTATTTTACCTCCATTTGTTGCAAAGTATGGATAGGAGCATGAAGTAAAGTGTTCATCCCTTTGAGGAAGAAAATAGGATTAAATCCTTCTGGTTAGCATTTTGACATGCCACATATATATAAAATCAATCTATTTTCTGCCCTAACCTAGTGCTAGCAAAAGATTAAATTTTCTAGATGCAAGAAGTTTCTTCATAGTATCCATCTTGTATCCCATTTGGTTTCTATTCTACTTTCTATTGTTCAAGTAGCGGTGCCCATTACAAGCCACAATGATATATCCATAATCAGACAAATTATATGATTATTTGATTTTTTTAATTTTATCCTGCCTTTATTATTGTTTATAAATAATTCAAGGTAGCAAACATACCTAATGCTCCTTCCTACTCCAATTTTCCTGCGAGGTAGTTTGGGCTGGCCCAAAGTCACCAAGCCTGTTTTTCATGTCTAAGGCAGAACTAACACTCATGATGTCCGAGATAAATATGTAAGTTGTGTCAGTTGCATGATTTAACAAACTTTTTTTGTTCACCCTGCAAATGACCATGCCCTCAAGTCTTATTTTTCACTTGCACCTTCATATAGGGTTACATTCTTCCCTATATGAGGATCCATGGTGGCGTAATTGTAAGAATGCAGTTTTCTTCATTTTCTCATAAATGAGTTACTACAATATATTGATTTTAACAGCCTTACCATATAACCATTTGATGTGAGCCTATTAGGATTCAGAAGCTTCTCTGTCACAAATTCAATATATTTCATATTATTGCTTAGCAAAGATGTTTTTATGAATCACAGCTATCAATAAAACTTTGAATATTTATTTATTGGGTGCCATATAAATTGAAATACTTGCACAAATAAAAAGTAATAAAATAAATATTACCAGTTATTTCATACTTGGTAGCTTCTGGTTCTTCATTTCTGGGGAAAAAACCACTGACTTAAAATTAACTTTTTATTAAAAGGCTTCTTAAGCAAAGTAAACAGGAATATAATTTGAAATTGTAAATGCTGGAGTTAATGGACTGTTTCTAAGAAATTTAGCATTTAATAACAAATTCCTGGATATTGTTTAGAACATTGATTTGTCTGAAAACATCTTATTAATGAAATCCTTCTAGCTCCAATTGCAAATATGAATCCCTACCTTTAGTCATCAATTTTAGAATTGTGAACTGGAACACTAATAACATGATAAAGATGAATGTATTAAATGTACTAAACAAACAGTCCTGATATTAGTATGAATGCATACAAAACAGAGTGATGGGGCCATTTTAAAAGAAATTATTTGACATTCTATTCATTCAATAACTTACTCATTTAGCAGATTTTGATTTCTTGCTTCTTTTGAAGGTTCTAAAACAAAACATTGTGAAAAATGACCAAAGTTATAAGAAACATATGTGGTAATCATAGTAATGTAATAGAGCAGTCCCCAACTCCCGGTCCATGGACTGGCACTGGTCCGCAACATGCTAGAAACCAGGCCTTGCAAACAAGCAGGATGCAGGCAGCACACGAAACCATGCCCAAAAGCTTGGGGGCCGCTGATGTAATACATTTATTTTATCCATATCTACAACTAAAGAATAATTAAAAAGTTCTCACCTGCATGATTTAATTCGACAAAAGTTTGAGGATCATGCGGAAAGACCCTAAAAGCAGTGATAAATTTAGAATATATACTTAGAATATAAATTTAGAAGTAACTATCTTTAACACATTATTTTTATTTTACGAGAAATACTGACACACAGATCATACACTTTGCTAACATACAAAAAAAATACAATTTCTTGTAGTTAGTCCTGACTTTGAATTAACCTGTACTGTGTTTCAAACCTGGTTCTATTTAGTGCCTGGAAAGTTGCTCTTACCAAGCAGTTTCTGGGCATAAACTGGACACTCTTTGAGAAATGCTGCATCTGCTTTTAACAGATGTATTGCATATCCTATACATACTTTATTTCCTTTTGGATTGCTAATATTAAATGAATTGACTTAAATGTCAGCAGTTTAACTACATATTATTAAATATCTCGAAATGAAGACAACTTATTCTTATTTAGTACTTAAGAGATTCCTCTTTAAGATTCCTTTCTTTCTTTTGTATTAAATTAGAGCAATATTTATATTAAAACAATTGAAACATCTTGAAGAATATTCTGTAGCCTCTATATCATATATTGTTTTTTATATTCAGGAATGCATTTATATTTGAAGTGCTTTTTCAACAAACTCACCTTATGGTCTCTGCAAAACTCACCCGCCTGGAATTTTTCTGACGTTTCTCAACATTGTATTCCTGTACACGCAAGACAAATTAAATTCAAAGGCAAATTCTCTTTTGACTAGAACATCCGAAATGGGTAAGGTAACATATAACTTACTGCCTATATCTGAACAAACTTTAAGGGATAGGTGTATCTATGGTATTTAATCACAGGTAAACATGGAACAAAAATCATGAACATGATTTGATTTCCTCTCAGTCTTGGCGATGCAGCACAATTCTACAGTAATAGAATTGATTCTCAAGTGAGAGTCCTGATAAGCAATATATTTTAAAATTGTCTTGGCATGGAAATGTGCTGTGTTTGCAGTACAGTTCAGCAGGAATGGACAAAACACTATGTTCAAGATGTAGAATGTTTAATTTTTATTCCATAACACACTGTTCTGACTATTCTGGGAGTGGACTGTAATTTTCTAGAAGCACATCTACCAAAACTGGAAATGATTCACTGTATTCTAGATGTGATTGGAGTCTGAAATAAGCCAAAAAATTATATGCTCTCCCAGTTTGGCACTTTTCAGGAGAAAAATTGAATTTTCTATAGCACTAGAACAGTTTTTTACAGATAACTGCAATCAAAGTACATGCTTGTCCATGGTCTGTGATAGAATACAATCCCAGTTACATTATGGAATAACATTGTATAATATTCCCAGAACATTGCAACCTCATCCTAAATAAACTTCCCTGGAACTATATTTCACTGTCTTCAGTTGGATTTTTCCCACATAAACATGTCACATTATTTTCTTTTATAGTTACCATAAACTATAAAACATGAGGGTTTTTTTATGAGACTATCTTCCAATCAACAAATGCTAGTGGTTACCTGAGTAAATTCATTTCCTGCCCCTAAGTCACAAAGAGGTGTTCGGGGAGTTTTTAAAATCTAAAAAGAAGATAAATAGAGTTCAGAAAATAATGTTCACATTGCCAAAAGTTAATTTTTGAAGGAAGCAGTTGTTTTCATAATGATAGGTACATTGATTTTAACATATAGTATAAAACTATAGCTTACCTCTATTATTTGGCCTCTCTCTTTTCCAAGACTGAAAGCATTTACCTGCAGGATATTTCTTAAATAGTCCAATTATTGTAATCCAAATAGCAACCCATTTTGGAAAACTTCAAAGAGTAGATTCAAAATGAATTCTAACATGCCTCAACTATTTAAGAAATGTCCTGAAGGTCATGTCTTGTCGATACACATAAAAAACAAGATACTAATTCACATCTTATTAGTAAGCGTATAATAACCTAAACATTTCAACTAATATCCAAATAGTACATTCTATTGAGCAGATTATGAAATGCAATAAAATATGAAATCCACACTATGTGGCATTATTTTCCATAGGTAGAATTGCAAAATATTAAAACAAAGTAACCTCTTTGGTATGTAACTGTTACAAAAACCTGACTGAATATTCTGCAAAACATTTTTTGCCTTGCACAAATATGAAAAATGTTCTGGTTATTTAAAGCAAGAAATTCAGTAGTCAGCTTGAGGGCACATCATTCTGGAGAAAAATCTGTGTGGTTGCTAAGAGTTGACACCACTTCCATGATACATAATAAATCAATTAAAAATGCCAGGATAAAAAAAAATCAGTCACTGAAAGGGCTATCATACAGTTGACTGTTTCATATCAGAAATTATCATAATAGCAAACTATATTCAGCTGAAAAAAAATTTTTTTTTTGTTTAGCCACCCATGAAAGTAGTCTTCCATGGTTGTTCAGTAAGTTTGTTTATATTCTGCCTTTATTATTTTTACAAATAACTCAAGGTGGTGAACATATCTAACACGCCTTCCTCCTATTTTCCCCACAACAACCCTGTGAGGTGGTTTGGGCTGAGAGGTGACTGGCCCAAAGTCACTAAGCCTGTTTTTCATGTTTAAGGCGGGACTTGAGCTCATGGTCTCCTGCTTTTTAGCCTGCTGCCTTAATCCTTAGACCTAGGAAATAATATGTCTTTATGACAAAACTTTCTAACATAATAGAAAAATATACTGTAGTGTATCTATTAATTCAGTAGATATAAGACCAAGCAACATCAGTTGTAGCATCTTTTTGATAAATTGTTCGTGTTATAAAGAAACGCTTTTGTTAGATCACTTGTTATAAATAAACTATTACTTTCTTCTACAAGGAAAACTACTGGTAAGTTATACTTACTGATGAAATTCTTCTTTTATTCGTGCCATCTGTAAAGTCTCTAAAATAAAATGGAAAAAGAAAACTTCATGAAAACTAATATCCATTTATTACCAACATTATGTATAGGGGTACATGTATATATTAAATGTATGCATACAATAAAAATAGTTACTATTTCAAAAGATAAAATAAAAACAGCATTTAAAACTTAAGAACAGCAATAACTGCATTACTACATAGAGTAACAAAAACCTATCACTGTAAGCTCAACTTACTTCTCCTCATTCATCTCAGAGTATACCCTGTCCATTTTGGAAGCCTCTGGTATCTGCAGTATTAGTAAACCAAAACACAATGGAACATTAGTCAATCAAAATACAATGTCAAAGCACAAGCTACCTTTGGGAACTCTCCAGGTTGGAAACAATATAAACACACCTTATGTCATAAAATGTAAATGAGAACATATTTTTGGTTGTCAATGACCTAGCAAATGAGACCCCGAGAGAAAACTTAAAATACTAAAACAATTACTTGAATTGAATTTTAACTAATAAACTTTGCTGCCTTGAATACGTGATCATTTCAAGCATGGATCGATACAGTACAGGTAGTCCTCGACTTACGACCACAATTGAGCCCAAAATTTCTTTTGTTAAGTGAGACATTTGTTAAGTGAGTTTTGCCCCATTCTATGACCTTTCTTGCCACAGTTGTTAAGTGAATCCCTGCGGCCGATAAGTTAATAACCCGGTTGTTAAGTGAATCTGGCTTCCTCATTGACTTTGCTTGTCAGAAGGTCACAAAAGCTAATCACATGACCTTGGGACATAGAGTCATAAATATGAACCTGTTGCCAAGCATCTGAATTTTGATCATGTGATCATGGGGATGCTGCAAAGGTTGTAACTGTGAAAACCGGTCCTAGGTCACGTTTTCCAATGCCATTGTAACTTTGAACGGTCACTAAATAAACTGTTGTAACCCCAGGACTACCTGTATTTTGAATGGGGTACCTTCCAGGTGTGAACCTGAGACCAGGGTTGAACTCTCGCTGCATGACCCTTGTTCCCAGAAGGGAATCTGGAAGGCCCAGCCACTGAACGTCCGTCTCCAGGGCGGCGGCCTTCCCCAGAAGGAGGGGACCATTAAGTACCTCCGGTCGGACCCGTACTCGCCACGGGGGCTGCTTAGGGGAACATCTGAGACAACCCTAGCCCTTCGGCATTTCTGCATTGGTTTGCCCGGGAGCTTGTCCCTGGCAAAAGAGGGGCCGCGGCCTCAAAAGGCAGGGAAGAGTTCCGGCGCAGAAGAAACGCAGGGTCGGGACGGAGGCTGAGCATGCAGAAGCTA
The DNA here is from genome assembly GCA_023970755.1 of Azemiops feae. Lineage (NCBI taxonomy): Eukaryota > Metazoa > Chordata > Lepidosauria > Squamata > Viperidae > Azemiops > Azemiops feae. The sequence continues at coordinate 1,532,624 of JALGBA010000862.1, read as the reverse complement.
CCTACTGTCAAGCCTCCCTGAAGAAGACGAGGATTCTCGCTCGGGCAGAAATAAAGCCCTCTTCCCTCCCCTCCCCTTTACAGCACGAGTCACTTGCTCCTCCGCGGGGTGGGCCGCGGGCAGAAGAGGAGCAGAAATCTTCGACAGAAAAGGCGAGGGAAAGATTGGGGGGGGGGAGGCTGTTTGGAAGTTCCTAAGAAAATGGAGTCATCCGCGGCGAGTCTCCGGCAGCCTTCCCCAGCTAGCCGTGAGGAAAAGGGCTTCGGGGGAGGGCGGTGTTTCGGGGAAAGGCTTGGTTCGGACGAGCCTTGGGGGAAACCAGCCGCAAACCCGCCTTACCTAAGCATGAACTCGCGCCTGTCCTAAGTACCACACACTGGCTACTCAGGCCAAGGCTCCGTTCCCGCTTCCGGTTAAAATAATCCAGGTCCCTTTTTCGCTGTCAGGATCGGTCGACTTTCCCAGTCATTGTTGCCACAGCTGCAAGCACGGAGGCCGCCACAGCCGTCGGATTCAAACTAACCGCCAGGCTTCACGCATGCGCCGCCGCCGCCGCCTCTAATGCTCCTGAAGGCTCCTTTCCATCATGGCGGTTTCCTCTTGCAGTACAACATCATGCTCCACCCTCCCCCCCCCCAAGTGGCCACGAGTGTTCTACGCCGAAGTAATGTGCGGGGGGGGAGGGGAGGAGAAGGAGGAATAGCAAAAATCCGAGTAAATAATTTTTAGAATCCGAGCGGTTGTCGTATATTAGCACAAAATCCTACATTTTGATTTGTCACTTAGAAACGAAAGCCTTGCACGTAAGTAAAACTGAATAGGAGAAAGCCATTGGAAGGAATCGCTTCATATAAGGTTGGAGAGAGGATAGGCTTCCGCGACGAGGTGGCCGAGTGGTTAAGGCGATGGACTGCTAATCCATTGTGCTCTGCACGCGTGGGTTCGAATCCCATCCTCGTCGTTGTGTTTATTTTACTGCGTCTGTTTTTTTAGAATAACGGATCTTGTTATAATAGTTTTTGATTACTGCTGTTAGTATACAACTTAACAAAAATGAACACTACAAGTAACCCTCATCAATGCAAATAATATAGATGAAAGCTGAATACTGGAAATCAGAAATTTATTTATTCATTTATTTGCTTTAATACAACTGCAAATACGACTACTTCTACAATCTAAGTCTCAAGGAAAATATGGACTAAATTATTTTATTTTTCCTTGACATCAATAAAGAGTCATTTCAAAGGCTGAGAGTGTATACATTTCATCAAACTTTTGATCTTTTCAGACATGTAAATAAATTCCATATTTTTAGACTATAGCTGACTGATTTATTGATTTAGTCACCCAATTTAAAACAATTCTGGGCAATTTACAACAAAACTAAAAGTCAAGTCACAAACATCAACCTCTAAACAGAACACATTGCAGCTTAGGATCAACATCTCCATAAAGCTAATTAGAATTATTCCAGTGCTAGGAGTGTTTCATGAGTTTTGGATTCCTTTCGAGAGCGCTCTTGCTAGTAGATCAAAGGTTCATTTTTAATTTTAAAATACAGTTCACTCTACATGCTTGACATCTTAACTAGCTTAAACTAGCTAATATAGTTTCTGTTGGGATAATTTGTTTTTGTGGGGGGGGGGGAATTACTCAGGATCCTGGCCCAATGCCCATGGGGCAGCTGATCTTCATTGCCTTTTGAAAGCCAACAGTCTGGACCAATTTTTCTGGGAAGATGGGTGGGTGGGTGGACTGCTCCATTGGAGAAGGCACATTTTCTGATCCTATCAAATGCTTGACTAAAGGAAACCAAGACACAGCACAACTGCTGAGAGTTCAGGGGTGGCCACTCCCATTCTGAGCCTGTCAGAGATGAACAGAAATGCAATCACTGCTACCTTACTTCTACACCTAAGCCTCAATCTTTACTTAAAAGGATCAGATACTGTAATCCATTCCCCCCAGAATCCTATGATATTGCAACTAAACCACTTTCTCCAAAAAGGGGATGTTAGGAATTGGACGATTATCCAGTATCATCTATCATCAAGGCCACCTTTTCATTCAAGGACAAATTAACCACTTCCTGGCCCAACTCCCATGACACTTCTCGGGCAGGCCTAACAGAGCAGGATGGACATGGAATCAATGTGCAAGTAGCTGAGTTTACAATTCAAAGGGTTCTGTTTAGGGCCTTGGAATAAACAAACACCTAATACATCCAGATCATGCCTGTCAAGTCCATAGAATCTAGTCAGAATCCAACTCAGAACACATCTGAGCAACCTTGTCAGAAGTTGCCTTGAATGCTGCTCAGATGAATAGACCTGAAGATGGCCCTCTAAATTCTTTCTCCCCAGGAGGATATAGCCTACCCAGAACAGAGCCAATTTTCTGTGATAACAGCAGGAAAATAATAACTTTTCCCCACTATTATCGCCACAGTGAATTGACTATGAAAGAGGGAATCTTGGAGCCTGACCATCCTATAAACCTGTAAATTTTGTAAAATACTGTAACATAAACATCCTTGTTAAAGTATAAAATGCAATTTTATATTCATTTCCCTGTTTTCCCCCCATAGACTAAAAAGTATTTTCAATAAATATTAAGAGTTCCCCAAACTTTCCAGCTTTGCGGACTGGTGGTGGTGGGGGAGTGGATGGTTCCATGCAAGCAGCTGGCAAGCATATGCAGGCCCACCACTTGCGCAAATGGAGTGCATGCACTCATCCACTGTTCGTGCAAGTGGTGATATGTGCGCGTATTCGCTCGCCCACTGCTTCTGCGGCCCAGTTCTGAACGGCTCACGGCCCAGTAGTAGGCTGTAGCCCAGAGGTTGGGGACCCCTGATCTATTAGTATCACTTATTAATCTGCATTATATATTAGAAATACTCAAATCTTCTAATATTTTTATGAGAACAAGTGATTATATTTTGTAAGATACTATGAACAAATGTATAATACTCACATCGTACTTTTGTAATGACAGCCTGACCTGAAACTTACTTTTGAACTTGAGTATTCCCAATTTTTCTCTTGTGAAATTCATGCCAAAGTCAGAAATTACTCGCATATACACGTGGTTTACACTATTTTTTCCCTATACTTACCTTCGTACTTGCCAAAGCTGAATGTTATTTCTAGCCATCCAGATTTCCAGCCTTTCAATTTTACTGAACTGAATCAATTACATATCGTAACTCCATTTTTGCTATCTCATTATATATGAAAGTGATCACAGCCACTCATATGAATATAAATCTGCATGGGATTCCTGTTTTTCTGTTGGAATGGTCAGACTGAGTAGCACACTTGTGAAAAATATCTCACATTGTATTTCTCCTATCAAAGTGGGGGTCCATAGTTACACTTCTTGCCTGCAGAGTGCATTTTTCAAACATTTGGCATACTCTAATAATTCCATTACTCAAAATGTATTAAACAAAACTGATAATTAACTGGCTGGCATTTCCCACATACAAAGCATTCAAAAGGAAAGTTTGTCACTGGGAAATTATGATTCCTCTAACCCTAACTTTTCATAGGTATTACAACGGTCTACTCCATTTTGTTCAGGGCTGGAATTCAGCTCTCCCAGAATTCATGCTTCAGATATTTTAAATCACGTCAACTTTGCACAAGTAATTAGCAACAGATGTTTTTAATGTGTGTATTTATTGGAAAGAGCTCAGTTTCATCAGATTTTTAGAACCAATGATTGCTCCCAGGAAACTGGAACAGCTTTATTATTACACAGCTTTTTAAAAGCAATGAAATAGGCAGTACAAGCTCCCCATAAGACACATTAACTATGATTGCAGCTGTTTAATGAGCCCTTTTATTAAGTTAATTTATTGGAGACGCTATGCAGCTCTATTAAGGAACAGAGCAGAGCAGAGCAGCTGAGTGGCAGTCATAGTAAAATAGAGTACAGAAATATATAGTATTGAAATAGAGGCCCAACTGGTTGTGAGGACCCTAAGGGTGGGAAGTGGAGCATGGGCTATCTCATGGGTGGGGAGAGGCCTTGGAAGGCCCAAAGCAGGGATGGTCCTGTACTGGTCCCTCAAGGGTCATCCCTGAGGCATCCCATGCACACTTAACGACCTGCACATTCGTTTCACGAATGCCCTGGGGTGAGCAAGGATGGAGCTCATTTATCCCGACTCCAATGGGCAGGTTCCAATATTGTTGTAACTCATGGATTACTTGTATATTCTTACTTGGTAAGAAATATTGCTTCTCCAAATTATTATTTCATTTTCTTGCAATAAAAAGAAAATTTTGCAAGTTTCTTCACCTATATTGACTCTTCTTCCATTCCATTTGCAGACAGTTTCTCACCCGCTCTTCATTTTATAAAATAAGATTCAAGTCTCTTCCCAATCATCCTGGGCCCAAGCAGGCATTTTGGAACAATATTCAAATTCCATTCCTTTATAGCGTAAAGCATGGAGATACATCACTAACTCTTTGGGTGATGGATCAGGCCTTACCATTTTGCATTCTTCACATAATGGGTCCACCTCATTGTGGAACTCAGTTAAACACATCTCTCTACTTTCAGTTTTGTGCACATTTGCTTGAGGGCCAGAATTCAGAGAAAGCATCTTTTCTTTGTCTTCTGACTCTGCAATGTTGTCAGAATGATCAACTGCGGTAGTGACCTGCAGAGGCTTAGTTCCATTTTCTGGAGTTTCCTGCTTTTTCTCTCTTAAAACTGTTTTCAGGTCCTCCTCAACAATGTCCAAGATTCCCAGACTCTCTTTTGAGACATATTGTTCCGCAAATGACTGAAGCAATTCATCATCAGTTTTATTAACACTGCCTCCTTTACCCTTTTCAGGACCCCATATTTCATTATTGTAGATAGGATCATTGACAATAGGGTACCCCAAAAATTGTAGATGGACACGGATCTGATGGGTACGGCCAGTATATGGGAAACACTTTACCACACTAGTCTTGCCATTGTAACTGAGCCGCTGGAAGATAGTTTTACATGGCTTGCCTTTGGGATCCACTCGACACAAACCCATTTTGTAAGACATAGACAAGATAGGTTCTTCACAGATCACTTCATTTTCTGGAAACTCTCCAACCACACGGCATACATACTCTTTCTCCAGCTATTAGAATTGGGGAAAGAAAAAATAATAATTTGAGTGTAGAATGTAGAAGGAATGTGTACTTCAGAATATCATTTATGCAGGTACGCAATTATATGGCCATCTACCTTACACCAGTGTATCTGGATGGTGTATAAAAATTAATACCCAACAATTAAAAATGACTGTTTGAGGAATGACACCTTCCGTTTATAAAAATCCTATCAATAGGGCTAGTGCCGCTAGTCCAATCTCCCCGCCCAAATGTCTAGGGAAAGAGCTTGGTCTTTAGAGCCCAAAGGTTAAGAGTCAGAGCCATCTGAATCTACAAGGGAGAAATTGTTTGACATCTAGTTAATCTACTAACCATGTTCTGTATTGAGGCTAAAAGTGTATCAACATTAAGGTGGACAGGAAGCAAGCTTGAAGCATCTTCAATTGGCTTTAAAGCACCTCAAAAACCAGAGACTGATATTTATTTGTTTACTAGCTAAGGAAACATTTAAATTGCCAGAACTTGTTAAATTTACAGCTCATCTACCAAAGAATGCATGGTATCAGATAGATGGCTTCTTAGCCATTTCCAGATTTTTTTTGTGCCTTTAGTTTAGTGTTGACTCCTGGCAATTTCCTGGACTGGTCCCTGCAATTTTCTTGGAAAGATTCCAGAAGTGAGTTATCATTGCCTGCTATCTAGAGTTGAGAGTGAGTGAATGATCCAAAGTCAACTATTTGGCTTGGATCTAAGGCAGGACTAGAACTCATGGTTCCAGTTTCTGGCCTGATGCCTTAACCACTATCCCAAACAGGATCTCCTCAGGAATGTACCAAACACATATAGAGGTTAAAGTTCTGGTCCTGGAAGTCCTATAAGAATTTTTGTTTGGGTTATGAAGTTCACTGAGCATGCACTGAATCTCTCTCAGATTAATCTTCTTGCACTCTTACTTTAAAGATGGTGGTTAAATCTGTATATCATACAGATGCTGTTGGAGAAGTATATTACAAATATCAAGATATCATTAACAAAAGCAATTTGACCTGTCGTTGTCGAACTTGTTCATCAATTCTCTTGGACACTTCTGCAGACTTGGCAAAGATGAGGACACCTGATGTCAGGCGATCAAGCCGATGAACAGTATGCAGCTCTTTCAAGTTATGCTCTTTGCCCAAAATGAAAATGACAGTGTTGTGCCGAAATCCACCACAAGGGTGAACAGGTAAAGATGAGGGCTTGTCTACAACCACAACTTCATCGTTGTCCTCTATAAACTCAATTGTTTGTGCTGTAACTGGAGGTTCATGGCGATGTATGGTATTCTCCAGAAAGTCATTATTCTGCAAACAAAGCAATTATTATAGTTTAGCTAAATATTTTTTTGAAACAGTTAGTATGCAAAGTATGGTCATAGCTTTTCATATAATTTTTCAAAGGAACTACCTGAAAATAATACCAGTATGTCTGCATTCAGAGACTGAACTCTAACAATTAAGTGGCACTGATATTTAATCTAGTAAACGTAAACTATCACCAAATTGTAGACCACAATCCTCTGTATGAAATCAGCCATGAAACTGTATTACTCTTGAGATGCAAAAACCAAACCTAAAGCACAGATCCTTGTATTTTCACATGGAACAAAGTCACATTACAAATGGCAGCTGTCCTCCCAGAATGAGTCATGACACATTTGTAACAGTTTGGGGCCTCATTAGGGTGGAAACCAACGCAACTCAAGCACTGATGGGGTATTTTTGCACACCTGATTCTATGATATATGCACACATATTCAAATATCCGTCACTGCAAAACTTACAGGTTAGGAGGTGCTTGTTAAAAAAAAATAGGTCTATATCTGCTATGTTCATATTGAAATGGGGAGGGGAAGGAGAGACTACTAAGACCAGAAAGCTGGCTAAGGGGCTTGTCCGATACCTTCACTGCCTGACTTGGCTTTTTCTCGCTGCGTGACCGCATTCTCCCACCGGACTCTCACCGCGTGGGCTGGGTCCAAGGCAGGAGCTTTCGGCATTTCGCCTGACACCCGGCCTCCTCACCTTAAGTACGACGCTGAGGTCTTTCAAGGGGTGTTTGTTGAGCAGCAGACGTCCGGCTTTGGCTGCGGCCAGGTAGTACTCGATGGGCCGACCCCGGAACTCTGAGTGGAAGACGTCCAGAAGCTTCTTTCCCACCCAGCGCCCCTTGCAGTAAGTACTGTAGTCGAAGTAGTACGGGCGCACCTTGCGAAGTCCACCTTCGAAGTAGTAACTAGTTTCGGCGAAATGGGCCTCTCCGAAGCTGACGCCAGTATTCCGCTTCTTTGGCGGCGGCACGTACCGCTGCTCTCCCTCTTCGAGCGGCCCCGGCCGCTTCCCCTGCCCCTTGGATAGCCGCCTCTTCTTCGCCACCGGAGGAGCGCTTTCCCGCTCTTTTGGCTCGGGGATCGGCTTCCCTTCCATGCTTCTTCCGGGCACAAGGTCGGCTGGAATACCCAAGGAAGCGCGCTCTGCGTTCGGCCGGACTAAGAATAAACGGAGCAATGATCTCCAAAACGGCGCGGGTCGCATGCTGAGGAATATAGGCGGACAGCCAACCACGTGGCGCTGTTGAGCCCCGCCCCCGCGCGACCGCGTAATCTTTACCCAATCACGTTATTCTATGTCTCTGACGAATAAAGTAAGCGACGGAACGAACGTGCTGTCTGCTACAAATGCGGTAGTGATTACGGAAGGCTGCGCATTTTGTTTTGCTGAACTCGGGAGGACGAAGCACAGCAACGCTTGGAGCATGTTTCCAATGACTGGATTGAAGAGATTATCCGGTCTGTTAGTAGTACGCTCCAGACATCCTAACTTGAATAGGTTAATCTGAATTAAAAGTGGGCTTTATTCGCACTTGCAGCACAGTGGCCCAAATGCACCAAAACCGACTTTTACTGCCCTTACTACTGCATTAGCAAAAAATATGTGGCAAAGATACGATTAAAGCTGGTGATATAGTACAAGCTTTAATTTATTAAAGTCATGTGATAGTCTCACTTGACTAGCGCTATAACCGGTGGCAGAGAACAAAATCTATCGGCCCAGCTGTTGATGAATATATAGTGCCACCTCTTCTCGCTCTTTTTAATATAACTTTTATTGACAATAATACTAAAGGAGAAAAAGAAGTAAAAAAAATGAGACTAAAAGCTAAGACGTGCATAAAGGAAAATAAGAGGGAGGTAGAAAAAAAGATATCAAAAATAAAAACTGCCTTCCAATCTTCACAGCATTAGATTTTAAGCTAAGGTTACCTCGTGACTATAGTTTATCCTATCAGTTCATTTTTTCTTTATGCAAAAAAAAAAACTAAGATTTTGAATCACTAATAAATATAAACATTGTCTTTTTGCTAATCAGACAAATTTAGCTTTTCCTGAAAGCTCTTGTCATCTTCACCAACCATTCCTCCATTGTAGGTATTGCTAAATTTTTCCAGCTTTTTTTTATACATCCACCAAACATGATAAAATGACAATAAAAGGTCAATGAAGTGCTGTCATTTTATGCATCAGCACTCAAAACCTGTCAAATGATGGGTTCTGGTTTGTGCTTGGGACTCAGAAATATAGACTAAACTCATTGTGCATCTAGTTTCCTTTACTAGTGCATAGTCTCTCACTTGATGCATAGATGTTCCATTTCTACCATTTCCATTCCTTTTTATAACCTTGTATGTCTCATACAATAACTTTATTTTATATAGCTCTTGCATAAGTGTTAATAGCTTGCAATGATTATATTTGTATGTTTCTTCTAACGATCTCATCTCTATATGTTGGATTATAACAATAATAAAGCTTTATGATTTGCTGTATTGGAAATTGTAATGTAAAGGAAGTAAGTGATAAAGAGAATGAATTAACCAATGAATAAGGAATCACTTTATGTAATATTTACAAAAGTAGTGAATGAAGTGCTCTGATGAAGGCTAATTTTACACATATACATAGAAACACACTGATGTTGGGATAATTGATTAAGGTGCTGGACTAAGAATAGGGAGATCTAGGTTCTAGTCTTCCCTATGAAAAATGATAACATAATTTGTTTGAAGAAATGAATGTTTATTGAAATAAAAATAGCTGTGCACAGGAGCATATATCTGTCCACTTTGTTATATAGAAATGAGAGTTGGGTATGTTGTAACAGTAAATTGAATGAACTGAATAGGAAAGTATATGTAGTAAAATGAGGGATGCAGGTTAAGAATGAATAAATGAAAGTGGGTTGAATTAAAAAATGAGTGACATAAAAAGAGTTTATTAAGGTGGTTAGCCTTGTACAGAAAATGAATGAGGATTCTGTTGGAAAACAATATAAAGAATGACTGGGTTGAGAGGAAGACAAAGTGTGAGAGATAAGAATTGTGAACAACAAAAGGCAATGTGTGTAGTGTTGTATGGCATAGTAGTGTAGGAAGAAAAATCTGGTTCATGTCTCAAAGTCGGTGTGGGGGAGGTAGGTGGGAAACCCCGGCAGAGAAAATAAATCTGAGGCAGGCTGCATATTGGAAAGGAGGTCTCCATTTATTTGGTGTTTCTGGGATGGCTGACAAAATAACCTGATGAGTACATGGATTTTTATACTATTCTAGGGCTTTGAAATTGAAATATTTTGGGTTGTAAAATATTCCTTGAATATGTGTGTGAAGATATGTCACATTGTTGCTCTCTCTTTTGTAAGGTGTTATGTCCTGTTTTTGAAGGTAGATCGGGATGTAAATTCTAAGAGTCTTTTATCTTCCTGGCTAGGCAGAGGTGTAAAAAGTATGGACACAGGTGTTAAAACTGCCATGCCTTTTAAATGTTGATTGATTCAAGGACTGCCTGTCAGCATTTTATTGCCTTTAAGAAAACATTGTATTTTATTAGTAAAGATGGGTTTCTCTGACTTCAGATCAGAAGGCTGTTAAATGGAGAGGGGGGGGGGGAGAAACTTCTATCATTAGAACCAAAAATAGTTTGTAAGAAAAGAAAGATATAGAAGAGTACAGAGGATGATATTATATAAACCAAATTCAGCGATATTTCTTTTTCCATTATTTCTTACTTCTTTTCTGTTTTCCACAGTATTGTTGCTTGTCCTGAAAGGGTATAACATGATACATATAAGGTATGTAGAATTAAGGTATGTCTGGACAGATTGTGAACAGAATTTATTGTCAATAGCATAACTGAGATTGCAGTCACATTATACAAAAATCTGCTTCATTCCCTACTCCCATTTTTCCTTTCAACAGTCTAGTTTATGGGTGAAAAGAATACCTAATTCTTTCTTGTCAAAGAATTGGAAATACAGAAATACTAGAATTTATTTATTATCTACACAGAGTCATAGAAGGAGCCATTTAGGTCATCAAGTTCAACCCTTGGTTTTTATTGGTCCACCCCAAAATATCTTAGTTATAGACATCAGTTATTGATCTTTAAGTCTCAAGGAAATATTTGTCTACTGAGCTTTTAATCATTATTCTAAGTTATACTTTTGCTTTGGGGCACAAAGTGCCTTCAGGTGTTCAGTATAACTTCAGCTAAAAATATGTATAGACCACAGAAAAGTAGGCCATTAAGTACAGTTATTCACTTTTGGTCAGGACTTGTTTTGCTGTATCTAAAACCAGATCCAATATTATCAGGCAAGATTGTTACTGTTTTCTGCATTAACAGGATATATGAAAAATACTTTCCAAATATTAAATCACAATATCAGACAAGATTGTTACTGTTTTCTACATTAACAGGATATATGAAAAATACTTTCCAAATATTAAATCACAAATAAACCATTTCTTATCGTATTTATAAAAGTCACAGAAAGTGGCTCCATTGTTTATTCTACATTGGTACACACAAGATTTATTGATAATTGTGAAATGTGTTGTTATTCTTGAATCAACCAATTTGCCTTGCTTTGTTTCCAAATTCCATCCAAGTTCTTAAAAGTACAAGTCAAATGTTATTTTCAAAGAGGATAAATGAGCATTCATATATACTGTACTGCAAATATCAATTTTTCCAAATATAGTTCATAGATTTTCAAAAGGTCCTTTATAAGCTATTTAAATCTTTTAAAGTTCACCCCTAGAGAAAAAGAAATAATTGACTTTTATTATATCACACAATCATTCTTTCTTCCTAAAACCCAATGCTAATATTTGGTTGCGTCACTAAAAATACTACCAAAGGTGGCTGTTTAGAGTTATATAAGTAATCAGAATACTGAAGATTCTGAGTAGTAAATTAATACTAAATCATGCTTTCCAGTTTTAGATTGAACAATTAATTGTGATTAGAGCATAAATAAGGAAGAATGGAAGGAGGGGCAAAGCAGGAACTCTTACTCTTTTACTCTACAAACTGATTTTACCATTGTTAATTTTAATTCAAAGAAGTGTATAGGAATAATTGTTAAATTTTGGAGTTACAATATGCATAATAAAACCCTTTAGAACATCAATATTAAACCAAAGTATATGTAAATTCACACTTATAAATACACCTGCAATCCAGTCACATGCATGTTTTGGGGAAAGCAAGTTCCATGAAGCTTAATAGAACTTAACTTGCAGTTTCCATGTATTCATAGCATTAAATGTTGGAAAATTAACACTGTAACATATCAGAAAGATACAAAGAGATTCTGAAATCATTATTTGGAGTAACATTTTTGAACAGTGGTTTTGGCAAAATTATAATGAGCTCAAACTCCAAAATTCCATTTTGTTTTCTAAGATAGTCATTCCTTGTCTGCTTAAGGGAAGATAATTCTAGTTTCTGAAGTGGTTTTGTTAGAGATTCCACTCTCATATTAGTAGCTTTGCTTTGCCTAGCAAAAGCCAATTAGGACACCAATTCACTATTCTCGGGTAACTTTACAAAAGAAAAAAACGTTTTAATATTTTACCGAGGCCACTGTTTTTCTTTGTCTGTCAGAGGAACATATATCACACCCATCAGCTGCTTTTCCACAATCTCGCCATCCATAGTTTTGTCAAATTGCATCATAACCTGGTTTCCATTTTCTGGCCCTACTGGCAAAATCAGTCGTCCTCCAGGTTTCAGTTCATTCAGCAACTGGTAATACAGAAAAATTATCAGTAAATATGGTAAGGCAAATTAAAGACTATAGACTATATAGTCTATATATATATAGTCTCTCTCTCTCTCTCTCTCTCTCTCTCTCTCTCTCTCTCTCTCTCTCTCTCTCTCTCTCTATATATATATATATATATATATATATATATATATATATATATATATATATATATATATATATATATATATATATATATATATACACACACACAGAGAGAGAGAGAGAGTATATATATATATATGAAAGCTTAAATCTCATAATGTTAGGAAATAAATTATCAAAAGCCTCTATTTGAAGTATTCTTCTGAGTTTATTCTATTTGGGGCTAATCTTCTAACTTAGGTCACAGTTGCACAGCACTTTTTGCACCTTTGAAAACAGAAGATAAGATTATTGTTTATTAAACGGAGCTGAGATGGGTCCTTCTGTATCCTACCTCCATTGGCACAGTGGGTGCAGCTGCTCCAACATGGATGGCATCATATGGGGCTTCTTCAGGATATCCATTCCTACCATCCCCAACTGTGGAGAAGGAATGTGGGCAGTGAAGGTTTTATAAGAAGAAAATGATTTTTCTCATTTACAATCCATTTTCCATGAAACCCCGCAGGTGACTGAAAATACAGTGTCTAGTTTAAATTACAGAAACTGTGTGTGTAATACAAAAACACAAGACCTACAGAGCAAAATGACAGATAAAGCAAAATAAATGCAAGCTGATTAATTGTCAGGGGCAGGCTTCATTAACACAAAGATTTCCTGGAAAAAAAGAGACCTATTTTGAAGTAGAAGCATCACACTATGGATATCACTAGAGAAAAAGTTCCATTCAGTATTATTCCGTTCAATATTTCAGTGATATAATTTAGTCTCTTATTTTCCAATTAGAAGGAGCTTTAAAAAAGATCCAGTAAAAAACCTCTGGGTAAAATGAAAAAGAAGTCATATGGAAAGCAGTGAATATCAAAACATCCAGATTGTCTAGTTTACCATAAAAAGAATTATTATATAGAGATAATTCTTTAGAGACAACTCATCCCTGTAGTTTTGAAAAATATATTTTAAGAATTATCTTTCTAGTATGCTTTCTCTACTGTTGAAAATACCAAGCACCTATCAAAACAGAATTGGTACCATAGCTACAAAACAGATAACTTACCTAAAAGTTTCACTCGTCCAGAACTAAGCAAGTTTGGATCATCTTTTCTGACGTTCCCAAGGGATTCATGAACCAATTCTTCTATGTGCTCAATACCTATTGCCTTGCCTGTGGGGCCCACCTATAAAAGGAGTCATGTATAATTCAAACTCTATTACTACTTCAAATTCATTATTATAGAGAAAATAGAATTCATTAAATAAATCATTATGAGTTTAATTTAGTACAGATTCATTAATTTTAAATAGAATTTTAGAATTTTTTAACATTGCTTGATTATGTAATTGGAAGTTATACTCACAAGCAATTTATTTGCAACTATCGCACAATTGCATCTCTCTTCCAGTTCCAATGTGAGGAAAAAATGTGTCATTCATATAAATCTAACCACATAGCAAAATTCCACCATATTAAGTGGAACTCACTTTTGGTTTTATCTCTTTGCAGTGCTAAAAAATTATATTGCCTGATAGTAGTGGAATAATTAAAGAATGTTCTGTATGGGGTTTTGTGCACACACACAGAGATGCAAATGAATTTTTTGTGTTTTCCATTTAATTTTTCAGAGTTTAACTTTTGTAATAGCCAGACAGCAATTTCACCGGATATATCAAGTTGACAGAATACTAACTATAAAGAACACACATAGGTATGCCTTCTCACCTGTAGCAAGAAGAGAAAAGAGATTTTTTGCAAAAAATGCTTTTTGCTTACCATTCTAGCAAAACAAGCAGTGAGATAGCCACTTCCTGATCCTACATCTAATGCCTTTGCTCCTTCCACTAGCTGGTCCTTCAGTAACTCAAGGGCGTGAGCATGCTGTAGAAACAACCATTATACATAAGATTACACATTTTCTACATAACTTATTTTCACAGTTTTTAGCTAAGTCTTCCCCCACTTGATGTCTTGAGAGAGATGTGTTGAGTGACAATTTCTCTTACATCAAAACCACCAACCATGCAGGGCTGAGAAAAGAAAAGGTTGCAGTCCAATACATTTCGACTGCATCAAGGTGAAAGTAACAATTCTTTTTTTACTAGATTCTAGCACCATTTTTCAAGCAAAAGAGGAAACAAGTTAGTTCTGACCAACTTAGTCCTGGCAGACAGATTTCTGTAGTACTGGTATACAGGTAGTCCTTGACTTACAACAGTTCATTTAGTGACCGTTCAAAGTTAGAAGGGCACTGGAAAAAAATGGCTTATGACTGTTTTTCACACAACCATTGAGGCATCCCCATAATCACATGATCAAAACTCTTGGCGATTCTTCCAGGCGCTTGGCAACTGACTCATATTTATGACAGCTGCAGTGTCCCAGGGCCATGTGATCACCTTTTGCCACCTTCTGACAAGCAAAGTCAATGGGGAATCCAGACTCACTTAACAACCCTGTTATTAAATTAACAACTGCAGTGATTCACTTAACAGCTGTGACAAGGAAGGTCATAAAATGGAGCAAAATTACTTAATAAATGTCTCGCTTAGCAACCAGCAGTGTGCTGCAGCTGCCAAAAAGGCCAACACAGTGCTAGGTTGCATTAACAGAGGGATAGAATCAAGATCACATGAAGTATTAATACCACTTTACAGTGCCTTGGTAAGGCCACACTTGGAATACTGCATCCAGTTTTGGTCACCACGATGTAAAAAAGACGTTGAGACTCTAGAAAGAGTACAGAGAAGAGCAACAAAGATGATTAGGGAACTGGAGGCTAAAGCATATGAGGAACGGCTGCTGGAATTGGGTATGTCTAGTTTAATGAAGAGAAGGATGAGGGGGGACATGATAGCAGTGTTCCAATATCTCAGGGGCTGCCACAAAGAAGAGGGAGTCAGGCTATTTTCCAAGGCGCCTGAAGGCAGGACAAGAAGCAACAGATGGAAACTAATCAAGGAGAGAAGCAACCTAGAACTAAGGAGAAACTTTCTGACAGTTAGAACAATTAACCAGTGGAACAACCTGCCTCCAGAAGCGGTGAATGCTCCAACACTGGAAATTTTTAAGAAGAGACTGGACAGCCATTTGTCTGAAATGGTATAGGGTTTCCTGCCTGAGCAGGGGGTTGGATTAGATGACCTCCAAGGTCCCTTCCAACTTTATTATTATTATTATTATTATTATAAATCTTGGGCTCAACTGAGAAGTCGAGGATTACCTGTAGTTTCATGCATTTGTATTGATTTGTGTCATATACCTCAATGAGAGATGTACCAATATGGAACACAAAATTATTCATATAGATTAATGATGTATATAAGACACAAGGAAGGGTCTCATACGTAATTCAGTGGCAGTGTATATGGATACAGCCTTAGGTCAAATCATCTGGGCACTTTCTGTAGTTATAAATTATAAAATTCCATTTTCTTCTATTACAAAAAATATCATATAGCAATGCCAGAGTAAGCTGCATGGAAATAAACTGATAATGCAAATTATAAAGCTTTACATTGGTGGTCTCTCTGCTTTACTGAGTAAATATTTTCAATGCAAGAATGTCTTCATATACTGTTTAATATAAAAATCTGTCTTACCATGTGGGGTGCACTGATGGTAGCCTTGTATCCTGAAATAAAACCATCAATAAAAGGGGTTTTTCCCCATGCTAAGAACCATCATTCAAGCAACATTACAAACCCTTCATTTTCTCAATCCTTCCAGGCAGTTGAAAGTGTAAGATGGTGAGCAACCTTTTAGTGCAGGTATAATAGTTTTTAAGAAGATACGGACTGCAAAGGGCAGGATTTTTGTTTTCTCAGCTTTTCACTTAATCATATTTAGGGATTTTTAAAAAAAACTCTTTGAAGCCCAAATCTATATGAAGCCCAATCTGTATGATTTTCAGCTCAAACTGGCAGATAATCATGCCACTGATCTTTAGATCTTTCAGAAACAACTCTGGAGCTACCCAAAGTAGATTCAGGAACTATGGACACTCCTGAATTAAGGTTCTTGTTTAAAGTCTTCATATTAACTTATATTCTGGAGATGACCACTTGATTGCTAAAGTGTATCAAATGTTACTTAAGATGAATCTGGAAGATGAATACATTGAAGACTATGGTAAAATGAGCAAAAAAAATTGGGTATAACATAACTCAAATGGGAGAATGTATGGACTAATGGACTAAAATTTACCTTAAATTATAGCTTGAAAGACATTTTTTATAAAATGATGTATTGTTGGTATTTGACTCCAGATAGACTAGCAAAAATGTATAAAGGGACTTCTAATAAGTGCTGAAGATGTAGTCAAAATCCAGGTTCATTTTATCGTATGCAGTGGTCTTGCAAATACGTGAAAACATACTGGACAAGCATAACAATGACAATACAGAAAATATTTAAGATAAAATATTAATGAAACCTGAAGCTTGTCTTTTAGGTATTATGAAAAACAATTTGGGGTGCTATTACTTCACATGGTGACAGCTGCAATGATTGTACTTGCCAAGCACTGGAAGGAAAAAGGGACAGCTGAAGAATGGATTTAAAATTGACTGAATTAACAGAGATGACAAAATTAACTGCTTTGATCAGAGATAATGAACTAGACAGCTTTATAAGAGACTGGAAACCGTTTGTGGACTTTCTACACACTAAATACAATAACAGATAGTTAATAGAATAATTTGAAGATTAGTGTAATGTTTAGCTTAACCTGTTGACCGCTCTTTCTTCTTTTATATACATATCTTTGTAAAAGGGGAGGAGAATTTACTGTTTTTTCTTTTTTTCAGCATCCAGCTGGGATGGATTCTATACTGTATGTTAGATGTTAAATTTATTTGGTATTTGGATCACTTTTTTCTCTTTTTTTATACACCAATTTTTTTTCTTTGTTGTTAAGAGCTGGACATATGTTTTTTTTTCTGTTTTATATTTTATTTTTTATGATAAAACAAAATAAATGTACTTAATAAAAAAGTCTTCATATTCCCTTTATTACCTGTAGAATAGTCTGGATGAAACCATGCTTTTTAGTGGCCTGGAACAGATAGGAGGTTCCAAGCATGAAAACAATATATAATGTGGTCTCTAATATATGCAATATTTCTTTGTTAACTGACAATAGTTTGTGATCTTACCAATTGACTGAGGAGAATCCATATATGGATAATAATTGGTATAGTGGGCTCTATCGGTAGCCAGCATCGCAGCATAAACACTTTGAGATTTAATCACACCATTTTCTGCAGGGAGAAATGAATACAAGTTATTATACAGTATAAACCTCATATCTGTCACAAAACGGAGACCAGCTCAAGGCAGCTACAGGTCAGATATACATCATATTCCTTGGTATATAGCTTATGTTAGATTTTATAAAAAGCTAAGAATACTGAATTATCTTAGTTATAAGTCAAACTAAGAACATAATTTAGTTTTCTTAATTTCTTAGCTTCTTAACATCCATCAAATTATATATCAGGGAATATGATCTATATCTGAAATCCAGTACCCTACAAATAGTACAATTCAGCTTCAGATATTTCCTCTATTTCATATTAGAACTAGCATAAAATTATTTTTTGTGTAGCCTTAGATAACTGGAATTCATTACAAAACATAGTAACAACTTTCAACTTGGATCATTTAACCCTAATTAAATGTCAATGGATAATAAAGTTATCAGTACCATTATTCATGATAGTTACGTATTATCTTCAATATTAATCATTTGGAAAAACAGAAAGGTATATCACCATTTGGCCACTGTAAAGGAAAATAGGAAGTCTTTTTGCCTGATGTAGTTGGGACTTTCTGTCCTTAAAAAAAGGTTGGTGGGAAAGAATCATACTATACACCTTAGAATGGAAGTGGTGGATTGTCTACCACTTAACTCCCCCTAGTCTATTTAAGATTTCAGTATTGTGCTGTTCCATTTGATATAATTGCTAAAAGACATTCTTAATTTACTAGACCACCAGAATTGTTAATTATGAAAAATGTCCAGGTACTTCAGCAGTGTTTTAGAAGTCTGTCCTAAATGTAAACTACTGTTTGTACTCACTATACAGATTGTTGATCAGTTCAGCGTGTGTCTTCCCAGTTGAGGTCCAAGCCATAGTTCTCGTTGGCAACAGTCCCATTAGCAAAACAGAAAAAGGCAGCAAATAGCTCATTGCACATAAATGTTCCCAATCCTTCCTAGCCAGTCACAGTGGGTTTTTAAAAAAAAGGAGGAAGCAAAAGATGTTTAAATAAAACTGTAGAAACAAAATCCTACATCAACCAGAAAGCAGCCAAGATTAAGAATAGATGTCCAGAGGCACGCATAGAAAACACATTTGCTGATAAAGTTCAAAGTAAGTAGAGTGTTTCATATTACCAGAGAGAGACTGGCAATGAATTCAGAAGCTTATTCACTTGTAATCCTTTGGTTGGTCATACCATATCAACCCAACTCTGAATTTTAGAATTAGCATCATTATAATAAAGGATCTTTAGCACCATTTCATTTCAGCAGGTATTGTGCAGTTTTATAAATGCAACTTAACTATTTTTATGCCAAACAGCTGTGGAAGATAATTTGAAAGTTCTAGCTCGTCACCAACAAACAGATCCCTCCCCAAAATTATTCCGTTGCCTTTCAGCCTCAGCTTCCAAGCTCTGCTTAAATTGTTTTATCTGCTTTAGAAACCAAGTTCCTGCTGATACCCCTTCTCAAGTCAAAGGCATGTGAGCCTTTCTCAGTTTTCCTCCAGCACAGCAGAAGACTGTTTAGAGAAGCCCCTTCAGGACAGCTCTCCTAGCAACTCCCTCTGCAGGAAACTTCATCTGCTGACCTTATAGCATTCTTTAGGCTAGTATTGCTGAAACTTAGCAATTTTGACCTGGGTGGAGTTCAACTCCCAGACTTCCCCAACCATCCATGGGGGAATTGAAATCCACCTATCTTAAAAGTTGTCCAGTTTGAGACACACTGCTTCAAGCCTTCCTCCTGCATGACAAAGCTAGACAATTTATTTTAGCACAGCAAACGCAAAACTATATGCTGAATCGGAAGCTGTGTTCTCATGCTATACGTGCCCACGATGAACTCAACTAAGCTAGTTCTCTGCTTTCACACCACACGCTGAACCAGACTACCCCTTCACCAGTGGTCCAGAGCAGTTAAGGACCTCTCAAAACACCCACCAGCACGAAGCGACAGGGAGGATTCCTCTGTGCAAACGCAGTAAACCTAATGGCATATCCCCACCCTCTCCAGTTTGTTACATAACACTAGAAAGGAGGAGGAAAAAGCTACGGTTCGCGTCTCAGGGATTCCAAAACGTAGTTAACGCAAACGCCCCAAGTAATGCCCGGTTCCAAGATGTCGCCTTTAACTACATGGAGAAGAGGCTTCGTTACTTTAAAGAGATAGACTAAACATATGACGTTTGCCACTTCCGTTGCTCTTAGGCGTCTCCATATGCGGGCTGAGGGGCTCTGAAGCAAAAACAATCGAAGTGAAGCTCCTTAGCAAGATTAAAGAACTCACTTTTTCTGCGAAATAAGTCTGGTCTATTCCTCACCTCCTTATTTCTCCCTGGATGAATATGCTCTCTTCTTACCTATGGGAACAGCGCTCGGATTTAATGTTTTCCCCAACTTTCTTTGAGGTCTGTCTTTCCAGCACTCCTCTCCCGCACATGGACGATGCCACAACGGGCCATACGGAACCGGAAGTTAAATAGTAATGCCAATCAACCGCGATCCATCTTTAATTGTTGGGGGATCGATGGTTTTTCTTACCTCCGTCCCCGCTCTCTTCGCCAATTGGCCAGCGTGGAGGTGAGAGAGACCCGCTCGCTCAGTTCCTTTTCTCTTGGCGGGTTCTGACTCGCACCAGGAGCAGGTTTATGCATCCAGGTAGGAAGAGTCGGAGCCGCAAATTAAGTCGCGCGCGGGGGGGGGATAGGGCAAAAACCCATTGCGGTGCAGAATGGGAGGGATCCCTCCAGCGATCACCTGGAAAGATCATTGTTGAAGGCCTTCCGTTTCTGTGTCTCGAGACTGGCGCATCAGTGCTATTTTGGCAATGCCCACTCTTGGTAGGTGGGGCACGCGATGTGTCTGTATCATGTTTTTTATTGCCCAAGTCATTCAGGGTTTTCAAAGCCATTTTTTAAGCTGAAAGGCTTTTATGGCAGTACTTTCTCCAGGATGGCAACATAGTCTCCAGCTGTTCTGGATTGCAACACTCGGAATTCCCGGTCGGTGTGATTGGGACTTTTGAATTGCTAACTACATCTGGAGGACTGTAGCTTGGAAATTAGAGGAAAACCTCAACACTGTAGGAGTGAATTGCACAGCAGAACCAAATTCCTGAGGGAGGTGGTGAACTCATGTTCTTGGGAATGTTCAGGTGGGTTAATAGAGCCATCTGCTGGGGATCTCCAAATCGGATTTCTGCATGGAAGAGAAGCTGAAATTGATGGCTTAAAGCGGTCCCTTCCAATTTTATGGCAGCAATATTATTGAGTACTCAAAACTTTCCAAAATATTCAATTGAAAGCATTTAATAGCTTGCCACAGTTCATAAATACATATTTTATTAGAAGTTGGGATTTGATATGATACCTACATTATAGCAGAGATTTGTCTTGGAAGTCTCTGGTGCAGTGTTTTGCAACTTTAGCAACTTTAAGATGTGTGGACTGGGGAATGAATGCTGGTTCATTTGCTAGCTGGACAATTCTGGAACTGAGGTCCACACAAGTTGTGGTTGATAAACAGTGCCCTGGTGCTATGCCTACAGATGATATATTAGGATAAATATAAGTGCATATCAATTTAAAGTTCAGATTGAGTTGCACTGGGAGGGCAATGCCAGCATTCTTTGCAGTTTTGGAGTTGACATTTTCCAGTTTGCAGTAAGCAATATACTTTGTAATTCTTCCTTTTTTAATCTTTTAAACATATTTTTAAATTATCATTTTTCTCCAAGGAATGTACATATTAGTTTCTGGCTCTTCCTCATTTAGGTAATAGTCAGCTTTTATTATTGTTTTTATTATTATTTTTATTATTATTATTATTATTATTATTATTAATAGTAGTAGTAGTAGTAATAGTAGTGGTGGTGGTAGTAGTTCTGCTACCTATTCTAACATATGCCAGCAAAACATGGACACTAACCTCACGATCAATACAAAAGCTACAAGTGGCACAAAGAGCCACGGAAAGATACATGCTCAGCATCACAAGACAAGATAGAAAGACCTGCACATGGAATAGAGAACAAGTGCAAATATACAATGCGATCAAAAGAGTAAAAGAATTGAAATGGAAATGGGCTGGTCACATTAAAAGAAAAATTCATAGCAGGTGGACTAAGGCAGTCATAAAAAGCGTCCACAAAAGAGACCCAAAACAAGATGGATCAACGACATCAGCAAGGACTGCGGGCCCAATTGGCAAAAAAAAGCTCAAGACCGTATTGGTTGGAAACATGTGGAAGAGACCTTCATCCAGTAGTGGATAGACAATGGCTAAAATTAGTAGGATGGCATGCTTTAGTAGGATGGCATGCATAGGATGACATGCTTTCCTATGGTATGAGAAGAACAAAATTCATAAATACTTTCAAAACCACTATGTAAGAAATGCACTGCTTTTGACATAGGAAAAGGTAAAATCAAGAACTTACATGAAAATACCAGGATGGATTTCAACAATGGAGGCGTTTGTACACTCAAACTTAATCAATTATGAGACACTTGTGACTTATAAAGATATTTTGAATACTGATGGGACACTACAAACTAAACAAGAATTGGAAGAACAGGGCATTGAGCTACCATGGTGGCCACACCTGCAAATGCAAATGAGATATGAGAAAGATGCAAAAATATATGGTTTTTACAAAGACCAGACAATGTTAGACCAGATACTATTGTCATCAGATGACAAATTGATTAAGAAACTCTACAGCTTTCTGTTTAATTAAAAATAGAAGATGAACAAGTTAAAGAAACAATGATAACTTGGGCAAAAAACGTTGGGCACATGTAGAGTTAGAAAAATGACAAGACCTATGGGAAAGAAATTACAAAATAACAATGGCAGCTACCTATAAAGAAAATTTATATAAAATGTTCTATAGATGGCACTTACCACCTGCAAGATTAGCAAAAATGTTTTAAAATGTGTCTAGCAATTGTTGGAAATGCAGACAAAATCCAGGCACATATCATCTTTGGTGGACATGCCCTAAAGCAAAGAACTATTGGTCAAAAATACATAGGTGGCTAGAAAAGATGATAAGAGCACAGGTAGACTATAAACTGGAATTATTTCTTTTAGGCATAATTTCAGAAAATTATGATAAGAAAAGTGTATACTTAATATTACATATATTAACAGCAGTGAGAATTATATTTGCTCAAAAATGAAGAAAGACTATCTGAAGAAGACATAAGAAAATTTTGGACTGTGCAGAAATGGGTAGGCTCACATTGAAAATGAAGGGGTAGCAAGACTCAGAATACTTTCAAACATGGGAAATTTTTTATAAATGGTTAGAAAAATGGAATAAGGGGTAGGAATGGAAATTGTATTACTATTAATCTTAAACACATAAACCCAGACAATGTGTTGCTTATTAAATACTAAAGATTGTTACTGTAAAAAATTAATAAAATATACATAAAAAGCAAGTATTTTTTCACTTTTTCATGCCCACTAATGTTTTAGATAGACCCAATCTGGCCTTTGGGCCGACTTGTTTTACCAACGAAAGATATATGATTTCTATTAGAAATTTTAAAACAACGAATACAGCTTGGTCTAGTAGTTAAGGCACCAGGCTAGAAAGTTCTAGTCCTGTTATAGCCATAAAAGCCAGCTGGGTGACTTTGGACCAGTCACTCTCTTTCAGCCCAATCCACCTCACAAGATTGTTGTTGTTGTGGGGAAAATAGGAGTAAGGTGCATTGGATATGTTCGCTGCCTTGAGTTATTTGTAAAAAATAATGAAGACAGAACACAAATAAATAAAGCTTATTATGCAGGTAATCCAGCTCTAAAATGATTAATTTCCTGTGGAGTCATAAATATTTAAGAATTTATTTTCAGTTTATAATATTTTCTTCCCAGATGTTTAAAGTTGAATCTTTTTCTGTAGAAAATTCCCTGAGCATTTTGGTTATAAACACTTGGGAAAAAGGAAGAGTCAGCAAAGTTTTGTATGTCCTAGAGCAGATAAATTGGCACCAAGAATGTTAAGTGCGTAGAGTTTTGAGAAAATTTAAACATCTGCTTTTTTTAAAAGTTACTCTACTTCTGGTCCCAAAGTAAAACAAAACAAAAAGAAGATATATGTCAATATGATGTTATATACCTGGTAACTTACCCATCATTTTCTTTCTTTCTTCTTTTTCAGAATTGCTGCATCATGATCATGATTGAAAGTGTTGATTCTCTGGTTACTGTTTCCAGCCAGGACCTCTGGACTGAAATTTGTTCATCTCTGCCACATCCAGACCAGAATGAAGAATCCAATAATACATTTGCAGATTCCTTTGCAGATTCTTATGTTCACGTGATGGAGAATCAGATGGAAGCAAAAGGCCCCTCTTTGCAAATGAATGAGAAGCCCTGGGTACCATTGAAAGATTCCGAGCTCTACTTGGCATCTTTAGGTCAGTATGGAAGTATTTTCTAATCTAGGCTTATTCACAGGATTCTTTCCTCAACCTGGAAGTGTGAGACTTTGAATCCTATCATCCCAGCTACAGATAACGATATTGTTGGGAGGATCATCTAGAACAGAGACTTGTGAATCTACCCATATGTAAACTATCTTTCTGAACACATATTTGTGTATAATTTTAAAGCAGTGTTTTTCAAACTTGGCAACTTAAACATGTGTGGACTAGAATTTTCCAGCCAGCATTTTGGCTGAGGAATTCCGGGACTTGAAATACATCTTAAAGTTGTCAAGCTATAAAAAAAACTACTGCTTTGAAGAATTATGGTCAAAGTTTTTAAGCTTGATACAGATGCACTTTTTAAACAATACATCTGTGAAGTTCATCAGTTGCATAAGTGACTATTGTACTTTCACGTTTTTCTGGATGTTGTCCAATATTCTGTGACAACAAAAAGATTCCCATTTTATTTTTAAGATTTGTGACAATAAGGTATATCATATTTTCCTACCTGAGATTTTACAGAGATGTGAAAGAAAAATCACTGCCCGTTTTATCTAATTTGTTTTTTGATGAAACTCTGTGAGAAATATAACTGAAGTTATCATTTTTTCAATAATTGACATGTTGAAAAAGAGAAATCTAACCTATCTATCAGCCAATTGGGAAAAAGAAGAATGGGTGTTTTTCTTAATGCGGATGAAATTCCTAAAGATTATAAAGATTTCTATTCCACTTTTTTCTTGCCTGCTCTGCATGTAATCATCTGTCAGTTTTTTCATCTCAAATATTTGTAGGAATAACCGTGAGCCAGGATCCTTAAAGGAAAGTAAAATCCTTTCTTCTTTAAATATAAATGCCATTTTGGCGCACAGGTTTCTCAAATTCATATTCTAATTTGGATCTGGGGCAGTAAAAGAAAAAAAATTTAAACAATGGCTTGTTCCATGCTGATATTTTCTTTTTAATCCAATCCCCAACAAAATAAAGCTCTGACATGAAGCTGTGACACTAAAAGGCTCTGTCAGGGAATACACACTGTTAAAATTGTTACAATTTATACAAAACCTCAAGAGTTGAACTGAACATTTTCCGCTTTAACCTGGCCACTGGTTTTCATTTCCCTACAGGGTGCATTCTTCCTTTATTAGTTTATTTCTTTCCTCAGAGAGAAGATTAATGAAAATAAAGGGTTTGTCTCAGGAAGTGACATCCAAAGATATCCTTCATACACTTTCTCAGGCTAAGAAAGAAAGTTGGGACAGGTTTCTGCAGGAGAACTCTGAATCTGACTTTTATATGGAGGGAACGGATTCTGATGAGAGGTAATGCTATGTAATAAAGATTTTATACATAACACCCCTTTGAAATATTTGTCTTATAGCAGTGATGGCGAACCTTTTAGAGACCGAGTGCCCGAACTGCAACCCAAAACCCACTTATGCATCTTCGAGTGCCGGGTGGGTGTGGCCCATTGGGTGGGCGTGGCCCATTGGGTGGGCGTGGCTGCGGTGGTAACGGCAGACTGGGTGGGACTAAAAGTTCAATCAATCAATTCCAACTTTGCAAGATCTTTTTTTTCCCCACGAGAAGTTGAAATTGACTGATTGAATCTTTTTTTTTTTTTTTGCACATGGCGGCGGAGGCCTAAAGCAAAAATGTTTTATAAAACCCAGCTGAAGGCCTAAAACGGGGGCGATGGCGCACGTGACCCCAGAGAGGGCTCTGAGTGCCGCCTCTGGCACCCGTGCCATAGGTTCGCCACCACTGTCTTATAGAAATGGCAAGTATTGTGGGAGAAAGGATATTCTGGAGCATTTATTTATACTCTAGGGCAGGGGTGTCAAATTGCCGGCCCGCAGGCCGGATGCGTCATGCCGAAACCGCGCCCACGAAAAAGTCGCAATATGTCGTGACATGTCATGTGACGTTGTGAGTTTGACACCCCTGCTCTAGGGGCTTTTGATGCATCTAAAGATGTTTTTAGTGATAAAGATCAGCTCAAAATATGCTTAGAAGGAGCTCCAATTGAATTCAAAGAATATGTCTTACTTATTTATCCCAACCAAAAATGTCTACCCATCTCCACATGTGCAAGATTAGGACTAATATTTGTAGTTAATATGGTGCAGTGACGGCATGTGTTTTGGATACTTTGTGAGTTAGATGCCATTAAGTCAAGCTTGACTCCTGGTTCATCAGGAGTCTCTGTGGACAAATACTCACCATCTCACCATGTCTCTGTATAACCTGTAGCTCTACTAAGTTTTTTGATCCTCTTCGTCCACCTTATCTGTAATCTTCCCTTCAAATCAGCAAAGCATATTATTTAGTTCATTGCCTGCTTATAACACAAGTCCAAAAGATTAAAGTTTCTGCTTGCTGGTCATTGATTTGAGGTGACTAGCAAGTGATTAATTGGTTCTTGTTGCAATCCAACATTCTCTTAATTATTAATTACAAATCTGTAATTCGAAACTATCTTCTTTCTTTCATTCTTTCTCAATGCTCAATTACTAGAAAACCTTTGAAAAGACTGTTGTTTTAACTCGGGGGTTTCTTATCCTTGGCAATGTGCAGATGTGTGGACTTCAACTCCCAGAATTCTCCAGCCAGCCTTGGCATCTAAACATTGCTAAGGTCGAGGATACTGTTTTAACTGTTCTGATGTTTGTTTTCAAAATATCCTTATCCTTCATTAACTGGGTAAGTGTTGTTGCCTTTCCCTATAGGATTAGTCTCCTCCTTTTTTATTTTAATTCTCCACATGAAGTCAAGATTCCAGTTTCTCGGCACTTACAGTATCTGCTATTCTGCACTTCTCCTAAAGTCCTTCTTTAAAAAAAAAAAAAAAGTTTATATATCCAGTTAGATATACAGATAGTCCTTGACTTACAATTCATTTAGTGACCGTTCAAAGTTACAACGGCACTGAAAAATGTGACTTATGACTGTTTTTCAAAGTTACGACCTTTGCAGCATCCCCATGGTCATGTGATCAAAACTCAGATGCTTGGCAACAGGTTCACATTTATGACCTTTGCTGTGTCCCAAGGTCATGTGATCCCCTGTTTTGACCTTCTGACAAGCAAAGTCAATGGGGAAGCCAGATTCACTTACTAACTTAACAACTGCAGTGATTCACTTAACAACTGTGGCAAGAAAGGTTGAAAAATGGGGCAAAGTTCACTTAACAAATGTCTCGTTTAGCAACAGAAAGTGTGGGCTCAATTGTGGCTGTAAGTCGAGGACTATCTGTATAGCTTACATTTTTGTTTACATATTTTGCAAAAACACACCCCTTTCACTCCTTTCCCCCCCAGCTTTCCTGAATACATTGCTGGCTTTTCCATGTTTCTGGCTCTTTTTAAATGGCTTCCTTACTGCTCTTCCTCAGTCCTAAGCAACTAGGTTGATATTTTTTCGTTTCAGTTTTGGTTAGAAGTCTGGCTAGTATTTTTAAAACCAGTGAGACTGTTGTACTAGCCTGTAATAGCCAAAGTTGTTTTGTTCGATTGCATCCTCTTCTTTTTCCTGTATGGGTTTGGAAAAATGGGCCTGAACTAGTGAATAGTAAATTAGAGCATACTATTGGAATATATAATTCCTTGTGTGTCCAATCACACCTGGCCAATAAAGAATTCTATTCTGTTGGGTGAAACCTGCACATTTTCAACTTGCATTTTACATTTCGAAGTTTTTGTTCAGGAAAATTGAAATAACGAGCAAGCTGTTACCTTCTAGTTTGCAAAAAACAACAACCCACAAACCCAGTTCTATAATTTCTCTTTGATTTTGCTAAGCGGTTACTGTGTCCCGTTACCTGGGAAATCTGGTTTCAAAGTGAATGTTTTCTTTTTCACTTTTGTACAGACTTGTTAAATTACAGTCCTATGGGAGAGGCATCCTGATTTGGCTCTTGACATTTTGTATGTTTTTTTTTAATGTTCATGGCAGAAACATTATTTAAATAGGAAACTAAGTTATTATCCATTATGTATGTGTGTGTGTGTGTGTGTGTGTGTGTAAAATCTGTTATGAATTGTATAGGGAGTAAATGTGGGGGCTCTTCTCCCATGAGACTTTGCAGCAGCATAAACAAGATTAATATCAAGCAAAGCCTTGATAGTGTTTGTCAGATCTTAGTGCTTGTCTTATTTCTAGTGTTTGTCTTGCTTTAATCAAAAATCTGTGAACCACAATGTTTGAAAAAGACATACCCCAGTGGAAATGGTAGTTTTTCTTTTCCTTTGAAAAAATACGTTTAAAGACTTGCATGGGGAAAATGTATGCATCACCACCCCCTGGGGGGAAAATGCACAAAATAGTTTGCCAGACCAGACTCCTGTCCTAATAATATAAATCATAAAAAGAGCTTGGATTTTACTGGCACTAGGGAGAGTCTTCAAGGGAGCCATCTTTCTCTAAAGGAAGAGGGAAAGAGAAAGATCAGCTTGTTCTCAAGAACAGAAAAGAGAAACATGACAAGTGAAGAAAGAAAAGGGCTAGGAAAAAAGCCAAGCCAGTACTAGTTGTGAATAGATGCTCACTGTAGTTAGATCAGAATGCTTATCTTTCATCCTTGTCGGCAACTGAGCCCATTATATTCTTCCTAATCCCTTTCCTTACATCCTCTGTCTTTAGGTTGTAGGATTGATCTGAAAGCAGTTTAGTCTGAGTTTTTTGTCATCTACTTTGAGGGTCCCTTCAGCTTAAGACAAATGCTTTAAATAAGTTTAGCTACATTTAAATTTTTGCTGCATTCTTGTCAGCTATTTGACAACTACGTTTTATGAAGTCAGATGCCAGTGGCAACAGACAGACAGTGCAGTATCGATTTAATCTTCATTGAATTCATCCTTCTTGACCCTGATTCCCAAATAGGTTGTGCTTGTATTTGTAGCTTCAAGATTCAGCTACAGATTCTTTGGTTCTTGTTCAATAAAAGTGTCAACACACTGTGTGCATCTGCTGTTAAAAAAAAAAAGGGGGGGGCAACAACATGTTAACGATAATAATAAATGTTGAAAAATAGAGATGCTAATATAATTATGCCTATGTATAAAGCAATGATGTGACTGCATTTGGAATGTTGTGTGAAGTTCTGGTTACTACATCTCAAAAAAAAAAGATATAGAAGAGTTAGAGAAGGTTCAGAGGAGGGCATCTAAGATGATCAAAAGGCTGGAGCAGCTGCCCTATAAGGAAAAGTTGTGGCATTTAGCGCTTTTAGTCTAGAAAGGTTGCAAATGTTGAGGTTTACAAAATTATTCATGGTGTGGATAAAGTGGGAAAAGACAAGCTCATTTCCCTTTCCAAAAATGCTAGAATCAGAGGTCACCCAATGAAATTGAATCCTGGAAGATTAATGCTCGGAACATCACTCAATGTGTAATTAAACTTTGGAATACTCCACCAAAAAATATGCTGCTGGCTACCATCTTGGCAGGTTCCAAAAAAGGAGTTGGACCAACTCATGGAAATCTTGGGTTTCGATGGCTACTAGCCTTGATGGGGTGGGGGTGGGGTGGCTGCTTCTGAAGGCCATCTGCTGGGAGACCAGGAGGCTTCCTTGTGCAGTGGGTTGGACACTGTGAGGATAGACTGCTGGACTAAATGGTCCAGGGTATAATCCAGCAGGTTTATTTTCTTAAGCTTTCCAGACCATCAAAATATCGAAGAAATGATCCTTAGCTAATTTAGAAATTTTCTAAAGAGGTTCAGGACTCTCTCTCTTTCCATCGACAAACTAGCTCTCTAAAAGCTGAAAAGAATGAGTACCGCACAGATTTCCCTTGGAGGTAGAAACCAGAAAAACAAAGATCAATCTTGATGAAACCAAAAATGGTAGAAAAAAAGAACATCCAGAAGAAAATTCAGCAATGCAGTAGTTGCTCAGTAGCTTGGAATGCTACTGATTTTCCCATTCTTAAGCCCGCTTACTCCTGGTCATATGACCCACAGTTGTCCTGTTACAGTATTACGGGATTGGAAAATTCCTAAAGCTATATTTTACATGGTTTTCCTACCTTGTTTATTTATTTACAGTGTTTACATTTATAGCCTGCCTATCTTCAAAAAAGTCAAGGCTTTTAATGTGCTTCTTCTCCCTATGGCATTCTCACAATAACCCTGTGAACTACAGGTAGTCCTCGAGTTACGAATGTAATGGAGCCTGCCCATTCTACTCGTAACTCGAGTGTTCCTATCTTGAATAAGATCACTCCCTGCTTTCGCCCACGCATTCACTAATCGAATGTGTGGGCGAATGCGCGGTTCATTAAGGTATCTCAGGGTGGGGAAAGCCATTGGGGGCCTAATGATGGAACAGGCCCCCAAGGCCTCCCCGACCCACTAAGATACCTCATGCTTCTGCCCTCCCTTCCTGCCGCGCCAGACTCACTTGAGAAGATCTGTCTCCTCTCTGCCACGATTTCTGCCTTTGAGGGAGAGGAGAGTCAATGGAAGCTCCTGGATGCTGTAAAATCACGCGAGTTCAGGCACCCATCCTCTTTTGCAGAGAATGGGTACCTGAACTCTCGTGAGATCATGGAAACTTTCATTTTCAGCGCAACCTCTGTGCCTCTCTCCTGCTCTCCCCTCCCCCAACTCCTTTCCGCCACTACCGGAACACTTTTTATCCGAATGGGGAGATGGGGAGCTCCGTCTGTAAGCAAATGGGGTGGTTGAAAATACAGTGAATCTCTGTGTTTTCAAGCGTTCCATTTGCACACACATGGAGCTCCCCATATCCCCAAGGTCTCCGTTCAGATAAAAAGTGCTTGAGCGCCTAGGGACTCTTGGAAATGCAGCAAATCACTGCGTTTTCAAGCGTTGCACTTATACACAGATGGAGCTCCCTATCTCCCCAAGCTCTCCGTTCGGATAAAAAGTGTTCTGGGGGGGAGCAGGAGACAGGCACAAGAGTTTGTGCCGAAAATGAAAGTTTCTGGGGTCTGTGATCTCACAAGAGTACCCATTTTCTGCAAAAGAGGATGGGTGCCTGAACTCGCGCGATATTACGGCATCGAGGAGCTTCCCTTGACTCTCCTCTCAAAGGCAGAAATGAGACAGATCTTCTCAAGGTGAGTCTGGCTTGGCAGGAAGGGAGGAGGAAGCAGTTGTGGGGAGCGGGGGGGGGAAGAGTGAATGTCGCAGAGCCTCTGCAGTTGTTCGTACAGGCGAACAACGGCTGTGGTGCTGCAACATTCATAATTTTGGGATTTTCTCATAAACACTAGGGGGCGCTTATCACGTAACTTCGAACGAGCATTAAGTGAACGCTCGTAACTTGGGGATTGCAGAAGTGACCTGGTTCACCAAGTAGTAATCTGCTTAATCATATTATTAAGTATGCTATGATTACTGTAGCAGGCATTGTGATAAGTCGCTAACCATAGTTTCCAAACCCTAATGGCCTAATTCCCATAATCTATCATGGTTTTCCATGGTTCCCATGGTTTCCAAATGGGAATTCCACTGGATTTTTTTAGAGAAGGTATCTTTCAGAAACAGATTCTGCCCTTGCTTACATAAATGAATAAGTTAATCATTGCCTGTTTCGGGGGTAATTAGTCTTTCTCAGCTACAGATCCATTTGAAGCTTGAAGCGAACCTGGTGGTCATATTCAGAAAACAACTGCCTTCGGAGATTTGCCTACTGACAAAAATGGTTGATATGGACAGTCACAAACCATCTTTTTCCCCAGAAAGAAACTATCTTTCTATGATCTTTGTCAGACCCTGATCTGCTGAAGCATACTAGCAACTTAATTGTGGTTTTGTTTGCTTGTTTTTAAAAATTGGTGGAGGAAGCCTGATGGACTAATCTAAAGTCTTTATTGGTGCCTGTGGGCACCATATTTTCTATGTCTGTCTTGTATAGAATAGGAATAGGAATAGAAATAATAGAAATAGAAATAATAGGAATATGATAGAATAGAATAGAATAGAATAGAATAGAATAGAATAGAATAGAATAGAATAGAATAGAATTGGAAGGGACCTTGGAGGTCATCTAGTCCAGTCCCCTGCTCAAGCAGGAAACCCTATACCAGTGGTGGTGAACCTATGGCACGGGTACCAGAGGTGGCACTCGGAGCCCTCTCTGTGGGCACACGTGCCATTGCCCCAGCCTTGCCTCCCCCTGCGACCCCCTCCTCATCAGCAGCCCCCCTGGAGGAGTCGCCCCTGAGCGTGGCTCATGCGGAGCAGCGCAGCCAAGGACATGGAAGCTAGACAGCGTAGACAAGACTCTGCCCTCACGCCCCATCGCGCACAGTTGATGCCGTGGGGCGCGGGCAGAAGGCGTGGCCGCCATGGCACTGCTGGGCTGCCTGGGCGATCTGCGGCAGGCCCTGGAGGTGGTGACCTGCCCTGTGCAGGCGGGGTGGGGGCAGGGCAGGAGGCGGGGCGGCGGGCGGGGCCAGTTTTTGGGCACTCAGTCTCTAAAAGGTTCGCCATCACTGCCCTATACCATTTCAGACAAATGGCTGTCCAGTCTCTTCTTAAAAACTTTCAGTGTTGGAGCATTCACAACTTCTGGAGGCAGGTTGTTCCATTGGTTAATTGTTCTAACTGTCAGGAAGTTTCTCCTTAGTTCTAGGTTGCTTCTCTCTTTGATTAGTTTCCATCCGTTGCTTCTTGTCCTGCCCTCAAGTGTTTTGGAGAATAATTTATTTACTGTGAATTGCTCTTGCAACCTTTTCTTTTCTGCTTCTTCTCAGTACTTTGGAATACCTGAAACGTTGGCTTCAACCAGAGAAGGTGGCAGTCAGCAGTGAGGAGATACAGTATCTGATTCCCCTTGCAGCTCCTCCTGAGAAGCAGGAGGCCGAAGAAGATGAAGAACCTACACCTGTTGAACAGTGAATGCCCTCGGTCCTGGTCTCCAGCGCAGATAGATGGCTGTTGGCAGTTTGGGTCAAAATACCAAAAGAATGATAGATTTTGATTGAAATAGACCTTGTGGATTTTTCTCTCCACCAAAGTTTATAACGTACAGATTCTGGTTTAAAGTCATACAGTGTTGCAGATTTAAGTTAATTGTGCGTGATTTGATAGGACAACGAAATGCGGTAGAGTAACTTAATTTGGCAAACAGGTTTAAATCCTCTTCCCTGAACTGCGGAGAAGATTTTGCACTTAAGTGATCATCTATGGAAAAATGCTTAGCAATACTTTCCTCGCGGAATGTAATTTCCTCATTCACAACTCCCCCGATTTAGCCGTGGGTATCTTTTTCCCCAACTTGGGGGGGGGGGAAAGAACCCCAAACCTGAAGACCTGTACTTTTCCCCCCGGGAAATGAAAAATGTCTACCACCATTGTTTCTGGCTAAAGCCAAGCCCAAGCCACTGCAGAGTTTCGTCCTTCGGGTAGGGTAAGCACTTCCTAGCAAAAACACAAGAAATTCTGGGTGGAAAAAGAAAAAGAAAAATTACTATTTTGTGCAGCTTTTTTTTTCTGTTGCGGCTATTTCTTTTCTTTTTTTAACCATTCATTTCATCTTAAGAATTGACGTTGCCGCCTTTTCAAATATTTTTTTTTTGGTCTGTTTGGGCTAATAATTATTCACGTTTTTCTTCCTCGTTTGTTTTGCTGCAAAAAGTAAAAGACAATGCATAGTGAAAAAAACACAGAGCTGTCAGTTAAATGAAGAAGACAAAATTTGATATGAGGGCAGAGCAGAAATGTGAGTTTTTGTACTAACCCAACATGTCCCCATTTCATATTTTTTTTTTGACCGGGGGGGGGGAAGACTGATAGGAGGTAATTCTCTCGTTCAATGCCATAGCATAGCTTTGGTCTACCTCCCCCATTTTATCACCAAGCCTTTACAATTTTTGCCTCCAATACCTCTTGTCATTGGTTTGCTGTCTATTATAGGCTGTTTTGGAGATTTTTTAAAATTTGCTTTTTGTTTTTCTTTTCTATTTCCATGGAAAAATTATCATTAACAGCTGTATATGGAAATAACAGGACAGGAGCTATCTGAATTTCATTGTTTATCAATTGGCAAAGTTATGTAGTCAAATCTGAGAGGCTACATGCCACGATCTGAGAAAGCAGCAAAACAACTTATTTTTTTTAAAGAATGCAACAACTCTTTGTGTTGATTTAACAGTAAGACAGTACATAATTATATTGGGGCAGTGATACAATATTCCCACTGTGGGGTTTGGGGGTTTTTTTGCACTGAAATTCTCAACTGGAAGTTTTGATGTCTTTTTAAATACATGTCATTGTTGTTTCTTCTCCAAAATTGTAGAGATACCTTGTTTTACTAAACAGATCAGGAAATAAAAGTTCACCAAATGTATTATACAAGATGTTGAAAACTTGAGAAGTTTACATATTACTTCTTTACTGAGTTGATTTCAAATGTAGCCTAACTGGATTTTCTGAATCTGGTAATATAATATGAATAGTGGATTGTATATTTTGGTTTAGCTTTGTCTGTAGTCTGAATATTGTCTACTTGTATAATTAAGACTGTATTTGAAAGTTGATTGTGATGATTTCTGTCTCCATCCAGTGAAAATATATATCCTTGTGTAAATGAATTTGGGATGATTTGGTAAATAATTTAGAATAGAGATGGCTCACAAAACTATTTCTCCACAGAGAAGTAGGTGCATTTTGGTGGAAAAGAGCAAAAGTGAAGGATGTAAACATTTGTTTAGGTTATTAATCAAAGAAAGAAACCCCAATGCACAAATTATAAGAAAAACTCTCCCTTTTTGCTAATGTCATTGTGTCCATATAGCTTACAGTCATCAAAAAATATTTAACAAAAATTGAGAGGTGATTGCCCTGGCTATTTATGAATCGTGTGTCTTGTTTTATTTATTTAATTTATATAGTTGTCCATCTTACACGTGTGAATCTGAATGGCATACATAATTAAACCACAAAGCTAAACAATCAACATAATTCAAACATAAGCATTAAAAACAGTTTAAAAAACCCTAATGATCAAAAGGGCAATTCTGGGCAATAGAAGAAGGGGACGACAGAGAATGAGGTGGCTGGATGGAGTCACTGAAGTAGTAGGCGTGAGCTTAAATGGACTCCAGAAGATGGTAGAGGACAGGAAGACCTGGAGGAACATTGTCCATGGGGTCGCGATGAGTCGGACACGACTTCGCACCTAACAATAACAACAACAAATGATCAAAAGACAGGAGAGGGGGCATTCAAACTTTTATACAATGCAATCATATAACAGGCTCCACACTTCCATGGGATCCTCAGGCCTGATGGTAAAATTAAATTTTGCCAATAGAATTAGGGCCAATCTTAACCTCTGGGGGAATGATATTAGTAACAATAAAGCAATCATGGTGTCACAGAATGTCCCAAAGGTGCTTTTTCAAGAGGCAACTGGACTTTCTTGTTTTTCTTTGAAGACGTTTCGCTTCTCATCCAAGAAGATTCTTCAGTTCTGAGCTTCTTGGATGAGAAGTGAAACGTCTTCAAAGAAAAACAAAGTCTAGTTGCTTCTTGAAAAAGCACCTTTGGGACAACCATGACTTGGATGACTGAGAATCTCTCATAGATGTAATCATAGAATATTGACTTAATTTTGATAATCAAGTAATCCTCCATTGTCCTGAGTAAGGTAAGTAAGGCAGTTACAAATCTGAGATTAAAATATTCTCAAATTGGTCAGTTAAAATTTATATATACAAATATTTATATAAACTTACCAATAATTAATATACGAAGCCCAGTCCCGTCCTGATGCAACCAACATGCCTGTTTCCTCTTTGCTAAGTCATCAAATAGAGCAACGTAAGCACAACTTACTCTCCATTTCTTTATAGAGTACAGTTTCTGATTTTTGCAGAAATCAGAGTCGAAACAGCTAGTTAGTTTTCCTTATACCTGGGAAAGCTTTATAAAATGTTT
The DNA here is from genome assembly GCA_023970755.1 of Azemiops feae. NCBI lineage: Eukaryota > Metazoa > Chordata > Lepidosauria > Squamata > Viperidae > Azemiops > Azemiops feae. The sequence continues at coordinate 1,496,647 of JALGBA010000862.1, read as the reverse complement.
TCTTTCTGAATTCTTTGTATTTAGTGCATCCCGAACTATAATAGAGCTGTTACTTTTCTAATAGAATTATAACTAAAATATAGCAGTACACCCACTGGACAGTCACTATGTTGGTTATGGGAAACTCATTGCTACCTGAACTCATGTGAACCAGCCAATGTTGAGCACCTTACGTGAATCAGAAACTGGCAAAGGAAAAAGGCACCCTGGCATCTTTGGGCTTCTCATTTCCATAATCAGAAAATTATCATAGCGTGAGAAGCTCTCTGAATTATAAACACACTACTGTAGATGGCTTGTGTGAAAAATATTTGAGACTTTGTTCCATACATCCATAAGCAAAAAGGAACAGAACAAGGTCCTTGTGCCCCAAGTACTCTTAAATGGTTATGGCGCTTACAGCACTAATTGCAATTGCCTCACCAGGTTGTGCATGATTTCTGGCTAAATGTAAATGGCAGCGCAATTAAATAAGCAATTTCCAAATTCACTGGGAAATTGTTATTCTTTATTGACAAGTCAATTGGGACTCATTCAAATGATGAGTGGGGTATGATTTAAGATATAAGGTTAGAACTAATAACAGCAATTAAGGCAGATTGAAAAGAAACATCCATCAAAATCCCCACGTGGATTATTGTAGATGGATGTTTTATACCTTCAGCATTCTTGATAATTAGCCAAGAATTTTAGAAAGTCTGGTTAAAAAGGCTCAACTGTCCTGATATTTGCCAACCAGAAATATTTAGAAGTATATTATTTTCGCAGTTACTACTACAGATAGTCCTTGACTTATAACCATAATTGAGCCTGTGATTTTGGTCATAAGTCATGATGATTGTTAAGTAGGTCACCAGACTTTATGACCTTTTTACAGTAGTCATTAAGTGAACACCATAATCATTAAACAAGCCCATTGTTTGCCATAGGGCTTTTTTTTTTTTTTTTTGCTGGAAACCAAAAGTAAATGTTGGTTTCCAACAAAAGCATCATAAATTGTGATCCCGTGACTATGGGATGCTGCAAATAGCCACAAATGTGGCTGGTTGCCAGTCGGCCAAAATGCGGTCATGTGACCATGGGTGGGGAGGCAAATCTGGGTTATAAATTCTTTTTTGGGGGGTCTGTAATAACTTTGGACAATCATTAAGCCTACCTGTAGTGATTGTAGAAGTGCCTGCTCACTAGTTAGAAAAAGATGCCAAAAATCTGCCTAATTTCCTTATACATCCATCAAAAGATATTTCTGAAGCATGGGATCCATCAATTTCTGAAGCATCAAATTCTGAAGCATGGGATTCCACACTTGGAATACAATTAATCAGTAGAACAACCTGCCTTCAGAAGTTGTGAATGCTCCAACACTGGAAGTTTTTAAGAAGAGACTGGACAGCCATTTGTCTGAAATGGTATAGGGCAGGGGTAGGCAACCTTGGCTCTTTTATGACTCGTGGACTTCAATACCCGGAATTCCTGAACCAGCCATGCTGACTTAGGAATTCTGGGAGTTGAAGTCCACAAGTCATAAAAGAGCCAAGGTTGCCTACCCCTGGTATAGGGTTTCCTGCCTGAGCAGGGGGTTGGACTAAATGACCTCCAAGGTCCCTTCCAACTTTATTATTATTATTATTATTATTATTATTATTATTATTATTATTATTATTATTATTATTATTATTATTATTATTATTATTATTATTGTTGTTGTTGTTGTTGTTGTTGTTGTTGTTGTTATTGTTATTGTTATTGTTATTGTTATTGTTATTGTTATTGTTATTTGGATTACTGTACTGTAATGGCGCTGCCCCGAAGACGCTCAGAAGCTACAGCTAATCCAGAATGCAGTGACACGTGCGAGCAGTGATGGGGATGCTTGAGTATGCCAGTGTGACATGATTCTGCAAGCTGCACTGGCTACCAGTTGACTTCTGGGTGCAATTCAAGGTGCTGGTTATCACCTATAAAGCTTTTCATGCCATGTGGCCTGACTATTTGAGGAACTGCCTGTTTCCAGTTGTTTCTGGCCATCCAGGGTGATCAGGCAGGATGATCATGCTCAGGGTCCCATGTAAGTAGAGTCACCTTGTAGGGCCCAGGAAACACGCCTTCTCTATCACGGCACCTGCCCTCTGGAACGGCACCCTCCCAGAGATCAGGAAGCCAATAAAGACCTGGTTATAGTGCCAGGCTTTGGGTCAGAGCAACAGCTGAGCTCAAGTTGGCTGGATTTTCTTTGGTGATGTGTTGTTTCTGAGGCCAGTCATGATTCCATTTTCCACTCTTTTTTGTTTTTTACATTTAATTATAAGTTTCCCAGAGACTTACAGTATTTTCCTACTGGAATGAGCTGTGGCAGAGGGTGCATGATTCAAGTAACTGGGAGTGAAATAGAGCAGTGGGTAAGGCCAGAACAAAAAGAAGTGGGGACAATTTTCCAATACCTTTTCCCATGCTTTCCCATGAAATTCTCATTTCATTCCCAGGAAAGAGGGAGCGACATCTCGCCAATGCTTTGAACCCACATCTTGTAACAGGGTTTAGAAAAGAGGCTGAGAGCTATGCAAAGTTAGCGGGAGGCTTGTGTCCTCTATTTGATTGTATGAAACATTAATCATGTGGATCTCCATGCATCTGCTTTGAAGAGCCCTTTGTTCTGTTGAAAGGGGAGGCAAAGGAAACTATTCTGATTTATTTAACTAATATGTATCAGTCCCTAATGCAGAACTGTAGAACAGGGAAGGGCAACAGTCAGCCTCAGGCAGAGGAACAAAAGGCTCACTCTGCTTTAGTCCCTTCTGAGTTGAGAAAGAGTATTTTCTTAAAGAACCCCACTGCTTCCTTTTTATTGATTTCTATTTTACTGCCATTATTACCCTTGATGTACCCCCATTTTCTGAGATCTTCTGGGGAGTGGGCATGACAATGGACCTCCTCTATGATCATCCCCATGTTTTGGAAAATACCCATTCCCCCCCACCTCCCACCCCCAGAATTAGCCTTTCCTCATATTTGTCTGAAATGGTATGAGGTTTCCTGCTTGAGCAGGGGGTTGGACTAGAAGACCTCCAAGGTCCCTTCCAACTCTGTTATTCTATTCTATTCTATTCTATTCTATTCTATTCTGTTCTGTTCTGTTCTGTTCTGTTCTGTTCTGTGCTGTGCTGTGCTGTGCTGTGCTGTGCTGTGCTGTGCTGTGCTGTGCTGTGCTGTGCTGTGCTGTGCTGTGCTATATTTTTCCACAAAACACTTAAGACCCTTTTATTCCACAGTGCATTTGATTTTGATTTATTCTGATTCTGGGTGACCATTAAAAGTAAATAGATTTTTATTTTTGCATTTCATTATTGCTTTTTCTTTAATTTTTAATTGCTGCTTGTTGTAAAAAATACCCAGAATCTGCATGGATTCTAGCAGCTGACAAATATCTTCTAATAAATCATTGTTTTTGTATAAATGGCAAATAGTTGAAAATTGAAACAGTAATACTCTTTATATAATGCAGTAAAAAGAAAGCAAGGTGTGAGAACATTGTTTGCCATTTCAGTATTTCATGAAATGAGACAACTTTCCAATAACAACATCAATTAACTGTTATGCTTAGATAAACTGAGCCTATTTTGTTATTTGTTCATCATGTCAAATTATCTTTAGGTAAACATGTTGATGCAGTTATACTCTTCCAAATAACAGCTATTTATCCTCCTAAGTATACATGTGATAAAGATTGACTTGAAAGGGAAGCTTTCAATTTTCTCCTAAGGTGTTGTTTAATGAAATTTAATGGAAAAAGCAATAGGAAATGCTGATTGCTTTTAAAGAATATGGATTACTATAGAAATCACCTGCATCTAAAAGCTATGCAAATTAAATATTTAATTGATAAATGTATTTCAGTTTGGACTAATTTCATTTTTGTGTTTTAAGATAGGGAGAAAGAAATACAAGCATGGATTTCCCCATGCTTATTGTTCAACTTTGTATTGCTTCCTGCAATTCCTTTAAGAATTTCCCAGTTACATTTCACTGAAAGGAAGACATTTTTCAAAGGTCTTCTTTGCCTTTCCTCTCTTTGATTTGGTTCAGACTGTTTCATAGTCAATGAATTCGAGCATAATAAAATCTCAGCAAATTTAGTGGAAGAGTCAAACATATCTTGTGATGTGTGTGTGTGTGTGTTTGTGTGGAGGGAGGGAGAGAGAGACACAAACACAGGCACAGACACAGGCACAGACAGAGAGACAGAGAGATCCCTTAACATCTCTATGGGTGTGTCTTCCACAATCTTGAGTCAATCCATGTTGTGCTCAGCATGGTCTGTCTAGGCTTTGAATCTTGAGCGACCACTCAATCTATGAGCAACTGGTGTTATGATCCCAATGCACTTCTGAGTTGTGTTCATATATTGGCCCAGATGATCCTGTACCTTGGTGGCTATGAATAAAATAATTCAATTTGAGCATAATAAAATTCCAATGAATTTGATGGAAGAATCAATCATATCTTATGTATGTATGCATGTATATATGCATAGATGTGCTTGCATATGGTACATGCATACATGCTTGTGTGTGCATGTGTGTATAATATTCTGTTGAAATTAAAACTTGGACTGTGCTGTTGCCATCTCAAAGATGACAATAATTTGATTATTGATGATAATCAAATTATTATAGATGATTATAATTTCTGTTGCTCTGTGAAAAATGATGACATACTTGACTGGGAGTTGCCCAGAACTGGTTATAAGAATAACGGGTATATAAATGTTTTAAGCAAACAAACAAACACACCCAAATATTTCCCTAGGTATGATCTGCTCTGAATGGGTGTTATTGGTGGATACAAACCTTAATGCAATCTAATTTTTTATGCTTCAGCATGGGTTATGATTTACCACAAAGTTCTCTAAAATCCAATTATTTATTTCATCTGTTTGCCAAATCCAGACTTTAGGATTACATCAAAAATGATTTTAATTATTTTAATTATTTATAACATAAATTTTGGGCTCAATTGTAGTCATAAGCCGAGGACTACCTGTATAGGCAAGTTATTAGCATGATAGAAAGCAGCTTTCCTCAACTGATGCCTGTCAAACTTTTTGGATTGCAGCCCCTATCATTAATAGCCAACAGCACCATGATGGGATGACAGAAACCAATTTCTCCTCAGGGCACCAAGCTGGGTCAAGGCTGCCTAGGGAAAATGTTAGGATGAAGCGATCATCGTAGGAGTTTACAACTTCCTGGGAAGCATTATACTCCATACAATGGGCAGAATGAGTTCCAGCCTAAGGAGATGAAATGGGAGGAGAAGGGGAGGGGAGTTCATTTGAATCCTTGTCAAGTAGGCGGCGGGGGCTGGGGTGGAGGAGGAGATTGATCGGTCTCTATGTATACTTATCGGAGTAAAGGAGGGTCAGCGCTTAGATTCAGCACCACAAACTGCGGACAGTTCCAGAGCTTTCCTTCCCAGCTTTTCCTCGGTTCTTAGGAAACCCAACTGGAGCTGCGCCGGTGTTAAGAAGGGAGACTTCCTCCTTGCAGCTCCAGCACGGCGAGTCTCAGCGAACGAAACGGGTCTGGCCACCTTTGGCCTCTCTCACCCCGTCTCCAGCTTTCCCCCATCTCGTCGATTCGGGAAGAACAAAAGAGAAAAAACAAAAAGCACCACAGATCGTAAGAAGGTCGAGTCGAAGATCCTTTCTCCACGATCTTCACCGACTCCTTCTACAAGCCACCCGACAAATCCCCCGCGATAGCTTTGGAAACTCGAGCAAAATGCCAAGGCTGTATTCTTTCTTTCCCTCAGTGGTAAGTGTTGAAGAGCTGACGGAGCGGGTGTACGGCGGGATAAAGTAAGATGGTTCTTGATCGTTCAGTCCCCAAGAACAAGCAAACTTCAGCGTTCTCGATTCGTCCAGGACCGTCACTTTTCTTAATGTTGCTCATTTTTTTCACTGATTAACGGGGTTCCACAATGGAAATATATCCTCCAGATATGCTCAGCCAATATTGCTAACAGAAACCCCATTGGGTGTGGGGCAGTTAGGAATTGGAGGGCTCTGGGAGGTAAAATATAAAATATTAAAATATTTAAAATAAATATTAAAATATTATCATACCATTATTGAAATCCCCTCTTCAGTGACTCACAATTGCATTGCTGAAATTTAATCATGTTGTCATCAATTTTGGTGGCATAATTTTAATGACATGGATTGTCCAGCTGGGTTTATAGGTTTCTGTCAACAATCTCTCATATGTGGAAGCATTCAAAGGCTGAAATTCTATACACATTTAATAACAAGGTATTATACTATATAAAGCCATAATCTCTTTTGTTTGATTCTGGCTTAGTGTGTTGTGTGAATCCTATACTGTAGATTGTAAACCACAGTTTAGGGCTTAGCAAACCAAATATGGCTTATTTAACAATGAATGAATTATATAACCTTGATCTACCAAGGAGACAACATCCCAGGGAATCTTGGAATATCCCATTTTTCTTCCAGAATGCCACAAATCACTTCCACTTCTGGAAGATTTACTTTTAGAAGCCTATCATCTCATCCAGAATAGTGAAATGATGCATTCCAGTTTATAACAACAACAAGAACAGAACGTCCCAGTGTTCATCAGAACTGTTTTCCCTGGGACACAGTGCAAATCACTGTTAAGCAAGCTGGGGTGTAGCATGACCATGAGCCCTCTTGTATATAGCTGTGTAGAAATCTGAGAGTACTGATGATGTTACCTAGTTTGGTAATGAAACATTTGCAAGAAAACCACCAAGCTCATAGAGCACCAAGGACATCCCTATATAGAGAGCTGGATACAAAAGGCAAAATGTGATTCAGAGTGGCTGTGGACATACATTTCTCACATTTGTTGGGAATTCCTTAAAGCAGCCACATTTTTTTTCTGAGCTCTGTAACTGCCTTCCACAGCTGACTCGTGATCTTGGGGATTAATGCATTTGGTTCTGTTCCAATTTTGCCCTTCAAATCTGAGTCTCTACTCACCCCTATTGAACACACTGAGTTAAGAGAATGTATTTACAGCATATTTTACGCTATTTGATAATATTTTCATCCCATGTTTAAATGTTAATAAATTGACTGTAGACTGTGTCTATAGTTTCCCAATCTTCTTCTTAGTCACATTAACACAGATATAGAAATGATAGAGATGGAGCCAAAACCAGATTCTATATGGATAGAGAACAAATATTAAAGAATGTCCAGTTCAGAAAAGAGTCTGGTGGCGGCAGCAGAATTCCTAGGGTTAATACTTTCATCATGATGAAAAAAGGAAAAGAAGAAAAGAAATTTCAAAAATTACAACTGAGTTGAACTGGTACTTTAAACATGGTTTATAGCTTACAGTTTTCACATATAACACAATCTGCGAAAAGATAGCAATACAGAAATATCAGGCTGTTTGGGCAAGACACCATTTGGCCTTAAGTGGAACATGGAAAAGCGATCTAGACTGAGACCCCTTGTAGTCTGGGAATGAGGATGAATCTGATACAAGTCTTTCAATATGTCACTACTTTTAAAACAGGAACTAGTTAATAAATTCTTCCAGAGTTAATTCTTCCATTAACTTGAGAAAAACGTCTTCTGCTATCTATTTTTCACCTTCCAAACTAGATGTTAATCAGAACATAATTTGATTCAGGTTTTAGAAAAGCCTCTTACCATCATGTGTAAAGCTTCCTACTACTCCCAGACAACATACTGAGATCTGAGTCATCTGACTAATTCCTGTGGACAGACAATTGCAGATTAAATCCCAGGGAAATAAGTGGGAATTAGAAGAAGGAACAAACTTATTTTCTGTTGCATTAATGAATCATGATGATAGCTAAATGAATGCAGATTGTAAGGAAACAGTTTTCAGTTTGACATTAGAAAAACTTCTAATGGTACATCTTTCCCTCCACTGGACTTATGGCTGTATGTGTAGCTAAATCATAGAATGGATAAGAAATATGCAATTAATGCAAGCCTACTAAAACAAATAAAATTGGATCTGGAAAAGTGGAAAAACCTACAACTCTCAATGCTGGGGAGAATAGCAACAGTGAAAATGAATATCTTACCAAAAATACTCTTTTTATTTCAAACGATTCCTGTAAGGCTGGGAAAAGCCTTTTTTGATGAACTGAATACAACAATACAATAGGACAAGAAGTAATGGATGGAAACTGATCAAGGAGAGAAGCAACCTAGAACTGAGGAGAAACTTCCTGACAGTTAGAACAATTAACCAGTGGAACAACCTGCCTCCAGAAGCGGTGAATGCTCCAACACTGGAAGTTTTTAAGAAGAGACTGGACAGCCATTTGTCCGAAATGGTATAGGGTTTCCTGCCTGAGCAGGGGGTTGGACTCGATGACCTCCAAGGTCCCTTCCAACTTTATTATTATTATTATTATACTGAAATTTATCTGGCAAGGGAAAAAAGCTAGAATTAGATTGAAAATGCTACAAGAAGTGAAAGAAATTGGAGGATTTGGACTGCCGGACTGGATGTTATACTACCAAGCAACTATTTTAACATGGCTTAAAGAATGGATAACGCTTAGAGACAAAAGACTATTATACCTAGAGGGGCATGACCTACAAATTGATTGGTATGGGAAGAATAAAATACATACCTTTCTGTGGTATGCGAAGAATAAAATACATAGATACTTTCAAAACCACTTTATAAGAAATGCATTTCTTTCAGGATGGGAAAAAATAAAAGCAAAAATTTATATTAAGATACCTGGATGGCTTTCAACAATGGAAGCTTTTGCTTACCCCAATTTAATTAATTACAACAAAGTTGTGACTTATAAAGATATTTTGGACAATAAAGGAAAATTGAAAGACAGACAAGATTTACAAGAACAAGGTATTGATCTATCATGGTGGCCATATCTGCAAATTCAAACGAGATATGAAAAAAATGCTAAAACAATGGGATTCTATAAAGAACAGACAGAATTTGATCAGATACTGTTAAAAACAGATGAAAAGTTGATTAAGAAACTCTATAAATTTCTGTTAAACTTAAAGGTGGAGGAAGAACAAATTAAAGAAACGATGATAATATGGGCAAAGAACTTTGGATATAATATAGAATTAGAAGACTGGCAAAAGTTATGGGAAAGAAATGTTAAATTAACTAAAGCAGTGGCATTAAAAGAAAACTTATATAAAATGTTTTACAGGTGGTATATGACACCAGTGAGATTAGCAAAAATGTTTAAAAATACTTCAAACAAGTGTTGGAAATGCAAACAAAAACCAGGTACTTACTATCATATCTGGTGGACATGCCCTAAAGCAAAAAGATTTGGGGTAAAAATACATTTATGGTTGGAGAAAATGACTAAAAAACAAATAGACTTTAAGCCAGAATTATTTTTGTTAGGAATAATAGGAGCAAATTATGAGAAAGATTGTATATTATTAATTCTACACGTACTAACTGCAGCAAGAATTGTATTTGCCCAACATTGGAAAAACGAAAAGTTACCAACTGTATACCAAGTATTAATTAAGAAAATTTTAGAATGTGCAGAAATGGATAGATTGACTTTAAAGATAAAAGAGAAAAAAGACTCAGTGTATTTTAGAACATGGGATAATTTCTATCAATGGCTAGAAACATGAGTTAGAGAGAAAGGAATGTGATATGTAACTTTGAATATATATATTAGCAAGAAGAAGACAATCGAGCGATTAATTAACATATTGTTTATGATAATTAACTATTATCTATTATTTTTTTGTAAAACACACGAACCCAGACATTATGCTGTTTGCTAAATATTGAGAATGTTATTTGGAAAAACCCTAATCCCAACCCCAACCCTAACCCTAACCCTAACCCAAATCCCAACCCCAACCCCAATCCCGATCCCACCTCATTCCTAACCCTATAAAAACTAATAAAATTTATACAAAAAACAAGAAATATGCAAATAATGCAAATAAGAGTTTTGGTCAATGGGACACATGCAATAGAAGTAATATCTATCTATCTATCTATCTATCTATCTATCTATCTATCTATCTATCTATCTATCTATCATCTATCTATCTATCTATCTATCTATCTTTCTATCTATCTATCTATCTATCTATCTATCTATCTATCTATCTATCTATCTATCTTTCTATCTATCTATCTATCTACTATCTACTATCTACTATCTACTATCTACTATCTTCTATCTTCTATCTTCTATCTTCTATCTTCTATCTTCTATCTTCTATCTTCTATCTTCTATCTTCTATCTATCAATATGGCTCAGCGGTTAAAGAAGCTGAGAGAGCCTGGGCTATGTGCGATGGGGTGAGGTTCCATTTCCCCCCCCCCCATGCCATCACTCTGCTGAACAACTAATTCCTACAACACTGTCAAACTACTTAGTAAAGCTGTATTACTATTATTCTCCTCATCTTTCCTATTACCTATCCTTATCTTCTTATGACTATAACTTTGTTGCTTGTATCTTACAATTTATATTGTTTTATTTAGTATCCTAGTATGATTTTGTTGTTTGCTTAGCTAGTATCCTATGACTATCACTAAGTGTTGCATCTTATGATTTATGATGAATGTGTTGTATTTTATAATTTATGATGAATGTATTTTTATGTTGATTATGATCATGATTTATCACTATTGCTTGTATACTGAGAGCTTATGCACTGGAGACAAATTCCTTGTGTGTCCAACCGCACGTGGCCAATAAAGAATTCTTATTCTATTCTATTCTATTCTATTCTATTCTATTCTATTCTATTCTATTCTATTCTATTCTATTCTATTCTATTCTATTCTATTCTATTCTATTCTATTCTATTCTATTCTATTCTATTCTTATCCCCAGCTCCTAGCAGCTCAAAAGCATGTAAAGGCAAGTAAAATAAATAGATACCACTTTAGTGAGAAGGTAACAGCATTCAGTGTGCCTCAGCATATAGTCATGCTGACCACATGACCAAGGAAATATCTTCGGACAATGCTGGCTCCCTCAGCTAAGAAACAGAGATGAGCACTGCCTCCTAGAATTGGATATGAGTGGACAGGCCAGGGAAACCTTTATCTTTACCTTTACCTTTATATATATAAATAGATTAGATATATAGATGTAGATAGATGTTACAGATGATATATATAGAGCTAGAGATGTATATGTTATAGATGATAGATATAGACAATAGATATACACACCTAACTGAGGAATTAATGAAGTAGTAATTAACATTAACTGAATGTGGAAGCTAGCATTTTAGGAAAACGAACCTTTAAAATGCAGTGTTGTTCTTATCAAATCCTTTAAGATAATGTTTTTGGAATTATTCCCTATTGCCATTTATTTATGTTTATGCAGGTCAGTATGAACAAACATAAATGAAGATGCAGTGAAACCCATAACTTCATGCAACAAGTGAATTTTAAGTAAAGTTTGACATAAGAATTGCCCAGTCTAATTGTCAAGCTCAGATTGATTTGCCATCCAGGATTAATCAGAGAGAAAGGCAAAAAACAGAAGGAATCCAGAGGGAGAGACTGGGGAAAAGGGCATGTTTATAGCTGCAAATAAAAGTATTTCAGAAGCCTTGGAAAATCCTTCTGAGGGAAAGAATACCCTCAGAGGAAGTCTAATGAAATGTGATATGTCAAGAAGTTACAGGCGATGAATTTTAAAGCGTTCCTAAGAGTGCTAGAAGATGAAGACTGAGAGCTGCAACATCTTCAAAACAGATGAGAAATTATTTTGCACCCTCTAGGTGCAAAGGAGCTGTTTCCCTTCTACGTTTTCCCATGTCATGGTGACCTACTGAATAAATAGAGTCAGGCATTTCCACAAGAAATGCCAATTTCTCTCTCTATTTTCTTTCTAAAGAATTTCCCCCTTTTCTTTTTAATGTAAAAGATCCTCGTGATCAGATTCTGACATGGCGGTCCATTCCCAGCCCTTGAATGACTCCTGCTCTAATAGCTCAGATCTCTTATTCACTGGCCTGGATCTCCTCTTTGAGCTGAAGCCGCTTTTCATTCCTCTCTATGCTCTCTTGGTGACAGTGGCCTGCACAGGGAATCTTCTCCTCCTCTGTCTCATCAGCTTCACCAAAAGGCTGCACAACACCGCGGATTTCCTTATTGGGAACTTGGCAGCTGCCGATCTGATTATGTGCATTTTCTGCGTTCCACTGACCGCCGTGTATGCCTTTGAAAGCCGAGGCTGGCTTTTTGGAGTGTTCATGTGCTACTTTGTCACCCTGATGCAAGGGACTACTGTGTCTGTGTCTGTCCTGTCACTTACAGCCATTGCCGTTGATCGATATATTGTAATTGTGCATCCCATTCGCCAAAGGGTGAGATGCAAGTCCTGTATCTATATTGTGGCTGCTATTTGGCTCTTATCTCTTGTGGTTTCTCTACCGACCTATTTACATACCCATTACCTAGATCTCAACAGTATTGGCCATGACATGATTATCTGTGAAGAAATCTGGTTGCACAGGAAGACAGAGAGACAGCTGTACTCTTGCCTGATGCTCCTCCTCTCTTACATGCTTCCACTTTCTGCTGTGTTGTTCTCTTATTGTGCCATTTCTTATCATCTCCAGAAGAGAAAGATCCCAGGAGCCGTATGTCAGAACCAAGAAAAATGGACTACAAAAAAAGAAAAGACCTTCCAGATCCTGGTGATTTCGATCCTGTGTTTTGGTCTTTGTTGGCTCCCCCTCCAGGTGGTTAATTTGATTAGAGATATGGATGAAGAGTTTGCTATCCTAAACAAGCGATATGTGAATGTCATCCAAGTTTCATGTCATGTGGCTGCCATGAGTTCAGCCTGTTTCAATCCTTTCATTTATGCTTCCCTCCATGAGAAATTACGACTCCATATTGGGAACTATTTTTATCAGAGAAAGAAGTCAAGCCTCGCATCCCACAAGGCCTCACGATTAAATACCTGTTTTACTTTGGCAGACAATAATCCTGTGGGTATCTCAGAAAAAGTTGAGCTACAAACGGAACACAAACACCATTTCTTTGAACCAATACAAAGAAACATGTAACATGGCTGCTTTCTCATTCCCATTCCAAGACTGGATCCCATTCCATCCCATATAATCCTGCGATCATGACAAAAGGCATGAGAAAGGATGGACAGCAACAGTTTTCTTTATTTTTTTTCCTGAGGAAGTCAAATGAGAAATAAGTAATTCTATCTTCTATCTTCAAAATGAGTATTTGGATACATTGTATACATGCTGGTTTATGTAGTGGAACAGGGTATATTTTGAACACCAAATGTAAGTGTTAGGTTAGAATTGTCTTGTATTCAGCTGCTTTATTCTTTATTCTTTCTTGGTCCTTTGGTTAAGATTAACCTTAACTTATGTTTTTTTCTGATGCCTTTGTTCACCAAAGTTGAAAGTTAGATGTGGCTGCACATATTGCACTTTTACAAGGTATATTTTTACATTTGATGGCAGTGATTAAAATTTATAAATCAAAACTGTTTTCAAGAATAAGTGATATACATGGGAATGATTAAGATTAAAGTGTTGAATAAGGTAAATGCTTATGCCTACCAGATTTCTCTGTATGGCCTTACTTGAAATGTTTTTGTTTTTGTTTCATTTGTAATTGCTTGGAAACAGTGATGTCATCAAGGCAACATTACTAGCCAAAGTTTAGGATTCTTAATCCTGGAGCCCCCTCCCCCACACACAGATACATAAATAGAGCTACAATATTCACCCTTATCATATTGTCTTGATCCCTTTTTTTAAAAAAAAAAGGGAAACATAGAACATTGCACTGTAGATTTGCTTTAAAGTGTACCCAAACTCTTAAAAAAAAGAGAAAGAAAAAAAGTGCCTGTGGTATGTCCAGGTAAAGAGAAAGGGACAGAAAGAAGAGTAAGCATGAGGCCGGTAAGAAGAAACACAGAGAAAAAAGATCAAGAGGAATAAAACTGAGGTGGGGTGAGAGGAGCCAATTAAACCACAGTAATAGATAAATTGAATAAATTCCCCTGAAGGTGTGGAATTCCCACAATTCTAAAGCACTGGTGTAGAAAATCCTTTCTAAATATCCTCACACAGTATTAGATATAGCAGTGGCCGGATTCAGCCGGTTCGAACCAGTAGCTTATTTTTTGTTGCCCAGGCCCAGAATGGACTTCTGGAAGTAGCATCCACACAGAGAACCGGTAGTTCACATATTTGAATCCCACCACTGAGATATACCCCCAAAACATCAAAATGAACATAACAGTAACTAATGGTAACATTTGACTTAAGAAATATAGTAAAACACAATCAGGGGCTGCCACAAAGAAGAGGGAGTGAAGCTATTTTCCAAGGCGCCTGAAAGCAGGACAAGAAGCAATGGATGGAAACTAATCAAGGAGAGACGCAACCTAGAACTAAGGAGAAACTTCCTGACAGTTAGAACAATTAACCAGTGGAACAACCTGCCTCCAGAAGCGGTGAATGCTCCAACACTGGAAGTTTTTAAGAAGAGACTGGACAGCCATTTGTCTGAAATGGTGTAGGTTTCCTGCCTGAGCAGGGGTTTGGACTAGATGACCTCCAAGGTCCCTTCCAACTTTATTATTATTATTATTATTATTATTATTATTATTATTATTATTATTATTATTATTATTATTATTATTATTATTATTATTATTATTATTATTATTATTATTATTATTATTATTATTATATAAGTTTAGGAAAACAAGAGCCATTTTCATCAGCATCTTTTCAGATTCTTTCAAAAGCAATCAGTAATGAACAATCTGATCCTCTACACACACACACACACACACACACACACACACACACACCAGATTTAAAAATGAATTTATTCCAAATGCTTCAAAGTTCCTCAGTAAAGGTTCTTGAGTAAAGCAATCCTTGAATAAGATGACAGGTTTTCTTATGGATCATTAATAATTACTGACACATAAAAGGTTATGGTTATCCCATGGTCAGCAGTTCAGTACAGGAAGCAAATGAATGTTATGACACGAGGATAGGAGATGTGTATGTGTATAGGATCAGATTCAGTGGTGGGATTCAAATATGTTAACAACTGGTTCTCTGTGTGGATGCCACTTCCGGAAGTCCATTCTGGGCCTGGGCAACAAAAAATTAGCTACCGATTCTGCCGAAGTGGTGCGAACCGGCTGAATCCCATCACTGAGTCAGATTGTTTATTACTCTGCTGATTGCTTTTGAATGGATTTGAAAAGATGCTAATGATAATTGAACTTATTTTACAGAATATGAAATCTACTTCATAAATGTAGTAACTTGAATGTTTCTCAAGTTTAATCATTGAATCCAACCATTTACAGAACTTCAGATTCACACATTCACAACAGATGCCTTCATCTTTGTCCAGTCTCAAAAGTGTGATAATACTCCTGTTCAATTGTGTTGTTTTTTTCCTAAACATCTCTAGCTCCCTCAGTCACTTATAATATCATGATCAGCCCCCTGATCATCTTCATTGTTCTAACTTGTATCTATTCTAGTTTGTTCTGGGGCCCAGAACTGGACTCAGAACTCAAAGGAGGTTTGACTTATGAAGAAATTGTGGAACTGTATGATAGAAGATCCTTCAAGGTGACAGGGTTTAAGCAATAATGCTATTTTTCTTTCAATGAAAGAATCCAAGATGAAACATTTTCAGTTACCCCAAGGAAACGTTAGTTGTTTCAAAAGTCCTTACCTATTCTGGTTTCAAATTTGGAGGAACCTTCTGTGATCTAATTATTGTCTGGATGAGTAAAGACATTATCATTACAACCTATGTCAATCAGTTGTGGGTCAAGCTTTCCCTAAAAACAATCTTACAGAAGATGTTTGCAATTACAAGTTCAATCATTTGTTTAGTGAGGACTACTGTAATTTAAAAAGTATTGCCATCAACACTGTTCAGCAGTTCTGAACTGGGCAACACCGCAGAATTCATAAAAAGAAAACAGCATCTTTTAATTTCAGACATGATATTGTCTGAATGTGTGTGTATGACTAGACATAGTGGATATTTTTAAGTAGAAATGTCTACACCACAAATTATTTTTCACTCTGAATGGAGATTTATCTTGTCTTTACTAGGCTTTGCAAAATAAATTCCGTTGAAAAATTCATTGTAGAAAACGGTTATTAGAGTTAGATTTTTCTGAGAGCTTATGGCTAAGATTTCATTAACAGAACTGCTATATATAATGTTAAATGCAAAACTCTGTAGAATGGACACATGGCACTAGAGCCAGAGAGAATGGTGCCATCCTGTGGCCACCTGGATTTATGAAATTCAGATATGGTAGCCCTAACCTGTTTTACTACGGTATGACAAGCTGCAATGGCTAGATTCATGCAAAATGCCAAGCAACCAAACCATACTTGTGTGTGATGTGCCAATCCATCTACACACTATGTTTCAGGAAGCCCTCTTATAAAATGATACATCCTCATAAAAGAGAATGCTGAGTTCACATATTATACTAAGCCAAAATATAATCTGTTTGCTTTGGGTTAAGGACAATATGTCGTCCAAGCTATAATGTTTGTAAATAATTTGTGTGAATTCAGCCACTTGGAACTTTCTCCATAAATCATGGCTTAACAGGTGATGATTGAAAAAGAGAAGAGGAAGAGAAGGAGAAAGGGGGGGGGAAGGAGAAGGACCGTAGTGTTCTAATTCTGCCATTACAGAATTATTTTTCATGATTTCCAAAGATCAAGGCCTAGATTTATTTTTCAAAAAATAAAATAGGTAATGTATGAATTTCACAGGGAGCACAAATCGTTAGCACAGATTTTAGTACTTAGCATTTTCATGTACAAGTAGCAGAGATTTTAATGCTTAACAAAAGAATAGCTGCACAACATAATTTTCACATGGTTAAATATTATTTGTAAAGGACTTAATAGGAAGATAATGAATACTATTGCTTATTTGCTGGTCTGAAAACCTCATTAGAAATTTATGACCCTAAGTAGTTAATTAAATAAACTATCAGCATACTACAAAAGAACATGGCTATTAATTTGATTAAAAGGTCTGTGCCCCTTTACAACAGCCAACTAGGACAGCTAATTTCTATATATTTAAATTTAAATTTAAATTGCCAATGAGATGCATGATCAGATTTTGCATTTAGCAAAATTAGTCTGAAAAATAGTAGTACTAATTAGTCTAAAAAGTGTGATAAGTGCAAAATCTCAGTGCAAAATATGCTCCCATATGCTATGCCTTGATTTTGCAAAGTAAACCTTTCTGGGAAAATCATTTTTCAAATTAGGAATCAGTTGATTGTTTACCATTGATTTGGGCTGATTCTTTCAACTAGAATGCTATTTTACTTCTGTAAACCATAATTATTTTTGGTTTTCTAATCACAAGGAAAGCAGTAGAAAGATAGATCAGGGATTGCTCAGCTCAATTTAGCTGGTCCTTAACAATCATAATTGGGACCAGCAACTCTGATGTTAAGCAATGCAGTTGTTAAGTGAGACACCACATTGTGATTTTACTGATGGCTTCTTCATTGACTCTGCTTGCCAGAAGCTGGCTGTGAAGTGTGCAAATGGTGATCACATGACTTCAGGGCCCTGCATTGTTTGTTTGTTTGTTTGTTTGTTTATTTATTTATTAAATTTGTTTGCTGCCCATCTCACTGCAAGATGACTTTGTAAACGCCTGCTACATGTAAAGCACCTGAATCTTGATTGACTCTACAACAGCCCTAAATATAAGGACAAGTCATAAGGTTACCTTTCCAGTGCCATTATACTTGAAATGGTCACTAAACAAGGCAGCAAGGATTACCTGTATCTGCATCTCAGGCTCCTGAGAATCAGTCATGTTTGGGAATCAACAACTTCCTTTTTTTAATATAGATCCAGCCCAGACCTATCAGATTTCATCCATCTGTAAGCCAAGAACAAGAATACATGGCCTAATACTAAATAACTACATTCATATTTTAAGCTGTTCTTGTCTTATGCTTGTGATGGCTTGACTATAAACTGGCTTAAGAAAATCATGGGGTTTTGGGGCTGTTTGGGAGTGAGGCTAAATTCCTACTTGGAGAAATGGTGACAGTGTAACGGTAGAATTGTATTAGTTTTAAAAAGCATAAACAATAACATTGTTATACTGTAGTTATTAAGACAGAGCACAACTAATATTGGGCATAGTGCATTACTTTTGGCATCCATCAGGCTTCCTGCATTATCTGATTTTAATTTTTTAAAAGCTTAATTTTAAGAAAGAGAAAGCTAGCATGTTGCAAGACAAATATCAAAAGCCACTGTTTACAACTTTATTAATTTTGTGATTAAAACAGACACATTTGCTGTCATCACCGATGAGATAATATGCATAGGATGAAATAATTGTGGCTTATGTGTGTAGGTGAGGGCCCAAATTATAAGTTTATATCAGAGCAAATTATCCATGGGTCCTACAATTGATTAACTGATTACATGCTATCAAGTCTTGTTGACTCTTAGCAATCACATAGATTTTCTCCATGTCCTGTAATAAGCAGAATTATTAATAGTATGTGCATTTTAACAATTGCCTAAACTGCACTATTTCTGTTTCCTTTCCAAACGTTGTAGGCATCAATATAGGAACAGACTTAAATAATATATTATAGTGATGTATAGTGACAATTTGATGGGTCTGTATCAACCTTCAGTGCCCATCTTCAATGCCTGTTATCAGGGGATGATGGGAATCATAATTCATCATAAATGAAGGACGCCTGTTTGGGAAGCACTAAACTGAATTTCAGCTAAGGGAAACCCCAGGTAACTGCAAAAAATGGCTGATAGCAGTTGGCAATTTTAATGAGTGCCAACATGATTTCACTGGATGCTGGAGCTCCATTCAGATGAAAACTTCCAGTCGGTGTGTGCATGTTTCTGTATGAAAATTATAGTCTGCATAAAATAACTTCATTTTGAATAATTAAAAGCTAAGCCTCGACAGCCAAAATGAAGCCGGTCATTTCTCAGTATAAAATTAATATTTTTTCCCCTCCCCGCTGAAGGCTATCATTAGGCTGCTTTTTTTCTGTAAGTGCGTGAGGGAAAATGTTTGGCAGCAATGTCACATTCAGCATCTTTAGGCTATGTGCGAAAGGTAGGTTTGGGAGCACAGGCGATGCTGTGCACAATTGATACTCTCCAGGGCTATATCAGGTCCCATAATTCCCAGCTAGTGTTAAATCTCCACCATTACTATCAGGAACAACACTTTCTACATGACTGGCAGATCCAGGTTCAAAAGATGAATGGTCAAATCCACCAGAAACCCTTAGATGTAGCAGAAATTGATATGTACCCAGAGGAATGTCCTATTAAAGACAAAGTAAGAACTAAAGGCAGTCAGACATCAGGAACAAGCCATGCCTGTTGCTTTTCCTTTTATTGTACTGCTTTGTTTTAAGCCAGAGATAACCCTTTGCTTCTGCAAGTGCTGCTCTTTTTTTTTTTTTTTAAGGACAGAACAATTACTGCTGCACATTGACAAGGTATAAAAAGAAATAATCCTGGCCGAGAACACTGCTTTCTTTCAGCTGAAATCACAGCCTGTGTCACGGTGGGCTTTATTAATTTTTTGTTTTAATGACATAGAATAACAGAGTAATAGTTGGAGGGGACCTTGAAGGTCTTCTAGTCCAACCCCTTGCTCAAGCAGGAGACCCTTTACCCAGTGGTGGGATTCTAATATGTGAACAACCGGTTCTCTGTGTGGATGCTGCTTCCGGAAGTCCATTCTGGACCTGGGCAACAAAAAATTAGCTACCGGTTCTGCCGAACTGGTGCGAACTGGCAAAATCCCACCACTGCCTTTACCATTTCCAGACAAATGGCTGTCCAATCTCTTCTTAGAAGTCTCCAGTGATGAAGCACCCACAACTTCTGAAGGCGATCCGTTCTGCTGGTTAATTGCTCTCACTGTTAGGAAATTTCTCCTTAGTTTTAGGTTGCTTGTCTCTTTGGTTAGTTTCCATCCGTTGCTTCTTGTCCTGCCTTCAGGTGCTTTGGAGAATAGCTTGACTCCCTCTTCTTTGTGGCAGCCCCTCAAATATTGGAACCCTGCAATCATGTCACCCCTATTCCTTCTTTTTATTAAACTAGACACACCCAATTCTGCAACAGTTCTTTATATGTTTTAGTCCAGAGGTCCCCAACCTTTTGGGCACTGGGGACCGGTTACGTGGAGAGAGGTTTTTCCGCAGACCAGAGGTGGCGTGGTTTTGTGTGCTCCCTGCATTCTGTGGATGGGGCTTTCCTTGTTTGTGCGGACTGATTGCTGGCATGCTGCGGCCCAGTACTGGTCCACAGACCGGGGATTGGGGACCCCTGTTTTAGCCTCCAATCCCTAATCATCTTTGTTGCTCTTCTCTGCACTCTTTCCAAAGTCTCAACATCTTTTTTATAACATGGTGACCAAAACTGGATGCAGTCAATGGCACTAAAGTCATCTGGAGTCCCATGCTTGGCAGCAGCTTTGCTTGATGCACATACATACTTATTTCTGTTCTCACGGCAGGTTGGATGATGAGTTAGTCCAAGGAGAAAAGTAAATGGTATGATGCAGAAGATCCATCCTAGAGATGAAGCTGTGAAGACTTCAAGAAGGCTTCTACAGATATGTGAGCATAAGTGGCAATTCAATTGTAACCTATCAGCAAAAACCTGTCCCATAGCCAGTCACAACGGATGATACCCCTGATCGCCTTTGGCTGATCTTGAAAAAAGTTTAGCAAGATCAAATCTTGGTGCTATTTGGAAGAGGATCCACCAGGAATTTTCAGATTTTAGACCAGTTTGGGAAGTTATAAAAGCATACCCCAAAGAAGGCAAGGGTTAACCATTTCCATATTGTCCCAAGTGATGTTATTTGAATTCATAACAACTGGTTCTTAGACAAGTAAGTGTGGGAAAAACTGAGAAGTAGAAAGTGGGACAGAGAGGACCAACATGCTGAGACATCTCCTTCTGTAGTGCGTGGAGTTTATCCTTCCTCCTGTTTGGTTCCCCACTTTACTGGGAGGAGGTGAGCTTCTGGACCGGCATCATCAAGCATCTTGTGAGAATGGTGCTCCTTCACCTTTCTGAATGACCTGTCTTGTCTGCCATATTTCACTTAAGGTAAGCAAAGAGATGTTCTGGGCTAGGAAAAAAACCCCACTGACGTCAACTATGAGTCAGACAGAACTGGCTAGATAAACACCTCTGATTATTCATCTACAAGAACGTTGTTTATCTTTTTATCCTCAGCATAAATTGCACATCATAATGAAAGGAAATGGTCAGAGTTTTTATCCATTATTTCTGAAAAGGTGTATGTTGTCAAAGGCTACCACAGACTAAATTTTCTTAGGCATTTACTGGATGATGTCAGCAGAACCCAAATCAAGCCATCAGGAGGGCTATTTAATTTACTATTTAGGGATGGTATGGCTGAAGGAGTTTTCAGCTCATTTGAGGGAGTTTGTTTTTTTTTAAATTCTCTCTCCCTCCTGCTAGAATAAGACAGCCAACCCCATTATATTATGTGTAATTTAGGACAAATTGTGCACTCTAATCATTACTTGCTGCTTAGGGGAACTCATTTTGTATTGTCGTTTTCTTTTCCTCCTTTCTTGCAATTTTAAGATAGCCTTTTTCTGCACAATCACAAGAAAAGTTTCCAAGATGTAAGAAGATGTGGAAGAGAATGTTTTGGTCTCCCAACTATTCACTCTCAAGGAGCTTGACAAGGCCATTCATAAGATGGAGTTTTTTGTTTTTGTTTTGTTTTTAAAGTCAAGATGTGGCTTTGATTGCATGCTTTGCCCCGGTGGCTCATCCCGGACAGAATGAATCAAAACAGACCTTATTTTGGCAGCTAAAAGTAGAATCAGCGGCAGATGACACATCTGAAAATAATGCAGTCAACAACCTGCATTTAGCTGCTAACATCTTGTTTTTCTCTTAAAAGCACTTAAGGGCAGGTTTTCTATGTGGAACAGAGAAAATTTGCTTTCCTAGGATTCATTTTTAATGCCAAGATAAAGAAATATTTCTGACTTACAGGACAAATCCTAAAGAAATTTAAAGCAGATTTACTGCTCTATGAGGTAAGCCTTTACCTCTCAGAACCCAGCCTTTTCAAGGAGGATGACAAAGGAAAGTAGTGGAAGTTTTGCCTGCCCTCGTATACTGCCACCATGAGCAAGTAATATGAAGGAAGAGAGAATAGTAACCTGCTGCAAGCACAATACAAAAATTTCTTGTTTTTTAGAAGGTTCCCTGGACTAGGCCCTTAGCACTGACTATATGACTAGCGCACTCTCTTGCCTTCTAACTGAATTCAGGAACTGCTTAGGTGTGAAAACTTCATGGAAGCATCGACTTAGAAGGATCTGAATCTGGAGAGATTGTCAGGTTTGCTTGAAGATAATGCTGAAGACAAGGTGTCTTAAATACAGCAGTGAAGTCTAGAATAAATGGGTTGCCCAGGGTTGTATAAATCTATCTATCTATGTAGGTCTTTGGTAATTCGGGTTTTCTCCCGTGTAAAATTGAAAGTGTCTTGGCAACGTTTCGAAGAAGTCCCATTCGTCATCTTCAGGCTGGTGTCCTCGGCTTCGTGCTTCTAGGAGCAATATCTATCTATCTATCTATCTATCTATCTATCTATCTATCTATCTATCTATCTATCTATCTATCTATCTATCTATCTATCTATCTATCTATCTATCTATCTATCTATCTATCTATCTATCTATCTATCTATCTATCTATCTATCTATCTATCTATCTATCTATTTCTCTCTCTCTATTTCTCTCTCTCTCTCTCTCTCTCTCTCTCTCTCTCTCTCTTTTATTCATTTGACTCTATATCAAAGATCCAAGGTTTGGTTCCATTCTGTGATAGGAGAGGTTGCCTAAGACTGAGCATTTTCCACGGCAATGACAAAGCTCTGGAACTGACCCTTGGGGAAGTTCCAATCTGTCCCTTGCCTCTATTCTTCGGGTGGCATCTAGTACAAGTAATTCTTAATTTCAAAGAGCAATTAGGATCCCTTGAGTTGTTGATGTAAGAGTTTGGTGTTCTGCCAGCAAGTCTGAATCTGTTATTTTTATTGCTGCTTCTGTTTTTATTCTTCTCTAATTAATATTTTTATATAGAATATCTTCTGCCCTAAGGTACTTCAGCAGGAGACAGCAAGGAATCATTTGGGAAGATCACTGTCCTTAGCAAAACAAATATCGCAAATATTTACAATATTTTGTAAATATAGAAAAAACAGATACCCTTTGATGTGCAAAGGAAAACAAAACCAGCTTGAGCTGGTCAATTACTCACAAGGTCTAGCTCTTTAGAACTGTGCGTCTATAAGCAAAAAGCAGCATTATTGCAAATTTATTTTTTCCTTCTTTTATGTAAAAAGAGACTCATTATTACATGATACAACTCAAATTACTCACTATTTGAAGGTATTTATAACATTGCCACCCACAGTTTCTCTGGGATGTTTCCAGACTGATAAGCCACAAAGGCATCTGCAGAAATAATTGCGGGGGGGGGGGGAGGAGGGAGTTAAGGCTATGAAATATTTATTAAGTTTTGTTTTGTTTTCTAAATTTCTATAATGCCATATTATCAAAAATAGATCTGGAACAATTCCTGGTTAAAACAACAAGGACGTACAATTTAAAAACAACAGTAATGTAAATTATGGCTTTGATTTCAGATACCCACAGAACCACCTCTCCCAGCAGGATTTTGCCCACCCCTGCATTTCCACAGGACAGCAACAAGAAGCTCTCCATCCTGTATGAAGTAAAAGAAGTGGGGACCCGGCGGGGGCCTTCTCTGGCTAGCCCTACACTCTGGAAACCTTGCTTTTCAAACTCCCAAGTCTCACAACCTTTGGAAAACCTCTTAAAAACTGCCTATGCCACAGAGATTGTGAGGCCTAATTTAAAGCAGAGTGGGAGCAGTTGTTGGCATTAAATCATATTTGTATACATTTTTTTCTTTCAAAGGCATTTTCCTCATACCCATTTTGGAACTGAAATCCACCTTCGCTTGGATTGCAGGTATCTAATAAATCTGTCTGTTTTGCACTAGGAGGGAGTAAGTGCTTGGCTTGTGATATCAACTGATTACCCAAGAACACCATCAAGGTAAGGAAAGCTGGCAGAACATGTCTTCTGGGGTTCTTTTCAACATTTTGCCAGGAGTGGCTGCAGGAAGCATCTGAATTTTCTTGTGTGTAAAAAAGTACAGTGGTACCTCAGTACTCATCATTAATTGATTCCAGCAGGTGTGATGAGTACCAAAAATGATGAGTACCAAACAAATTTTTCCCATAAGGAATAATGTAGTTAGTCACAAGGCAGCTGACATGGACAAATTCTAGTTTGTGAGTTGAGTACCAAACAAATGATGAGTACTGGGACAAAAATTTTGCGTCAAAATGCATTGAGTACCAAATTTGATGCGTTTCAAAGCAGCTGAATACCAAGATACTGCTGTAATATGTATTTCTCTCTCTGTTTGCTTCTGTTTTTCTCTTATGCTATATCTTTGTGTGTTTGAGCTCAAACACATGGCAAGCTGCCTATGCCCCTGTTTGGGTCCAAAGTTCAGGAGGGAAGAGTGACTGGGTGACAAGCACATCTGTAAAAGTTGCAATGTATGGTAAATATAAATACATTGAAATAATCAATAACCAATCAAATGTATAATTATATGAGGATAAATTGTATCAATGATAAAACACTTAAGAGAACCAAATAAAATAATATCAATTAATGTAATTGCATAACAACTTAAAAACCTAACCCAACATAACATAACATAACATAACATAACATAACATAACATAACATAACATAACATAACATAACATAACATAACATAACATAACATAACATAAAACATAACATAACATAACATAACATAACATAACATAACATAACATAACATAACATAACATAACATAACATAACATAACATAACATAACATAACATAACTACCAATATAAGTAATTCTAAATAAAACAAATTAAAGATAACCATAGCAAACTATTCTAAGTAGGACATTCCATGAGGCCAAAATAGTACTTGAGAAAGGGGCCCTCCTGCCCTCAAATTTGTTTATTAGAAGTAAAATTAGATTTATTAAGAAATATGTAGAAGAAAGTCTCACCTCTGCCTAAATTACATGTTAAAGAGAGGGAACTAGATGTTCCATTTAGCTGGCATTGACCCATCTGCTGTTTATAGAGAAGAAACAGGATATAGAGAGAGGCTCAAATCATCAATATCTAGACAATCCTCTCTGTATGATCTATAACCAGCTCATCAGAGATTAAAATCCAGGACAAGCTTCCTTAGGTTGATGGAAGATTTTGAAGAATTTGAAAGCGGAGTGGACCTATGGAAAACTACAAAGAACCAACATTGGATGGACCCAACGGAGGAGCTGGTACCTGAGTCTGGCGGAAGCTAGTAATATGGAATTTTTTGTATAGACTATGCACGAGTACAAGAAGATTCAGAGACACTCTGAACAAATGGGGCTATTAGGTGGCTTCTGCCCTTTACAATTGTGGTGACATGCAGACAACAATACATATGTATACCTGCCCTTTGTGTCCTAATCAGTGTACACTTGAGGATTTCATGGCAGCATGACAGAATGCAATTAATGATACTAGTTTCTGGGCAAGATTTGTTTAACTTGTACATATTTTAATCTTGTATTTTATATTTTATATTTTATGTTGTATAGTATGCCTCACTTTAATTGTGATGCTTCTGACATGAATAAACAAACTAGATGGTCCTGAACTATAATTTGCAGCTCCTCTTCCCATTAGCCAAGTTGGAGCTGATGAGAGAGACTTGGCTACTCATGCTTGGCATACACCATCTGGTTATTTCATTGGCTTCTCTCATATGACACATTAAATCTTTTTATTTCAATCCTGCATTGTAAGTAAAGAATTTCAGCTACGAAATATTTGTTAAGTCTCAGATCGTAAGCAATGGATGTCCACTATAACTTTTTAATGTGCGGGCAAACTATCAGTACAGTTTAAAACAAAGATGAAATGCAATTTTCAGGGATAAGGCATGTTCAAGTATCCTAGTGTAATATAGAAGCGTGTAAGGAAGAAGCAAGGCATAAACTAATGAACAGTTCCCAGAGAACTAGATTTTTACTTCTTTCAGGTCTATGAAATATATAACTGGGTGGCATGTTGATAAAATTACTTTAATGGGTACCTTAATGTATTGTGAGGATTTTTAATCCTAATAGCTGAGTGCCATAATAGCTATTATTCAATAGAACATTTGATGCATACCTTCTTATCAAATGCACTGAGGAACATCTCAACACCCTAATTTACAGATGATTTTACTCTTTTTTTGATCCCGCACACACACCAGATTTTTTTAGATGGAGATTTTTCAGATTTTCTTTAAGCAGCAGATGCAGTAAGAGCCTCTTGAATTCTTTGTTGGTGATTGCCAATTCCATGGAAACAAGAAATATGGTTGTTAGCAATGCCTGGTATTCATGTCTAATGTGGTTGGTAAGGTTAATAGAGATTTAGCTTCCAGAGACTTTTCTTTCCTGTTATTTAGCATCCCTCCAGGCTGTGGCTTGGATAGCACAACACAAGGAGTCCAAAGGCCAAATGTCTTCTCCCAACAATGGAGGATGCAGCCCAGGTGACTGTGTGAGAGAGCAAGATAGAATAAAGAATGTGTATGTGAGGCAACCTGCAGTCTGAACCACAGACTGTATTATCTGCTTCGGTTTCAGAAGCAGTGTTCTGTCCTCACTATACTTTACCCTGTGTGTGTCATGGTTACAATAGACAAGACCAAATAAATCAGAACTCTGAGGCTAGAGGTTTCCTCAAAGAACATGTTTATTGGTTACATAGTATTGGCACAGTCAAAAGTGAAACCAAGTCTGAAATTCCCTCCAAAGAGTTACGCTATTACAAAGTTAAACTTTCCACCCCAGTGCTATGCAATCAGCTACGTTTCCCAATAGAATAGTTTGGCGGGCTTTCTACCCAATGGCTCCCCCTCCCAATCTAACCAGCAGAAATGACCTTGGTTCCCACGGGACATTGAATTGTTTAGACTAGCAGAAACCCTCCACACCCCCTCCCATCTTTGTGGCAACCTAGAACGAGCAAGATGGCTGCAGCCAGGTTCGTTGTAGAGTTGACAGTGTGTAGTTCGACATGCAGCTAGACCCTCCTATCCTTTAATAAGCCAGACCATAAACGTAAATCTTGATACTTTATTAAAGAACAGGATAAAGTGAAACAGTGATGTTATGTATGAGATATAGATTTTGTCTTCAGAAGAACATGCGTCACAGACTAAGCTGGATTCCCCCTGATGTTTCTGTTATCTCAGAACGTTACAAAATGGCATCTGGCTTCTCAGGATGCACTTTCCCCCTCAGAATGAAACAACAGCAATAAAAATACACAACTATATGCTGGGGGCATGACAGGCAGGATTTTTGCCTTGTGGAATGGCAGAAGTTATATTACTCCTATACTATATACTACTATACTATATAACTACTAGTTATATATCGAGGGCCTTATGTTAACTTATTTTGTGCATTTTTGGGGGGGAGCTCATGAGATTCAGAAGCAGGAAGGTGAATGAGAAATTGTCATTGGCCCGTCAATTTCTGATTTGCTAAGTTTCTGGATTATTTTTTTTTTTGAACAACTCAGAAAAAGGCAATGATTGGGGAGCAAGTCATGCTAAAAAAAGAAAGGGCAGAAGCAGTGCTTTTTCAAGTAAAGGTTTTATCCACTCATGTTTTATTTTGATTGCACTTCAGAATAATGCAAATCTTTCCCCCCACCCCCGCAGGCAGGAGAACCTTTGAGCATAATACGAAGAACGGTTGCAGGAATTAGGTACGTCTAGTCTAGTGAAAAGAAGGACCAGGGGTGACATGATAGCAGTGTTCCAATATCTGAGGGGTTGCCACAAAGAAGAGGGAGTCAAGCTATTCTCCAAAGCATCTGAAGGCAGGACAAGAAGCAATGGATGGAAACTGATCAAGGAGAGAAGCAACCTAGAATTAAGGAGAAATTTCTTGACAGAACAATTAATCAGTGGAACAACTTGCCTCCAGAAGTGGTGAATGCTCCAACACTGGAAGTTTTTAAGAAGAGACTGGACAACCATTTGTCTGAAATGGTATAGGGTTTCCTGCCTGAGCAGGGGGTTGAACTAGATGACCTCCAAGGTCCCTTCCAACTTTATTATTATTATTATTATAGGAACAGGATGGACGCAGTCTGTCCATCCTTGCTCTACTTTGTGGGGTCCTGCAAGCTCCTTTCTCTGCTTCTGTTTAACATACACATGAAGCTATTGGGTAAGATCCTGCACCACCATGGGCTGAGATATCATCAATATGCTGATGACACCCAGCTGTTTGTCTCAGCACATGGTGAGCTAAGCGACACAGTGCCTGGGGGCTGTTAAAGGCTGGATGGGGAGCAACAAGATAAAACTGAACCCGGGCAAGAACAGAATGGCTCTGGGTTTGGGACTCTTTGGGCCATGGAGAATTGCCACCTCTGGTTTTCAGTGAGGTCTCACTGCCCCAGAAAAACCCAGTGCATAATATGGGGTTCTCCTGCACTCATATCTCCTACTGAAGGAGCAGATTGCAGTTATGGACAGAAGGACCTTTGTGCAACTGCAGATTGTGTGTCAGATATGCCCTTTCCTAGACCAACAATCCCTGTCACAATCACCCACACCCTAGTTGCCACCTTTCTTGACTACTGCACTGCATTCTACATGGGGCTGCCCTTGAAAAGTGTCTTGAAGCTTCAGTTGGTTCAGAATGCAGTAACCCCCATGGTTCTCTGCAAATCTAGATTTGTACACATGTCATCTCTTTTGCAGGAGCTGCACTGACTACTGATTTTCTTCACGGTCCAATTCAAGGTGCTGGTTGTCACTTACATGGCCTGGAATCAGATTATTTGAAGGACAATATTTTCCCAATGATATCTATCCAAGCCACCCAAGTGAGCAGGCAGGGTGTGTTATGGATCCATTCTCTTAAGGAGGTCCATCTGGTGTGACCAAGAAGATGATGATCTTTGTGGCGGCTCCCTCCCTGTGGAACATCATTCCTATGATGTTAATATGGATTAATATGGAGCTCATCAAGTTGCTTGGTTTGATTGTTGTCACTGGGGGTGGGTGGGTGGGTTGGTGTTTATTGGCTTTTGCACTGGGGTTTTATTTCTGTAAACCACCTGGAGTTACTATGGGTGAGTTGGGTGGCCATATTGTCTAAATTTTCTAAATAAATAAATAATAAAATAAAATAAAATAAAATACATTAAAAATTAAGATACAGGGGTTGTGTATCAGGTGAAGTCAGCCTTGGTGGGTCATATACGTACCAGCTCAGATGTTTATGCCTAAAAACTGGTAGGCCAATCATCTGTCTCAAATTTTTGGTTATCCACTTGGCTGCTAGATTATAAGTGCCAGTTACAAGAACAATTTCTAGTTGCACCAGTGATTATATTGAATGATTTACACCCATAACATGTTTTTCTCATCTTGTTCCTTGCTTTTGGATAATGACTTCTAATGAACAACTTTTGAAGTTTCCATGGTAACAGATTTTTGTTATGCTAGCCATCTCATTCAAACAATTATTTGAATGAGAACACAGAACTTATTTTCATAGCTCAATTCCTCACCTCATACAATAAACAGAACAGTGAATACATAACATCCTTTCTTAATCTGATCCTCTAGATTAGAGTTTCTCAACCTTAGCAACTTTAAACGATGTGGACTTCAGCTCCCAGATTTCCCCAGCCAGCATGCTTATAATGGTTACATTATTCACGGAGTACCAAAAATATGCATCAAGGCATCGTCCAATACCCCCCCCCCCGAAAACACCTATATTTCTCTCTGACTGTGGATCTTATTTCACCAAATAATTCTAGCAATGCTGTCAACGCAAGTCAAGAAAATACAAATAGACTTTTCAAATTATTTCGTTGTATGCCAGGTAGGATGTTTTGTTTTATGTAATAACATATGACCAATCTGGAGAATGTGAAAGTTAGTGCCAAATATTAGCATTTCTGAAGGAAACCTGAATTTTTGAAAAAGGAATGAAAGGTGAAACACTGCTGCCTGTCAAAGTGTTTTTAAATTCTATTGTATTTATATACCTGTTTTGAAATAATCAGTCTTGTGTAATGGTCAATTTTGATATTCAGAAGCTCCTCAGATTTTCCTTCTCCATTTATATTGAGACTTGGTGAAGATACTGTCCATGTTACTTCCTGTCAGTATTATGGCATCCATATTGCTCTTTGCGGAAGATGGGCAGTCTAGAAATGTGAAATAAATAAATATTCACGGAGTACCAAAAATATGCATCAAGGCATCGTCCAATACCCCCCCCCCGAAAACACCTATATTTCTCTCTGACTGTGGATCTTGTAGACCAGGGGTGTCAAACTCGCAATGTCACATGATGTGTCGCAGCGTATCGTGACTTTTTTTGCCATTGCCGGCAATGGGGTGGGTGCGGTTTCACTATGATGCATCCAGCTTGTGGGCCGGCAGTTTGACACCCCTGTTGTAGACAATCGGTTCCTGTACAATGCTCAGTGTTTTCAAAACTGTGGAACTGTAGCTGTTCTTGAATTCAACTTAGTCACACAAATTAGTAATTCTGTTTGAAGCTGCTGGTGTGGCCATCTGGAGATGTCGTGTTTGATGTCTAGTATGCATGTGACAATTTTCTCTTTTTCACCTGAAAAAGGCTGGGACTTGACAGTTTCCCAGAGGCTGTGATGATGGTTCCAACACACCAGAGTTGAATTTAAATAGAGAGAGATGTTGAACAGGTGCTTTCAGGACTGGGTGCTTTGAAGGTAACCTGTTTTGGATAAAGTACCACTCTTTTTAAAGGAATAGGTGATATGGAAATTCCGCTTGATAGTAATCTGTTGCTAGATACATATACAGCTTCAGCAGGGAGGAAAGCACATGCCCAGTTTTGGCTGGTGCATTAGCTATCACACATCTAGATGGCACATCTTGATGCCTTTACTTATCTTAATAATCACTCAGATTTCTGCAACCCATGTGGACCCATCCTTCATAATAGGCCAGAACACAATTACCAATTGTTAAGTAAGGTGGCTAAATGGGATTATGTCAAGTCAGTCATTGAAAGGAGAACTTATGGGCTACTTATGAAGGGAATTATGAAGTCCAATTTAAAACGTTGACCTTAGTTAAGCTTAGTTTTAAATAATAATCATTTTAATTTTTTCGTATTTATTATGTTTAAGCACTTTGGTTTCATTTAATTTTTTTAAAAAAATATCAGAATCAGAAATAATGTGTGTTAATCCCTTTCATGCTTCATAGAATTCCATTAAATTCCATGTCAGGGGTAAACAATGCGGTGTCCATGGATACCTTTCTTGTTGCCTGCCAGGCTCCCTTTTCCTAATATATGAATCATTATGGTTTTTAGATGAGAAAAATTAATGAGACACTGCCGGACTGCAAAGCACGGCACTAGACTCTAACATTCAAATGTTAAATTTTAATTAACTTCTAAGTTTAAATGTAGGGTATAGGTTGGAGTTGCAACCCACCAAGAAGAAAATGACGAAGGAAAGCTGAGATAGCAAGGAATATTCTGGATGATGATTCATCTTGCTTTTTGATAAATGCAAGAGCACCTGCTCAGTTAAAAATCAGCAGATGCCAACTGAATGTTAGGAAACAACCTTTCCTATATGGTAGTTAAAGCATTTGGGGAATCGGACGAATGACCCCAAAAGGTGGTAGCTTCCTCCTCATTGAATGTATTCAAGCAGAGATTGAGCAACCATCTGGCTGGGATGTTTTCATGTGTGGTTTGCACTGAGCAGAGAGCTGCATTCAGGGCTCTGAATGGCCCCTTTTTGAATCTGTGATGGGTATTTGGTGACTGCCCTCTTGAAGGCAACCCTTTGCGAGAGCTTTCATGGCATGTTTTCAGAGAATCAAGGGTGTTCATTGGCACGAAAAAGGTGTTTCCCTAGCCCAGAGTATTCTTATGATTTAAAATTCCCATTTATTTTGTATGCAAGAAAGCTTCATACAATATGGGGGCAGCTAATCTGTGATGTTTCCTTGCTGAGCTACCATTGACGGCAAAGCGATAGCAAAGGCAGCTAGCCTGCTAAGCCAGTTCTGCTCTGTGGGTACCAACTACCCAATAACTACTGGGCAGCCCAGAGAGATTGTTAACCATATGGAAGAAATAATCCTGTTCTCTCCTGCAGAGGAAAAACACCAGAGTTGTTACTGCAGTGACAGCTGTTGGCCTGAAAGGCCAGACCTTTGAAGAACGGCTCTTTCTCTTGGAGTTTCACAGTGAGTAGCTTGAAGAATCAATACGCCTCCTGTGGATTACAGGGGCCCTGCCCTCATTATCACCACACAAAATGGCTTTTACTGGGAGTTGAAAGATGCTCAAAGCACTCTTATTTTCTCTTCTTTGTGAGATACTTTGGAGGCCAGTTTGTGCTTGGGTTTCCAAGCACAAACAATAATCCAAGCAAACAGGGGCAAAATAAGCAAGACCCTGCTTCTTCAATTGGGCTGGTCCTTCTGAAAGACAGGCTGCTGCATTTCAGATCAGGCCACAAACAAAAGAGTACACAAAGAGGCCCATTAAAATGAAGTATTCCTCTGGTACATAGGGAGATTCATTCATTGTCAAGTGAGATACATGCCCAGTTCTTTTCCATACATGGAAATGACTGAAAGGTTCACAGATCGAAAGGAGGAAGAATAATGGTTCGTGAGGAAGCGCTTCCAATTTTGGTAATCGAAATAAAATTTAAGAAGCTATAAAATGTCTTCAGTGTTATCAGGTGTGTTCCAAATCTGAGTGGGTGTGATGGGATGAATTGTCTTTCACCATGGCAAAACAAAACAAAAATCCAGGAGATTAATGAAAGCTGATCATAGAATTGTGGAGTTGGAAATCACCACAAAAATAATCTAATTCAGTGCTTCTCAACCTTGGTTGGTTGGTTGGAGAATTCTGGGAGTTGAAGGCAACACATCTTAAAGTTACCAAGGTTGAGAAACAGTGATCTAATCCAACCCTTTGCAATGTGCAGTTAAACCATTCTAAGAGGTGATTACAGTATCCAACGTCTTTTTTTTAAAAAAATTCCAGAGACAGAAAACCCACAATATCTGAGGAACGATCTCACCCCCATGGAATTGGCTCACCCCACCCACACTGGCAGAAGGGACATACTGCAGGCCCCGTCAGTCAAGAATTCCGGTTGGCGGGAACCAGGAGAAGAGCCTTTTCTGCCATGATTCCTGCCCTCTGGAACATTGTGCCTCCAAGGGGAGAGCTGCACCCCCAGTTTTGGCTTTCCAAAAGGGCCCGAAGACCAGGCTCTGGCAACTAGCCTGAGGCCCCAATGGTGTCATTCCAGCGGTAGTTACTAGACTAAGATCAGACCCTACCTTCTTCCTGTGTACATCTTGCTCCCTTCCCTCCCATCTTTGTTAATTTTAAGTCAACTTTAATGCTATTGTTTATTGTTTTAAATGTTTCACCTTGTGGTTTTTACTTATTGTAAGCCACTTAGAGTTGCCTCTAGATGAGATGGGTGCATATAAGTTAAATAAACAACAACAATAATAATAATATTTATTATTATTATTATTATTATTATTATTATTATTATTATTATTATTATTATTATTATTATTATTATTATTATTATTATTATTATTATTATTATTATTATTATAATAATAATAATAATAATAATAATAATAATAATAATAATAATAATAATATATAATAATAATAAATAATAAATAAAGTTGGAAGGGACCTTGGAGGTTATCTAGTCCAACCCCCTGCTCAGGCAGGAAACCCTATACCATTTCAGACAAATGGCTGTCCAGTCTTTTCTTAAAAACTTCTAGTGTTGGAGCATTCACCGCTTCTGGAGGCAGGTTGTTCCACTGGTTAATTGTTCTAACTGTCAGGAAGTTTCTCCTTAGTTCTAGGTTGCTTCTCTCCTTGATTAGTTTCCATCCGTTGCTTCTTGTCCTGCCTTCAGGCAACATAGCATACCCAGGAAGCAAGGAATGTGGAGTGTTTGTCAAATGGCAAGAACAGGAAAAAAAACCTACAATATTCTGCCACAGGACAGGGACAATTGATCAGCAGGATAATCATTGTACTCCACAAAATAAATAAATAAACAAACAGTTAAAATCTGCAAGTAAAATGTTCCACTGTTGTACATATCTTATCATGGTGTCTCTCTGTGTGTATATGTATGTGTTTGCTCATAGTTTAATGAAATCTAAACGTAAATGCAATTTATTTCTGTTTCTTTGTTTATGAATACATTTCCCAACTGTCTTTCCTATGGCACCTTTTTATGTTCCTGAAAACTAAGATGTTGTCTCAACCTCAACCTACCCATGCTTCCTTTTTTCTAGACTGAACATTCCAAGTTACTTCAGCCTGTCCTGATAAGGCAAGTCCTCCTATCTCTGTATTATCTTTGTCACCCTCCTCTAAAGCTGCTTTAATTTCTCAGTGTGCAGTGTGCAGAATAAAGAGGAACAGTGTACCTTTGATACCATTCTGTTAATATTTGTGATAGCTGTTCTAGTAGCTGCCTTACACTGTTTGCTCATTTCAGTTTATTATCAATGACAACCGTCCAGGCCTTCTACAATGTAGTGTTTCGAAACCATGAATCGGCAGAACCGGTAGCTAATTTTTTGTTGCCCAGGCTCAGAATGTACTTCCAGAAGCGGCATCCACACAGAGAACCGGTTGTTCACATATTTGAATCCCACCACTGCATGAATCCATCATTAAGGCCTTACCTTTTTTCTCCTTATCTTTCCTTCTGGTGAAAGGACATCTTGTTCCTCTCAGCCTAATCTTCCAACCTATATAGGTTAAATTGCACGCTTGTTCTGCCACACCTGCAATTTGGTAATGAGTATAATAATTGATGGGATCCCTTATCAAATACAAATGTTCAATGATATTGGCCTCAAGATAGAACTCTATGGGATTCCACTTTTTACTTTTCTCCAATTTGATATATCATATATGGTATCTTTATGGATTGGTCAAATCCTGCCTTAGCTATGAAAGCTGACTGGGTGGTTTTTGGGTCAGGGCTGTTGCTGTGGGAAAAATAGGAGGAAGGTGTGCTGGATATGTTTGTTGCTTGAGTTATTTGTAAAAATAATAAAGGCGGGATACAAAAAATAAATAATAAAAAGACTTATCTGATTTGACAAAACAGCAATCCATGGAGTCAGGCGTTCACTTATCTTCCCAGTATTGCAGAACAATTCATTTGACAGATGGTTCATAATAATCTTTGATTCCTTGATAAACTTCAAATACTTGAGGCATAGCCAGAGAACATGTAGCATTGTTGATAAACATGATTAAAATCATGCTGAGTATGAGAGTTTTCTAATAATCATTATAAAAACAAAGGACAACCTGCCCAAAAGAAGGAGCTAAGTTCTTCATTATTATTTTTTAATTATGTGCCATCAAGTTGTTTTCGACTTCCAGTGATCACATAGATAGATTTTATTGATGATAATCTGTCCCCTACCTGATCTTCTAAGTCTCCCAACTGTACCCTCATCACTACTGTAGCTGAATTTGCTGCTGGTTGTTGTTTTCTTCTCTTTCCCTCTACCTTTATCAGCATTAGGCTGTTTCCAGAGAACTGGATCGTCACATAATGTTTCCAAAGTAGGATAATTTGAGGTAGAGGAGAACAAAAACTAAACATAACAAACTTTGAACCTTATCTTTAGAAATAAGACTAGTTCAAGTTTAACCTTGCTGAAATTCTTTTGACATTTCCTTAATTACTATTTGGCCTCCAGCTGAAGCCTGGCATGGATGATCATGTAATTAGTATTCCTATGTATTTCTGATCAAAGCAAAATTAGAAGGACAAACCCAAATCATCCTGGCTGATGTTCCAGCTTTGAATTGCAACCCAACAGCAAATTCAAGGAACAACAAAAGGACTTTCATTTCCTAGAATATATCATGGTAATGCTATCTTATGAGAGATAGTATAGTTTTTGAACTTGGATCAGCGAAACCTAACTAATATTCTCGAGTCACTGAATGACTTTCCCTTCCAGTCCAGCCTATCTCAAATGGTTGTTCTTGTATATTCTATAAAATGTATACTGCCTGGATTCCTCAGAGAAAAGCAGAAAATGCTATTTTCAGTCTTGACTTTCCACTTTGTTATTATTAATTGATTTATTAATATTCATTATCCTTCACTGATTAAATTATCCATTTAAGATGCATAGATGCTTCTTTATGGATGCTTCATAATATGTTATACTCAGATAATGGAGAAAAACAATCTGCATCTTAATAGCAGCTTAATAGCAGCTCAAGTACTCTCCATCCAACTCAGGTGCTCTCCATATTTCTAAGATATTTTGTATTGTAGTTCAGAAACATCTTAAGAATCACAGACTTTTGCCCATTGGGAACATTTACAAGACTTCCTTATCTCTTTTCTTTAAAATCTCTCAAGTAGCATGAAAGCTCTTAACTTTTCTCCTTTGAAGTTTGCATACTAGTTTCTGACATATTTGAATCATCAAACCAGGAGATGTTCCATACTTATATCTGTTACATTATAAAATCCATCCTGTAAAAAAGCAGTTTTACCATCCAAATGCCTTATATGTATTCCTCTTACAGCCATTATATTTTAAAGTGTTCTTATAACTGGGTATTTGTATTCAGAGTTAAAATTTTATCATAATGCATTTCAGAATATGAAAAGTGGCTCACCCTTCTTATCTTGCTTTTCTATGGTCTCAGGAGTATGTGGATTTAGTGGACATTCAAAACATCTGTGTGAATCAACTGGATGGAATGGTGCAAATTCTGGCTTGCTTTTGCCAGAATTGGAAAGAACTGCACTCTTTGCCTTTACTGTGCTATTAGGAGAGTATAGGTCCGTGGTGGCGAACCTATGGCACGCGTGCCACAGGTGGCACGCAGAGCCCTCTCTGCGGGCATGTGTGCCATTGCCCCAATCCTAGGCCTTCAGCTGGGTTTTATAAAACCTTTTCGCTTTAGGCTTCCGCTGCCATGTGCAAAAAAAAAAAGGTTCAATTAATCAATTTCAACTTCTCCCGGGAAAAAAAAAGATCTCACAAAGTTGGAATTGATTGAACTTTTTAGTCCCATCCAGTCTGCCATTACCACAGCAGCCACGCCCACCCAATTGGCCACACCCAACCAATGGGCCACACCCAACCAATGGACCACGCCCACCCGGCACCCGACCATACATAAGTGGGTTTTGGGTTGCAGTTTGGGCACTCGGTCTCTAAAAGGTTCGCCATCACTGGTATAGG
Source organism: Azemiops feae (assembly GCA_023970755.1). NCBI lineage: Eukaryota > Metazoa > Chordata > Lepidosauria > Squamata > Viperidae > Azemiops > Azemiops feae. The sequence goes on along the minus strand of JALGBA010000862.1, from coordinate 1,459,040 downwards.
TCTTTCAGTACCTAGCACCTTTGTAAATGGCAGCAGTACCTAGTTCTTTTGGCAACTAAAACAGAAACTAAAACAGAATGACTGCAAAGGTTATGAGGGAATCACCTTGGGAGACAGAGCAGGGCAGTGACATGTAGGCATGAAAACAGCTAAATGGCAGGAATGTGGACAAGAGGCTAGGAAGAGATCCTCTCTAGTTTTTTGGGCTGTAGATTGTTAAATTGTTTGATACAATAAATCTTTGGATCTAAAGAAAATATCTAAAATATCTAAAAAATATATATATATCAAGGTAGTTGTAAAGGGGAGTGAATGATGACTAGATATACATAATTGAAAAAAGTCCCTCTAGAGCACGGGTGTCAAACTCGCGACTTCACGTGACGTGTCACGACATATCGTGACTTTTTTTCCCATTGCTGGCAATGGGGTGGGCGCGGTTTTGGCGTGACGCATCTGGCCCGCGGGCTGGCAGTTTGACACCCCTGCTCTAGAGTAAGTAGATGAATTTGTGTAACTTGGTATACAAATTCTTGCTTTGCATAGTATTGCTTACCACAAAAATGAATAGCTTAATATGTATTATTTATGCATTTGTGTCCATGTCACACAAAATGGTACAAAATTTTCCTTTTTGTTAAAAAAAAAACATTCTTATTCAATACATTTACAGTACCTTCTGTAACTGTTTTACTTTTTCTATAATCTGCCTGAGCTCATAATCTGTTAGAATGGCTTCATTAACTTACCACCAGTAAATTCAGAAGGAACACCACTAGAAAGAGTTGAAAGGATCACGCACCTCGGTTCTAATATACATGAAAGCTGGGACATGACCGCTGAAGTAAAGACAAGGATAGAGAAAGCTCGAACAGCATTCTTCAAAATGAAAAAGGTCTTCTGCAGTCATGACATAAGCCTAAGACTGAAAATCAGGCTTGTCAGATGCTATATTTTTTCTATCCTGCTCTATGGAGTAGAGAGTTGGTTTCTGACAGAAGGCCACCTGAAGAGACTAGAAGCATTTGAAATGTGGATTTACAGGCGGCTGTTACGTATAAGCTGGGTTGACAAAATCAGAAATGAGGAGGTGATAAGCCGCCTGGGAAAGCCCAGGGAAAGCATCAAAACAATTAAAAAACGAAAATTAGAATATTTCGGACATCCAGAAAAATACGGCATACTCCATTTAATCCTCCAAGGAAAGATTGAAGGCAAACGAGGTCCAGGCAGAAGAACATCATGGCTTCAAAATCTAAGGGACTGGTTTGGACAAAACTCAGCAGCACTTTTTCGTGCGGCTGCTGATAAAAACAGGATCGCCAACATGATCGCCAACGTCCGATAACGGATATGGCAGAAGAAGAAGAAGAAGTAGAAATCTACAGAAAAGAATAAGTGTATTTCATTACAGGCAAAAAAAGAATGAAACACATAGATCAAAAAGCACTAAAGGTGAAATGCTGTTTTTAATTGTAGCAAGTCAACTTTTGAAATGGTTTCATTTAATTAATAATATATACATTTATGGAGATCACCAGATTAGATTCACTACTCTCTGTAATTCACATACAGTTATACCTCTAAAATTATAAAACCTTTTAAGTAAACCCATAATTATTTATACCGATGAATATTTGATGTCAGAAAAAAATATGCAACTTATATATAGATATTTCCTCAATTTGATTCCTTCCAGATACAGTATATTGGAATTTAGAAGTTAGCACTACAAAATCTCTAGTAAGTTGGAAAAGTGTGCTGTACTTTTAAGAAAAGACTCCCAAACGTTTTGGGATGCTGGGAATGATTTAGCCTCTTTTCAAAGACTGGATAATTCCATTTTTCTTACAGATGCAGAACAAGGTTTACTTGTCTTCTAGAATTAATACGAGGTAAGGAAATCACTCAGTGGGATATTGTTGTATTTGTAGATTCAATATTTTCAATAGTTTTCAGTTTTCAGTGCTGAACATACTAGAGGTTACTAATTAGACTCAGCTTTATGTTTATTCCAGAATTCAGAATTACTCCAGAATTAGGAAAGCAAAATTTCTATGAAATAATGTGGCAGCTAAAAACCAAAGCTTATTATGTTTTATAGCAGCAGCACTTAGACTATTTTTGGATTACCTTGTTTCTTGCACATTAATCGATTTTTAAAACATTTTGCCTGATTAAGAGTTCTGGAGAAATTGCATGCTGTTTTGGGCTACTTTGGATGATCCTTCTTCTTCTTCTTCTTCTGCCATATCCGTTATCGGACGTTGGCGATCATGTTGGCGATCCTGTTTTTATCAGCAGCCGCACGAAAAAGTGCTGCTGAGTTTTGTCCAAACCAGTCCCTTAGATTTTGAAGCCATGATGTTCTTCTTCTGCCTGGACCTCGTTTGCCTTCAATCTTTCCTTGGAGGATTAAATGGAGTATGCCGTATTTTTCTGGGTGTCGCATCACATGTCCGAAATATTCTAACTTTCATTTTTTAATTGTTTTGATGATTTCCCTTGGCTTTCCCAGGCGGGTTAAAACCTCCTCATTTCTGATTTTGTCAACCCAGCTTATACGTAACAGCCGCCTGTAAATCCACATTTCAAATGCTTCTAGTCTCTTTAGGTGGCCTTCTGTCAGAGACCAACTCTCTACTCCATAGAGAAGGATAGAAAAAATATAGCATCTGACAAGCCTGATTTTCAGTCTTAGGCTTATGTCGTGACTGTAGAAGACCTTTTTCATTTTGAAGAATGCTGTTCGAGCTTTCTCTTGGATGGTCCTAGTAAAATATTATTAATAAAGTGTAGATCGTATAATAAATGTTCCACTCAAATGTTCAATTGGGTCATATCTCCCAGAATAATGCATATTTTAGTGAACATTCTTTCTTAAAGGTCAATTTAGTATATCTTTTCCTCTGAGCTTCACTGTGTACAAAGAAGTGTGTGTTGCTAAAAAAGAGTTCACATTCTAATCCTTCCTTGGCATTTAATAATTGCACTGATGTATCATTAGTCCTTTTCCCCCCAAAGAAGGTCCTTATTAAGACATTGTATCTCACTGCCACAATAAAACGGTCAGTATATAATTTAAAAATAGAGAGTAACAGAGAACAAGAATAGAGAGAACAGGATTATTTGAGCGAATTGTTGAGCACTCCTTTCCTTCCATATTGAAAAATCGTCTAATATGTCCAGCTCACATGCTTCTTAATTGCTTATGTTTCTTTCATTTCTCCATTCCTGGAATAATCTTATATAACATAATTAATATAATTTCCCTGTTCTTCAGTCATCTTTTTATGATTGGATTTTTTTACAACAGGAAATCCAAGCTGAAAAGTTGAAATTTATATGGTCTAGAAATTCTAAAAACTGCATTTGAAGGTGAAGAAAATGACCTTTGATGGAGGTAGGCAGAAGCTGTTGGCTCGACTGAAGGGGATGAAACATTTTTTGAATCCAGAACATCCAAGTTAACATTTGGAAACAGCTGACACAGATTCCTGACTAATTTGCTGAACTCAAGAAGGAGAGAAGGTACGGCACAATCCCATTTGCAAGGTTGTGTGGTTATAGCCAATCTGAATGAAAATAATTTTAGCCTTCCTGTGGAGTTGACTTCATGGACTCATTCATCAAGTGGAGCTGACAGAAACATTTTAGATGCTAAACCATGTTGCTCTTTGTGACATCAAGGATCTTTCCAAACCATCTATGTATGGCGCGAGAGTGGGGAAACAATGACAGAGAGCCACTAAAGAATTATCAAAACATTTTTTAATAAACAACAACAAAACCTATTGCTACTAAATGTTAATGGCCTTTGGAATTGCAGTGTTCTCTAATATGTTTTTAGTAGTGTTAACATGGATGGCTGTTAACTAACCAAAACCAAACAAAAAAGCAAGCAAATAAAGTTCTCACACAACCCCTCCAAAGCCACTCAGTTTCAGATTCCTTTTTCTTCGATACTACAGTAGTGTTTAGTTTGCTCAGAAAGGACAGAGACAATGCTTTCTTTGTTTTAATAAACTTTATAATGCCTGTGCTATCAGAGGTTTATAATATTATCATGTTGTACCTCCCTGGGGCAGTGTGTTTGATGTCTTGCCAAGAACAGAGCTGCTATCTATTGCCTTGGCCAGCAGCCTACTATTCGAGTGAACCACTGCATTACATTCTGTGGTGGCGCAGTGGTTAGAATGCAGTACTGCAGGCTACTTCTGCTGACTGCCGGCTGCCAACAGTTCGGCAGTTCGATTCTCACCGGCTCAAGGTTGACTCAGCCTTCCATCCTTCCGAGGTTGGTAAAATGAGGGCCCAGATTGTTGGGGGCAACATGCTGACTCTGTAAACCGCTTAAGAGAGGGCTGCAAAGCATTGTGAAGTGGTATAAAAGTCTAAGTGCTATTGCTATTGCTATTCTCTCTTGCACATTTTCCTTTGTGGAAAGTCTATGGGGATTCTTAGTCATCCAGGCCATAGTTATCCCAAAGATGCTTTTTCGCGAGGCAACTGGACTTTCTTGTTTCGCTTCTCATCCAAGAAGCTTCTTCAGTTCTTGGATGAGTCAGAGCTGAAGAAGCTTCTTAGATGAGAAGCAAAACATCTTCAAAGAAAAATAAGAAAGTCCAGTTGTCTCTTTGGGATTTCATTTGTGGAGACACTATTGGGATTTAAAAATGCGAACAATGGTTGGCCTGCTAAGATTTTAGCATGGGCAAACTGCAAGTTTTTGGATCTTGTGAATGTAGTGCATGGCGCATTTGCTGCAAACGTACATTTGAACTTGTTGATTCAAAACCTGTTTGTCACAGTGTTTCAATCTATCACGTTAGCACACCTAGTGTAAAAGTTGCTTTTCTGAGGAAATTTGCATGCGTAATTCATGATGAATGTCCCAAAGGTGCTTTTTTTTTCAAAAGGTAACTGGACTTTCTTGTTGTTTTTTCTTTGAAAACGTTTCATTTCTTATCCAAGAAGCTTTTTTAGTTCTTGGATGAGAAGTGAAATATTTTCAAAGAAAAAAGAACCAAGAAAATCCTTTTGCCTTTTGGAAAAAGCACTTTGGGATAACCATGACCTGGATGATTGAGAATTTCCATAGTCATGATGAATGTTTTGTTTTATTAAATATTGATCTTTATGTATACTATAGGATATCAATGCTGGCAGCCAGACCGATAAGATTTTTTTGTTCTTTCTTTTCCTTAATCTTGTCATTTCATCAGGGAAGAGATGACTAATTGTTTGTGTTTGGCAATCAGAAAAGAAGAAAAAAACCTAAATACAACATGGTAAATGTGCAGTATAGATTAATCTTTAAAGACAGAGAGAGAGTTCATATTCTACACTCTGCAAGGTTAAGTTTTAACACCAAGAATATAGCTTTTGAACAGGTATATTTAAAACGTTCATAAAGCAAATCTTCAGTAAACTGATTGAAATTTATAGATCTTTCTGAGTAAAACAATTAATAAGGTAATTACTTTGAAAATTTTGCATTTGTAAGAGATCAAAAACATGCAGCTAGCACTTTAATAAATTTTCTCTTTGTTTTCTCATCTACTCCCACTATTCTCCCTTGCCTCACCCCACTGAGGCAGATGATTGTTCAGTCTTTTGTTTTCAAGGAAGACCAGGGCTGAGGCTGACATATAAGCTGCAGAAATCTGGGTGACCATTAGATAGTAACAGAGTTAGAATTTTCTGTATTCTTTTGTTGTTGCAGTGTAATGCTGAGTTTCATTTAAAAGAAACACCTGTATCAGCCTGTTCTATTGAATCATAGAACCAACTTGCAATGGAATGTTAGGGATAGATGTTTTGTTTTGAGCTTGCAAAAACAAAACAAAACAAAAAACAGCTCACAGCAGGGTTTTTCTTTTCTTTTATGCGCACATCCCTTTTTTCCAGGAGCTCAGAGCAAAGGATTTCTCTTCCCCCAATCATAGCCCATCACCTCACTCATTGCACGACCCTGGCAATGATCAGTGGATTTCTCAAGACAGAAATGAAGATCCGACAGGTTTCAAGCAGGGCCCAGTCTTTCTTTGTTCTGCCCTTTCCAGATTAAGGGAGACGAGGTGTCCCCCAAAGTATCTGAGAGGCACCGAATTGGAGGAGGGTGTCATTTATTTCATGCAAAGGCAAGCGGTTTATTTATGTTCCTGCTGGCTCACCATCCATGAATAGCTGGTGACATTCTATTCAGTAAGAAACTAATTGCAGCAGAAATATTTCTGCCCATCAGTTGGGGCATTATTTATCCTGAGTGCAATTTTAAGGGATTGTTGTTGTTTTTTTGCTTGTGTTGAATTCTCACACCTGTGACTAGAATTAATTCCTCACACAACAGGTCTGTCCAATCTGAGCTGTAATGGTAGCATGTCCCCTCTAGAAATTCTGGGGTGTGGACTGCAGAACCACCCCCCTCTCTTGCAAACTTGATAGTTTATATTGCAACTTTAAAATTGACAGATGAAGGGTGTTCCTAAATGTTTCTTACATTATATAACATTTACCTTCTCTATATTGAATTAATTAAATGAAAAATACATTTAGTTTTGGACCTAGTTCCGCCTCCCTTCTTCGATATGCAGATCCTAGCTCCACCATTCAAAGCCAAAGGAAGGCTCATGCAGTGGTGGGATTCAGCCAGTTCGCACCACTTCGGCAGAACCGGTAGCTTAATTTTTTGTTGCCGGGCCCAGAATGGACTTCCGGGAGCGGCATCTACAGAGAGAACTGGTTGTTCACATATTTGAATCCCACCACTGGGCTCATGCCTTTAAAAATGAAGCACAGCATGTCAAGCAACGATTGCTCAATTCATTGGCTCCTTAAGTGGGTAAGACTGAGATGCTTCTCCAAATTGCTATTCTGCCACCAGATGGCACATTTTTACCATTTAATTGCCTGTCTCTTAAAATCCCCTTGCTTTAACTGTCCTGGATAACAGAATTAAATGTAGAAATGCAGCTGATGTATTTTTGCACTAGCAAGTGGGGAAAAGTTGCATTTGTAGCACACTGCAACAAAATAATGCTCTAACGTATCATTCTGGCTCCTGATAAGGGTTATTTTTCTTGAAGTGAGAAGACAAGGCCAAGGAAAAGAACTTCCTCCTTGTTCCCTGGATGGGAAGCATCTTTTCAGTAATTATTTTACCCACACATTGGTTACAATGCAAAGATGGATCAATGGGAAAATATGTGGTTAAAAGGACTGAAATTTACCTTGTGTTATGATCCCAAAGAAATTTTTTATAAAATGATGTCTTGTTGGTTCATGATGCCAGAGAAATTATCTAGAATGTATAAGGCACTTCAAATATATGTTGGAAGCGTGAACAAGATGAAAGGACATTTTATCATGCTTGGTGGACATGTACGAAAGCTAAAAAAAAAAAATGGATTCAAATACATACTTTGATAAAGAGGACTTTAAAGATCAATGTTCAATTGAAATTGTATTTTTTGCTTTTTAGGATCAATAAACGGAAAAAAGCCATAGAAAATTATTTCACTGTATGATTATTGCAGCGAAATGACTACATACAGAGAAATGGAAAGATTAGCCATTACAAAGGAATGTTTGGTGAAGTGGATAGACTTTACTGAACTTGATACATTGACTTCTTTGATTAGAGAGAAGACATTTTCTATATTTATTGATAACTCTTAGGGATTTTTTGCGTAAAAATGAAAAAAAAAAATGAATTTGTGATCCATGGTTTTGATGATTAGACAAGATAAGAGAGATTAAAATATATTTGTACCTATAACTGTTGTGAAGAATATCAGAAGCCAGAAGAGCTTGACAATTATTATGTGTTTTCACTCCAAGAACCAGAGAGAAGATAGTAGAGATGTGCTGACACCAAGCAGAGTCCCCCTCCTAATATGAAATATTGTGTGATGAAAATGTGCATGGTGGATTTCACCCAGCTTTGAAGAATAAATGTATTTTATATAGCATTATTTTGTGAGCCACTTCAAGTATATGGCAGGATTACCCATTTAATTAATAAAATAAGTGCAACATCTTTTCCTATTACTGTGCAGTCTCACCGATACATACAGCACCTGTAATAAAAACTAGACAACGGCTTTAGTTTTGTTTTCTAAGTCAATACAATTTCTCAAATTTATTTTTAAGAATTACTTCTAATATATCTTTTTCACAGAAGGAGAGTATAGGGAATGTTCTCATTCCATCTGTAAACACTGAAATACAGATCTGGGAAACAAGGGAAGAGACACAAAAAGTGCATTTTACAAAATTATCAACTAAAATATATTTTACATGTATTACATTTCAATTTAAATTCTACTGACTGCATTTTCAGTTTCAAAAATATTTCCATATCTAATAGATTAAAAAAGCATGAAATATTTTCATTGAAGATAAGACATTTCAAATCATTTACATGCTGTCCGCAAACAGCATAAAACAACTACACAAATCTTTTAAAACAATATTCTTGGCCTGAAGTAAGATTCTGACAATTATCAGAAGCAGGGAAGGTTTTGGGTTTCTGTTCTCCAGAAAAGGGGCTCCGACCCTATTTCAGAATTGGGTAGAGTAACTTATTTTTTTTATTTCATTTGTTTTTAGACAACTGTTGCTTTCCTGCCCGGAGAAGCCAGAGAAAGGAGGGGGGAGGAAGTAGCAACAGAAATCAGGACCTTATGAAGTTGCTCTGTTTCTGAAGCTAAACTTCACCTTCTTTCATGAGGGCAGGAAGACCACCCTGAATCTGGGTCTCAAGTCACCATGCTGAGGATTCCAGCCACCACACCAGGAATTCTAAAAAAAAAAAATCTTTTCGGGAAGAGGCTCTCTGGCACTAGAGTTTCTCTCCCATTTCTAGTTAAGAAAAAAAAGAAAGAAAGAAAGAAAAAAGAATCCCGAATCTGATTCTGCATAGGTCAGATCTATGCAATCATCACCTGATCTCTGCTATCCACCATGGTCAGACTTTTTCATGCACTCCCCAACCCATATCATTCAAGGACTGTCCCTTTATCTCTGCCTTTCCCTCTTGACTTGGCAAATGGAAGAACAGGCCATGGCTGCAGAGCATATAATACTGTCCCCAATGCTTACCTATCAAACAGTTCCCTCTCCAGGGTTGCTTTCCCCTGCATGAAGAAAAGTTGTACAGAATCTTCGGTTCCATATCTGTGCCGTCACAAGATAGGCTGTGTAGCCCTAGTTAACCAAGAGCCCTTCTGTGTGCCCAAGCAGCGGTTTTGATCAAGGAAGCCACTACTCTGATACTAGCAAGCTTGGAAAATTCATGCGCAGCCTTAGGGTGGAAGATTCCTCCTCCAAGCAGGAATATACCCATTCCTGCTGGAATGCAATCATCACCTGATCTCTGCTATCCACCATGGTCAGACTTTTTCATAGTTCTCCCCCATCATTTCCCCTCTTTGGTATGTAGAGCACGTCTGCAGGTATCATTTGTGTCGACAAACAAGAAGCTGAATATGGTAGGGCTACTTTCTCCAGAACAGATATAGAGCACTGGTGGCCAAACTCTTGCTTCCAGCCTGAGGGTCAGAAGATACTTGAAAAAATAACGATATTAAAGCCGTAGAATGCTTCAATAATAACTGAACACTAATTAAATCTCCCTCACCGCTTACAAAAGGAGAAAAAAAAAAGCAACTACATAGGTCCCCAATTCAGGTGAGCAACTCTGGCTGTCAGCAGGTACATGGACTGATACAGTGTTGATTCTCCTTTCGAATTAGTGCAATCTACAAATGGAATCCCAGCTGGGTGTTAACTGATTGGGTGGACTCTTCCTATGCTGTCCTTTGGTTTGCTTTAGAATTAACTGAAACAGTTTTGTGTTAAAGTTAAACTAAAGTATTCTAAGAGCTATACACATAAGGCAAGAGGCAGAAATATCTGTGAGAATCAAGTAGCAGTTTCTCAAAATGCAAACCTCTCATTGGCCAGTTCCTTTTAGAAGCCAGAGTCTCGCCATCATGGGCATGTTCATATGTCAGTGTTAAGATATTCTGGGGTGGTGGTGGTGGGAGAGAAGAGAGGTAGACAGGCAAAAAGCAGAGTCAGTTGGGTTACGATGCCTGTTTCCAAGACTGACACTCAAGCACTATGCACTATGCTATCATTTCTTAACTCTGGCTTCTAGCCCTCCCAAGTTAAATGAGTGTGCAAATCCAGGTTCTAGGAGGACTGTATAGGAGAGCAACGAAAATGGGATATGGAAAGGAAAAAATATAAATTAACTCTGCCCAAAAAAGGCAGGCCTCTCTTAAGTTTGTGGAGAGAAGAGATCAGTGTTGTAGCAGCTGTTATTTATGTCTCACTCTGAGAACTCTTCAAGTGCCACATTATCACCCTCACCATTGCTGTGCCCAATAAGCATGATCTTTAAGGCTGGGCCTGTTTCCTGATATCCTGATTTTTATGACATTTATTTGGAAATAGGTCCTATCGATGTCAATGTAAGTTAATGCTAAGCAATTGGCTTAAGAGCTTCAACCTTAGAAGGATATGCAGCTTTTCACAATGGTGTGAGGTGATCTATTACACCCTTCCCACTTTCTGCTTTGAAGCAACCAATTTGACTGGGCAATCACCCAATACAAAATACTTGAGTGTGGTCCTTCTCAAGTAGTATGTATGCAGAATATGAGAAGGATTTTCAGTATATTAATGGCTCCAAAACCAAGGTCTCATCTCCATTTTCAGTATTATACCAAACAAAAGGATGTATGTCCTTCTTTTTAGAAGGACATGGCATCAGGAACCTTTTTATAGTTCGACTCACTTCTACACTGAAGTTTTCCTTCAGTATGTTCTACTCATCCCCAACAAGATTGGCTCTAGATTCAGTTTACTGGCTTTTATCCACTTTTATCCTCCCTTCCCCCCTCCCTCCAGTATATGAAGCTCATTGTACAGATATATAGATATAGATTTACAGAAGCAAGCACCTATATCTATATACAGACACACATTTCTTTATAGATATATATTTCCACTTATGCTTTTTATATGAAGTGCTGTGCTTTGAAGATCTGCCTTAACAGGAAATCTGCTCCCAGATGTAGAGGACTGAGTGCTTCGGGGTTGTTATGCAGTGCCTGTGGGCAGCACTCCACCGAAGGAGGCCCCTACATGGACAAAGAGCTTAGCCTGCCTAGTGGCCTGCTATCGTTGCTCACTAATCCCACAGTGGTGTTACTGTGGATTCTTCAAGATGCGTCCATGCCTGAAATCATAGACGTGACGGCAGAGAAAAACCAACTCTGGATCAGTGTCCTCTGGCACCTTGCGATGGGCAGGAGTGGAATACTCTTCAGAAGGAGGAACCATCACCGTTTTCTTGCCTGGAATCCCTTCCACGCGACGCTTTGCCAAGGCACAAAATCTGCAAGGCAGCCAGGTAATGATGTTAGTGCATTCTTGGTTACTCTGACATCAGCGGTTGGCCATAATTCATTCACTCAGGGATTTATCAAATGTTTATTTTTATTTATTTAGTTAGTTAGTTTTTCCAATGAGAAGACACTGTTTTCTATTCTAGCCATTATGGCTGCCTAGTGGCGAGTTGGAAGCTGTGCTGTCTCTCACACCTGCGTGCACATAGTGAAAAAGTCTCTCCCTGGCCCAAGCAAAAAGACTGCTGAGTCCCAAGCAAGCTATATGATAAAAAAGGGAGCCACGAGCCTTTCTTCCTCCTTCCTTTCACTTAGTGACACACCTTCAAATCACTTGCCAGTGGGACTTCAGCAATCTTTTGCTGTTTGCCCATCAACCAGCTGATTGACAGGCTACTGGGAGCCTTGGTGGGCCACCTAGAAGGCTTCCAAGGGCTATATATGGTTTACAAGCTACTGTACAAGTAATAACAACAGCAATAGCACTTAGACTTATATACCGCTCCATAGTTCTTTACAGCACTCTCTGGGCAATTTACAATGACAGCATATTGCCCCCAACAATCTGGGTCCTCATTTTACTGACCTTGGAAGGATGGAAGGCTGAGTCAACCTTGAGCCAGTTAGGATTGAACTCCTGGCAGTGGGCAGAGTCAGCCTGTAATACTGCATTCTAACCACTGCGCCACCACTGTTCCACAATCTTGCATTATGATAAAAGGCAAAGAAAACCAATCTCCCACAGTAGATTACATTGCTCTTTTTCTTGTAGATTTGGAGCTGTGGGTTCCAGATCTACAAAAGTTGGCTCAGGATGCAAAACATTTGAGAAAATAAGTGGGGGAAAAATAATAGCATGGTCCCATTGTTCCTTCCCATGCATCCTTACTCCAAGATCAAAAGCAGCAAACATGTTTATTAAGACATTTGGATTTGATACATATTATTCATTCACTTATTTATCTCACAGTTCTTGCACACTGTCAAATGACAATGGATGTTGCATAGCAAGTACATAATACAAAATATCAAAACTCATAAAAAATACAGCAAAATCAATACTCATCCAGCTGAAAGGCCAAATAATTGGACTGGAAGAGTCAACTGGGTTTCCATATGTTTTTTACTGCTATGTCTTCAGCGAGAATAGGCAATCTGATGCCTTCCAGATATGCTGGATTACCAAACCTACAATCCTTGCTGAGGCTGGTGCAAAACATAGATCAATACTTTTAGTGATCTATGTGTGCATACGCTAGTTGGCACATACAAAAAATGTCTGGAAAAAAAACGCCAAGTGATCTCATTAGGACATCTGTGAAAATGCCACAATAGCTTGATCGTAACATGTCAGTCTATCAATCGTCTGTGTGTGTCTGTCTGTCTGCCTGTCTCTCTCTCTCTCTCGCTCTCTGCCATTCTGGCCCAATTAATAAGAGGAACATTCAATTTGTGTACTGGAACTATCTGCGATGCCTCACAAACCACAACTACCAAGAGAGAGAGAGAGAGTTAGAAAAACCTTTCCAATAACACACAAACCGTCTTGTGGAACTCTCCTGATGGAGCACAGAGACCCTAAAAGAAGCTTGGTAAGAGCGCCACCTACCTGCAGTACTCTGCAAAGGTCAGAACGTAGCACTTCTCCTCTATGCAGGCCACACTGTTCTCGTCCTGGTGTCGGGATGCAAATATCTCATTCTGCAAGAAAGTGCACAAGGGGATCAGAACCCGGCATGAACACTTTTCCATCGCGTGTTTTTATCTGTGGTGTGTTAAAAGTATATATCTTTATTTTTACATGCTCTTTAGGTTACACCTTTAAGCTCAGTTCTGCCTAGAAGTAGGTCAATTGTATTAGGAGACCAACATGTGATGATTTAGACATTAATACTTACATTTTCAAGTCATATATAAAGCAGAGTGTGGATTTTTCGTTCACCTTCTGGAGTGCAATCTTCTGAGCCCATATACTAAGTGAGGCAAACTTTTCATTGCCGAGATGCACATTTTAATCAAAGAATATATTTATTCTCTGAAAGCCCCAGGGATTAGGCTACTAGCGTGGGAACTAATGTTTTATTAACAGGGGTGGTTTAAAAGCAAAAAAGATATGTCAAGGCTACTGAAGGCAATATTAGTCTCTGTTTTTTAAATGAGATACTACACTAAGTGTCCAATTAGTTGACTTCTATGTTATAACATAGCAATAATGAACATAGTTGTTTGTTTAGTAAATGTATATCCTGCTTTTACTTCAGGTGGCATCTATAGCATTCCTTCTTCTAAATTTTCTTCTCACAACAACTGAGGTAAGTTGGTCTGAGAAATAACAATTGGCCCAAAGCTACCCAGTGAACTTTCATATCCAGGGTAGATTTGAATCCTGAACCTGGATCTCTCTAGTCCTATCCCAGCACTTTATAGCACATCAGGCTTTTTGAAGTTTAAGTGCATACATTTAGTGACTAATAATTTCCACCTCACCTAAGTTCCTTGGATGTAGGGAAAAGGAGGTGGATGCCAGTACTTATTCTCATTAATTTATGAGATACTTTACAACAATCTATCAATGTATTAAGTTATAAAACCATTATACCAGGTATTTCATGTGTGCATAAAAAACCAGCACATTAAACAGCATTTCTTTGAGGGAGCCAAGAAAGAAATTTAATTGAAATTGATTACATATTAGTATTTATATTTTATATGGAATGTCAAATATCTTGCTAGCATGGAAGTCTGCCAGTTCAGAAATATGCATAGATATTTCACAGCCCTCAACTGCCTATTCATTTGTTTAAATACCGGTAATTTGACCAAAATAAGACTTCCTTTTCAAGTAGCTCTTATATTTTAATTTCTGGGAATCAACCTGACAATACTTTAAATTAATTATTGCCTTTTCTTCAAAGTTCTCACTCCCTGAAAGCTCAATTTTAAACTAAAAGGCGACGGCACTCATATTTTCACTGGGTTAGTCTAGAAATTTTAGATCTGAGGGCATCAAAGGTGGTTGGATCATCCCGTCAGGAGGTCATTGTAGTTGGAATTACATTTAATATCGGGGATAGCTAGTTGGGGAGAAGGGAAGAGGTGAGAGAGTATGTTTTCTGTTGCTACCGAAAAAAGCAATTTTCCTACATCCGAAGTCTTAAAAAAGGAAAAGAACATTTAGATGTACCATAATGATAGAGAACCTCTGCATTTATTGTGCTATAAAACTCTAATCTGGAAAAGTAGCATTGTAACAATATACTGTACGTCTTAGCGGGGGGGGGGGGATCCAGCCTTTAAAGATAACCTTGCAGTTTTAAAAGCAAACGCTTTCATAGCTTTCGGTGTCTTAAAGTGAAGGAAAGCCAACTTTACAATAGGAGCAAGAACTATTCTGTAACAAATTCACAGAGATAAAAGGACACTTTCAGTGTAATTTAGGATTGTTTATAAAATTATGGATGTTTGGGGTGAGGTAATGGAAAGTCTTTAAATGCCTTGCCACTCAAATTACTTGTCAACTTATTCCAGAGAGCAGCTATGTTAGTTTGGTACAGCAGAAACACCCAAAGCAATAAATGTGTTAGTCTTTAATGTAGTCTTTGCTACTTTTTCCAGCTTATGAAACAGCAGAAATATTCCCATGTCTAGAAAGAAGTGGCCCAACTGTAAAATAAACACTAAGCATTTGTAAAATGATCCTCCTTTTCTTTGCAAATAACTGGTTGAAGGAGGATTAGAAACATCAGAACCATACAGAACCGTCAAGCAGCCTTTCTTGACTCGTTTTAATGTTCAGGACTTCCATTCCTGATCATCATGGCCAAACACTTACCTGATGCATGCTAGAATTACGGCCTCCCTGAGTGTGTTCTGGTCTATAGTACCATAGGAGGCTCATCATCAATTCCCCTAGAAAGGAATAAAGTGTTTTTTTAAAAAAAATACTCCAACACACCAGCATGAAGTCAGAATATAAAGACAGTCTGCTTACCTCTAATAGCGGTCATTAGTGCATTCAAATATATGGGCAATGCACCCATGCCTAACCAACACTAGAAGCTGGTGAGAGCTGCAGGGGATGTTTTCAGTGGGAAATTCTCACCTAAGTTTCCCCAGACTGAAGAATAAAACAGGTAAAAATGTAGTCTACTTGAGCAAGGGTGGTGTGCGGGTTGTATAAGCAAACTATTATTCTCATAGTTCCTTGTGCAACACACATTTGAGTAAGTGGGTCATTGCCCACAATGAAGTTCCAATTCTGATATCAAGATAATAATGTTTAATGAAGGTCACATGGTCCACAATTTCTTGCTGGTTTTATATGAAATTTAACAGCCCAAGCTCATTGCATGAGAAAAAGGTTCAAGATGTTTGCCCAGCCTCCCATCCCTACTGAGGGAATAGCTCTTGGAGCTGCAAGTAGGAAGGTGAGGGTTACATGCAGTTTTTGGATTTCTACGATGTAGAAAGCTACAATTAGGTTGTGATTTTGCAAAACACAGACAATGAGAGAATAAGAAAGGTTCGGGAATGGGACTTAGTGGACCATTGGTAGGCCAGGAGGCAAAGGCTGTAGAAGAAGCGTTGGTGGACCATGGGATGGCAAAGAGGCTTTGCAGAGTTATAACTGTCATCTATTCGGCAAATCATTTGCACCCACACTGAGAAACTCTTCATGGGCAACTCACATCACAGAAGCAGTTGAGAGGAAGGGTGAAAGGAAGCAGCACAACCAGCATAATTGGCCAAAGTGTGAGTGATGTCCGGGAAACAAAGGGATTGCTCCTCAGGCATGGACAGCAAAAGAAATTAGCTTGGAGAGAAAGGCTGATGTGAGCTTTGTGATTTTTATTTTTTTTTAAATGAAATTGTTAAATCAGAAATAGAACCGATCAACACTCAAGGAACGAGGAGTGCAAGTAACTGAAGTAACTGATACAGCTTTAAAGTTAAGAAGCTATAGAACTGTTGCTTGAATTTTGCAATCAAACAGGAAAAAACAAGAGACAAATGATGAAGTGGTGATTTAACAGGGTAAGAGGCAATGAGATCATTGATAAAAGAAGAGAACAGCAAGCAAGAAACGATCACTTCTATATGGTAGGCAAAATGGCTGCTACATACATATGTATAATACATAAGGAAAGTTTTGCTGACCTCACAAAAAAAAAAGTAGAATTTAAATACACGCTGTGATGAACACTGAAATATTCCAATGGCAGAAATACAAGTAGAAAAGGGGCGTTGTCTTACCTGAACGCCTTTTCTCAGCATGACGATGGAGAATCCACCAATGGGTTTAGACTATCTTCCTGCCCAATAAGACTAAGTCTGTCAGAGTTAATACGCCTCCTGCTGGGCTGATGCTCCCCAGACACGACGAAGGCGAAGCTGCTGACGACAGTATGATGAGTTGACTCTCTTGTGCCCCTGACACAGGGCCTGGTAGGCCTAGATGGGGACGGGCGTGGATTCTCCATCGTCATGCTGAGAAAAGGCGTTCAGGTAAGACAACGCCCCTTCTCCAGCATGAGATGGAGAATCCACCAATGGGACATACCAAAGCAGTCCTGTCCCTATGGGAGGGAATCGGCCAGGACCTGTGTCCCACTGGATGACGCCACCTGCTGGAGCACCCTCCGGCCAAAGGATGCGTCTGCCGAGGCGAATTTGTCCAGCCTGTAATGCCTCACAAACGGGGTAGGCGAGGACCAGGTCGCCGCCCTGCAAATGTCCCCAATGGGTGCTTGCGTTGCCCATGCCGCCGATGTAGAGGCACTGCGGGTAGAATGAGCGGTGATGCGCCCTGGCAATGACAGAGACTGGGACTGATACGCTCTGGTAATGCAAGCCCTGATCCACCTGCCTATTGTAGAGGATGAGACCTTCCCTCCCATGGAAGAAGGCTGGAACGAGACAAAGAGCGCTTCTGATTTGCGGAAGGCTGAAGTCCTTTTGATATAGTGGCTCAACGCCCTTCTAACGTCCAATGTGTGCCACTGACGTTCTAGGCCGTGAGACGGCCGGGGACAAAAGTCTGGTAGGACCACCTCCTGTGACCTATGGAACAAGGAGTTCACCTTTGGAACAAAGGTCGGATCCAGTCGAAGGACCACCCTATCACTGTGAAAGACGCATAGGTCCTCTCTGACCGAGAGGGCCGCTAGTTCAGAGATGCGTCTGGCCGATGTGACCGCAACGAGAAAGGCCACCTTCATTGACAAGAACTGTAGAGAGCTGTTTTTAATGGGCTCGAACGGTGACGAAGTGAGGGATTGCAAGACCCGTGGGAGGTCCCAAGAGGGATACCGATGAACCACGGGCGGCCTGGTGTTAATTGCGCCCTTGATAAATGACCTCACCAGGGGGTGCTGAGCCAAGGGCGTCAACGTGTCACACGTGAGCATTGTGGATAACGCCGCCAGTTGCCGGCGGATGGTATTGGGCGATAGGCCCTTGTTGAGTCCCTCGAGCAAATACTCCAGGATACTCGATATCGTGATCGCCGATAGGTCAAGGTGATTCCTTGAACACCAAGCACAGAAGTTTTTCCACGAGGAGTCGTAAATTCTGTTAGTGGAGGGGCGTCTGGAGGCCTGAATCATGGCAATTACGCCCGCAGAACACGACTCTCGGGCTAGGTACTGCCTTTCAAATGCCAGACGGCTAATTGGAGGCGCTGTGGGTCCGGGTGCCGTAGAGCCCCCTGGCTGAGAGCTACCTGTCCTGGAGGGATCTGCCACTGTGGGGAGATGGAAAGATCCACTAGGTCGGCAAACCACGGTCGCCGTGGCCAATGTGGCGCCACCACTATTACCTCCGCCCGCTCCAGTAGTACCTTCCTGATTAGGGCCGGGAGCAGGGGGAGAGGGGGAAAGGCATACAATAGCCCCTGGGGCCATGGGGTGCGGAGCGCGTCCGTCCGCTCCGCCCCTGGAGACTGGAACCTGGAGAAGAACCTCGGGAGCTGCGTATTCGCCGGTGAGGCGAACAAGTCCAACACCGGGAGTCCGAACCTCTCCGAGATTTCTCCAAACAGGTCGGGATGCAGGCGCCACTCTGAGTGGTCCACTGTCGCCCGGCTCAGTGAGTCCGCCTGTTGGTTTGCTGCCCCCGATATGTGCTCCGCCCTGAGGGAGGAGAGATTGGTCTCTGCCCAAGTACCGAGTGACTGAGCCTCGGCCATAAGGCTCTTGGATCGGGTGCCCCCCTGTCTGTTGACATGGGCCTTTGCTGCCACATTGTCTGTGAGCACTAGGACATGTTGTCCCGCCACCTTGTCGCTGAAGCGTAACAGCGCCAGATGTATGGCCCTGAGCTCCAGCCAATTGATGTTGTGGCTGAGATCTGCCTGTGCCCATCGTCCCTGTGCTAGGTGAGAGCCTAGGTGCGCTCCCCAACCGAACAGACTGGCATCTGTAGTTAGGATGAGCCTGTCCGGTTCCTTGAATAAGGATCCCCTGGTTATAGCTGGGGATATCCACCACCGGAAGGAGTCCAAAAGTTGGGAAGTAACCCTGACCCTCAGATTGGATGCACTGGTGCCCTGCCTCTGGTAGGGTAGCAAGAACCATTGGAGGGTTCTGAAGTGTAGCCTGGACCAAGGTACTATCCCCATGCAAGAGACCATCTTGCCCAGTAGTTGGGAAAGTAAGGCCAATGTGACTGTCCGCCCCCTTCGTACCCGTCTGATCAGGGAACAAATACTGTCCCGGCGTTCCGGGGACAGGTAGACCATGCAGAGCTCGGTGTCTATAGTCGCTCCCAGGTGAAGGATGCGATGCGAGGGCTCTGTTAGGCTCTTCTGGAAGTTGACTGAAAAGCCGTGGGTCTGAAGGGTTCGGACAGTTAAGGTTATGTCTGATCGGGCCTGCTGAAGGGAGGAGGACAGTATGAGAATATCGTCCAGGTAGCATTGAACCCGGATTGGGATCAATCTCAAGTGGGCGACCAGTGCAGCCAGGATCTTTGTGAAGACCCTCGGGGCGGACGATAGTCCGAATGGTAGGGCCCTGAACTGGTAGTGGTGGGACCCGGAACAGAACCTGAGGAATCTCCGATGGTCGGGAAAGATGGGGACATGGAGATACGCCTCTGTGAGGTCGATGGAAGCGAGGTAATCGTGCCTTCTGATGCTGGCCAGAATGGACCTTAGAGTCTGCATCTTGAATCTTTTGTAGACAAGATGCGAGTTTAGTCCTTTCAGATCGAGGATTGCTCTCCATCCCCCCGAAGGCTTTGGGACCACGAAGAGGATGGAATAGAATCCCCGATGTGTCTGGCCAGCCGGCACCGGCTCGATGGCCCTGATTACCAGCAAATGGTGGATGGCCTCGGTCAGAAGCTCCAACTTGGCTGGCTTTCTTGGCATGGGACAAGAGATGAAGCGGTCCCGTGGCCGGGACTGGAACTCTAGGACAAGGCCCCGCCTGATGGTGTTGAGCACCAGGTGTCCGTGATGGTGGCTTCCCATTCCTGCGCAAATGCGGAAAGTCTGCCCCCAATGGGGAGGTCCGCCCTCAAGTCATTTGTTTCTTCGAAAGGGACGGCCTCCCGCGCCTCGAAAGGGCCGCTTGTTGTGGAACTGCTGTCTAGGTCTGGGAGCTGGACGGTCCGGCTGTCGTCCAGGTCTGGGGAAAAAGGGGCGAGACGAAGGAGACCACTCTGTCCCCGAGCCCTGGCGGAAAGATGGCCTCCGCGGGTATGGAGCGGATCGTCTGTCCGGCTTTCTGCCGAGGTGGGACAACACCTTGCGCTTGTCCCTACCTTCAACGAGGTAAGGATCTAGTGCCTCTCCAAAGAGGTGTCCGTCCCTGTAGGGAGCGGATGCCAGGCGCCACTTGGACCTTAGATCCGCTCGCCATTGTCTCAGCCACAGAAGTCTGCGTGCCGCAATGTTGGCGGCTATGGACCTTGATGAGAACCTGGCGGCATGAAGTGAAGTGTCCGCCATGTACTCGGCCGCGGCTATCAACTTACCCAGATTCTGGTGTGCACGAACCTGGTCCGGGGGGGTCATGGCCTGGAGCTCCCTAAGCCAGAGGATGGATGTCCTGGCGAAAAAGGAGGTGGATGTGGACGCCTTCACTGACCATGCCGATGCTAGGTGAGACCTACGCAAGGAGAATTCAGATTTCTTATCCTCCGCCCTCAAGGCCTCAGCCATATCACCTGGCACGGTGGAGGAGGAAAGAATGGGAGTTAGAGATGCGTCCACCTTTGGGACCTCCAGGAGGTCCGACAGGACCGGGGCAACAGTACACAGTTTCCGCTCTGCTCCCCCTGGTGCTGGGAGAGTGCCTGGATTCCCCCATTGTTTGCGGATGGTGTCTAGAAAAAATGGGGGGCAAGGGATGTGCCTCTCCGTAACCGTAGGTTCGGAGAAGAGCGGCTTTGGGTCTTGGCTCGTGGAGGGAGACGGCTGTGCCTCCTGCTCTGGGCTAATGTTAGCCGATGTGGTGGCCTTGAGCAGGAGCGATTTAAACAGACTCAGGTCAAAAAGGCCAACGAAAGGAGAGGGGTCTGGTGCCGACTCCTCGTCTTCCGACAATTGGAAGCCCGCCGACCCATATTCCTCGGGGCCTGAGTCCCGATCTTGGGGGGAGTAGTCGGAATAAACCGACTCCGGATACTCCGGCATTGCCTCCTGTGATTGCAGTGGAACAGTGGCCCCCGGTCTAGGGTTCTGCAAGGAGGAGGCGGCCATGCCCTGGGCATATGCCTGGGCGAGTAACGCCTGGAGCTGTTCGGGCCCCACCCCTTGTGGCTCAGGGGGACGGAGGCCCGCCGCTGTGGGCGTGAATGTGGCCTCAGGAGCCAAGTGAACCCTTGCAGGGGGGGGCAATACCTGTGGGCTTAACCCACGGTCTGTAAACAGAGCCGTGCCCTGTATTGGTAGGCCCTGCGGAGACCAGGCCTGCTGAGCTGCTGGAGCAGGTGGGCCAAACAGCGGGATAGCAAGTGAGCTCTCCTGAGGGGCCAGGGGTACCTGTTCCCCCTGATTTAGCTGCTGAGCTCTGGAGAACTGCTTCTCAAGTGCAGTATGTCTCCTGCTAGCCTCCTTTTCAGCAGCCTTAGAGGTCCGCTTAGCAGAGATGGCCTTGGCCCTGATCTTTCCCGCTGCCTCCTGCTTGGAGGACCTGCGTTTGTTTGAAGCGGGAGTGCCGGGTGCGCCCTGCGCAGACTGAGTAACTGCGTTGTCAGCCATTATAGCCTGTGGCCAGTGGCCTTGGTGTATCAGGAGCAGGAGCCGAGCACCAGGTTAATGGTGCAACAGAGGCTGACGTGCCGTCAAGGCTCCGGGGCTGTGATCACCTAAGCGCCCTTACGCCCCCGTTCAAGGCTCCAAGCGGCTGACAATGCCTTCCAAGGCGCTGTGGCGCGCGGCTGGGCGTCTTTCAAGATATCTCTCAGTAGCGGTTGAACCGCAATCGGCGAGTGCCGGCACGCACTTTGGCCGATCAGTGGCGGCTATCACCTCAGTGATCTGTGCCTGCACACTCCTCTCCTTATGGTGGCGGCTGTCACCAGAGTGAACTGTGCCTGCACACGAAGCCTAGGTGGTGGCGGCGGTGCCAAGAGGCGTGCCAGCTCACGCTAATAGTGTCTGCCTGACTGAGGCTAGGGCTTGGGATGCCCTGGGAAGGCGGATGCCGACCAGAATCTGGGTTAGCCGTGCCAGTGGAGGCCTTAATTAACTGGGCTGTAATGGCCGCCCTGTCCAGACACCAAATGGCTGTAGATTGACTGTGGCTGAGACAGTGTAGTGGCTTGCCTGACGTGAGGGTCTAACCAGATTTTGGACCCAAGTCTCAATAGCAGTTCTATTATTTTTGCAGGCTTTTTGGCCTGTCTGTGGCCCTGAATCAAGGCAGACAGTTACTGGGCCTTCCCTGTGAGGCCGATGCGTCTCAAAATGGCGGCCGCTGTTTGCGCGCCAAAACTCCAGTCCGTTAGAGCTGTCAGATCGTGGCTCTGGACTGTGTGCAGGAGAGGTGCAAGAAACAGCTTTTTTCCTGGCCCGGCTGAGGCTCCCAGGGCCTTGTGCCCTTCCAATGCTCGGGCTGAGGATTCGTAAGAGCGTGGCTCCAAGCCGACGCTCAGCTGTTTGGCGGCCGCGGCGAATCTGCCCGCCGCCGGCTGCTTCCAGGCAGCGAGAAATTAAGTCTCTGCCCTCCGGCCGGGGCGATAAGCAGCTGCTCCGCGGCAGCGCTGGGATCCGGGAGACAACGAGCGGGCTGCGCGAGCCTAGGCTGTGCCCTTCTGCTCCCCCCTGCAGCCTCCGCTCAAATTTGAATCTTCTCCCTTCGGCGGGCGCGCCGATCGGCCCGCGAGCAGGCCCGGAGGCCGCCGCTCAGCTGTTCAGCGGGAGAGAGAAGGAAAGCCCGACGCTCAGCTGTTTTATCGGCGATTTACGGGCTGAGAGTATTTTTGCTTGTTTTGGGATGTTAGGAGGAGAATTCACCAATGGATATGATACAACCTGCCTTCAGAGTCAACACGCGTCCTGTTTGGGCTGAAGACTAAGTCGTGTCTGGGGAGCATCAGCCCAGCAGGAGGCGTATTAACTCTGACAGACTTAGTCTTATTGGGCAGGAAGATAGTCTAAACCCATTGGTGGATTCTCCATCTCATGCTGGAGAAAGAAGCTTTTTTATTAGTATAAACATTGTTTGGTCAAGTTGCGTGACACAGTCCTTACTTTCAAAGAGAACTGTAAAAAAAACCATGCTCCTATCTGAAGGGTGGTTGGGTCAGGCTGTTCCCTTCCTTGTCATGTGTTGGGAGAATCATTTGTGGATTAAACACCAATATCCTAGATTAGTTGCAACATGAATGAGGAGCAAGTTCTGCATTTTTGTTGATTTACAAAAACAGCTGCTACACCCGATTCCAAAACACAGGACTGTACATACTCGAAGAAAGCCAAAATTTCTAGATGATTAACATAATAAGAGCAAACAGGTGGCACCCATATTCATTAATTTGGAAGCTTTTACAGTGGGTAATTCAGCTATGATGGGGATGTCACTTGTGAATCTTCGGAGAGGATTCAACCCTACACGAGAATGAAGTGTAAGCTGCACACAGGTGACAAAGTCAGCTTTTCAGTTGATGATTGTGGGAGTTATAACTGAGAACAGTTGAATACAGAAAGCTTTGTGCACTAAATCCTGAAATAGAAACTGCCATAATCCACTAGTTGCGGTATTTATTGAGGCAGCTGGGGAAAGCTCACAGCATCTTTCCAGAGTAGTCTGGCCAGTGTGAATCTAGAATTGCGCCTATGAAGGGAAACGATACAGCAAAATGCAAATAAGACATCTCAAAGCCCGAGAGATGGAGAAGATGAAGAGTTCTGTGGATCTGTTTTGAAAGATGGATTAAAAAGAGCAACAATTGTCTATGACAGATATAGTTAGGGCCTTATTCAGGATGACAAGGTGGAAGCTTACTGCAAGGAGGTTGAGGGGTTGGTGAACTGGTGTAAGGAAAACAGCCTAGTTTTAAATACAAGAAAAACCAAAGAGATCATTGTTGATTTCAGAAAAGGCAGGCACAGCCACACTTCTCTGTGCATTAATGATTCACCTGTGGAGATGGTTATACCAGCATCAAATTCCTGGGTGTGCAGCTAACGAGTAGGCTGACTTGGTCGCTAAACAGTGAGAAACTGGTGAAGCGGGCACAGCAGCGCCTGCATTTTCTGCGCCGCATGAGAAAAGCACATCTTCCTTCCCCTGTCCTGACCACTTTCTACAGGGGGACAATCGAGAGCATCCTGTCATACAGCATCACAGTCTGGTTTGAGGCATCACTGCTTCATGACAGGAAGGCGGTGCAGAGAGTGGTGAGGATGGCCGAAAAGATCATTGGCAGTTCCCTCCCTACCATCCAGGACATAGCACAGAAGCGTTGCTGAGCAGGGCCCGCAAGATTTCTGGGACACTACACATCCTCTTCACGACTGTTTTCCTTGTTACTTTGGAGGAGGCTTCGTGGTATCCGTAGCAGAACATCCAGATTCAGCCATAGTTTCATTCATACAGCATTAACCTTGCGAACTCTCAAACTTCCTCCTTGCGTTATATATTCAAGATGGACAATATTTAATATTTATTTGCTATGTATATGTAGGGATGTGGGTCTATATATATGTTGTACATAGTATGTTTAGGTGTGTGTCATGTATATGTTTCACTTTGAGAGCGGGCAACTAAATTTCATTTTTTATGTGTGCCATTGTGCCCACAATATAAAAATGACAATAAAGGTTATTTATTTATTATTTATTATTTAATGGGAAGACAAGAGATGAGTAATTATGGTACATCTTAGGAACTAAAGAAAAGAACATCTACTGAAAGATATTTCCTGCATTGTAACTTTTGTAATGTGAGAAGAGGCATGTTGTAATCCAATTAATACAAACCAATTTTAGTAAAGGCAGGAGGTTTTGAAGAATCATCAGATAGATTTTTCTATCACAAAGTGAAGTGTTTCAGTTTCTTAAATCCATCTCTTTTACCATCTCTAAAGAAACCATTGAAGTAAAAGCTTTGAAGACTAGAATACATGTGGCTGACTTTACTGCAAACTTCTGGAAGATCTCAAGAACCTTAACATGAAGAATAAGGGAGAATGACAAACAAATCCTAAAGGAGTTTGTGCTGCATACTCAAACTATAAGAAGAACCCAGGAATCTGATATAACAGCCTCCCCTTCAATACACTGGATTTAGTAAGCCTGAGATTTGAGAAGCATCTTACAAAAATAGAATTTGGTATCAAGTGCTAAAAGAGAAGATAGTATTAATACCCTTAAATTTCCTGCAGGTTCTCAAGGTACTTTGATATTAAGAAAATAAATGCTATTGAGTCAGGAGAAGAATGAAAGAGTGAAATATGTGGTCTGGTTAAGTGGAAGAAGTGTCAAAGTGATAATTTTCAGAATTTGACTGAACACATGCAGGCAAAGTTTGAAGGTATCAATGGTGGTGTCCAATGGAGCAGAGTGGTAGAATTCACACTGAAATCTGGTCTCTAAATGATGCCACTGGTCATATTACATAGAAGGATAACAATGCCAGGAAGAAAAATAAGAGAAACAGGATCTATACTACTCTATATCAAAATCCTTCATCAGGTGAGCGTATTAGGAAGAGTTGCGTTCCTGGGAACTCTTAGTGAGATCAGGATGACCTGGACTGAAAAGTACACGATTACTTGGCAACTTGTCTGGACTATTGAATCTCTGTGTTAGAAAATCATTCAGGTTCTATCAAAGCTGGAGGCAGGGAGAGGGCTATGGCAAATGAATCCTCTCAAGTGATGCAGTTGAATGAGGCCCAAAAGAGGACACATAATCATATGGACCATCAGTATCAAAGAGGGATTTTGTACTGAAGACTTTTTTTAACCAGGAAAATCACTGGACAAATGACTGGAATGAGAAATTCAGTAACTTGCTTGAAACAGTAAAAAATGTATGAGATCAGCACACAGGTTGAGTCTGAACCCGTATGAGTGGTTGGCACTGAAGATCAAATTGGAGCTATTGATTCTGAAGTGACTGGCATAGTTTCCAATGTCATTATCTCTGAAGCCCAAACAGATATGAGAATGACCTTCGCATGTAAACACAGCCCGACACTTGAGCAAATGGTGTTTTTTCAAGCTTATTTAACAATCAAGACAGATTTCTATGACATGAACCTCTCTTAGTCTTAGTAGACAGAAAAAAATGATTGTGGGTAGGGAGCAATTTGCTAGCATAGTTTTTGAAGTGTGCCCTTTGCTCCACGTCTGCAGAGGACTCCTTCAAAGCCTTGCCTCAGTGAAAGATGCAGGGGAGCAAGCAAAAATAATAAAACCGCCTCTGAATCATTAAGCACATTTTTGAGAAGGGAAGAACCCAGATGATGCTACAGCGTCAAGAAGCAATGGAGAACATTCTCGGATGTGGACTGGATGTTAAGTTTCCAAAGAAACCATCTGCAGTTCTAGAAACTTCCACCACCGACTCTCTGAAGACTCATCACCCATGTGTGTGATGCACGAAGAAGAGAGATCATGCCACCTCAATCCATAGAAATGTCAGCCTGCTTTGCAATTGAAAGAGATGTTAATGTGAAGTGAGTGCCCCATGCCCACCTTCTAATTTTCTTTTTGCCCCTAGCTTTACTAGGCATGTTTGCATTTTTAAAATATGTGAAAATAACTCTGCGATCTGTAAACATCGTGAAACGATTCAAATTCAGCAACACAAACTGCCTGCTTGTGCTGCATGTTAACAGTGTACTCCCTTCCCCCATATCCTTAGTTATGGAGACGTGTCCTGTATAGTCTAACTGGCTTCAGTGAAAGCATTTTAAAAATGGCCTATCTACTTTCAACAATAATACAATTCATGGAGAATCCCTAACCACTAAACCAATGGTGAAGGAACAACCTATATCCCCAAGATATTTTTATTTCTTATTTCCAATTCTCTGGCAGCATGGCCTTTATTTAGTACGACCGTATGACAATCAAATAAACAGAAATCAAGTTATCTTCCATTTCTCAGATGACTACAGAGAATGTTAGCCTAATTAGACGTTCCAGACATTCTGGCTGTGGAAATTTGTGGGAGTTGCTGTTTCTGATGTCAACTTGGCAAAATCAGTGCAATGGTTTCCAGGGGTGTATATCCCCAATTATTAGAACCAATGTCTAAAGATTCTTAGGAAATAAATTAAGCTGAAAAGCTTCAAAAAGATTCCACTTTGGGATATTTTGGAAGGGGTGGTGGTGACCTATGGGTGACTACTGACCAATTAGATGTAATTACCTGCTGCAAGAGACATACAAAATCTAATTCAGGCCCATACAAAATCTAATTCAGGGACAGTGGCTGATTACTCTTGCCTTCATTTCAGAGCAGAAGCCTCCGAGTGCCTTTAATTTTAGTAGTAAGGCACCTTCTTGCCAACTGAAAAAAAAGAGCTGCACTGATTTTGCCAAGCTGACATCAGAAACAGCAGCTCCCACAAAATATTTCCACAGCCGGAATGTCTTGAAACTCTAATTAGGCTAACATTCTCCATAGTCTGTCATCTGGGAAACGGAAGATAACTTGATTTCTCTTTGCTTGATTGCCCTACAGTAGTACTAAACAAAGGCCATGGAAATAATTGGAAATAAGAAATAAAATTAATTTGGGGATATAGGCTGTTCCCTTCCCATTGGGCTAATGGTTAGGGATCACCATCAATTGTATTGTCCCAATTCAAAAGGCAACTGGACTTTTGTCTTTTTCTTGAAGACGTTTCGCTTCTCATCCAACAAGCTTCTTCAGTTCAGTTCAGTTCAGTTCTTGGATGAGAAGCGAAACGTCTTCAAGGAAAAAACAAAGTCCAGTTGCCTTTTGAAAAAACACCTTGGGACAATCATGACCTGGATAACTGAGACTGTCTATAGACATCAACTGTATTATTAAAGGGATGATGCAAAGGAAAGAAAGCTCCACAGGTTGCCAACTGGACTTCATGGTTAATTTAACTTCCTACCTTGGATCTTCCTGACCTGACCCAAGCTTGCAAGTATTACCATCGAGGATACAGAGGGGTTGTCTGAATCATTTATATGCCTTTTACATTCTAGGGATTTCTGTCCCACTGGGCCTTTGGTAGACACAGAGAACGAGATGCAGGATGATTTTTCAGACACCTCCCTCCCCCCCCCCCGTGCCCACTCCCAACTCCACAAATCTTTTGTAAACAAATACATCATTACACAGCTAATATCCATCATATAATTGGCCATCTCACCTTGATAGCCTGTACAAGAGAGAGCCCATTTTTGTGCTCAATACCTGTTTTGGGGTCTTCCCACAGGGCAGATATCTTAGCCACATAAGGCATCGATTTCTTCCGTGGCCCCGATTTCAGGAGGACTGTATCCCGAACCCGAATGATTTCTCCATCTCTTTCCACGGCCTGGTAGCTCTTACGAACAGCTGGTTCTGGCTCGTTCTACAAATATTGACAAGAGAGAGCGCCAAGAAAAGGAGTGAGTCTGCAAAAACAATACTAAGAAACAGACACCAGCATCCTCCACTAATCCACCTACGCCAAGTAGACAGCTTCCTGCCAAAAAAGGGTGTCTTTATTGCTAAAGAGCCCGTGGAGAAGACGGATCATACAGAACAGCAGGATGCTTCTCTCTTCCCAGCGGGTTAATTTCAGAAGCAAAACATGCTCCTCAAATGAAAGGTAATGATTACTAAAGCCGGGAAGAAGAAATATTCACGTCACTTTACTTAGTTTAGATTCATTTTAAGGATAAAGGCCAGACAAAAGGGGAGCTTCTTCATGACTGGCTCTGTGGGAGACTGCAGGGCTAAATACCCCCATTAATGCATTTTAACCTGTCTGGTGTAGAAATCATTAATGTGTGTCCACTGATACTGAATTGCTCCTGGCTACAGAGTGAAAATGATTGAAGGACCATGCCCACTACACTTTTAAATCCTTATTTGCAGGTTCCCAAGATGTGCATTGAAACATTTCTTTTGCCATGTGAGAATTGTTGCCAGATATTTGTCCTGCTAGAGTCAGTATGGTGTAGTGGTTAAGGTAGAAGGCTAGAAACCGGGAGACTGTGAGTTCTAGTTCCACCTTGGGCACCAAGCCAGCTGGGTGACCTTGGGCGAGTCACTTTCTCTCAGCCTTAGGAAGGAGGCTAAAACACTTCTGAAAAATCTTGCCAAAAAAATGCAGGGACTGATCCAGGCAGTCTCCAAGAATTGAACAGGATTGAACAGAAGAAAAAGTATAAATAATTGGTCCGCTGTAGATACTATTACCAAACATCTATGTTTGGACATACGTGGATATTCCCACATAATGAAATTTTTTATGCTATGGTATATCTTTGCTCACACACACAGTAAAGATCTATACAAAATGTGTGTTATAGTTAGAAGTTTCAAAATGGAAAAGTTGATACCAACTCTAGCTATAGTATGTACTTAAATGCACACTTTTATATAGATTTATCCATAGATAACAGTTCTCCCTCTCTCACTGCTATTGTACATTTCTAATATGTTCCATGTGTTACCAGAAAAAGTATGTTACACCATATTTCCTGTGAAAATAGATTTTTAGAATGTTTACAATGGTGTGGTCACAAAATAAAAATGGAATTGCTGAAAGAAATCTGTGAGAAATAAGTTACCAATCCTGGTATTCAAAGTAATGAGATCTGGGGTAAAAATGATGCTCAAAGAAAGAATCAAATTCTGGGAGAGGCTTAATTCTCAAACTGGAGAAAATAACCCTGTAAAAACTTTTGTCTTAAGATTTATGTCAATGACACTTCCTCAAAATCATTCCCACACAGTTTCCGGACAGGCATTGGTATGAAATACTGATTTGAAATGCACTCCCCACCACTACCACTGAAGTTCCAGCGACCGATGCCATTTCTGTCCCATGATCAAGTATGAATCCTGATGGAAAAATTTCATCTAGGAATCTCTTGTTGCTAATTTCCCAACACGTTTGAAGAAGGAACGAGATTAGAAACTAGGCAAGAATTCTCCTAATGGGAGAGAGTAAAGTAGAGTAGAGTAGAGTAGAGTAGAATAGAGTAGAATAGCTTTATTGTCACTTTAAATGTACACTAATCGGCATACATTAAATTGAAATTTCATTGCATACAGCTCTCAAAGGGTCACCACTACCACCCTTTTTTAAGGCAGGTGGCATTATGCCTGCCCCAAGATGATCTCTGGGAGTTAGCTACTTACATCTCTCCCTGCCACCAAAAAAAGCCAGAAAGGACATGCAGGAGGCAGATTTAGTATTACAGAGGATTCAATCTACTTCCTTGGGCTCCACAAGATCAAATGTATTCTAAGTAGCAACACCAAGCAATGCCTCACTCTCTGAATTGGACTCTCCCCATCCAGCATCCAAACCAGAGCAGACAGAGGTTACTTTATCTACAAGGAAACTCTCTAATTTATGCAGTGTGTCTGCAGGGAGTTTGTTCTACCCATCCTTTCCTAAAAGATTTTTGGTCACTCTGAACATAGTTGCTAGACAGAATCAATGGATACAATAACTGCAGAGAAGAAACTTGCTGTTTGCATCACCACGGAGGGTTCTCAAAACATGAGCTCTTACCAAAGTTTGGTTATGGTTTCTGGTTTTGGCCACAAACATTTTTTTCAGTCACTTCATTTCCCTCAACTCTTCAGAAAACCAAGAAACTGCTTGGGACAGTGACTGGAGAATGGGAATGGGAATGGGAATGGGAATGGGAATGGGAATGGGAATGGGAATAGAATAGAATAGAATAGAATAGAATAGAGTAGAGTAGAGTAGAGTAGAGTAGAGTAGAGTAGAGTAGAGTAGAGTAGAGTAGAATAGAATAACAGAGTTGGAAGGGACCTTGGAGGTCATCAAGTCCAACCCCCTGCTCAGGCAGGTAACCCTATACCATTTTGGACAAATGGCTGTCCAGTTTCTTCTTAAAAACTTCCAGTGTTGGAGCATTCACCGCTTCTGGAGGCAGGTTGTTCCACTGGTTAATTGTTCTAACTGTCAGGAAGTTTCTCCTTAGTTCTAGGTTGCTTCTCTCCTTGATTAGTTTCCATCCGTTGCTTCTTGTCCTGCCTTCAGGTGCTTTGGAGAATAGCTTCACTCCCTCTTCTTTGTGGCAGCCCCTGAGATATTGGAACACTGCTATCTTGGTCACCTCTAATCCTTCTGTTCATTAAACTAGACATACCCAATTCCAGCAACCGTTCTTTATATGTTTTAGCCTCCAGTCATCCTAATCATCTTTGTTGCTCTTCTCTGCACTCTTCCTAGAGTCTCAACATCTTTTTTACATCGTGGTGACCAAAAAAAGCTTCATGGAAGTAGCCTCATTTATTACCCTGGCTAGATCTGTGCTTTATCTACTACTATGTCATGAATGGGTGTAGTCTTATTCTGCACAGACTTAGCATTTACTGACAGAAGTTGGATACCAAGGCATATCTACAGGAATATAATTTGTAAAACGTGGCCATGAGTGCCAAATACAAATATAAATGAGAGAATCTGAACTGAAAAAAAGATTGCAAGAGCTGAATTTCAGAAGAAAGAAGCATAAATAGAAGGCACATTGAATACAAAGTAGTCTTCCACCTATATCCAAACCAACAAATGGACCTCAGAGTTCTGTCTTTCCTAGCACCACTGTGGTCATGTGATTAAAATTTGGTCACTTGGCAACCAATGTGCACTCACAATCGGTTGCAGTACCTCATGATCATGTGATTACCTTCCCTGCTGCTTCTCAAGAAGGGCAATGCGGATGCTAGCAGGAAAGATTGCTAGTTGCTGGAACATATCTCTCTCACCCATGCACTCTTCCCCCGCCCCACCACATAGTTAGTTAGTTAGTTAGTTAGTTAGTTAGTTAGTTAGTTAGTTAGTTATTTGCCGCCCATCTTGTATCAAAATGTCTCTGGATGTCTTACAATATTAAAACATTAAAATCCTGACAGATAAATATTTCTAAAACAATAAAAATGGAAATCGTAATCAAAATAAAATTAAAAGATGGGGAGGGATGGAACAGGATACCGGGGGGGGGGGGGGAATAGGGTTGCCTCTTAATCTTTTAACCACCAGGTTAATAGATTAACCAGGTCTTCAGGCTCTTGCAGAAGGGTGAGAGCTGATCTCACCTCAGGAGTTAAGATGTGCCAAAGGACAGGAGCCACCACAGAGAAGACCCTTTTTCTGGACTCTGCTAGTTGGAATTCCTTGACTACTGGGGTCCGCAAGATGCCTCCTCTGCCAGCACAGGTGAGGAGACCAGTCCCAGAGGGGTGAAATGGTTATGCTGACCATAATTGCCTAATGACTATGGGAATTGGTTAATGGTTGCAATCAGGACTGCAGGGGTTGCCGTTACTAAACAGTGTGGTCACATTTTACAATTGCATTGCTTAACAATGGAAATTTCACTCCCAATTGCTCTCTTAAGTCAAGGACTACCTCTAAGTGATTTTATAGAATACGTTGTTCTATAGGGCAGGGGTCCACAACCCCCGGTCCATGGACTGACACTAGGCTGTGGCATGCCATAAACTGGGTCGCACAAACAAGCAAAGCCCCATCCACTGGATGCAGGCAGCACATGAAACCACGCTCCTTCCGGTCTGTGGAAAAACCTCTCTCCACGGAATCGGTATCTGGTGCCCAAAAGGTTGGGAGCCGCTGCTGTAGCGCTTTCCTCCAATCGCAGATTGCAGAACTCCATTAAAGTCCATCAAATGATCAATTATTTAGGAGACTGTAACCACAGTAATTGTCTCATAAGCCATTTTGAAGTGTTTACAGAATTTGAATATACAGCAATTCCAATGTTATATTTGGTGGCAAAATGGGTGAATACTAGTTTTAGAATGTTTTTCAGATTTTTGGAGGATTTAAAGAATAAGAACAATAACAAGTGTCTCTAGCTCCCATTCCTTTAAACTTCCCAAACCCCAAAGCACTACTTTAAAAAGGATCATTTTTCCATTCTGTTTCAAAGATATTATAGTTAAGAATTGTACCAGTTGGCTCTCAGCTGCCTCTGATTTCCATTCCTATCTACTGTATACAACCCACAAAACAAACAAAATAATTGGGACAAAAATATTTTTTTCTCTGGTTGCATCATCAGACAGCCTTCTGAAGGCTTTCAGAAATGGGTCACCTCTGTCTTGCAAGAAGTTTTTTTTTTTGTAAAGATGTAGTTGTGGACAGTCACCAAATTTTAGTAAATTTTTAAACAGGAATTGTAGTTTCCTAGGGTTCAGCTTTTTTAAAAACATTTTTTAATCTTGCCTTTATTATTTTTATAATATCAATTTATAATATAGATGTATAAATTATTTATAATTTACAAATATTTATATGGTATATTTCTATATTTCTATAATTATATTTATACATTTATAAATTACTATAAATTTATAATATTATAAATTTATAATAACTCTGGGACCGACATGCATACAGAATGACATGCTGCTCAGAAATATGCCTGCCATCAATGTGGCCCAACATTGGGCTAGAACTCTATAATTTTTTTATTAAAGATTTTAATCTTTTTAAATTTAAATTAATAATTTCCTCTTTCTAGTTCCTGAATTTCTGACATGAGAGACGAGATTATTTTAATAAATAACTCAAGGCAACTATCATACCTAATACTCCTTCCTACTTTCTACTCCCTCTTAATTTCCCTAAAACAATAACCCAGTTAGGTTAGTTGGTCTGAGAGAGAGTGACTGGCCCAACATCACCCTGAGGGCTTTCAATGCCTAAGGTGGGATTAGAATTCAGCCTCCTGGTTTGTAGCCCGATGCCTTAACCACTAGACCAGACATAGGCAACCTTGGCTCTTTTATGACTCGTGGACTTCAACTCCCAGAATTCCTATTCTGGGAGTTGAAGTCCACGAGTCATAAAAGAGCCAAGGTTGCCTACCCCTGCACTAGACCAAACTGGCTTCCAATATTAGGACAGTTATTTTACTGCGTAGAGAAGATGGCTGATGTTTGAAAACTTTGCAGTGAACAGCACTCTGAAAGAGATACAGTACTTCCTTAACAACAAGTGTAGTATACTTCATTTCAGCACCTAATATTTATTTCTCCTATACAAATACATATACGTATAATAAGTATAAATAATCTATAAATTTCCAGTTTAACTTAGTTTTTAGAAAAATCTACCATTTCTCTGATTATTATTTTTTAAAAAGGTCATTTAAATATCCTCTAGGGAAGTTCCTCCAATATATTTCTCAAAGAAAGTATACTTTAAAAGCAATCAGAGCAAGAATCTCATTTCAAAGGCAAGCTATGACTAGCCTCTTTGCCTTGCTATCTTTGCTGAGAAACTGCTACAAGGCATTCTGCTCCTGTCCCAAATAGCTAAGATTTGGATTGCAATGATTACAGTAAAGGCAAGATTCTTTTCTTCCTACACCGAAAGGCAATAAAACATTCTGTCACAAACAATCCTGATGCAACCTAAATTGTTTGGCTTCTTTACTGTACACTGCTTCATTTTTTAAAAAAAGTATTCATTCTTAGCTCTGCCTGCTAACAAGAAAAGTCATTTGCAGAATGCTTACCACAACGTAGACAGCCTTCTCAGATGCCGCTCCAATGGGTATCCAACCATTTGTGGCTCTCCTCCGGTTGATGCGTTGCTGCTTTGGATGCAGGTGACTTCCGACTGTTTTGCTGTCAGATACGTGCAAGCAGCTAGTGCTGTTCCGGAGGCCAGATTTAGAGCCGCTGGGTGGCTTGGAGCTCTGCGGGCATTCACGGGCCATAGTCTGGGGCTCGGAGTTTGGCGTCTGTAGGTGAGGAACAGGTTCTGCAGCCGGTGGCACACTGGGTACGGGACATCCTGAGAGAGGATGGGCAGGTGAAACGGGATGTCCTGCCACTGGGATTGTGAGGCTCAGCTGGTCCAGGGACTTGCAGCTATCTACAAGACAAGCAAGAGGTGAACAACTAATACAAGATTTTGCTTTTCAGATCAAGATTTAACCTTTCACCATTTCTGGAATAATTCCCAAGAGGAAGATTGAAAAGGCACCGTTTAATAACAACCATATTATAGCCAGAACTCAAGTCTCACATTTGAGAATTACTAGGACAGACATCAAAGTGATCTACTGGCCATAGGAATATGTGGTATTTTTGTCAGTATGCTTCCATCATAATTAACTTAGCATTCTTAGTATACAAAACGTATGACATCTATATCTGTACTAAATTATCAAATCTTATTTTCAGTCTTGAGAATCAAGACATCATTTTCCTTGAGTATCTCCGCCACAAAATAAAAACCTGCAGTTCTAGTGCTACACCTGATGAATAGGAAAAAGAAAAAATGCAGAAGCTGTTTCATTTAAACTTCCTATGTATTGCATGTATCAAAAGGATGTGGTACTCACCTTTTTAATACCTATATAGCTTCTACCCATGTTTCATGAGTCTCAGAGGGAGTTTTTAGCCCAAAGTTTGGAATTAGGAGCAAATAAATTTGTTTGAAAACATCCTCTTCAGCTTTTCAATCATTCATAAAATCCATATGTTTTTGAAATAAAAATCACTAGAGATGTGTAAAAAGTTCTATACTCAAATTATTTTGAAATACTTGCTCTTAAATTCCAAGCATCAAAACAAGGTGTTTCAAAGCACCTCCAAAAGGATTAAAATACCTTGTTTCAAAAGCAAAATAAATGATTTTTGACTTGAAAGAACTGTTTTGAATTCAAAATGGAATGTTTCAAATGGAAATATTTTACACACCACTATAAATCATGCCACCCATTCCTGCCATACTAGCAAAATGGCTGGACCACATTTCTGTTTAATCAACAGTGGGATAAGTCTTTTAATTTTTCTCCTGACAATATGCATGAATGCAAGAATAATTATCAAATAGTTTCAGTATCTCAAGAAAAATTAGAATAGGGGAATGAAGGAACTGGGAATCAAAACAGTTAAATACGGCTGTGCAGAGATCAGGATTTGAATGGGGGAAAGGTGACTGACTTATTGTACCTGCTTATAATAACAAAACTTCTTTTCCTGGGCTCATGCAACTCAGGAAGAGACAAATTATCTTAAGGAAATGCCAATGGGTGAGACATGCCTCTCCATTAGAACAATTAACTAGTGGAACAACCTGCCTCCAGAAGTTATGACTACTCCAACACTGGAAGTTTTTAAGAAGAGACTGGACAGCCATTTGTCTGAAATGGTATAGGGCCGGGGTAGGCAACATTGGCTCTTTTATGACTCGTGGACTTCAACTCTCAGAATCCTGAGCCAGCATGGCTGGCTCAGGAATTCTGGGAGTTGAAGTCCACGAGTCATAAAAGAGCCAAGGTTGCCTACCCCTGGTATAGGGTTTCCTGCCTGAGCAGGAGGTTGGACTAGAAGACCTCCAAGGTCCCTTCCAGCTTCTGTTCTGTTCTATTTCTATTATTTCTTATTCTATTCTATTCTATTCTATTCTATTCTATTCTATTCTATTCTATTCTATTCTATTCTTATTCTTATTCTTATTCTTATTCTTATTCTTATTCTTATTCTTATTCTTATTCTTATTCTTATTCTTATTCTTATTCTTATTCTTATTCTTATTCTTATTCTTATTCCATGTGTGTTCCAGGTCACTTTTTTCTTTCAAATCTAGATCACTGCACAGCTCTATGTGGAAGTAGTTGTTGATGCAGTGCTAATGAAGGATATCTTTACATAAACAGTTAAAGTAAAACATGCTTGATATTGGTCATGATTTTCAGGAACACAGAACAAGTGGCCTGAAGTCTGCAAACTTCATCAAATACGTTTAGAAAAAGAGTCATGCATTTTCATGTAAAGATTCTGAATGGCAAGAATCAGTATAGATAGAAAGTGGCTTACGCCTGACCAATTCCACAAGAAGCATCCTTCACCCTGAAGAGTGAAACATTTTCGCATGAGCAGAGGTATTACTACCCATAAAAATCAATAATGCCTCATGTATCCTCTAGAAAGCAAGAAAGTTCATTGACACGCAAGGTGTGACAAAACCAAGTCTCTGCTGAAATACCTGAAATCCGGACAACTATTTTAAAAAAAAGAATACTGCCATTGATTTTGATCTAAAGAACATAGCATGACTGAGATGTTTTATTGAGAGGAAAAGCCATGAAGCTATTACTCTATCCATACGGGGAGCAGCATTAACAAATAATAATAATAACAACAACAACAACAACAATAATAATAATACCACAATTAAGGACAGCTAATAAATATGACAAAAACATTTAATGATCCAAATGTCAGAGATGCAAAGACCATTCTGGAACTCTGAACCCTGGACTGAGCAGGTCCTCCCTTGTTCTGTTAAAAACTGCAATTCTCAAAGCCTACATAATATCTCAAACAGGGAATGGCCTATAGAGAACTGAGAGATACTATTTCTTTCTGAAAAGGGATGTTTCATATATCTCAAATAAGGATGAAGGGAAAATAGATTCAGTCTATATTTTTTAGATGAACCTACCCAATCTGCACTTCTCAATCTTTCAAGTGAATTTGAATTTGTCTGTAGAGCAAAACTCACTGTGGAAAAAAAAACACCCCAGAATAACAAAATAGCAGAGTTGGAAGGGACCTTGGAGATCTTTCTAGTCCAACCTCCTGCTCAAGCAGGGAAACACTAAACTCTTGTAAAAAGTAGGAGACAATACAGGTAGCCCTCCTATTATGGCCACAGTTGAGCCCAACAACAATGGAATTTTCCCAGTTACTATTTTATTTTATTTATTTCACTTCATTTTATCTATTTCATTTCATGTTATTATTTACTTTACTTTAACTTTATTTTATGCTGTCCATCTTTCCTATAAGGTGACTCTTTACTAGTCACAGAAAGCTTGGAGGCAGAGCCCAAATCGCTCAACTACCACTTGAACCTTTTGTATTCAAAGAATGACACAATCCTTCATTTAGCAAGTTCATCTTTTTCCTAAGGAAAGCATTCACTGATTAGGCTACAAACATGCTTCCGCATTATTCAGAACATTAAACACGATCTCAGTTCTGAATACTTAGCTATAGCCAATTCTGAAACTCAGAGAAGCACAGCTTAATCTGTGGAGCTAACACTCTTTTAATTTTACAAATGAATTATATAGCCATTAACTCTTCAGTGCAAGACAGGATTTGGGGAAATCCATAATTCCTCAGATAAAAAAAAAAGATGTTTAGTCACACGGTCTTTATCCATGTGCTTCTTTTTGAATGGCAGTATCCTTTTGCAAAACGAGTAAGTCATAATACCCATTTTTCTCACAGTTCTAGTTTAAATATTGTTTGATCTACCTAAAATCCTCCAGCAGTTTAATTGAATTAGTTATCCCTTCCTGCAATCTTAAAATTGTCCTCACAGCATGGTTGCACACTGCCAGAAAATGATGTCCATAGAGGCACCTGACATTTTGAGGAGAAGAAATTATACCTCTTTTATCAACTAATTGTCTAAATAACCGTTATTAGAATTCTATAGTCCTGTAGCTTTTATACTAGAGATACTGGTATGGAATTTTCGAACACAGCAAATAAGAGAAGTGTTTTAAATAGTTTGAATTAGAATTCTATACACAAGCAACAAAAGAAGTAAAATACACATCACTGGAACCCACTTATATGCAAACACCAGAAGTGTTCTTTTTGAATCAGATTACATATTAAATTGGCTCTACAGAAGCCAGTCTATTGTTCACTGTGGCACAGTAGGCTCTTCTCTAACTCCCTTCCTTAGCCTTTCTACTTAAATGCCTTTACTCTACAAATGGATAGCATCTTTTCAGACACTTTTGAGCTGAGGCACAGTTGAATTTAACTTTAAAATTAGTTAAATGCACAAATGCAATTACTCAACATGCATTTATTAACTCTCTCCCCTTAAAACCTACAATTTGGCAATAACTTTTGAATGGACTATAGGAATTTTCATAGTTCATTCCAAGACTGATAGATTTAGAAAATGATTATTCAAACCACCAACTCCAAGTTTTTCTGTTATCAGTGAGAAGATCTGCCTCCCCATGAGATCACAGGAAGGCTATACAAAATAAACTAAAAAGGTCACTAGCCTAATAAATTGAGGATAATTAGATTCTAAATGGGAAACAGTTCAATTGCTGAAATGTAATTCTATCCCTTTCACCCCAATAATTTTTGCTAAAGACTCCTCTAGGACAGCCCCCCCCCAATCCCTGGTCCTGCACCAGTCTGCAGCATGTAGTCAGTACACACCTGCCATCAGTGAAAGTGATTCTGAAGACTCCATATAAAGTTCAGCTGTTCTAATAGGATTTTTCTGTTATTTACTCAGTCGCCTCTTACAGCAACAGTCATGGTCAGCAAAGAGCTTACAAAGCATCAAAGATTGGAAGCTATCAGTCAGGAAAGGGTACAAAACAATTTCCAAGGTATTGGATATAGCATGGAACACAGAGAAGACAGTCATCAACAAGCAGAGAAAATATGGCACAGTAGTAACATTACTACCGGTAAAAGCTGGATGTCCCTCCAAAATTGATGAAAAAACATGAAGAAAACTGGTCCGATAGGCTGCCAAAACACCTACAGAAACATTGAAGGAGAGCTGCATGAATTTCTGGCAAGTACTGGTTGTATACTATATGTGACAACCATTTCCTGTATTCTTCGTATGTCTGGACCGTGGGGCAGAGTGGCAGGATGGAAGCCCTTTCTTACAAAGAAAAACATCCAAGCCTGGCTACATTTTGCAAACACTGACATCAAATCTAACAAAATATGAGGGAAAAGGGGCGTTGTCTTACCTGAACGCCTTTTCTCAGCGTGATGAATGGAGAATCCACCAATGGGTTATCTTGGACCTCCTGCCCACTTAGACCAAAACAATCAAAGCTGCCACGCCTCTCTGGTTGAGGGCACGCCCCCAGTTTCGAAAGGGCGAAGCCAATGACTGTACGACGTGTTGGCTCCCAGACCCTAAACACTGGACCTGACTGCGTCCAAGGGATGGGTGTGGATTCTCCATTCATCACGCTGAGAAAAGGCGTTCAGGTAAGACAACGCCCCTTCTCCAGCGTGAAAGAATGGAGAATCCACCAATGGGCCTTACCAAAGCCCTACTGTCCCAATGGGAGGGGAGCAGACTGGGCCAGTGTCCCTGCCGCCAGCACCACCTGTTGCAGTACCCTGCGGCCAAAGGATGCCTCCGCCGAGGCAAACTTATCAAGGCGATAATGGCACACAAAAGGGGAAGGCGAGGACCATGTCGCTGCCCTGCAAATGGCCTCAATGCTGGCCTGTGTGGCCCATGCTGCTGAGGTAGCAGCACTGCGAGTAGAATGGGCCGTCAAGTGACCTGGAACTGGTAAAGAAGATGTCTGATACGCTTCGGAAATACAGGCCCTAATCCACCTGCCAACGGTAGAGGAAGATACCTTCTTACCCTTGGAGGCCGGGTGGAAGGAAACAAAAAAAGGCCTCAGATCTACGAAAGGACTCCGTCCGCTTGACGCAACAGCGCAACGCCCTGCGAACATCGAGAGTGCGCCATTGCCTTTCCAAAGTATGAGACGGATTAGCACAAAAGTTCGGTAACACGATCTGTGCCCTGTGGAAAATGGTGTTCACCTTAGGAACGCATGAGGGGTCCAGGCGTAGGACCACTCTGTCCGTGTGAAAGACACACAGGTTTTTTCTGACAGAAAGAGCTGCAAGCTCCGAGATGCGCCTAGCCGAGGTAACTGCAACCAAGAAAGCAACCGTAAGAGACAAGGACCTAAAAGTGCAGGACCTAAGGGGGTCAAAAGGCGCCTGAGTAAGGGCCTGTAAGACCCGGGGCAAATTCCAAGAGGGATATCTATGTACTACCGGCGGTCTACTGTTGGTGACCCCTTTTAGAAAGGATCGTACCTTGGGGTGATGGGCCAGTGGCTCTAAGGTGTCACAGGTAAACACCGTGGCTGGAGCCGAGATCAGTCGGCGAATAGTGTTGGGCGCCAAGCCTTTATCAACACCCTCCAACAAATAGTCTAATATCCGTGGAATGGTTACCTCTGAGATAGCTAAGTGATTGCTGTCACACCAACGGCAGAAATATCTCGAAGTG
The DNA here is from genome assembly GCA_023970755.1 of Azemiops feae. Lineage (NCBI taxonomy): Eukaryota > Metazoa > Chordata > Lepidosauria > Squamata > Viperidae > Azemiops > Azemiops feae. The sequence continues at coordinate 1,417,891 of JALGBA010000862.1, read as the reverse complement.
GAGTCATAAATGCGATTGGTCGCCGGTCTCCGGGAGGCCTGAATCATAGAAATCACTCCCGAGGAATAAGATTCTTGGGTCAAGGCCCTGCGTTCAAGTGCCAAGCGGCTAACTGCAGCCACTGAGGCTCCGGTTGTTGTATGGCCCCCTGCACTAGGCGAATCCGATTTGGAGGAATCCTCCATGGAGGGACCATGGAGAGGCTCACGAGGTCGGCAAACCACGGTCGTCTCGGCCAGTGCGGGGCAATGAATATGACCTCTGCCTGTTCCTGCAATACCTTCCTGATAACTGCTGGGATCAGAGGGAGAGGTGGGAAGGCATACAGTAGTCCCCCTGGCCAAGGGCTGCGAATAGCGTCCGTCCTCTCCGCCCCCGGAGAGGGGAACCTGGAACAGAACCTTTGAAGTTGGGAGTTCGCCGGAGAGGCGAATAAGTCTAGGACCGGCAACCCGAATCTGTCCGATATCTCCCTGAAGAGATCCGGATGTAGGCTCCATTCCGAATGGTCCACTGATGCCCAGCTTAAAAAATCCGCCTGACGGTTTGCCTTCCCTGAGATGTGTTCGGCTTTCAGGGAGAGGAGATTGCTTTCTGCCCAAGACCCCAATAACATGGCCTCAGCCATGAGAGATCGGGATCGGGTACCGCCCTGACGGTTCACATGGGCCTTTGCCGCCACGTTGTCCGTGAGGACCAGCACGTGCTGCCCCGCCACCTGGTTGCAGAGGTGGCGAAGGGCCAGATGAATGGCTCTCAGTTCCAGCCAGTTGATATTGTGTGCCAGATCTGCTCTGGACCACCGACCCTGAGCCAACTGAGATTGGAAATGGGCCCCCCAACCAAACAGACTGGCGTCTGTGGTCAATGTCAGCCTGCTGGGCTCCTTGAATAGTGACCCTTTTGCCACCTCTGGGGAGGCCCACCACAGAAGGGATCTTAGGGTCTGAAGGGGGACCCGTACCCTTTGGTTGGAAGAGCTTGTGACCAGTCTTTGGAATGGGAGCAAGAACCATTGAAGGTGTCTGGAGTGTAGCCTGGCCCAAGGCACTATCTCTAGGCAAGATATCATCTTTCCCAGTAACTGGGAGAAGACAGCCAGTGTTGCTACACGCTCCCTGCGGATCTTGAGAACCATGTCTCGAATGTCGTCTTGTCTGTCTCGAGATAGATAGACCCGGCAAAGGTCTGTGTCTATTATCGCGCCCAAGTGTAGTAGGCGTGTTGCGGGAGTCAATTGACTCTTGTGAAAGTTGACTGAGAAACCGTGACCCTGGAGGGTCCTTATGGTGAGGGCCAGTTCCGCTTGGGCGGCCAGAGCGGAGGATGACTGGATGAGAATGTCGTCCAGGTAACATTGGACGCGCACCGGTACTAGTCGTAGGTGTGCGGCAAGTACCGCCAGGATCTTGGTGAAGACCCTGGGAGCTGGGGATAGGCCGAAGGGGAGGGCCCTGTACTGGTAATGATTGTTGGAATAACAAAAACCGGAGATATTGCCGATGGTTTGGATGAATAGAAAGTCCCCCCGTCGTACGCTTGCCAAGATGGACCGAAGCGTCTGCATCTTGAACTTTCGGTACGACAGGTGAGAGCTCAGGCCCTTGAGGTCTAGTATCGCCCTCCATCCCCCTGAGGCTTTTGGAACCACGAATAGGATGGAGTAAAAACCCTGTTTCAGCTGATCGACTGGAACCCGTTCTATGGCTCGTATGTGTAATAGATGCCGGATGGCCTCCCCCAGGAGGGTCTTCCTGACTGTCTTCCTGAGGAGGGGACAGGAAACAAGGCGCCAGGGTGGCCTGGCCACGGACTCCAGAGACAGCCCGTCCCTGATGGTGCTTAGCACCCAAGAGTCCGAGGTGGTGGTCTCCCATTGGTGGAGAAAGTAAGTTAGTCTGCCGCCTATGGGAGCTTCCCTCCCCGAGTCACCTGGATCTACGGAAGGGGCAGCCGCCTCTGCCTCGAAAGGGTCTCTTACCCTGAGCCTGCTGTCTGTATCTGTCCCTGTCCCTGGACCAGTCAAAAGAACGGTCCGAGCCTGCGGGAAATGGCCGGGCGACCTGTGCTGAGGCCAAATCTGATCCCGTCCGAAAGGGCTGCCGACGGGTGTACGGGGAGAAACGATGGCCAGGTCTCCTGGAAAGGTGGTAGAGAACCCTTCGTTTCTCCTCGTTTTCAACTCAGTAGGGGGTCAGGACCTCCCCAAAGAGGCGGGCACCGCGGTACGGGGCGGAAGCTACGCACCATTTGTGTCTAGTCTCAGCCTTCCAATTTCTAAGCCATAGAAGCCTGCGTGTGGAGACGTTGGATGCGATGGCCCGGGCAGAAAATCTTGCCGCCTGCAAGGACACGTCCGCCATGTACTGTGATGCGGCCATGAGCTTTATCAAGTCCTGGTGGACTCTTACCTCTTCCGGGGGAATTCTAGCCTGCAATTGGCGGAGCCACATAAGAGAAACCCTGGCGAAGAATGAGGCCGGGGTAGAAGCTCTTATAGACCAAGCTGAAGCTTGGTGTGTCCTGCGGAAAGAAGCCTCGGATTTTTTATCCTCGGGCTTCAACGCCTCCACCATATCTCCAGGTACCCTGGAATCAGAATATAAGGGTAGTAAGGATTCATCAACCTCAGGCACCTCCAGGGCCTCATTCAGAGCTGGTTCCGTGTCAAGCAGCCTGCGGTCTATTCCCCCAGTAGAGGGGGGAGCACCTGGGGCCTCCCATTGACCCCTAATGGATTTTTTTTTTAATTTTTATTATTATTATTATTATTATTTTAATTTTTTTAATTTTTTTTATTATTATTATTTATTATTATTTTATTTTATTTTTAATTTTTATTTTTTAAAAAAAAAACATGGGGGGGCAAGGTATATGTTTGTGTAACACCACCGGTTCTAAAAGCAGCGGATCCGTGTCTTGGCCAGGAAGCTGTTCAGGCACCTGTTCAGGTACCGAAGGCTGAGCCGAGTGTATCCTACCAGTTGCACATTTAGGGGACTTACGCTTTCCGTGTCCACTGGAGGTGGTAGCCTGTGGCTCAGTGTTATCTGCCATTGTAAAGCGAGAGTTTTCAGTGGGGTGCTGAAGCGTCTCGGTCTGCAAGAGATGCGGCTGTTCCCCACCTGAGTGGGACTTGCCTCCACGTGGATCAGTGATGGTCCGGCCCACCGGCAAGCGCAGACTCACACTTAGCGACGGCTGTCGCGGGTCACCAGCGATAATGAGACTGAGCGTGAGACCTACTTTGAGGCCAATGTCGCGCTTAGTGACGGGATCAACACGTGTCTCACTTAGTGACGGCAAGCTCAGTATTGACCGTTCACTAGATGCAGACTGTGGCAGCAGGCTATGACTGGCAAGGCCCATGTAAATGTGGCTTCTGGAGCCTTAGGGTCCTGAAGTCCCTGTTCCTCTTCAAAGAGGGAAAGGAGTTCCTGATAAGGACCAGTTGAAGGAGCCCCTTCTAAATCCCGCTCTGGTGACCATGGGGCCTGAGGCTCAGGTTGAGGGCCACAAGGGAGTGCCACCCTTGTGGTAGGGGGCGGCTTAACCGTCTCCCCTACAGCCAGTTATTGCGCACGTGAGAACTGTCTCTCCAGGGCACGATGCCTACGATTGGCCTGTTTGTCGGCCGCCTTGGAGGCTGCTTTCTTTGGGCCGGCCTTGGCCTTGGCCTTGATTTTTGCGGCTGCCTCCTGACTAGAGGACTTACGCTTTCCATGCCCACTGGAGGTGGAAGCCTGTGGCTCGGTGTTATCTGCCATTGTAAAGCGAGAGTTTTCAGTGGGGTGCTGAAGCGTCTCGGTCTGCAAGAGATGCGGCTGTTCCCCACCTGAGTGGGACTTGCCTCCACGTGGATCAGTGATGGTCCGGCCCACCGGCAAGCGCAGACTCACACTTAGCGACGGCTGTCGCGGGTCACCAGCGATAATGAGACTGAGCGTGAGACCTACTTTGAGGCCAATGTTGCGCTTAGTGACGGGATCAACACGTGTCTCACTTAGTGACGGCAAGCTCAGTATTGACCGTTCACTAGATGCAGACTGTGGCAGCAGGCTATGACTGGCAAGGCCCATGTAAATGTGGCTTCTGGAGCCTTAGGGTCCGGAAGTCCCTGTTCCTCTTCAAAGAGGGAAAGGAGTTCCTGATAAGGACCAGTTGAAGGAGCCCCTTCTAAATCCCGCTCTGGTGACCATGGGACCTGAGGCTCAGGTTGAGGGTCACAAGGGAGTGCCACCATTGTGGTAGGGGGCGGCTTAACCGTCTCCCCTACAGCCAGTTATTGCGCACGTGAGAACTGTCTCTCCAGGGCACGATGCCTACGATTGGCCTGTTTGTCGGCCGCCTTGGAGGCTGCTTTCTTTGGGCCGGCCTTGGTCTTGGTCTTGATTTTTGCGGCTGCCTCCTGACTAGAGGACTTACGCTTTCCGTGCCCACTGGAGGTGGAAGCCTGTGGCTCGGTGTTATCTGCCATTGTAAAGCGAGAGTTTTCAGTGGGGTGCTGAAGCGTCTCGGTCTGCAAGAGATGCGGCTGTTCCCCACCTGAGTGGGACTTGCCTCCACGTGGATCAGTGATGGTCCGGCCCACCGGCAAGCGCGGACTCACACTTAGCGACGGCTGTCGCGGGTCACTAGCGATGATGAGACTGAGCGTGAGACCTACTTTGAGGCCAATTTCGCGCTTAGTGACGGGATCAACACGTGTCTCACTTAGTGACGGCAAGCTCAGTATTGACCGTTCACTAGATGCAGACTATGGCAGCAGGCTATGACTGGCAATGCTCAATGGCTGTGATTGTGTTTAAAGACCTGGAACTCTCAGGCAATCTCTCATCCAAGTACTAACCAGGCACAATCCTTCTTAGCTTCTAAGCTCAGTCAAGCTCAAGTAAATGCTTCTATGTTTGGGCCAAGGGAAAACGAAAGTAGGCTGATCGGCCTCTTCTTAGTCAGAAGGCCGGCCTGAAAGCTGGTGAGGTGGGAAGGTGAAACCGAAACTAATTCAGTCTGTGCTCCACGCGGTCCAAAAACGGAGGCCGCAACTCACAGGTAAATTTGGGCACCCTGGGACAGCTGGAGAATAGGGAGCAGCCCCCTTACATCCACAGCTCTCCCAAATTGACCCAGCACCTCACAGGCTTGTAATAAAGCAGCCGATCGGCCTAAATTTCCAAGGCTCTAAGCAGTCCGGAGAGGAGGGGAATGCACTCCCACCCCCAGGGGACACCCCCCAGAGAAGCCTAGAAGGCTAAACAAGCAAGGAGAAGTAGGAAAAAACCGATTGGGATAGGATCGCTGTGCGGCGCCCAAAACGGCAGCCGCGACGATCAGCTGTGGGGGGGGAACACAAATTCAACGAAAAGGCATTCACAATGAATAAAAACCTATTTTCCCTTCTAGAACAGCGCTGATCCCAGCGCTGTCCAGAGGAGAAAAAACAATGAAGAATCCACCAATGGAATAGTTTTAAATAAAGCCTTATTCTCAAATAGTTTTAAATAAAGCCTGATTCTCAAATAGTTTTAAATAAAACCTGATTTTCAAATCGCTGGGAGCCAAAACTACCACGTCTGTCTGGGCTGAAGACCAAAACGAAACTGGGGGCGTGCCCTCAACCAGAGAGGCGTGGCAGCTTTGATTGTTTTGGTCTAAGTGGGCAGGAGGTCCAAGATAACCCATTGGTGGATTCTCCATTCTTTCATGCTGGAGAACAAGAATGTTTAATAACACAGTAACAGTTTTAGAGCTGGACAACATGCAGTACATAACTGTAGCTGTATTTGAAAAACTGACACTAAACTGTCAAAGGTTGGTAGCAAGACAAATGTTTCCACTGCCTCAGCTAATTTAAAGAATCCAGTTAACACTGAATGGAAATTGAATGGAAAGCCCATTTCCTTAGTGCAAAATTCCGGAAACAATTCTGTGCCTATTTTTTTTTTCATTTCAAAGGCTTCTCAGAACCCCTCCCCGCTTTTCTGGGATAATGGGATTTGACTTGGCCATTATGAATTTGGACTTAACTTTTTGAATTCCCAATTCTGAATTCCCAGCAAAAAAACCCCTAAAGCTTGCTAGAATGTAATTGTTTAATCCAGGTTTTCTTTGAAAGATGAGAAGGAGGTATGCATGTTATATTCACCATTTTCCACGGCCCAGCACAAACTAATTTGATGAAACTGCAGTCGTTCCAAGCTTAGTTACAGAGGTGTGTACTAATACTTTTTGAAATTCAAGCTGAGAAGGAGCGTGGAACAGAACTTGTTACACGCTGCTTTAAAGCTGACACACCTTGTTACTTCATGTTTAAATGTTAAGTAGGTTAACTCCCTCTATTCCTTTAGAATAGCTTTTTCCGACTTCACACTCTCCAGATATGTTTGGACATAACAGCTGGGAACACTAAGAAATATGGTAACAGCACATTCAGAGGACCCCCACTTAGACAGTCTATCTGTAGGTTGGAATGCTGAGTTCAATAACTATTCTTAACAAACTCATCTATTTTCCCCTACTGGAGATTTAAACAAAAAACAAAAAACATAGTACACATACCAAGATGTCTGTTCCAGAGTTACTAAAGTTCTCTAGCATTCCAAACACATTGTTGATCAAGCTGTTCATTTAACTAAAATCAAAATAATCTCTAAAATTAAAACAATAGAAACTAAAACAAGCAAACTAAAAAAAAAAAGCCTATGGTGGTGGTGGTGGTGGTGAACATCTATTTTGATACTTGGTGAAACACAGAAACAAGATTTAATCAAACTACACTGTCACAAAGCCTGGACAATTGAAGTGAAGCTCACTTGATTTGTGAATTTACTGAAGTCAGACTACAAAACCTGAGCCATGTAAACAGGTATCCTGGTATCTCCAAGGAAACCATTAGTTAACACAATAACATAATAATGAGGCTCTTGTGAACAGCTGTGATGTTTCTTTTTTAAAAAAGGGGGAGGGGAAAATAGATGCTTGCTGTTTTGCTCTAAGCTTATCAGAAACTAGAAGCCTCCCCCCTCCAAACAAATAAATAAAAATTAAAAAAAAGTAACAACATTCATATTTCAGATACTATTTCCATCACTAAGGAAAATGCAATTACCAAGTGAATTATAGATGTTTCTTCATTGCTTTGGGGATAAGGAGTTTAGCTGATTCCCAAAGCCTGCAAAGCCTGTTGCCTAATCCATTCCCAATGGGATGACATGCTATGGCACATTCGTTGTGGCTGGCAAGAAATGTCTGTTTCTGCCAATAGTTGCTCCTCCATGGCAATCAGCCTACCATGCCTGAATTGAAGAGTTTTAAATGCCGCTTATATTCTGAATGATGAGCACTCATCTAGATGTTCTCCACAATATGACATGGGCTGAACAACTTTTTTCTGGCCAGAGTTGCACTTAATTTATTGGAAGCTTCCAAGAATCTTGGAGGCATGTTTGGTTCTGCAGATGATGGCTCTGGAAAGACATCTCTCCCTCTGCCCCCTTTCTGAGTGCTTGGAAGGAGGCAAAACTCTATTAAACTTCTCTGAATACATCTATTTGCCTCATTTGAGGACAAATGTAGTTGAAAAATGGACATTTTGCTGCCTCATTGCAGCAGGGCAATTCTACTATGAGCATGCCAGGGTTACCAAACAGAGGATGTATATGACCTGTGGGTTGCTGACCTCTTATTTAAGGTAACAACTGTTCCAAGGGAATTATCTCCTAATTGCATGATTATACCACATTCGTTTTTAACATCCCATTCTAATTAGTTGTCCTCCAGCATAATTCATAGTTCAGTTGTAGAATTTTTCCTCTGAAGATTGTATTACCATTTTATGCTGAACTGAACAACCCTGTGACCTCTTGGGTCATCCTTTGAGAGAAAGGTAATGCAGTTTGATGTAACCAGAATGAACATTAATGGGAATGTTAATAATTCTTCTTGGGTTTGTGTCTTTCTTGTTCACACCAGAAAAGGGCTTGTAAAATATAAGCCATATTAAATTATATTGCAGCATACTTACATTTCAAAACAAATGTGATTTGGACCATACAGCGGCAAGGCTGTAGCACTTGTTTATAACTCTTAAAGCAGCTTTGTTCTTTTTTTACTGAGGTCAATTACAATTGCAGATTCTAGGAAAAGACACAACTGCTTTAAAGAACTACATACTGTTGTATTTGGGCAACCCTATCTTAAACATACTTTGATATATTTACTGAATACATGTAGTGAAATTAATGGCTAATGATTGAAGTGAATAAATACAATTCTAATATAGGGTTGTTCAGAAAAGTCAATGAAGGTGGCATGTGGAGCAAATATAGGACATTGAACAACTGAACACATACCTTGGCAACTGGTTCACATAATAACTTGTAAAAGATGGGAGAAAATAATAAGCACCTTCTGAAAAATGACTGAAAATTGTGGGTAGCTATATAGAAACATAAGTTACCTTGAGCTCAAAAGACACACACACACAAAAAACAGCTTTAGGCCAATCAAGATTTAAAACAGAGTATGGATGCATTGGAGAGGAGAAAAGTAAAGATTCCCTCAAGCTGAGTTTTGGGTGACTACTTAGACCAGTGTTTCTCAATCTTGGCAACTTTAAGACATGTAGACTTCATGGCTGGTTAGAGAATTCTGGGAGTTGAAGTCCACACATCTTAAAGTTGCCAAGGTTGAGTAATATTGACTTAGACACATTAACATACAATTGTAACTGTGAGTTGAAAAGATGGTCCAATAGATTTCTCCTATAACAGCTAGAGCTACATCCAGGCCAGCCAAATGGCTGGTACATTCCAAGAAATATAAACTGGGTTCCAGATGGCTGTTGCTTAGCAGCATCCCACATACTTAGTTGCTTAGGGAACAGGTTTCTTGTATTCTCATTAGACAGCTGCCTGCTGGAATTGCCATTCCTGTTTGGGAAGATTTTTCACAGCCTACAACTAAAGCAATGGGTTTAGCCAGAACAAATTATGGAATAATATTGTAGCTGTAGTAAACTAACAAGAGGATTGCAGTGATCCTTCCAAATCACAAAATGAATTTTAATCCTGGACTGGGGTATGTTCTATTTCATCTCAAAAAGAAAACAGAATAAATTTCCCCACATTTAATTCTTATACAAGCAAGAATGAAAATATGTCCATCTGTAACAATGCATTACAAAACTGAATTATGCTCTACCAATAACATACTTGACTGTAATTATAAGCATTACTGGTCAACCTACATAGTTATGTTGAATATGTAGCCTGCAGCCAGCCCCTTTAACTCTCAAGTAAACTGAAACTACCATAAATAATAATGGACATTTAACCTTGCCCCAACCGCTTGCTTGTCAACCTTTGCTTCTTCCTCTTGACAGCACTTAGTGAAACTGATCTTGGAAAGCTAAGCAAGATCAGACCTGATTAGTATTTGGATGAGAGATTACAGGGAGATGCTAGAACTATAGGCAAGACTGGGGTGAATGTATCATGAGAAGCCAGGTGCAGGTTAGCTACCTTATGTATATTGCCCCAAACCCATTTTGTAAATTCAGCAGCCAAACTAAATTGGAGCACATGATCTTTTACATTTTTTTTGTGGAAGATGCAGAGAGGATAAATTATGTCTGTGAAGTTAATATATCTTTTGAATAATATATGCCTCAAGATGTTAGCATCCAAATTTATTATTTATTGATTTATCAGATTAAGAGAAGACCCCAGCAATCCCCATGTACTTTGTGCTACCCTCCGCATTTTTCTATTGTAAATTATCATTATTTATTGTTCTGTCATTTTAATGTTTACCCATTCTTAATGCTTGTAAGATGTCCAGAGTCGCCTCTAGATGAGATAGGCCAGTGGTGGCGAACCTATGGCACGGGTGCCAGAGGTGGCACTCAGAGCCCTCTCCGTGGGCACACGCGCCGTCACCCCAGTCCTAGGCCTTCAGCTGGGTTTTATAAAACCTTTTCGCTTTAGGCCTCCGCCGCCATGTGCAAAAAAAAAAAAAGGTTCAATCAATCAATTTCAACTTGTCGCAGGAAAAAAAAAGATCTTGCAAAGTTGGAATTGATTGATTGAACTTTTTAGTCCCACCCAGTCTGCCGTTACCACTGCAGCCACGCCCACCCAATGGGCCACACCCAGCCAATGGGCCACACCCACCCGGCACTCGACAATGCATAAGTGGGTTTTGGGTTGCAGTTTGGGCACTCAGTCTCTAAAAGGTTCGCCATCACTGAGATAGGCGGCACACAAATCTAATAAATAAATAAAAATAAATTATTAAGTACTGCTTTCTTTCAACCAGTGTGGTGTCCCTATAGGTATCACTAATTAAAAGTATTGCATTTTAGTGACTTGAGTGTGTTTCTTATTTTTCAACATTCTTTACAATTATTTGAGGATGTATCTTCCTCTTACTTATAGCAAATACTGATGTTATACAGCAAATTTATGTTGTGTTGGGTTATGTGTTAAGGGCAATAGCTGATAGAGCTTGTGATCTATAAATCTGTTTCACAAAGAAGTGCAAGAAGAAATATTTTCTATATTAAAGGGGACAGTGCTCTTTTCAATGTATAATACTTATGAATGACATTTAGTCACCTTTACTATCTTACTCCTTCTTTCCCCAACTTCACACCCCTTTGGATATATTGCAGGGGATTACAGGAGTTGCAGTCCAACACATTTGCAGAAACAACTGGAGAAAGTAGCATAGAACCAGGTAGTGTTTGACTGTCAAACTTGGTTTGCTTTCTAAATCTCAAATATTATGGAAAACCATTGTTATATGGAGTAACATATAGCAATAATTCCTTAAATTCTATAAGCCAGTTATAAAGAGGCATCATTTCCACATGATCTCACTCCAGAAAGACATAAGATCTATGCCCAAATGAAAATACTGGTGCCCAAGGAATAGACAAGAGGAGTGGCATCTGCATTTTTCCCACAAAACAGTACACAGGCAAACAATTAAGATAAGGAAGTGGTCAGAAGAAAAACATTTGAGCGCTAACAACACATTTCTTGTTTTCTTGTTTTCTCAAAGGAATGAGCAACATAAATTTCCCTTTTTACCCTATGTGAAGCAATGCAGTTTTTCCATTTCTTTATATATTCAGCCATGTTATACAAATCAGGCTGCAGGGTTTTCCCATGTTAGACAGGAATAACCAGAAAAAAGTAATGTTCACATCAAAATAAAATTGCTATGGCCTACAAGCACATCATCTGCTAGCCTGTTACCAAGGTAGTTTCACAACCAAATACCTGCCAAACCCAAGTTTTGTTTGCTACTGCTAAAAGAGCTGCACCTTTTAGGTATAGGTGGAATCAACTGCCTCACAGACTTTCACTGAGAGTGCATGATAGTTGATACTTACAATACAAAATATATACTATCTCATTGAGGGAGATGGAAAAGCTATCAAAATGGCAACTTTCTTTGTTTAGCTCACAACCTTTCATATATTATTATAAGCACGAGTTGTTTATCTATTGGCTAAAGGATCTAGTTTTCACTAGCCATTTGCACAGACATTGGAAAGCCACCCATTTAGAGAACCCTTTGAAAGGTTACCCTAATTCTATGAGCTATATGTATCATTAAAGAAATAGCATGGGCTGCAGAATCTACTATATGTTAGATCAGCATTCCCCATTCTGGTATTTAAGACCAAGTTCTAATATCCTTAGTTGTAGCACTGGCCATGTTGGCTAGGGATTCTGGTAGTTAAAATCCAACACATCTAGAGACAACAAATTGGAAAACTTTAAATACACAGCAGGACTCTCAGAAATATCCTAAAGGGCAACTCTAATAAAATTTGTAATATTAGTTTCCAGCTCTGTAGAAAATAAATGCATTAATAAGCCACATCTGGTATACTTTCATACAGCTTTACTCTTCTATGTTTTGCCAAGAATGAAGAATTGCATAAGCAACTGTTTTTATTATTTATTTCATTCTTTAAGGCACGTAGCAAGTCAAGTTAGATTACATAAACTTTCCACTTTATATAGGTTTTGGCAAAGCGTTCAACTCATCATATGAGCAAATATAATGAATACAAACTCCAAGATACTAATACATGAGGATTACTGAAAGAAAATAAATTGAAAAATGTTTTTATTGTACTTACTGCCCTTGAAGAAGTGGAGAATGGAAATTGCTACGTTTCTGTATTGTATGGAGGCCAAAGACAATAATGTATCAAATGCTATTGAAATATAGCCTGACAGATACTAATGTCACTCACAATAAACATTAGCCCAGTGTCAATAAAATGAGTAATAGCATTTTAAAAAAGAACTCAATTAGTTTTAGGCTTTTTTTACATCTTCAGAAAGTAGGCATTTAAATATGCACAAAGATGGAAAGATTCGGCAATATGCACAATAGAGGAATTGTTGGTAAAAAATGATGAAACGTGCCGAGATGACTAAATTCTTTGATCAGAGCAAAGACAAATTTTATTTATTTTGACGGCTAAATTGATTTCTATGATCAAAGACAATTTTATTTATTCATTAAACCAATTTATATAGCCACTCAATTGATATCTGGGTAGCTATATCTATGTTTATTGCTGACTGGAAGGCCCTTATGGGCTTTTTGCATAAAATAAAAAAAATGAAGGATTTATGGTTTTGATGATTATACAGGATAGATTATAGAAAGAAGACAGTTATGTTGTAACTCTAAAGTAAGAGGTAAATTTATAATTGTACTTATAACTGACATAAAGGAGATCAGAAGTTACTTCTTTGTAACCTTTTCCCTTTTATTTTTTCCCTTTCTTGCACTTTTAGCTTTATCTTCAATTTCTTTTTTACTTTATTATCACTATGCATGTACACACACACACTCACACACAAACGTAGAAAGAAATTGTATGTATTTAAAAATTAGAAAACTGCAACTCTCTCCAAGAATGAAGTGTAGGATTCTTCACCCAGTGCAAATCCCAGAAGCCATGGCTTCATAAATACTTTAAAAATTCAAAACAATGTCAAAATCAGTTCAATTTAAGGTACATACAGAGTTATCCTTAAACTTCCTTCTCCTGATTTTATTTTATTTTTTTCCTATTTTTTGTCTCTCTGTGTCAACCAAGTCAGCATTTTACAAACACAGGACAGATATTAAATAACATTCCCTTCAGTTCTGCAATCCAGTAATAAAAGGATGAAAAAAGTGTGTTTGTAGGATCTGCAAAGTCTATTTGCAGGATCAGACTTTCCCTTCTCAGACAGTGACATCACAAACTGTTTCTATGGTAACTACTGCTACTGTTAAAGGTCTGAATCAGTCCAAGAGATGACCAATTAGAAGCAACCGAACTGGCTTTAGATCCTGCCTAGGACTAGGGAGACAAATGAGAGAGAAGGAAAGTACAATTTAATAAGCTCAATTATTTCAATGTAATGAGTTTCAGCACCACCAACTATATTTAGATTTACCTAAAATAAAAATACTGCTTTATAATGGAAATTTAGCCATAAAGACTTTGGAGTTTATGCACTTATATATACATACAATACACATCATACTATTTCAAATATTGAAGAATTCAAACATTTATGATCAGGAAAGCAAAGAACACCAGCTCATTGACCACAATGAATGTAAACTGATTTTAAAAATTTTAAAAAGTATATACATTTGTGTGCATGCATATACCACCACACATATCACTTGATCTCTTTCTCCCTTAAACACACACACAACTTAATCTGAGGAACATTATGTATCAACACAAGTCCTTGACTTGGGACCATACTTGACCTCAGAATAATAGTCATAAGTCATGTTGGTCATTAAGTGGGTCGTGACATGATAGCATCTGATTTTAAAATATTTTTTTTGCAGTGATGAAGTGAATCGATTGTCAACAATGGGCGTTTTTTTTGCTAGAAATTGGAAGTAAACACCAGTTTCTGGCAAAACATGCTGTAAATTGCAGTCACATGACTATGGGATCATGCAAACAGCCATTATACACCCAAAATGCAATCATGTAACCATAGGGGATGGGGTTAGCTATCATAACTTTGAACCCATAAGTATCTATGGGAAGGTCCACTGTAACTTTGAATGGTTGCTAAGCAACCAGTTGTAAGTTGAAGATTGAAAAGGGCCTTTGCCCATGTACAGAAAACTCTTTTATTATCCAGATGAATATGGCAGTCATTCATATACTTTTTTTTTGGTGGAGACATGTTTGATTCAGGATGCTGTTCTGAAGAGGCACTTCAGTCAAAGCTTTACTGAAGTTACACACCCTTCCTAAAGATCTGCTTCTTCTAAACATTACTTTCTAAGGAATAGATTCTTTTAGTGCTCATGCAGTGCTTGTAAGTTTCCTATAAAAATCTGTCTGGAGACTGAGGAAAGAGAATGAAAACTAAAAAGCTGCTGATTAAGCATCATGTGGTATAGTTTTCAGGGTGACTAGGACTGAATAGTCACTTTCCATCCTCACTGGGTGAGGATCTCAAACTCGCCGCGTCATGTGACGTGTCGCGACGTGTCATGACTTTTTTTGCATTGACGGAGCTGGGGTGGGCGCGGCCTCCGTATGACACCCCTGCTGTAGATAGCCAAGAAAACAAAACAAATGGATCATCAAACAATTCAATCCAAAATTCTCACTCAAGGCACAAATGACCAGGTTCAAATTATCCTACTTTGGACACATTATGCAAAGACCTAGCTCGCTGCAGAAGGCTCTAATGTTGGAAAAAGTGGAAGATAAAAGAAGAGGATGACCAGTAGAAAGCTGGATGGTAGAAAATCTATCTATGTGGTCACTTAAGAACTGACAACAATCTAATGCCATGTAATCATAATTTTATTTCATTTGTCATATTTATATAGCTGCCCATCTCACAAGTGATTCAAATCTAGAACTACATTTCATACAAGCAATACAAGTAGTCCTTGACTTATGAGCTCAATTGAGCCCAAAATTTCTGTTGCTAAGCAAGATATTTGAATTTTGCCCCATTTTACGACCTTTCTTGCCATGTTAAGTGAATCACTGCAGTTGTTAAATCAGTAACAAGGTTGTTAAGTGAGTCTGGCTTCCCCACTGACTGTACTTGTCAGAAGGTCACAAAGAGTGATCAAATGACCCTGGGATACTGCAACTGTCATAAATATGAGTCAGTTGCCAACCATCTGAATTTTGATCACATAACCATGGGGATGCTCCAATGGTCGTAAGTGTGAAAACTGGTTATAAGTCACTTTTTTCAGTGCTACTGTAACTCTGAACAGTCACCTAAATGAACTGTTGTAAATCGAGGACTACCTGTAATTAGGAGGTGAAGCTCAGATGGTGGGATAGCAACTGTAAGGCTTCAGAGAAGCTTTAAGAAAGAAAAAGCTTCATATGATACTGACTGAAGAGAATAAACACCACTAGCAGCCTCTTGGATTCTTACAACTCAGACTGCCAAAGAATTTGGCCCACCTGACAGGAGATTAGCTGCTTGCTTCAATTCACATTGCCTGTTTTCCTGTATCTTTCAGGAAACCCTTGGGGATGGCAAATCTATCATCCATATTCCTTTTTTGCTGAAAGTTAGCAAGTTAGTTGACTTAAAATACACAGCAGACTATTTTCAGCAACATCAAACCTAACTGAAAACATCTGCAGGAAAAAGGTTATGGTTATAATAAATTCCAGAGTGAACAATGCTTCTCTACATGCAAAATGCTTCTGAGTTATGATCTATAACCTCAGCGATAATAATTTATAGTATGAAAAGTGATACAGTGGGGAGCATTCAGGTAATATATAAAAGTGACAATCTTAATTACCCTTGTTTGTTCTATGCAGTACCAAGAGTATGTCCCTTTAGTATTTTATCTTATTCATGAACCATGCACTTGCATTTAATCAACAGCTAATCAGACAAAAACAGAGCATAAGAAAGTCGTTTCTGTTTGTGCAATTTTGAGAAGCCACTTAAAAGCAGCCTATCAGTTTGAACACACCCATCATAATACAACCTTATTCTGTCTTTGCTTTGAATCATCTCTCAAAGTTTGAGCTAATAAGGTGGCAATATAATTACTTTCTTATAAAGAACAGGATTGTAAGATCTGCCAGAATTAGGGCTGGGAAAATGAGGTTCTGTAATCAAGATTTCTCATTAATCTTAAGAATGGGACATTCTCTGACACTCATTTTTAGACAGATATTTTCGACTATTGTTTTCAATTATGGTCCTTCTATGTCATGAATTGTCATATGCACTAATGAGACTGTACAAAATAACAGGAGTGCAGTTCAATGCTTACTTATCAAGAGATACAGTTTAATACTTCATACTTATACTGTGTCTAACAAGCGAAGGAACGTTATAAATGTAACATATGCTAACAAATATTTATTCTGTAACTAACATTGAGTGGGAGATAACTGTGACTGGGTTCTCACACTGCAGTATGCATGATTTACTAAATAAATCACAACATGTGTTCATGAAACTAGCTAAGCCAATATCGTACAATGACTTAAGAGTGATGCAAGGATACAGAAGAATTTAATATAAAACACAAACCTAGATAAGATATAAATTAGAAACAGCAACAAGATGAAAGACTACTTGAATGTCAAATTGACAAGATTATCTGAACCATAAATGGAGACTCACAACTAAATGAAATGCATAAAAGAGTGTCTTTTAATTTCTAAGCTTATCTACATCTATACTGTAGTTTCATATATTGATACGGAATCAGCATGCTGCACTGGAGAGAGCCAAGTTCAAGTCCACCTCAGCCACAGATGCTCAAAACTGAGAGAGATGCTCAATTTTGGACTAGTCACTCATTCCCTCCAATAAAATAATATATATATATAATATATATTGTATTACAACATATACAATATGTTGAATTGTGGAGTCCTGTTGCTCTCCAAGCTTGGTTGTTTGGTTGCAGGTCTTTCATTACTCAACTAGGTAACATCATCAATGCTAATGAGTATGGGGTTTGCTGCCTGTTTAATATAAAGTGGTACCTCGGTATTCATTGACAATTGGTTCTAGGAGGTGCAATGAGTACCAAAAATGATGAGTACCAAACAAATTTTTCCCATAAGGAATAATATAATGAGTCACAAGGCAGCCGACAATGACATGTTCTAGCTTGTGCATTGAGTACAAAACAAACAATGAGGACAAAACATTTGTGTCAAAATGCGTTGAGTACCAAATTTGATGAGTTTCAAAGCAGTTGAGTACCAAGGTGCCACTGTACAGTAGCTTGTCCTACCACTGTTGGTGGAGGTGTGGTTTGAGAAACTGGGAGGCTCCAATCTCTCCCTCTCTCTCTTAGTCCCATTTATCTCACAGCATTGCTGTTGTGCTGGGAGATCCATGTAGCCTCCCTTGGGCTCCTGAAGGAAAAGAATACAAATCTAACCAATAAATAAAACATACAAGCAGAACATGAGTTTAGCAAGATATCATTAACTTGTATAAGACAAAGTTTTCTCCAAATTGCCTCAGTATCTTAAGAATGACAGAATGAAAAATCAGTCATAACAACATACCGAACAATCATGTAGTCGGTCACAACGCCTCCAATTCATAGGTCACTAGCCCCTACTGGATGAAACTAAGCTGCCATAACTTTTCAATTCAAATGTTTTCTACTGTTTCTAACTCCATTTATGCTAGAACAGTACACTTAAATGATAACGAAACACCGAGAGCATCATCACCAATTGATCAACAACACACACTTACAAAAGATAAAATCTTGAACCCTAGAATCTTTACTACTATTCTAGGTGCAATAAATATTTACTCTGTACTGCCAGCTGGGGGCCGTCCCGATATAGTAACCCGATGAACATGGCTATCTGGGAAAGCATCATCTTCCCTCGGGGCGGAAACGCATTTACAGTTGAAAACGACATCCCAATTTAGTAATAAAAGCCTTACAAAATCACCACTTGTGATTCACGTGGCGTCCATCTCAAGTTCATGGAGTTGTTATTTCAGTTTCACTTAAATGGCCCCAACCTCAGTCACACCCGATTAATTGCTCGAACCCCAAAGTCCTCGATCCAGCGGCACCTCCGCGGTTACTCCCCCTCTAGTCTTGTACTACTACTTTTAAGGGCATCCAAGGGACAACCGTCCTGGCCAAGAAAGGCAGCATCTACTTACGCGGCAACCCTTGAAAGTCTACTCACAAGTTTCAGCCACGCGGTCTGCTTGCCCGCTTTTTGCCCTCGTACGAGGTAAGCCCAGAACCGAATCCGGCTGAGCCGCTTGGGAGAGAATCACCCAGCCGGCGAAGGGGTGGAGAAAGGAGGCAGAGCAGGCACAGCCGGAGGCTCGGAGCAAACTTTCGCCCTCCTAGCTGGAACCCAGTTGAGTCACAAGCGCTGCCTCGCTCATGGGAGGGAGAGGAAGGCGCTGGCATCCAGAGCCGCATGCTCACAATACTTTTTCCTCCTCCGCACGCTCTGGGGCCGCCGCCGCCCGAGGAATTCCCACACTCGGCCGGCGCTTTGCGCTCTATCCCACCTCCTCTGCAACACCTTGGCGGGGCAGGAGCACAGTCACTTCACCCCCCCCCCACGCTGAAGAGCGAATCATTGCATATCAAAAACTTTCCTCGGCAAGACAGGAAGCCAGGTTCCCTCCGCTGCAGAGAGAAGGGGCGTAACGTTGCAATGGCTGCCTTGCGGCCTGCTGAAAATTCCTTTTCTCTTTCGAAGTCGAATTAATTTGCTCGTAGAAAGAGCTTGGTCTTCTTTGGAGCCGGATTCGAGGCGATTTCAGTCCCAGAACGGTCAACATACCCAACTCTCCTTGCTGAGGCGCTAACGGGTCAATTTCTCTGGCCTCATTGGACTAGTAGTTCCTGGAGATGGTGGCACGACAGGATTACCTCTACTCTATCCAACCGAGTGCGCAGGTCACCTTGAATTATTAATATGGTTGGCTCATTTGTAATATAAGGTATCTTTATGATTCAGCTGTTATAGCTTATCAATAGCCACAGAACAAAAAGCTAGAATCAACCGAGGAAGTCCCCAGCGGTGCTTTTCAAAAGGCAACTGGACTTTCCTGTTTTTTTCCTTTGAAAACATCCAGTCACCTTTTGAAAAGCACCTTTGGGATAACCATGACCAAGATGATGAGAGTCTGAGGGGTGGTCCTTGGTGCTCTCCAAGCTTGGTTGTTTTCTTGCAGACATTTGGGTAATGAAACATCTGCAAGAAGACAAGCTCAAAAAGCACCAAGGACCCCTCCATTTCAACCCTGAGCTACAATATTCTCCTTTATTCGACTGAGAATCTCCATAGACAATGGAGGAGGGGTGAAAAGCAGAGTTTACTCTTCCCTGGAGGGAAGGTGGATATAAGTATCTCTTAATTAAATGGACTGCCTTATGCAGATAGCCAATGCTATATTGATACTTGCTTGCAAAAGATAGGTTGCTGTTGCATTCTTATTAAAGTATATCAAAGACAATCCTATTTCTGAAGCATTTGTTTAGAGAAATACACATTTTCACTTTTTAATTAAAAATAACAGTTGCAATTAGTGTGATTACCAAAGCATTTTATAATGACTAGCTCTTTAAATACAGTATTTGTAATCTACTGTCATGCAAAAACAATTCACTTGTTTCCCATTCAGTGTTCTTAAGACTACAGCTTTAAATAATTTTGTTGCTGTTTACAGTACTATAGAATTATTTTATACAGGCCACACTGAACATGTCTGAAAGGCAGAGTAGCACTGCCTATAATAACTTATGGTGAAAAGCACCCTCCCATTACCTTTTTATAAGAAAAATATTGTTGGTGTCCATGCTT
Source organism: Azemiops feae (assembly GCA_023970755.1). Classification (NCBI taxonomy): domain Eukaryota; kingdom Metazoa; phylum Chordata; class Lepidosauria; order Squamata; family Viperidae; genus Azemiops; species Azemiops feae. The sequence goes on along the minus strand of JALGBA010000862.1, from coordinate 1,398,021 downwards.
CCTAAACACAAGAAGCTTATTTAAGTACATTTATTTTAAAGATCTCACAAAATCTTATCTGCACCAAGATTATTTTAATGTAAGGAGTACTTAGCTGGTCCAATTTAACTTGATGCCTTTAATGATGCAGTGCTTCTTGGTTGGCTTGTGAATCTGAATACTGAGTATATAAATCTAGTCATTAGTCTGCCTGACTCTTGAAGTGCAAGTCCTGGAGTGTAAAGTCCACACATCTCACAGAGTATGAAAAACTTAGGACTTAAAGCCTCATGATCAGAAAACCTTGCTTCATGCAAATACACTGAACCTTTATCTCTTATGTGAACTAAACAATTTTAATGAGTTAAAGAAATAAGAGTGGCTTAGAGGTCTACAGTATATGGATTACTTTGAAAATGAACAGCTAGAACAAAAGCCAGGAAGATTTCTTTGGCCAGAGATTTCAGCATATGTGCCTGGTTAGAAGCCTATCATCTTTTAGGGATGTTTACTTCTCTGAAAATATTTCAGGAAACATACTTCAGGAGACAGATGGTATATTCATTCATGCCTCATTGACTTCTAAACCATCCTTTTTAATCAGAAGCACTGACTTGCCCTAATCTCTGTAAGTGGTCAACCAGAAGAAGAGCCCAAAGAAAAATACCAATTGCACCAAGTTCTTAGCAGCTTTCATGGTAGCAGGTTTGGTTTGTAGAGATTACACAGAAATATTTCCAAGAACTTCTTGGGAATGTTCTGTCCAGTTCTAAGCATATACTTTAGATTTCTTATTTAAAGATGCAAGGGCAACACCTCCATCAATAGAGTAGAGTAGAGTAGGAAGGGACCTTGGAGGTCTTCTAGTCCAGCCCCCTGCTCAAGTAGGAGAACCTATACCGTCACAGACAGGTGAATGTCTAGTCTCTTCTTAAAAATTTCCAGTGATGGAGTGCCCATGATTTCTGGGGGTAAGCTGTTCCACTGGTTGATTGTCCTCACTGTCAGGAAGTTTCTCCTTAATTCCAGGTTGCTTTTCTCTTTGATCAGTTTCCAGCCATTGTTTCTCGTCCTTCCCTCTGGTGCTTTGGTGAACAACCTGGCCCCCTCTGCCTTGTGGCAGCCCCTCAGATATTGGGACACTGCTATCATGTCTCCCCTATTTCTTCTTTTCTTTAGACTAGCCAAATCCAAGTCCCATAGCCATTCTTTGTATGTTTTAGTCTCCAGGCCTTTGATCATCTTAGTTGCTCTTCTCTGAATTTTTTCCAAACTCTCAACATCTTTTTTGTGATATGGTGACCAAAATTGGCTGCAGTATTCCAGATCTTACTAGTCCTCTCTCAACAGAGGGGGGCGGGGACAGTGCTCTCTCAACAGAGGGGGGCGGGGATACAACATCATCTATCTCTGGTCTACAATACAGTCAACAGTTCCAAGAAGGATCCACACACATTTGCACCACTCAGGTTACCCTGAGAACACAGATAAGCCTCCAGGTAGCATTAATGACTCACTAAAAGAATGCAAATGAACAGCTGTCTGCAAGGAGTATAAATCTTTCCATTCCCCACCATCCAGCCAGAGCTGAAGAAGCTTCTTGGATGAGAAGCGAAATGTCTTCAAAGAAAAACAAAGTCTAGTTGCCTCATGAAAAAAAGCATCTTTGGGATACTTTTCAAATGTAATCTGTAGTTCTGTAAATTTACCGCACCTCTGCTAGAACAAAGGAGGTAAAGTTAGTTTACTGAGAAGTTAATGGAATCCTAAAAATTACATCCAGAACTGTACTACATCAAATGGTGGGCATGTGACAAGATTTTAGATACATTTCCCAAGTGTCACATTTTAAACCAATTTTAAATAGGACTGATGTTTTCCCTACTTTAGAGCAATGTTTCTCAACCTTGGCAACTTTTAAGATGCATGGACTTTTAAGATGCATGCATGGGGAATTCTGGGACTTGAAGTCCATAAATCTTAAATTGGCCAAGGGAGCAAACACTGTTGTAGAACATTGACTCTTAAAAAGCACACACTGGGACCAGAGCAAGGTCAATACTCTAGAACACAGAATAACAGAATTGGAATGTTCTCTCTGGTTTAGAATCAAATGCTTTTAAATTTCAGTTATATGAACACATTATACTGTTCACAGAGACTGGAAGAATTGGAGGATTACATATTGAAACTTCCTTTTTACAGGGATTCAAATGGGTTTGTAACCCATTCATAATAGATCAGTTTTAACTGGGCCAGAATGCAAACTGTACATGGATTGGGTTAAGAGCAGAAGCTGTAACAAAAATCTCTTGGCACATCAGGAATGATCTCTGGCACAGACAGCCAAGCAACTATCCTGGCATGGCTTCAGTAATGTATACTGTTGTGGAATCAATGTTCTTCAGTAATGCAGAAATACTTCTTCAGAATTGTTCCAGCTCTAATTGCCTAAATGCAACCCATTATTGCAAAGGACCCATGTATCTCACTACATCTTCCTTTGCTCATTAAAAATTACACTATTTGACTCCTTTACAGCACATATCTAAACATAAGTAATTCAAAACAAGCCCTGCTGATTTAATTTCAGAAGACAAATGCACAGTTGCAGCATTCACTTGCTTTCTAGCAAGTTACCTTCCTGCTATCTAGTCTTAAAAATTCCAACACATAATTCCTAAATGATAGCGAAAAGAGTGCATATAAAAAAACATATACAACAATCCAATGATTTTTAAATGAGTGATGATATTTTGAATCTAATAGAAAAATTATGCAAATAATGGTTCAAATCTTTATATTATTATTCTGCAAAACACCAGAGGGCAGGACAAGAAACAATAGTTGGAAACTGACCAGAGAAGCAACCTGGAATTAAGAAGAAACTTCCTGACAGTGTGGACAGTCAACCAGTGGAACAGCTTGCCCCCAGAAATCGTGGGCGCTCCATCACTGGAGATTTTTAAGAAGAGACTGGACAGTCACTTGTCTGAGATGGTATAGGTTCTCCTGCTTGAGCAGGGGGCTGGACTACAAGACCTCCAAGGTCCCTTCCAGCTCTATTCTATTAAGACATGATTATAGTCTTAAACTGAAAATCCAAGACTTGTATTATACAAAGTGACAATTAAATATTTCATGTACAAAATTGAGTTTATTTATAAATGATACAACAAATCATGTTTTTGTTACTACTACCACCTCCAAATGGATCTAAGAATTCACGAACCAGTAGAGACACCTGAACTTCCAAGATACTAATCTCACTCAGATCATTTGCTAATCCCTTGCATAATCTAGTATACCTGCTTAATGCCCTGCAATATGTTCAGTACTTAAGTTCAGAATGTTTTTTACTTTGCAGAAGGACATTACATATTTAGAAAACTTTGCCCTGCTCCAAAAACTTTTAACCATTTCTACTATATTTAAGCACTTAGCTTCTATTTTCCCCCAAATAATTTTGTTAGGAATTACAAATAGAATAAAAATTAACGCAAACTACAAAAAAATAGAAAAAAGAATACAAAAAGGAGAAACATATAAGAGAAAAAGAGATAAAGGAAAAAAGAAGTAACTTCCCCCATCATCCCAGGAAATAAAAATTTTTTTAGTAGCTTATCACTAAATATAACATGAACTCTCTTCATCCAAAATTAATCTCTTAACTAAAACACAAAATCTAAAAGCCTTATTGTTTGTTCTTTATCAGTCCAATAAGGAAAACCAGATATAACTAATTTTCTAGTTTAATCTTGTTTGAATAAGCCAAACTTGTATTCCTTCCCTAAATTTTTAAGAATCTTAGTTTTTAACCCATTCAAATATAATATATATATAGTATAGTAGTATATATAGTATATATAGTACGTTGTGTTTGGTTCAACTTTTTTTTTTAACCCAAAAATCTTTCAAAACTTTAACAGACCTCATTTGTACATCCAATAAATAAAGTTTGTAATTTTTGGGGGGTGGTTGTGGTGTCTTATAAAGCAGGGCTTTTCAACCTTTTTACCGATTGTACCACTTTTAGCATATGGCAATATTCGAGTACCACCTAGCAAGGTGTCAAAAACTTGATGACCAAAAAAAAAAAAACCTGTTCAAAGTTGCAATTGCATGACCATTTTTCACACTTATGACCATTGCAGGGTCATGTGATTTATATTTGGATGCTTGGCAACTGATTCATACTTATGATGGTCACAGTGTCCCAGGGTCATGTGACCCCCTTCTGCAACCTTTTGACAAGCAAAGTCAATGGCAGAGCTGCTGGTGGCCAAGTGATAAGGCGGGACTTCCTTCCCTGCCTCCCTTTTTCTCATTCCCATCTCCTTCTGAAGGAAGAATTTGAACCCCCCCCCCCATATTTTTTCTCTTCCATATATTGATCAAACAAGGAAAGGCCTCCAGAGACAGAAAAGACAAGCTGCTGAGTGAACTAGCTTAAAAAGGCACATTCCCCTTTAAGAATTAGCTACTGGCTAGAAAGGAAAGTTAAGGAGCGCAGCCGGCACTTAAGGAAGAAAAAAAAATGTAGTAAGTATTGGCTGCCGGCTAAGGCAGCCTCCCCAAATGGTTCCATTCATAAGTAAATGAATGCTATAGGCAAAGTCAATTCAGGAGAAAAATACTTCAAAATCCCTTGCAGCAAAACTTACAGCTAACAACAGCAGAGCAATAGAAGCTAACACGACACATCAGCCAAATAGAAATTGCCAAACACTCCTTAAGAACACAAAGCCCACATTGCACAAATCCCAGAACTCCAAAGTCACAAAAGTACGTAAGAATCCTTCCACTCTCCATCTCCCTCCCTCCCTCCCTCCCTCCCCCATGCCTCACCTCCAGCCATTGCTGCCTTTTTTCATTCCTCTTGGAGGGCGACCCTTCCCCCACTGCATTTCTTGCCTGTTTGCTGCTGCCAGCACAGGTGGCTGCCACAGCAGTTGTAGATCAGCTCATGGCCGGCCTGCTTGATCTCCTCTCCCCCCACCCTCCTCCTCCTTCTTCTTCTTTCCCTTCGGTACAGCTAGAGCTGACCCTGCCTCCTCCCAAGACTGCTGCTTTTTCTCTCTCTCCCTCTTCCGCCCAAACTGCCTCCTTTTATAGCCTCTTCTGTCTCCGCCCCCCCCCTCCTTTCTCATGGGGGAGGGTGAGCCAGAAGTGAGCCTGGGGCCTCTGCAGTGACTCTCTCACTGTAAGTCTTTGCCTGTGCTGGCTCTTTCCCTTCCCCACTACACTTGGCTAGGCAGGGCTGCGTACCACCTGCCACTCATTAATGTACCACAAGTGGTACGCGTACCACAGGTTGAAAAGCCCTGTTATAAAGTTCTTCAAAACCTTAACAGCGCTCCTTTATAGATCCAGTAAGAAAAAGTTATCCAAGTAAATTTTCTGGTTTAATAATTGTGCTTCTCCTTTAGGGAGTGAAACATTCATCAGCTTCATATGTGTATCTAATACATCTTCCTCCATACATTTCTAATTGATTGACACATTTAAGTCCACCTTCAATTAATTTCAAAATCATCCATTATAACTTGATCTTCTGTAACTTCATTGACAAAAGCTCTGGCTATCACATCAAGTAATTTCTAAGACAATATTCAAAAACCTCTATTAAGGATTGTTGCTCCATTCTTTTTTTTAATTAACCAAATGGTTGAATTGTCCTCTAGTTCTTTGAAGTGTCAAATTTTCAAAGTCCCATTGTCATGTTTCCTCTTAAAAAAAACACACTAAACAATCAGCAGTTCCAGTGGAATATTCTCCTTCATGGATTACTGCCTTGTCGTGGCGAAGGGGCTTGCGTAACTCAATGAAGTTATGAGCTATGCCATGCAGGGCCACCCAAGATGGACAGGTCATAGCAGAGAGTTCTGACAAAATGTGATCCACTGGAGAAGGAAATGGCAACCCACTCCAGTATCTTTGCCATGAAAACCCCATGGACAGTACTAAAAGGCAAAAAGATATGACGCTGGAAGATGAGCCCCTCAGGTCGGAAGATGTCCAATATGCTACTGGGGAAGAGCAGAGGGCTAGTACTAGTAGCGCCAGAAAGAGTGAAGCGACTGGGCCAAAGCCGAAAGGACGCTCAGCTGTGGATGCATCTGGTGGTGAAAGGAAAGTCCGATGCTGTAAAGATTTTTTCTCCATAGGAACCTGGAACATAAGATCCATGAATCAAGGCAAACTGGACGTGGTCAAACAAGAGATGACAAGACTGAACATCGACATCTTAGGAATCAGCGAACTAAAATGGACAGGAATGGGTGAATTTAATTCAGAGGACCATCAGGTATACTACTGCGGGCAAGAATCCCTCAGAAGAAATGGAGTAGCCTTCATAGTCAATAAAAGAGTAGGAAAAGCAATACTGGGATACAATCCCCAAAATGACAGAATGATCTCAGTGCGAATCCAAGGCAAGCCATTCAATATCACAGTAATCCAAGTCTATGCCCCAACCACTGGTGCTGAAGAGGATGAAATTGACCGGTTCTATGAAGCCCTACAGCACCTTATAGAATCAACACCAAAAAAATGATGTCCTTATCATCATGGGGATTGGAATGCTAAAGTAGGAAGCCAAAAGATAAACGGAATAACAGGCAAGTTTGGCCTTGGAGTACAAAATGAAGCAGGGCATAGGCTGATAGAATTCTGTCAAGAGAATACAATGGTCATAGCAAACACTCTTTTCCAACAACCCAAGAGACGTCTCTACACATGGACATCACCAGACGGTCAACACAGAAATCAGATTGACTATGTGCTCTGCAGCCAAAGATGGAGAAGCTCTATACAGTCAGTAAAAACAAGACCAGGAGCTGACTGTGGCTCAGATCATGAGCTTCTCGTTGCAAAATGTAGGCTTAAATTGAAGAAAGTAGGGAAAAACACTAGGCCACTCAAGTATGAACTAAATCATATCCCTGATGAATATACAGTAGAGGTGACAAATAGATTTAAGGAATTAGATCTGATAGAGTGCCTGAAGAACTATGGACGGAGGTTCGCAACATTGTACAAGAGGTAGCAACTAAAACCATCCCAAAGAAAAAGAAATGCAAGAAAGCAAAAAGTCTGTCTGAGGAAGCTTTGCAAATCGCTGAGGAAAGAAGGGAAGCGAAAGGCAAGGGAGAGAGAGAAAGATACACCCAATTGAATGCAGAATTCCAGAGAATAGCTAGAAGAGATAAGAATGCCTTCTTAAATGAACAGTGCAAAGAAATAGAAGAGAACAATAGAATAGGGAGAACCAGAGATCTCTTCAAGAAAATTGGAGATATGAAGGGAACGTTTCATGCAAAGATGGGCATGATAAAGGACCAAATGCAGGGACCTAACAGAGCAGAAGAGATTAAGAAGAGGTGGCAAATTTTAACAGAAGAACTATACAAGAACGAGCTTAGCATCCCTGATAACCACGATGGGGTGGTCACTGACCTCGAGCCAGACATCCTAGAATGTGAAGTGAAATGGGCCTTAGAAAGCTGAGCAACACAAAGCTAGTGGAGGTGACAGTATTCCAGCTGAGCTATTCAAAATCTTAAAAGACGATGCAGTAAAAGTGCTACACTCAATTTGCCAGCAAATTTGGAAAACTCAACAGTGGCCACAGGATTGGAAAAGGTCAGTTTACATTCCAATTCCAAAGAAAGGCAATGCCAAAGAATGTTCAAACTATCGCACCATTGCACTCATTTCACATGCAAGTAAAGTTATGCTTAAAATCCTACAAGCTAGACTCAGCAGTATGTGGATCGAGACTTCCAGAAGTTCAGGCAGGATTTCAAAGAGGCAGAGGAACTAGAGATCAAATTGCCAACATACGCTGGATTATGGAGAAAGCTAGGGAGTTCCAGAAAAACATCTACTTCTGCTTCATTGACTATGCTAAAGCCTTTGATTGTGTGGATCACAACAATTGTGGCAAGTTCTTAAAGAGATGGGAGTACCAGACCATCTTATTTGTCTCTTGAGAAACCTATATGGGGTCAAGAAGCAACAGTGAGAACTGGACACGGAACCACTGATTGGTTCAAAATTGGGAAAGGAGTCCCGGCAAGGCTGTATTCTGTCACCCTGCCTATTTAACTTATATGCAGAGCACATCATGAGAAAGGCAGGGCTAGATGAATCAAAAGTTGGAATTAAGATTGCCGGAGAAATATCAACAACCTAAGATATGCAGATGATACCACTCTAATGGCAGAAAGTGAAGAGGAACTAAAGAGCCTCTTGATGCGGGTGAAGAAGGAGAGTGCAAAAGTTGGCTTGAAACGCAACATTAAGAAAACCAAAATCATGGCATCCGGCCCTCTCAATTCCTGGCAAATAGATGGGGAAGAAATGGAGGTAGGGACAGATTTTATCTTCCTGGGCTCTAAGATCACCACAGATGGGGACTGCAGCCAAGAAATTAAAAGACGCTTGCTCCTGGGGAGGAAAGCTATGGCAAATTTAGACAGCATACTAAAAAGCAGAGACATCACCCTGCCAACAAAAGTACGTATAGTCAAGGCCATGGTTTTCCCAGTTGCAATGTATGCCTGTGAAAGTTGGACCATAAGAAAGGCTGAACGCAAAAGAATTAAGGCCTTTGAACTATGGTGCTGGAGAAGACTCCTGTGAGTCCCTTGGACTGCAAGGCGATCAAACCGGTCAGTCCTAGAGGAGATCAACCCTGACTGCTCCTTAGAAGGCCAGATACTGAAGTTGAAACTCAAGTACTTTGGCCACCTAATGAGAAGGAAGGACTCACTGGAGAAGTGCCTAATGCTGGGAAAGATTGAGGGCAGTAGAAGAAGGGGACGACAGAGAATGAGGTGGCTGGATGGAGTCACTGAAGCAGTAGGCGTGAGCTTAAATGGACTCCAGAAGATGGTAGAGGACAGGAAGGCCTGGAGGAACGTTGTCCATGGGGTCGCGATGGGTCGGACACGACTTTGCAACTAACAACAACAAGTGGAATATTTCCTCTAAGTCAAAACTATATTCCAAATCCATCTCACCCTTAAATTCTTAACTTTCCAAAATAAATAAAAATAAAAAATATTTTTCTAAAGGTTTAAAAATTACAGTTAAACCATCTTTCTCCAACAGGTAACACCCAGTGAATACAATGCAACCTTGCTGATTCAAAGGTCCTTAATCTTTCCAGTACAGTTAAAAATAATCCAAAAAGTTTCAAGAAATGAGACTCGTTCCTTAAAACTTTATGTCCTTAAAATGTTGTGCTTTGGGTGTGAGCTTGATGGTATCCTGGATTTCAACTCAAAAGCCAACTCCAAACGATAGCTCCTGTCTACTCATATCCATGGTCTACTAATGAAGAGTAGCTGTCTGGAGTTACATGGATTATCTCAATGAACTCTCCTATCTCTGGAGAAATTTTGCTGGTATAGATCCAGCATCTGAACTTGGTTCACTTCATAAATACAGCCCCTCTACCATTAGATATCAGATCGCCATGGTGCTCACTGCACGTTTCTGATATTTTAAGCAGATTCAATGCCCTTGATAGACAGGAATCGTGGCAGTCCTGCTCTATTCCTTGTCAGCTATTAACACAATTAAATTCATGGCTAGAGTTAATGTTAAAACTCTTCCCACAGCAATGGCATGCACACGTTAATCCCATGTGATGTTGGTACAATTAATCTTATTGCATAGCATACAGACAGGAGCACTGATGCAGCTTCCAGTCTACTGAGTTCAAGTAAATATCAATTAAGTGCTAATATACAAATTAAATCTGTGCAAAGCATTTGAAGAGATGCTTTGCAAAGAACATTGGCAGGGAGGAGACTTTTTCATTTTCAGTTTGTTTTCATATACTACAAAACGGCTAACATTACTTTCCTGCAGACTGATTGGAAAGAGGAAACAAGGAATTAAAGAGTTCCTCAGTTTATAAAAAACAACCTGTTCCTCATGTTTGCTTGTTTTGCTTTCTCTTAGTGATGTATATTTTGGGTTAGCCCACAAAATATAAGTAATTATATATTTCCAGGTACTTTTTAATATGAAAAATAGGGCAAAATATTCAGGGTAACACAGGTTCAACAATTCATCCTTCAACTTCACAGCAAAGACCACAGCAAGACTTCACAAATCAAACCCCATTACTGCAGAACTCCAGCAGAGTTGAAACAAACTTGAAAACTAGTTTGCAGGAGAAAAGAAATTTCTTTGGCATATTCTTCCTAGTTAATAGACCCTGAATTATTTATTGTGTATAAAGAGTGGGATGTATGAAATATAACTACAATACAACCTGGCAGGATAAGCGCCACCTACCTCTTCAGAGCCATAAAATCCAACCTGTTCAGCCAAACATATTTTAATACCCAAGATGAAGGTCAAGATAATAGAACCTCCCTCCTCTATTTCTCCTAGAGACTTATAATTGAATTTTATTTCATTAGTGATAAGGAGACAATATTCTTCCCACTTTACCTGAGGACAGTAGATTAGTTAGAGAGGAAAATGTGCAGGGTAGGCCATGCTGAATATAATTTTTTACTTTCCAACAGAGTGGAATAGCCAAAGAATTGTCAACAATGCCTCTTCCATACCATCCATGATAACCATCTCACTCTGTACTGAAAAGGCCAGGCTAATGGCCACCAGAAACTTTTTTCTCTTTTACATAATAGAGAAGAGCGAACAAGAATTTGATTGCTTATTTATTTTTATTAAATAACACAAGACATGAGTTTGATAAATTTCTATTGAGCACAATTCTATCACCTTCTAAAATATTCCATAATAGATGTGGTAGAATCCATCAAGTTATATAATCAACAATGATTATTTATTTGCCTTAAAAAGTGCCTTAGTATTGTATTGTATTGTATTACACTGCACTAAATTGCATTGCATTGCATTCTTCCTACTAAACCAAGAAATTAAACCTTTCTGCTTATCTACTGTAAAATACTTGGAAATTTACTACTAAAGCTACATGTATACTTTGGCCACCTAGGAGATTTAAAATTGTTCATTAAACAGGCTTTTGCAACTCCACCTGGGAACATACAAATTTATGTTCTACATGTGTCCATGTTTCATCTAAACTTATGGATGAATCAGACCCCAAAGAATAATGTATGCTCAGAAATTTGTGTAACGCTAATTTTTTTAAAATGTTTGCAAGTGAAAAAGGTATTCTGAAATGTGATTTATATTTTTGTAATTAGTGTACAAAAAATCACAAGATGATGGGGACACAATTCCAGTGTTTAGCATGTGCTTTACTACCCGAATCTGTGCAACAAGCCTACTGAAATGCTCTTTGGTTGAGTGACAAGTATCCCTCAAATTAATACATTTTGGAAGTTAAACAATAGCTATTGTTTTTCTCTGTAGTCTCCTGGCTAATTGTACCATCATCATACGCTAAATAAATAAATAACCTTTGCATCCCAGATCACTCTAAAGGATTTCGCTGTTCTTCTGATAAAAACTATTCTAAGATGTCATTTAGGTACAACTAAATTCATTAAATATGCCACTCATCAGGGACAATGTGCCCATTATTTATTAAAATGCATGATTAATGGATCAGGGAAAATTCCTAGTCTTCTTAATTGGCACATTCACAAATGTTACTTAAGAATTCACTTAAACAAAAAGAAATTAAACATACTTAATGTTTTTCTTGAACATCTATTAGCTATAGTTAATGGCAAACCACTTCTATAACATTATCAAAAAAAGCTACATGCATGTGTCCATGAAATCAAGAAGAAAGCTCAGTTTGATGGAGATTTTATATAATATCAAAACTGTCAACAATTCTGGAAAGTTCATTTTATAACTAGCAGAAAATGTTTGATGAAATTAATCCAAATGAAATACATCTGTGCATTGGACAGCTATCTTTGTTCACTCTTCTTTCCAGAAAAAAACCCCAACCTAAGTTCCTTTATATTTAGATTCTAAGTTATCTAAGTTCCTTTTTGAGTTCCTTTTTCTGCCTGTTATGCACCTACAAGCTATGCCCCCTCTTATTTAATCATTCCCTAAGCAGCATCTTCCCCTCTCATCTCCAAGGTCCTTCCCACATACCATTATACCCTTCTTACTCATCTTTCTGTTCCATATACAGCATTTTATTTTGCTGGCAACAGAAAGGCAAATTCAATCATGTGATAAATCAGGTTGTATCACTTTGGATTCTGGATTAGATTACTTCAATCACTTCTTTTGCAAAAATTAGATCCCATGTTAAATATTCCACTCTGATTCTAAAATGACAATTAACAGAGCTCTGAATAAGAACCCCCCAAAAAAATTTATCTTGAAACTGACTCCCCTTCTGTTTCATTCTAGGCAAAAGGACAATGCTACCAGGTGTGTGAATTATGAAATTGGAGTGCTTTGGGAGAGACTCTCTTTTAATTATGATTTGCTGTTCAGATCAATAAACAGCAATGCCTAAGATATACAGTTAAGCTTGTTCACTCTTCTAAGGAGGCAACAGGATCTTGGCACAGGTTCACTTTTCTCCTCCAAAGGAAAAAGAAATTAAGACTTTCTAAAGACAATTTGTCTATTCATCATTTCAGTAAAGCTAATGCTTGCATTATGCTTTAGAGAACAAATACACTTTATGTACTTTAAATTCCTAAAATAGTTCTTTAAAGTAGCCCATTATTATTCTTATCATATTTGTGATTGTGATGGGAGCTTCTCTAAAGCTCTCTAATAAAAGTGCGAGGTGATATTTGAACCAAAACCAAAAGAGGTCGATTGGGAAAAAAAATGCTATAATCTTAACACTTGCAGTAACAAAACTTTTACACTCCCACAGCTCAACTGCTGGCCTTCTATTTTGCTGCTACTGCAAATGTTGTAAAATGGGGGCTGTGGATATTAGAAAGGATTCATATTATGAAAGTTTGGGACTTTTCTTTTGCTCTTTTTTAAATGCAGGAGTTCCCCAAGACTGGAAATTTATTTCAAGGGTTACCCCAGGGCAGAAAGGTTGAGGAAGGCTGGATGAGAATGAATATAAGCCCTGGTAAACAAACAGCCATCTTTTTTAATTATTTAGGCAGACATTAAAAATGTTTTTCGTTTTCAAATACGATAGAGAATGTATCATGTTTTCCCCATTAAAATCTAGCCTAGATATTAAAAGATAAAAGTTTCCCATGTCCACTCATGCTCCACTCTAGTGGGCAATGCTCATCTCTGTTTCTTAGCTGATGGAGCCACGTTGTCCGAAGATGAATTGGTGGTCATCTGGCCAGCATGACTATACACCAAGGCTCATGGAAAGCTGTTACCTTCCCACCGATGTGGTACTTATTTATCTACTTGCATTTGCATGCTTTCTAACTGCTAGGTGGGCTGTAGCTGGCTGGGGCAAGTAATGGGAGCTCACCCCATTACACGGCACTTGGTTCTTAAACCCAGGTTGTCAGTTCCAGTTGACAAGCTCAATGTCTTTAACTGCTGACCCATCACACCCCCTAGATATTAATATACAGAACACTTATTCCATTCTCATGAACCAATGTATTTCAAAATGTAATCTATAATTTATATATAACTTCTTGAATTTCTCATACCTTACAAAATTGACTACATATTTCCATCATACATGTATCATAGTATTATGTGCTCCTTTTATATATTTTTATTAGTGTTTTCCATGTACTCTGTGCCATATGATAAATAAATAAAATAAATGTTTGCATATACTCTGCTGAATGTTGGGAAATACAGAAAATCATTTAGATCAGGGGTGTTAAACTCACAATGTCACGTGATGTGTCGCGACGTATCACAATTTTTTCCCCATTGCCGGCAATAAGTTGGGCGTGATTTCGCCATGACGCATCTGGCCCGTGGGCCAGCAGTTTGACACCCCTGATTTAGATGAAAAATGTTATCTGTCTCTTCACTTATCAATAGAACTACTTGCTTCTTGTGTTGTAGTTACAACTTACTTTACACAGGTCTAGATCCTTCTAAAACTGGAGGCACTTGTTTACATACTAAGAACCTATTTTTAGTTTTACATTTTAAGGGAATGGAAAACATGAAACATCTTAAAGAAATTCAGTAAAAAGAAATACAGACGTACCAAGCTATCCTTAAACAGCAAAAGACATGGTATTCATGGATTTTACATTCTTGTCCATTTTCTAATTTGTCTTATATTAGCTTTCTCAACTAGTTTCTTTCTAAAAAATATCAAGCAGCTATAACTCCCAACCTAAATGTCTAAAAGAAAAGTTTTAATAATGCAGGGATTACCATTCCAAAACATGTCAGTAATGACACCGACATTAATAAAGACATAAACTTATATACTCTGTTCTTTCTTGAAATAGTCTGTATCTTCAGAGGAAAAAATATCCTTACCACATGCCTTTCTCAAGAGAACTATAAAGATAGTATATAATTTACAACATAATCATATCCACTTCTCCAAGAATCCAAGTTGACCAAACACAGCCCAGCCAAAATAAGAAACACATCATTAGTTTAAGTGCACAAACACCCATTAGAAACAACTGAAAAATATCAGGTATTGAATCTTAAGTACTGTCAAATATTCTGAACTTTTGGATAGACATGTGTTGTCATTCCCAATTTTATTTAGGGCAAAACCAGGAGATCTATTAATGGCATGAAGGTAAATTTGATGAGATATTGAACAGCTTTTGGAATGCTAATTTACCATCAAATTTAAACCAAGTTAGAATTTACTTGATTTTGCATTTAGTAAAATACTACATTTAATTTCAGTTCTACTAATGTGGATATTATTTCTACCAAATGTCTGAATTTTGGCAACTATTGTAAAAATCCCAATACTTCAGAAACTTAATATTTAACATTTCTGTGTTTAGAACATAAAAGCTGAGTAATGTCTAAATTCACAAAAGGATATGCATTCAGGTTGCAATCCAGCATTTCTTAGTAAACAAGGTCAGTCTGTAAATAAGATAATTTTTGGTTTAGATTTCAGATATAGACATTGAACACAGAATAAATGGGACAGAACTGGAGAACATGGATCATCCCCATAACAGGTATCTCCCTTCTGTTATTGTTCTCTGGCCAACTGGAATTTTTCATTACATAGGAACACTTAAGCTTTTGCCTGGTCACACTTTTAATATAAGAGACTTCTAGAATTGTAATGCCCCTATCAGCTTACATAGACATGCATTCATTTTATCTGGAATTCTATCGTGTCTTTAGAATTATTTGTGAATTCAAGCTCAATGCTTCGTTTTTTCCTCTTTAGAATGATATTTTTCATTCAAAATTTCATTCTCTGGAATTTTTGTTTGGTTTATACCACATTCTAAAATTACTCCTTGCATGATAGTTTTACTCCCTAAAGGCCCATTTCACCATGTAGCAATTTGTTCCTTCTAGTAAACTTCTCATGAGGAAAAGGTAGCCCAGGAATTGCTAAGCAACATAGGATTCTGGCCAATTAGAGGCTCATTTGTTCAAAGGATGCAGTACTTCAAACATATTTTCCTTATAAACAAAGCAGATCATTACCACTTCTTCAGCTGTAGTTGTCAAGAACTAGTTCACATATAGCAACCTTTGAGATGTAAATAACTTTTAAAAATGGCTAATTGGAAGATAAAGTTTCCTTCAGTGACTGAAGGAAATTAGGATCAGAGATTTTTAAAAAATCCAACAGAAGTATAGGTGACACTTTAAAATCTAACAAATGTATTACAGCCCTAGTTTTCAGTGAGCGGAGTCCAGTTCATGAGATACATGAATAAACAGCCTTAGGCATTCTTATCTCATTCTAAGCTGAATAGAGATGCCAAAAAGCAGCTTTGTGTAAGGATCATTTACTTCCTTAGAGAATTATTCATGAAGAATAATATCTGGCAATGAAGGGAGAAGCAGAAAGCAACATTTAAAAACATAATAGTTTGGTGGGTGTAAGCAGTGAATAGTTTATTCACATCCAATTTAATAAATCTCCATACACTCATAAATACAATGCTACTAGTTATTTATAAATCAACACTTAGAGACTAAGCAAAAGGCTCAAAGGCTGCATCAATAGATAGATAAGAGAACTATATTATTTTGCACTTAGACAATAACTTCTTTTTCAGGCTCTAATGTTGCTTTTCATTTACTTAGCGCATTAATACTTAAGGAAGAATCTCAAATGCACTCTTGTTCAGTTCCACCAAAAAAAGAAGTTCTGGTCTTATACTACTCTCCCATTCCATAGCTTTAAGTAAAATTCAAGGTGAAAAACTACCTTTCATCTTTTCTGACAACCTTCAGCAATAATCCCCCAAGAGGGCATTTTTCATAATCATGACTGTACAAATTTGCAGTTTGGGGCAAGAGAAATTAAATGTCACCCCACGGAAAGCCCAGTGCTGAAACTTTACAGCTTTCATCAGAATCCTAGCAGTTGCCTTACCAAGGCAAATCTAGCTGGTTAGCCCCCAATCTGTGTCATTTCCATAACTCAGAGACAAATGCACACAAAACTGATGCTCAGTATGGCACAGCATAAATATAGGGAAATGATATCACATCCTGCCATGATCTGGAATGCCAATAGTAGGCTAAATATATCAGAGTCAACATACTCATTCAAGCACAGAGCCATGCACCGAGTAAGGGAGGACTTATATGCCCCCCTCTCCCACTGAAGCCCAAGCTCAGGATTTAGCTGAAAGTGCAAAGGAATCGGCAGGAAGGAGGTGGGGGAAAGCAGTCGGAAAAAGAGCCCTTTGCTACATAAGGCGAGTTACCTACCACGCCCGCCCACCCACCCACTTACTCCCAGCAGCTTTATATCTGAAAGCCATTGACTTCCAATAGGAAACGGGCAGTTCTCTTTGATACTTAAAAGCCACAGCTAGCGTATTGTATTATATCTGCGCACGCACAAAAAGCACTGAAATGACAGCTGGAAACATTGAAGAAAAAAAAAAGAGGATACATATAATTTAACTAAAAGCACAACCTTGAGCAGTGCACGGTTGCTTGCGTAGCCAATCCTTATTTTTGCATGCCATAAAGGGAGGAAACCCACAAAATCCTGTACACTCACATTGTTTAAATAGTTCCAGACACAAAGCCATGGGAGACACAAAGAGGATGGGGGACTAGAAAGAGAAAAGGGGTAGAGAGAGAGAGAGAGAGACGAAAGAAACCGGCCTTTTTTTCGCCCTGGAAGGAAAAAAGAGAGGAATGGCGCTACGGAAGAAGGGCAAAGCCGGATTCCACTCTGCTCATTGAGAAAACAACAAACAGGTCCTGGTCGAGGAAGGAAGAATGGGGCGGGCGGGCGGGCGGGTGGCAGAGCCGGGCCTGCCCCGTGGCGCTTCAGACCGTGGCGAGGGCAAGGAGCGGCAGCTACGGCTGCCGACAACGACGATCTGACCGGTGCTGAAACAAAGATACAAAGTAAGAGAAAAATGCCGCGGTACACAACAGGCTTCGGCAGCGTACACTCACCCGCCTCCCTCACACTCACTCAGCCAGCCCATCCGCTCCCGTTATGTACTTTCAATGGGAGGAGCATCGGGGTTGTTAAAGCCCAGGGCTGGCCACGCCCACCTCCTCGAGCCGCGCCCGGCGACAGCGGGGGAACGGGAGCGGGCGCTGGCCGTGGAAGCGTCGTGCCAAAGCAGAGCGGGATGGGAAGCCGGGAAGGAGGCCGGGCGACGACGGCAGCCCTCGATGGCTGCCAATGGAAGCGAGGGGGCGGGCGCTCTGCAGCTCCGAGCTTCCTCGGTTGTTGCAAAGGAAAGGAAGAAGGCAGGCCGGTTGGCCGAGCTACTGCACCAGCTGCGAGCCTCCTCCGACTTCGCGGGCCCTGCTGAACCAGTTCTAACTAGTATTCCCGCACATGCTCACAAAGCCCGTTCCCCCTTCTGCCTCTGCCTGCTCTACTCAAAAAAGCCGAGGGAGGGAGCGTAAAGGTCAGCCAAGTCTGCCGTGAAAAAGGCGACACTTCAAGTCCGCAGCTGTACCGGGGGAAGAAGGCTCGCGCCAACCTCCGCACTCCGCAAAGTTGTTTTTTTCCCCCTGTTCCCCCTCTCCCTCCACCCGGCGCGAAGCGGGGAGAAGAGCTCCACCCGCAGACAGATGGAAACAGGTGTGGTCGCCCCCGCGGAAGGGGGCGCTCGCTCAGGGCAAGGGCGGTGGTGGGAAGTCGCGTGTTCGGAGCAATGCTAAAATACCTGCGGGTCTAATGTGTGTGTGTGTGTGGGGGGGGGGCATTTTGAAGGTAGGGATGGCTTGATTTGCTCCCAAGGCCAGGCCGCCGAAGGAATGCTCCTGGGCTCCTCTAGGACACCCACTTGCCACCTTGGTCACAATCCACGTGGCGATGCTGCCAGCAATCAACAAGTAAAATCTTAATCATGTGGACTGGCGCTGGATCCTATTTCAATTTGGCCTGCTTGAAACACAGCTTTGGAACAGAAGACAACCTTCAAGATGCTCAAGCCTTGGTTTTGTGACAACAAAATGCTCCTGTCAGACAGAGTCCCCCAGCCAGAGTGCTCTATTCCGTTTAGCTGGGGGATGACAAAAATTATAATGTCCAAAGCGTTAAATGGTGGAGGGTGCTCTCACAGCAGCCCCAAAACACTTCAAATGGGATTTTGACACTCAAGAGCAGAGTGGAATCTCTCTCTCTCCCCCCCCAACCCGATATTTCACTTGGGAATTTTTATCAGGTTTTGAAATAGAACATAAAAGGTAGAATCATAGGACTGGAAGATCCCTCTGGGGTCTTCTAGTCCAACCCCCTGCTCAAGAGAAGACCATATATCTTCCTAATCAAATGGTTGTCCCATCTATTTTTGAAAACTTCCAGTGATGGAGCACCCACAACTCCAGGAGGCAAACTATTCCATTGATTAACTGTTCTCACTGTCAGAAAATGTTTCCTTATGTATTAGGTTGGATCTCTCTTTAACAAGCAATTACTTTAACAGTTACTTCTTGTCCTGCCTTCAGGTGCTTTGAATTCAGTCTCTCAGCCTGTGAAGAAATGATAGTATAAATAATGAAAATGTCTCTGACTCCTGAATTCCTTGACCATATCAGATACCACTAGACAAATCCATGAGTAATGAGGCTACAGAGTCCTAATGATTCTTGCCTTCTGAATCATAGGGTGCATCCCTCAAACAGCAACTGTTGCTAAATAGCAGGAGACAATCATCCCAAGCTTCCCACATGCATCTGGTTGACAGCAATGACTCCGAATGCTGATTTATTTTCCCCTTTCTGAGCAAAGCCCTCATTTGCAGTTGCCTTAAAAGGACCAATGTTTGACCTAGGAGCATTTTTAGAAATAAAGGTAAAACTGGTGCTTTGCTTTGCAGCATCCCATTTCCTTATTTAAATGAACAGAATTCTCTTGAAACATAGGGTTAAGGTTAGGTACTTTCAGATTGAGTATGTTACTGTGTAATCACTGCTTTATTCAAAAGATTTTTATGGGAAACCCATTCAGTGTTGTTTTTTATTTATAAACTCCCCTTGGTGCTTCTTTTTCTTCTCTTCCTCTTTATTGTTAAGCAGAGAAGGAAAAGCACAATGCCTTTTGACTGATAGTTCCAAGACTTGCTCTTCTGGAAACACCCTTACTGAGTGACAGATCCATACTTGCACGCAGACAACCACCCAACCTGAAACAGGTTTTCATAAGCAACAAATAACGCATCAATGATGGTTACATGGGAGCCAGATCCTGCAAGAAGTCCAGATGTCTCCTTTGCCCCTCATTTATACCGATAATATCATTACAGGCTCCAGAATTTTACATGCAAGATCAGAGGGGTCTTCACACACCCTCCCTCTATTGTGATATATATCATCATTTGTCACTGATGTCTCTCCAGATTCTATGTAGGACAAACAGGTAAGACTTTAAGCAAAAGAATTAAGTTTGATGTCAGAATTCAAAGCAAGAACAAAGTAAATGAGGATTTCCCAGGACACTCCATTACAGATTTTAAAATAGCTGTTTTAGGCTGAAGAAAATTTAACAACAGAATTGAGGGAAGAACTACTAAATCACATACATCAGTCTCAGGCCGTAGCAATAGCAATAGGACTTAGACTTATACACTGCTCCATAGTCTCTCTGAGTGGTTTACAACATCAGCATATTGCCCCTAATAATCTGGGTCCTCATTTTACCGACCTCAGAAGTCAACCTTGAGCCCATCAGGATCAAACTCCTGGATGTGGGCAGAGTTAGCCTGCAATAGTGCATTTTAACCACTGCGCCACCAGGTCTCTTTAAATCCTACAGTTTTACGCATCAGATGAAGTAAGCTGTAGTTCATGAAAACTTGTGTCTATTACTAATATTTATTCTGAAAAGCTGCTATGGTACCAAACTCCTTCTGACTTCAAACTGGGGAAAACAGACTTATACTTATACTGTTCATACTAATGCTTATACCACCTCAGAGCTTAGATTAGGATTGTGGGGGGGAAAAGACATTTTTTATATTTAAATAAAAAATAATTTGACTGAATTTCTGAATCAAATTCACTTTCTGAAGTGGGATTTTGATGCAGATTAATAGTTGAATCAATTCAGATGTCTCTGAATCATTCCAGTTATTTGATAGCCTTTGACATATCTACAGGAAGGCCTTTTCCCCCAAGTGAACTGACTTTCCAAATGGAATCTCTGATATAATTATTTTATCCAGTTCTGAAAAAAAAATCAATTTTTAATACTCAACATTTTTCTATCATGCCTCCCTGTAATATAATTTTAAAGTACCTTAAAAATCCAGGTACCAAAATGAACACAAATAAACAATGAAAACAATACAATGAAACTTTGGGAAAATGGATTTATTGCAACAATGTATCTAAAAGTTTCCTCACAACTCCCCTGGACCTGTCTGCACCTCCCCTACTTCATAGGTTAGGAAACCAAGCTTTAGTTATATTAGATTCTGTATCCATGTTTTCTGTCTTTTCTCAATATTCATAACAGTTGAAAACAAGAGTTCCTCAAGGGTGGGGAAATAAAAGATAGCTCTAATAAATGGGAAAAGGAACTAATATTCCTGCTGGAGAGCCAATGTGCTCTGAACTAAAATCAAGGAAACCCGGGTTCAAATCCATCCTTATGCATTGGGTGAGTTGGACCAGTTATTTTATTAACCCAAACTACCTTAGATGGTTTGGGAAGGAACATTGTTCATGTTTCCTTAAGCTAGAGGAAAGATGAGGGATATAAATCTAAAAATAATATTGTTCGTAAGTGGCTTCTACAGTGGGACTAATGTCTTTTGCAAAATATTTTGGAAGAAACTGTTTTGAAATTAGATGTTCTTTCCAATTTGCAACCCAAATCTGAGCATTTTATTCAGATTTGCATTGTATACCATGCCTAACTAGAAAACAAAAAGTTAATTAATATGGAAAAAAGGGAAAGTATTTGCTATGTATTTTTCACATTAAAAAAGAGCATAATTATAAAATAATTATAAAATTCCAGAAGAACATATTGTAAAACAATATAGTGGAAGAAGGAAATGCAAGAGGGATTTTTTTTTAGCAGAAATGCGGTTAATGACCTTTCAGCTTTTAATAATCTAAATGCACCAGAGGGTTTCAAGTAAAGCATATAATTATACGTTCTGTTGGATTTTATTGATTTCATGCTTTTATTTAGAGGGAAATACTGTGTCACTGGGACAACAGTGTGGAGGCCACAGAGTTCAGTAGAGTTCTCCTTAATTTAAAGAGTTTCAACTTCAGAGAGCAAATCTGACACAGAAAATCTCTCCTAGAATTCCAAACTAGAGACTTGAAACGAGCTATATTCTAATTTTCTTGATGCTCCTTCATACCACCAAAGAAACATATGAACCACCCCAGCATTTTTTTAATGTCTCCAAGGAAAACAAAGTAGTCAAACAAACAAACCTATGTGCCTTTATTTCTATGATTCTGGTCTGTTCTGGTAAGCAACCTTAAATCTCTGAGGTTTATTCTGCAATAGGATTTAGAAATGTCCAAGTATTTCTATTCTAGAATTTCATTTCAAGTACATCTATTTCAGGGGAAATCCCAAATCAATATACAAAATAAAGTCATAAAACAGTAATAATTTGCTAATAAAACAGTCACAAACATAAAGACATTTAAAGCAACTCAGGACTTGTAACAAATAAATGTATTGGATTTTGCAAAGCATTTAAAAGCAGTTGATTTCACACAGTTTTCCATGTTGTTTGTGCATGAATGCACATGCACAAATACATCTGAGACTTCCCACAAAGCACTTGTGCCCATTGATATACTGTATGTGGAAACAACTGGGGAAATTTTTTGAAGCAACCACACTGAGCTTTCCACAATGAACAGCTGCTTTATCACTCAGAAGAGACAACTTGCTTGTGGCAATTTTCTTTAAATAGTGCCTCTTATGAATGCTTTGCCCAGCCCTACAAATACTTAGTAATTAATTGCTACATGGTCCATTGAGATGAAGACAAATATGTCTTCATATTTATACTCTACATGATTAGTCAATATTCTGGTTTTAAAATAGGTAGGTTTCTATGATGCAGTTTGAGGATTTTTTTAAAATAAATGAGTCATGAACATATTTTTATAGTTCTGTTTGGAAGCAAGATTAATGTTTTTGATATTTAGTCCACTGTTGCAAGATTTTTTTTTTTAGATGACACCATCTGCCTAAATTTATAATTGGTATTTTATGTCTTTTCAATGTAATTGCACGTATAGTAGAATCATCATGATCATCATAATGAAGGAGCCCAGAATGGTTTATAAAGAAATATAAATAATTTTGAATAAAATAATTAACCACAAACCAATGAACCTAAAAAAACAGTTAATAAAAATTTAAAATCTATCTAGTTTGGAGAGATTTTGCTTGAAACAAAACTACTGTGGTCATTGGCACTCATATCCTTGTGACCTCCAGATCGGACTATTGCAATGTGCTCTACATGGGACTGCCCTTGAAGAGCATTTGGAAGCTTCAGCTGGTACAAAATGTGGTAGCATGGGCAATTAATTGTGTTATTTGTTTGGTGCATGTGACATCACTGCTTTGTGAATTGCATTGGCTTCCAGTATGCTTCCTGGTGCAATTCAAGTGCTAGTAGTTACCTTTAAAGCTCTTCAGGGCCTGGGATTCAGTTATTTTGGGGACCATATTTCCCCAAATGTTTCTACCCATCCCACCTGGTCTAGCTGGAGGGGCATATTCTGGGCGAATCAGCTGTTAGGGCCCAGGAAGAGGGCCTTTTCTTCCTTGATGTCCTGCCCTGTGGAACCTCATTATGCCATTAACTTAGCTCTGGCCTACTGGTCTTTTGCAAGGCCCTGAAAAGTCTCTCGACTTTATTGACTTATTTATGAAACTCAGCTGCTTTTTTAAAATGTTTTTTTTATTGTTTTTACTTTTTTTACTGTAAACTGTTCAGAGTCACTTATGTGAGATGGGCAGCAATATAAATCAAATCCATAAACAAATAATTTCAGCTTGAAATCCTTCCAAAATGACCAGATAACCTATTTTGCACTTAAAACAGCTATTTTATGTTCAAAAGATAGTGTTACATTATGTTCAAACTTGACACTGGGTGTTTCAAATTCAGGATGTTTGAATTTGAAATATTTTGCAAACCCTTAATTAACAATCTTAAAGTGTGCCTAGAAAGCAATTAGCGACCAATGTACATCTTTTAATATTGGCGTCATATGATATCTTGTATCTTGTATCAGCGTAGCACACACAAGCCAACTAAAGCCCTTCAAAACATCCTAAGCAAACCCAAAGACCCAGCAATCCCAGAAGAAGAAAAAACAGGAGTCATCTACAACATACAATGTAAGAACTACAACAACCACTATGGACAAACAGGCAGAAGACCGGCAGAACGCATCCATGAACACCATCTGGCAGTCAAAAGGCATGACAAAAATTCTTTAATTTCACAACATATAGACAGATTTAACCATAGTTTCAATATGGAAAATGTGACAGTCCTAGACCAGATCAAATCCAAAAATGCCAGGGAATTTCTAGAAGCCTGGCACTCTGACAAATCAGCCATGAATAGACACACATAACATTAACAACATCTATATATTATGCAAAAGAGACAATCAATTTGCCCAAAAGAGAAAAAGACTTTAGCACCTCTTCACCAGTAATCAGTACTCAGATCAGTATAGATTAGCTCCAAGGTCAATTTCAGACCAACAATCAAGTAAGCAATACCCCAATCAAGAAACTGCCAAAGAGACATTAGTAAACAGCCCAATCAAAGAAGCACTAAGACCGCCTCCACTCACACAGGCAGGCAAGACACCATAATATAAACTGACAGCAAACAGCATTCCTTACCAGCACCAATGATGTTACCTAGTTAGGGTAATGAAATGTCTGCAAGAAAACAAGCAAGCTCAGAGAGCACCAAGGACCCCTCATTTCAACCCTGAGCTACAAATATTCTTCATTGGGCATATGTGTATTTGAAAAAATGATGCTTGCCTTTTGTAACTTTTATAATTCAGGCTTGCACTTTGGATTTTGGGTAGTTTCCTGACCATGTATGGTGGCTCCTTGCATATTTTAATATATGTATTAGAATAATTTGAATATAATTCTGAATTAAGATGGGGACATCATAATATGTATTGGAAGTCAATATCTTAGGTTGTCAATACGGATAGACAGTTACTCAATGATAGAGACAAGCTTCTGGTAATAACACATTAAGTGAGTACACTAAAAGACCTTGAGATGAAATACAAGGAAATGGAAATGATATTTGATAAGACAATTTTGATGGTAAAAACTGATTAGGATTAAAATTAGAGGCAGAACTTTTTAGGAAGAATTTTGTCACTAATGCTTCTGTCAAGGTTTGTGGGACTAACACACAAACAGATAAGAAGGACAAACTAAACATTATTCATCTATGAAAGTGTCTCCTTTTGGGGCAAGAATATTCCTCCATTTGGCTTTAAGTCATTTATTTTCAAAAAGTCAATTTTGGTTTGGTTGGTGGTAGCAATGTAGTCAAGGCAGGGTGGTGGTCACCTTGGAGTCTGCAGGCACAGGGAACTCTGAATGGGTCTTCAATCTTAAAAAAGAAATGTCCTTATCATGGTCTTAGGCAGACTGGGTGATACTATGTTTCCCCAAAAATAAGACCCGGTCTTATTTTTTTTTGTCTCCAAAAGAGGCACCAGGTCTTATTTTCGGGGGGTGTCTTTTCCATGGTCTCAGCTTGCGGCAGCAGTACCGACAGCCCTGCCCAGTCGGCCCACTGATTCTGCAGCTGCTCGCCGCCACTTGCGCACGTCACCCCTGGCCTCCATTTTGCCATCAGAGGCCTTCAGGAAATTGAATCTGTAGCTCGGTTCTCAGCTGCAGAGGCTTTTCTGGAAGGCCTCTGACAGTGAAATGCAGGCCAGGGGCACCACGTGTTGTTGTTGTTGTTATTATTATTATTATTATTCAGAAAGAAAAAGATATGTTCAGGTCTGTTGCAAGTAGTTGAATTAGTAAAAGTTCAGAAGAATCTTAACTTATATTTTATCTCTTCTCCCAGAAGAGAAACAAGACCTTAGCTGCCATTGTTGTGAAGTTGATGAAAGGAAGGAGCTGCAACTCTAGATAAAAAGGACCCTTAACTGAATAGATTAAAGGACTCACAAGTACATGAATTAAGATTCAGATGAAATCAGTGTTCAGGGCCAGAAGAATCACAATCTTCTTGATTCCTTTAACCGTTCCTCACAGAACCTGTTTTCCAATTCCACCACTATTTTGATAGCCTTCCTCTGAATTCTCTCCAGTTTGTTAGTGTCTATATTAGCCTATTCCTTCAAAACCAGAAGGAATTGACATCTATACTGGGAAAGGTCTTCATACAGATAATTAAGCAACATATTCAAAAGCATATAGATAGAAAGGCCATAATTAACAAGAGCCAGCATGAACTTGTCACGAAGAATTATGCCAGGCTAACTTTAAGAAGATTCCTGCAGAGATAAGTGTCTCTTGACCTCCAGCATTTTTAAAGACACTCATGATATTCTCATTAATAAAATTGTAAACTATGGGCAAATTAATGAAATTGCTAGATGGAATCACCTCAATATTCACAAATTGCTCCACATTGGCTTGGAGAATAATATTGGGTAGAATGCCACATGATCTGTTCTGCGTCCTGTCCTGTTCAACCTGGATCAAGGGATTGAGGGATAATTATTACACAAATATGATAGATAACACAAAGGTGGGAGAATTTTATGCTGATTTATTTACTAATTTAATTATTGGCTGCCCATCTCATATACATGTCTCTGGGCAGTTACAATTAAAACAGTAAAAACAGTAAAAGACAATCAGAGTTAAAAACAACAAAACTAACAAAAATACACAGCATCTGTGTAATTTCATAAACTTGTCTTCAGAAACAATAGCAACCCTCAATCTGAAAATTTCTAAATAAGAATTTGTCAACATAGTGTCATATCAAAAGTATTGGAGATATCATCCACCAAACAAGAACCATGGGAGGGGGGTTAATAATAATAATAAAGTTGGAAGGGACCTTGGACGTCATCTAGTCCAACCCCCTCCTCAGGCAGGAAACCCTATGCCTATACCATTTCAGACAAATGGCTGTCCAGTCTCTTCTTAAAAACTTCCAATGTTGGAGCATTCACAGCTTCTGGAGGCAGGTTGTTCCACTGATTAATTGTTCTAACTGTCAGAAAATTTCTCCTTAGTTCTAGGTTGCTTCTCTCTTTGGTAAGTTTCCATCTGTTACTTCTTGTCCTGCCTTCAGGTGCTTTGGAGAATAGCTTGACTCCCTCTTCTTTGTGGCAGCCCTTGAGATATTGGAACACTGCTACCATGTCACCCCTCATCCTTCTCTTCATTAAACTAGACATACCCAATTCCAGCAACCGTTCCTTATATGTTTTAATCTCCAGTCCCCTGATCATCTTTGTTGCTCTTCTCTGTACTCTTTCTAGAGTCTTAACATCTTTTTTACATTGTGGTGACCAAAACTGGATGCAGTATTCCAAGTGTGGCCTTACCAGGGCATTGTAAAGTGGTATTAACACTTCATGTGATCTTGATTCTATCCCTCTGTTAATGCAGCCTAGCACTGTGTTGGCTTTTTTGGCAGCTGTAGCACACTGCTGGCTCATATTTAAGTGATTATCCACTAGGACTCCAAGATCCCTCTCACAGTTGCTACTATTGAGCAAGGTACCACCTATACTATACCTGTGCATTTGGTTTTTCTTGCCTAAATGTAGAACCTTATTTTTTTCACCATTGAATTTCATTTTGTTAGATAGCGCCCAATGTTCAAGTCTGTCAAGATCCTTCTGTATCTTAAGCCTATCTTCTGGAGTGTTGGCTGTTCCTGCCAGCTTGGTGTCGTCTGCAAATTTGATGAGTTCCCCATCTATCCCCTTATCCAAATCGTTGATGAAGATGTTGAAGAGCACTGGGCCCAGAACAGAGCCCTGAGGCACCCCAC
Organism: Azemiops feae; assembly: GCA_023970755.1. Classification (NCBI taxonomy): domain Eukaryota; kingdom Metazoa; phylum Chordata; class Lepidosauria; order Squamata; family Viperidae; genus Azemiops; species Azemiops feae. The sequence goes on along the minus strand of JALGBA010000862.1, from coordinate 1,370,461 downwards.
TACACACTTGTGTATTGTATGGCTGGATTGTGGTTGTGGATTGTATGAGTGGCACCAATCCTATTTTTGACAGAATTGAAGTGCATTTGATAGCACATCATAATCATGCTTTATGGTAGTTCCTGTATGTATGAATGAACTGTAAAAATGATAGCCACAGACTGAGATGATGTAATTTTCAGGCTGCCATGGTTGTATAAACTGAATAGATCTATCATAAGATTATTGCCTGTTAGCAACTCCTGTGTATTTGGAGGGTGAAATGTTGTGGGCTGCTATAAATGTTTGCCAGCCTTTATGTGCACAATTCATCTGCTCTATAAAGAGTTGTTTTGCTGAAGGATTCTGTGGTTCAGTGCTGTTACATTTGTATGTTAAATAGTCTAGTGCAATTTCTTCCAAATACACCAAACAGGAAGACAGAACAAATGAAGCAAAAATACAAGGCTGTTCAAGTTTTATTATACAGAAAATCCACCCAGAGACCAAACTTACTGATTTATAGTCAGGCTAAAATATCTCTAGCTAATCACAGTTTACCTCAGTTCACCAACAGGGATGTACAGTAGATGAAGTTTTGTGTTGTGCAATAAAATAGCAGAGGTGGTATTTACCGCATGCTCTCACATGTAACTGTAGCGCTTCTTTTTTTGTATATGACAATAGACATATTATTCTTACTCTGTACCCTTCTGTTTTTTTTTTGCAAAAGTTCCAGAAGATAATTAATAGCAACAATAATGCATTATATGTAGATGTTCATATAAATATAAGCTACAGGACACAAACTGCATTATCCCCTGCCTATTTCCAGACAAAACTATTTCTAAAAACTGAATCTAGGTCAAAAAGAAGACCGTCTTAAATGGGATACTTATTGGTATCACAGAATGAAATGTGAGGTCATTGCTGGATGATATATTTAGCAATGGGCCTCTGTGGGATTCCAACTCTTCATATACTAGCCTCTGACCTGTGCACTGTCAGTAACAGATGGTACTTTACCATGTTTCTGGAAATTATGGGGAAAACTGACTTGTCCTGATGTTTCTTTTGCCACCCAGCCTTACATTCTTTTGCTTTCCTTAAACCCCCCCCCCAAAAAAAACAACAACAACAACAACAACACTCAACCTGAATAAAGAAACTCAGGCAAGAGAAGGTTAGCTTTCTTTATTAAAGGCAGAGATTCAAGAAAGCTCTCTGCTATTTTTTCTATTTCACTCCATTGTCTTTTTTCTTGGCAGGAAGTTACACTTAGAAAGAAGTCAATGGACTATAGCTATGCATTAAAATAGAGTAATTCCTTGATATGAATGGGATTTTGGAGGCTGATCTGTTGTTTTACTGCACGCAAGATATTTTCTTTTTATGATAAAAGTCAGAGGGGGCTTTTATCATAAAAAGTGTCAATTATTGGCATTTGTGGATACCATGGTAGAGACTCTGTTTATAAGCATGACTAAAAATGGGCAGATTTTTTACATTTCTAGGGAAGATACTTGAGTTAACGTTCATATATATTTATTTGCTTAGAAAATTCTGTAATGCATATGCATGCACACATTTTGATTCCTATCATATATGAGGTATATTAGGGGTCTTCAACCCCCGGACCACAGATGGGTACCAGTCTGTGGCCTGTTAGGAACTGGGCTGCACAGCTGGAGGTGAGTGGCAGGTGAGCAAGTGAAATCAACCCCCCCACATGGAAAAATTCCACGAAACTAGTCCCTGGTACCAAAAAGGCTGGGGACTGCTGAGGTATACTATTCATAAGATAAAAAGTAAGAAAGCGAGAGATCTCAATAAGAGCAATGTTTAACTGTAGCACTTCTTTTGCACAGATACACATTGAATGAAGCATACCATCAATCTGTTTTAAAATTGTGCTATTCCCATCTTTTAGCATAAACAAGTGCTACCATTAAGTTTTGGAGAGTATAAAGCCAACCTTTTCAGACACAGCTTTGGATTTCTTAAAACAAACCAACTATTTTCCATCCAAGCAATCCTATTCAGCTAGTTGTTACTTGCTCCTTTTGCTTTATTTTCCAGAACCTATAATCCCAAAATACTCATTTTTCTAAACAGATTTTCAGTAATTCAGATCAACAGGAATAGTCTTCTTTAAGAAATGTTGGCTGATGTTCAGCTTCTGTTTGAACATCTCCCTTCAAGGGGAACCTACCATCTCCTTTGGATTTATTACAATCTAGGACCAGCAACACAATTACTAATACTTAAATGTATGAGTTACAATTGCAGGTATATAGCTCATTTAGAAATAACTAGCAAAGGCACAACAGTCCCCTAGTGGTCTCTATAGGCTGACACACAAAAGCTAGGTACTTTGTGAATTGTATCAATTGGAATACCCACCCCAAAGAAAGAAACATAACCATTATCTGTACACTATGAAGAAGTGATAAAAGAGGGAAAATTAACTCATTGTACAGCCTCTATAAAAGCACACAGTCAATAAAAACATAACTATTTCAATGCTTCCCGAACCATAGAAGCAAATACATTTATTTTAAAAGGTACTCCACCACCAGCTAGCAAAGCCAACACACTAACTTTAAATGTGCCATGGGAAATGTTCTGATATTTGGGCTCAGTTAAGATAATAATCAGCTTTTCCTGGCTGGAATTCAGCCTTTGAGGATTCAAATTCTCTAGGTAATTATTTCTACTGTTGAGCAGCTCTTACTGTTAACTGAAGTATAATATGCCTTTCTGCAATTTTAAGGTTATTATGTTTTGCGCTCTGGATTGATAGAACAGATTATGGCCTTCCTATCCTGATAACTTTCCAAGTACTTTGTATCTTCTCTAAGTTGTCTCTTTTCAAAGTTTTATAATACTCAGTTCTTATAAGGCAGAGGTGTCAAACTCGCCGTGTCACGTGACGTGTCGCGACGTATCGCAACTTTTTCCCCATTGCCAGAGCTGGGGTGGGCGTGGTTTTGGCATCTGGCCCGCGGGCTGGCAGTTTGACACCCCTGTTATAAGGAGTTCCTATCCCAGGCCTTAGTCAAAATTTCATCATGATCTTCGCAATCATCAACAGCTGTGTTCTATCCTCCTGATATGTCTTAATCATATTTCATCCTTTTGTCTCTCAATGGTGTAATTCAGTAATCTTAGACTTACAATTCAAAGGGCGTTGTATTACATAAGATAATAAGCCTCTGGAACCCTTCTGTGAATTATTCTCATTGGGTTTCTGGAGTTCTGCACCATAGTGCTGTCCTATCATGACAACTTTCTTGGCTGTAATAGTGGAATTGATTCATGTATACTACAAATTGTGGGAGGCTATCTCTTTCCGTATCTAGAATAGGATCTCCAGATAAACACTTCAAATGACTTGGGGCTGCTGCAATCAATGCAGTCATCAGAAAAGTAATTGCTGTGGGTGTGGTCCCACCCATCTGCTGGGGAAAGTCTTTAGTAATGAGTTAGAGGATTAAGGGGACTTGGCAGTGCACTGTGCTCAGGCAGATGTTTTAAGGATACTTAGTGTCCCTGATCATAGCTAGCTTAGCCACATGACAAGATTTTGTTATCAACCAATGGGAATAGGATTTTCAAAGAACCTATCATTATTAACTAGTCTACTGCTGCATATTATTGTAAACTTGACACTCAGGAACATAATTCTTGTGGATAAAAAATATGAAAATGTAAAGTACTGCTGCTGATGGGCTCTGGATACCAAATAACCAAAGAACAAAAATAAATAAATAGTTGCCATTTAGCAAGACCCTTTCCTTTAGTGTTTAGTAAAGAAAGTCCTCTGCAGATTTTTTTAAAATTTTCAATTCTCACTCAGTTTGATGAAAGAATTTCATCAGTTATTCATTTTGATGAAAAGGATCATACTTTAGAACTACTTTAAAAAGGAGAAGACAATTATAACATAATGTGATATTCTTACACTTACTTAATTTTGCCTAGCCAAAGAGTATGCTTGATGTCCTGGCTGTCACTATGCTGTCATTTCTTTTAGCAGCCTGCAGTCTTCCCTCCTAATTTCTATACTTCAAAAAAATTCCAAGGAAAACATAATGAGAGAAGACCTCCCATTGAGCTTGTTCATGAGCAATATTGCTATCACCACTAAGGGTTGCAACTGTCCTTGAGAAATTCTTTTCCCCCCAGAGAAATTCAGAAACACCGTTCACCCAATTTCTCTGTTGCCAACATAATTCAATGTATGGATGCAGTGGACCTGTTTCCTTTGTCCTTGAAACTGAGTAGCCATTCTTATTCAGAAGGGTAAGCTGTTGTTCACTGAGGCAAGGGAGTGGAAAGACATGTACACACACCAGAACATTCTGCATATAACTCACATGCTCAAATTTTCCAGATTAGACCTTCTCCTCTTTAATATCCAAACAGAGAAATAACCCAACCAAGTAGTGCTCTTCTTCACTTATTTGTTCATAGAATTCCTTTAAATATTACCACACACATGCCAAACATTACATGACATCAGCCCTCCAACAGGAGTGTTGCTTGGTCAGTATCTTGGTTTGGATGGCATCTGCCTGGTTTGTCACTGAAAAAGCTCACCTGGTATACAAAGGGCCAAAAATTCGAGACTTGCTGGTAGAGTAATAATAATTGAGTTCTCAAAGAACATAGTATTAAACCAATGTATCATTTGTGCTACAATCTCTGAATATATGTAGAGAAAAGAAACTAAACTTCCGCTCACCCCCCCTTCTATGGCCCTGCAGTTTCTCTCCCAGTGCTAATTTTTTTTTCAACCCAGCTCAAAATATTGGACCTGAGTCCAGTAAGAGAAAAAACAGAGACATGAGTGGAGAGGCTATTGCAAGGTGAGTGGTAAGTCAGGACTGCTATCACATGAAATGAATCTGCTATACATTATTAAGCTTCAGTTCCCTGTCAGTGCTAACATAGAGTTTCCGTGAAGCAATGTCAAGAAGCCAGAGTGCTTTGCAAAGAGCTCCCCCAGATAAACAAGGGTATTTTTTTTTAGGGGGAGTGGTTCTTCCAGTTCATAGCTAGAAGTAAATCTTTGCTTCCACCCTGTTCCCAAACTTTGCCTGGTGTTTGGAAGGATGATCTATTGGCTTGATTGCCTTGCCTTTAGTTTTCCACAGCAGTTAGATTACTTTCAAAAATTGCTGGGTGAGATCATCCTGTAGGATAAGCAACACAGTTCAGCTCTCCATAAGAAGTGGCTACATAGCAGAACTCAAAGGGAGAGTTCAGCTTTTCTTGCCAGATTGCTTATGGTCCAGAATCAACTTTACCATCTTCTGCTTCATTCAGCAAGATTTAGATAAATGTAATTTACAGTGATCTATTATAGCTATAAGGCAGAGTTAATATCTGAGATCACAGTTACAAAACAATGTGCTTGTAATTATTATAGTTTAAGCAATTTGGAAGAAAAGAGCAGATGTGACACTGCCAACATGAAGTGCTAGTTCCACTAATGTTAATGGGAGAGTTATTAGTATTATTATTATTGATCAAATTTGTATGTTAAACTTTTTCACTGAAGGCAAGAGAATTTGTAATCTAGTCTAAAATAATCTAATACATATGTTTAGGATTGTTGCCCTAAGGCTAGTTGATTTATAACTTATCACTATGTTCAGTGGCACTTACTCCCACCAAAAATATTTTGTTTTGTCTGGATAAAAATTATATGAGTCACATCATCCCTTGCACTGCTCTGTCTGTCTCTCTGTCTCTCTCTCTCACACACAAACTCTCTCACACAAACGTGCGCATGTGCACACACATGCACACGGTATACAAGAGAGATGGAAGAACACTTTTAAGCAATTTTGAATATATATTTTTTGTGGCAGCATCCTTAATCCAATGATTTCCAGAAGTGCTGGATGGCAAAGTTAAGAATTCCTGGCCAGTGTGGCCAATGGGAATTCTAGAAATTGTAGTTGTGACAGAGTTGGATGGCACTATGTTGGGAAAGACTGCATTGAAAAGCCATGACTTAATAGATAAAAATAAGAGTGAACTCTTAAAGGAAATTTTAATTCTGGAAAATCAGTTTATCATTCTGTCTCGGTCTGTTCTGGGCTACATTTCCCTACAAATTTCTGTTAAGTTCTTTTCAAAATTCTCTTTCCAGGCTCATCAAACACTTCCCAAGACATGCCAAATAAATTTCTTAGCTTTGTATACTCCAAGTACAGTGAAAGAAAGAAAGAAAGAAAGAAAGAAAGAAAAAAAAAGAAAGAAAGAAAAAGAAAGAAAGAAAGAAAGAAAGAAAGAAAGAAAGAGAAAGAAAGAAAGAAAGAAAGAAAGAAAAAATCTTGACTTACTGTTGTTGCTGGGAAGTGTTTGGCTGCCACTGATGGTGCTGGCTGGGGGTGGCGAGAGGGACTGAACAGAGACTGTGTCCTCTTCTTGGGAGCAACCTGCCTGGATAGCTCGGAGGTAGCTGTGGCTCCGGGAACGGAAGTAGCTGGGAAGAGGCAGGTCCAATACTTCCACAGCAGCTGATTCTGCTTCACTGTAAGTCGATTCACACATACCTTCATATTGATCATTCAGCTCTTCTTCTGTTGCCTGCAAGGACACAGCTGGTCATTCTTCATCAAAAGTATCACCCGTTCTCTATATTTCATAAGCTCTCTTTACTGTAAATATGTCTCTTATATTTATTTCATGTCAACTTTTCTTTACCAAGGGGTGCCTTGTTTATTATTATTTATTAATTTGGGCATCAAAAGGTCACAATGGACAAGGTTGTAGCATAATGACATCTCTAATGACAGCAATCCTGGGATTTGAGAATCTTGTCCTGTTGAAGGAGATGGATACTTTCCCTCAATTTTCTAGCTGTATTAAGCCTATCTGAGGTTTAACACACCAATCTCTTTCTATTTTATTTTGTTTTTAACTGAAAAGTCAGAGAGAAATAGCCTCTTCCTAGTTCAGTGATTTGCTTCTGAATCTTACAGAGCCCCAAAATCTACAAAAAGAGTTTGGACAGGCCCTATATGGAGTACATTAGCTGCAAATTACCTATTCAAGTCCTAATTGAAGACACTTTGGTTTTTTTGGTGCAAAGCAAGATTTCTTTGTTTTCCAGTAGGGGCTGAACAACTTGTGATCCAGAAAGCTACATTTTATATTATTGTGACATGCAAGATGCTTGGTTTTGTGTTATCATTAAGGCATCCCAAAGGTGCTTTTTCACAAGGCAACTGGACTTTCTTTTTTCTCTTTGAAGATGTTTCACTTCTCATCCAAGAAGCTGCTTCTGCTCTGAGCTGAAGAAGCTTCTTGGATGAGAAGTGAAACATCTTCAAAGAGAAAAAAGAAAGTCTAGTTGCCTCATGAAAAAGCACCTTTGGGACAACCATTACCTGGATGACTGAGAATCTCCATAGATATCATTAAGGAAGCAACAAATTAAGGAAATTCAAAAGCATGCATTGGATCACCGTATATATCTTTTGGATGGAATATAGCTTGATGGCTCACCAACAAGAAGGGATGTATGAAATTAGCTCACAGCTATTATAAAATGATTTGAGATTCTCATTACATGGATCCATGGAATGTTCATAATTGAGAACATTAACGTGTCAAGGCAATGACATGGAAAAAAGAGATTTTTACCGGAAGTTTAAAACCCTTAAGCTTTCATCTATAATCTCTGGTGAGAAAATCCAAATCTTCTAATCCTGGATCATGTCTATACTTAGAAATAATACATTCTATCCATTTTTCTAAAGCATGTATTTTTAATTTCTCAATGTTCAACATTCTATAGAGTTTTTTCAAATTATTTGTCATGCTACTTCAAGCTAGAGCTAATATTTCCCATCGTATTCTAGATGGTCTTTACCTCACATTCTTTTCAACTGTAATTCTCTCTCTGAGAGATGGGCTATTTGGGTATGATATTTGTCATTCAGACTTAGCATTGATTTCCAATGCTGTAGTAATAGTAAACTGAAGCATTATGGTTGTTCTTTTAATCTTCCTTGCCTCCTTTCTTTTTTCTTTCCTGGCCTCCTGATGACTTCATTTCTATCTCACACTCCATAAGTTGTCATTCAAAGGTATTGATTTTTAGTCATATCAATCTATGCTATGAAAAGATTTTGCTGGAGTTTCATTGAGAGGCAAAAAGGGAAAAGTGCTTTCAATGAAAAGTGAGCTGAGAAGAAAACAGGAAATGTCAAAACTTTATATAATATAAGGAATAAATCCAACTTTTCACTTTTGGTAAATTTTAAATTTTTTTCAAGCATCCCACGGAATTTCCTATCCCACGGAATTTTCTTAAAGTCTGCATGAAAACGGATCAGCATCTTCCAACTCATATACACAATTTTTAATGATTTTTTCTTGCTGTATACGTTCTTCTATGAATTCTTGCACATAATCTTTCTAATATATGCATTTTTAAATAGAAATTTAGAAAAAATGTAAATATTGAGAAGAACTACATCTTGATTTCATTTTTGCTCTCATATTAGTATACAGTATCAATATAGTATCATATTAAGGGGCATTAGAAGATTGTCAGATGGACGGTACCTGTTCTTCTTGTGTAAATATCTGTGGAATAAATGAAGATTGTCCAAATATCTGGAAGAAAGAGTTGGAGAAGATTAAAGCATAAGGGATTGGGATTTCACTGCTTCACTGCAGAACCATTCAACAAAGTGACAATGGTAACCACGGAACAATTTTGACCTGTGACATCCACATCCAGAAGAATGAGCTGCTCTTCTGACAACTAATCAAACACAGCAAGGCAAAACTTAAAATATTACATCCCTAGATACAATTGACATTTCAACAAAACTAAGTCTACATAAGACAATTAGCCTACTCTCTAATTTCCCCTAAACTGATAGGGAATGAAATCTAAATAAAAATGATATTCTGGGAAAATAGTATTTTTGGAACACAACCAAGATATTTGACTCCACAATACTGGGGCAGAATTTTTCCTACACTATCAGAACTAGTAATTAAAGCTATTGACCATTTTAGTTGTCTCTTCCACCAAATTTTGGGTAAGGTTATCAAGGCAGAAAACACACACTGAGCGAGCCCAGTGTAAAATAATATGGACTATAATCCTAGTTATGATTAAAAACAAGACTTTTAATGTTAAACAGTCTCTCCGCTCTCTACTTAATCTGGCTACTGTTAACACACGTATCTAATTCCTTTCTTTTCCTTTCCTTCTTTTTTCCCTAACTATATCTGCACAGAATTAACCATGCATATCTATGAAGAAAGATAAAAACAGCAAAAATAGTCTAACTAGAATATATTGATTTCCAAATATGCATCTGAGTTGCATTGCACTGAAACTTTACATATTGATTACAAACCTCAGATGGATTTGGTAGATGTATGTATATGTTCAGAAGATGAGAATTTAAAGATCAAATAACAAAGAGTGCTGTCCTCCAATTATTAAAATGATGGATTAGATAAACGGATCTTCTCCCTTCAGCTTTCCTTAAAATAGGTATTCAGGGATAGACCTGTCTACCTATACATTTGAAAAGACCCATCTGTACTTTAACAAGAAATAAATGCTAACAGCTTTATAGCATTTCCATCAACTCTACCATAAAGGCATCAGCCAATGTCAGCCTTAACTATCTAAGTGATGCGGTATGCATATAAAATCCTGCATGCTTTCAACCAGGAGTGGAGTGCATAGATACAGCAGTGGGTGGTTTTAGTTTACTTAAACCTATAAATCTCATTGTAGAATCACAAAAAAATGTAATGAGATCTGCATGTACCTCTCCTAATGGAATGGGGAAACTTACTACTGCCGGCTTGCTGCCACCAGCTTGGCGCACCTGGCTTGCCCCAACCAGCTCGCCGTGGGACAATTCACTTTGGGAGAATGCCAGAGGCAAAGGAAACCTCCTCCTTCTTTTCCTCCTTCTCTTTCTCCCTCCCTTGCCATGGGACAGCTCGCCACGAGAGAATGCCAGAGGTGAGAGGAACCTCTACCTCCTCCTCCTCCTTGTGGAGGAGTTGTCCATCCTGTGTGAGTTGTGCCACATTGAGTCAGCTGGGGTGAATTGTCCCACATCGAGTTGGCCGGGGAGAGGTGGCGGTGGCGAGGCAGTGGCAAGTTGTCCTAGACCCTGTCCTAAAGAGTTCAATATGACTTAGTAATAACTATTTACTTTCAAATTTTGGAAAGTTGTGTTTGAGGAAATGTTAAAAGTAAAAATAGCCTACAAATTTCCTTTTCTGCTTTTTGGTACACTTAAAACCACTTTTTAGCAGTGTGCCTGTAATGTATTAAATGGAAAAATTGTTGCTGGATTTAAAACATGTCAACTATTGATTTTATTAGTGGGGCTTCCAATTAGTTCATACTTTTAAAATCCCCCCCCTACTCAATACCTATGTAATCTCATCCTCTTATAATCAACATTTCATAAGAGATAGTCTTGTTTGGTCCAGAGGATCCTGTCAATTGTATAAGTAGGCCCCAGTTGACATTAAGCCTGATTAATATGACAAGGTGTATATCCCAGAAATGAAAAAAAAAAGACAATTGCAGTTTGTAACTCGTTATGTTATCACTGCAAACCCTGTATTTGAGAAAGTTTCAAAGAAGGATAAAATGTGGAAACTGGCATATAAAAGATGGATGGAAAATGATGAGGGAGGAGTGCTTGTTTGAAGGCTTCTTCCCAATTTTAACAACTTGGGAACAAGCATCGGACCCAAACATGATTTATGAAGATGAGAAAGATAACCTCAGTGAGCCATTCAGAAAAGTACTGGGGTCAGTCCAAGTTCTTCTTAGTGCTATGTTAATCAGATTGTGATAGAAAACTCCCTGCTATCCATAGTCTTTTCAGTAGAAAACCTGTTTTCAGATGCCTGTGTGGAAGTTAAAATGGTTCTCAAATAAAATCTTATTTATGCACATGGTGAACATTTTTTTCCAAATTACAAAATTTAGCCTACATTTTGAAACAACTCAAGAAAGCTTAATGTGGTTAGTTTGAAGATCCTTATCACTTTTATAAAGATCATGTTTCATGACTACATTTAAGCATTTTCTTTGGCTATGTTTTTCATGTTTTAGGGTATAACTTGTAAATATTAACTGGATCTTTTTTTAAGAGGCCTTCTATGGTTCTTCTCATTGAATGAGGCCAGGGAAAACACAAAATCTATTTCATTTATATTTAAAAACTTACATATGTTTTATCTGATTACATTCCAGACATGTATATAATAGTTTTTTTCTTTCACTCTCTGATTCTGAACGTTATAATTTAGAATACACTTCAAACTTAAGAACTAGATCTAAAGCTTCCAGGGACAGTCAAGCACTATAAGTTGTTCACAATGTTCTAAAAGTAGAAGCTGAACATCTTTGTATAATTTAAAACCTTAGCTTAGGGATTATCAGGAAGTTGACTTTATGGTTTATCAAGTTTGCTGCAAAATACATTGGAACACAATTGATGTTATTTTATCAACAGTAATAAATTTATAATAAGCAAAACAACTTATTTATTTTATTTAAATATTTATATAGCTGTTCATCTTCAGCCAACTGTGGTTGAAAGCACAGAGCTAGCTCCAGGCTTGAAAAGGCCCTTGAAGTATATCCTGGTGTATCTTACTTACAATGGTTATCCTTAGAATTACCCAGACTCACCCTGAATTGGCAGCAGAAGGCAGCAACAGTATTCTAATTAGCAATAAATAGCAATCAATATTTTATTTTCCCCAGTGCTATCACATACCTAATATTCTATTACTCCATGGTAGGTTCTAACTATAGTCAGGCATACAGTGTATTAGGCCCAAGAACAGTAGCCAGTAGCCAATCTAAAGAAAAGTATTTATTCTTAGGAACTTGCCCAAATTTTATTGAAAAGCCTGAAAAGATATGTAACTTAGGAAACACTTTGACAAAGTTGTTTGGAGGAATAAGCAAGTGGCAAGGCTATCACCTGAATTCTAGGTCAGATCAATGTAACTATTAATTTTAATGGAGAGTCAATACAAAGAAATTCATTCTTCATTGAATTTATCCAGGACATAGACAACATTTGCTACCCATTGGACAAAACTAATATGGCATTTTTCCAGGATTCCAAGAAACTTCCCAAAATATTTTATAGAAAAAATAATTTGACATGACAAATGAAATTTTTTGACAAACATCACAAAAACAAAAATGCTTTTATGTCATAATTGAATCTTACCATGAGGTCTTATTTTGCTGTTCATCACCCATAACCTCTAGCAGAATTGAGACAATGTTGATCTCCCAATTCTATGCATGAATAACTACTCTTTGATGATGTCCTTTCTCAACATGTGATGAAGTATAACGTCTTTATATTCAGAAAGATTGTTATCTGGTTACTAGTCTTGTAAAATGTTTGAACCAACTGAGATATCACTATAATGAGGTTCAGTTTCCAGGTTTTCCTTTTTCACAATCTCAGTATATACTACAAACCCAGTCACTTTGCCAAACTTTCACCAAGAGCTATCTCTATCTTTAGGCAAAATAATGTGATTGCCTCAGATGGCAAATTCTGAGGGAGGAAGGCTCTATCTCCTTCACACTTCTTAGCTATTAAGTAAGGATATTTAAACACATGTTTAGAGCTCTTCAGAAGCACATTAAACACATGACTAACAGCAGCATGTCTTACAAGTGAAGCCTCCCTCCTCTCCCTCCCCCATATGGTACAGCCCTTCAGGATATAAGCTGACATTCAGGCTGATTTTGGTTTCAAATTTAAATCTTTGAGCTGAGAAATAGTTTGAAGATCTTCTGGAACCAGGAGAATAATTTGGTTTGAAAGATTCAGATTGTCCGCTACCCAAATTAGAATGTGTGTCCAGGGACTGAAGCGTAAGGAGCATGCCCACACCAGTGACCAAGCGGACTCCCTCCCTAAGAATGGCTGTCTATGATACCAATCAAATCGTCATAACACAGGTTATATAGTGCTCACTTTGAAACTACCATGGCTTGTTGTCTGCTTATGAGGGAAAACACTACTTTAAAACTAGAAGAGCTCTGAATGACTTAAGGCTGTCTCAGGAACAGTTTGGGGAAGAAATGAAAGCAGCATCATGAAGATTGACAAAAAAAAGAAACATAATCATGTTGTAGTTACAAACGGGAAAACGTCTGAAATAGGAAGTTTAGAAGGGGCATGGTAGTCTCAAAGTTTATGTCTAACAATATTGAGGATTTCAAGATCATTACAGCATCAGGGATAATCTGGTCCCCTACCAATATTTCAGAATATAATTCCCACGAGCCCAAGTAATATCTCCAGTGGTAAAAATTATATATCATTGACCAATTCTCAGAGGATTAATGAGGTGTAATGGAGGAAGAGGCTACTCTAGGTGGTAGCAAAGAGAGTTATATGTATTTCTTTTATACCATCTAGATTTTTTCAGGCCAGATGCTCTCAAGACATTAATGACTTAAAGAGATTGTTGGAGAGAAATGTTATTACTGCTCACCAATGAGAGCACCACAGTTTAAGAAAAGAGCTAAGGGGAAGGACAAAATATCATGTGGACATCTGTCTGTCTGTCTGTCTGTCTCTGTCTGTCTATCTCTATCCATCCATCATTTATCTCTAATTTATATAATTTCCATCTTACAAACAAGTGACCTTGGGCATCTCAGCATGCTCTTTACTTCTAAAAGGGTTATTACTTGGAAAATATACAAAATATACAAAAGTGATTGGAAATATGGAAATATAGTATGAAGTAAATCAGGGAAGATTTTTTCAGAAAGGAAATGAAGAATGCAAAAGGAGTAGAATCTAATTATTCCTTATCAAATTGTATTTTACATTTTTCCATGCTTTGTCATTCCAGCTTGTTTCGGTATGTTATTCTGCTCATGTTCTCTGGCTCTCAGCCTAATTGACCATCCATAGTATCTGGTTATTAGGCTGATTATGATCTTCCCTAGTTCTACATTCAACTTAATTACTGAATTGAAAACAGTAATCTTGACCTTTGTTATCTTTTCCTCTTAATAGAACTGCCAGATATCTGCAATCTGGAGAAATTTAACTACCCATATCTTTCTAAAAGTAGCTGTAGAAAGAAAGAATAATCAGTGCATAAAGCTGATGTGCTGTTTATACTCTTTCTGGCATTTCTGAGCCACAATTTCATCAGAAGTCTCCTGGATGGTACCTTATTGGGACCTTATTAATTCCAGGGGACTTTTCTGTCTGACTGTTACTGGTTTGATGGCTGTAAAATGGGTAGAATCAAATTTATGAACTTAAATCATTAATAACTATTACCTAAATTGAAGCTTCATTAAAATACTGGCTATTTGGACAATAATCAATTACAGAACCTATCAACTCAACTTATTAGCCTTCTTGAAGCACAGGATAATCTCTAATCTGAGACCAGATGCTGGATTATATGGAATATTGTTCTGATCTGGCAGGAGTCTTTTTATCTTGTAAATATCTCCAAATAAAGACTTCATTTTCCTCATGTGCTTGTTTAGGCAGCAAAAATTGTTGCCAAATAGATAGTCTTCAACATAGGATCAGAATTGGGTTAAGTGATGTCATTATGTGAGTCACACCTGATTTTACAATCTGTTTTACTATAGTTGGGACCTGAATCACAATTGTTAAGTGAATTTGGTTTCTTCCATTGTTTGTCAGAAGCCTCTTGGGAAGGTTGTAAATGGCAATCATGGGACCCTGGGATGCAGCAAATGTCATAAATATGTGCCAGTTGCCAAGCACCCAAATTTTGATCATTTGACTATGACAGTCATAAGGGAGAGGACTGATCATAATTCACTTTTTCAGCACTGTTATAACTTTGAATGATCATTAAATGGAATGGTCTACTGTAAGTCAAGAACTATCTGTACAAAGTTCATTTGGTATTAATAAGTTCAGGATCTGAAGCTCAAGTTCTGCAAAAATGGAATAAGCTTTAGAGCATAGGCATCAAACTTGATTGTGTCACGTGATGTATCATGATGTATCATGACTTTTTTGCCTTTGCGGAGCTGGGGTAGGCATGGCCTGCATGTGACGCATCCAGCCCGCAGGCCACCAGTTGGACACCCTTGCTTTAGAGGGAAAATTGTCTGAAAAAGTGAGGGGACAAGAAGACCTAACCTAGGAGAAATAAAGATATCTCAGTGATTAGAAAATAATTTAGAATGAAAAGGAATAGCTGAAAAAGGGCAAGTCTAGGCAGAACTCTCAATTAGATTTCTCTATGTGGCAATTCTGTGCTACAAATATATATTTTATTTTATTATATGCAACTCTTGATGACTACAATTAATGCAATTATTGTTATCTCAAATGTTTATTAGGAAATTTTAGTGTTATGTGGAGTAACTAATATATTACAGAGAAGCATTTTAAGACCTATGAAGAGCTGTGATGGGTTAGACTTGAAAATTCTATGTAGTCTAACATCTTTCTGTCCTCAAGTGCTTCTGTGAAGAAGAATCCTGCAATTTGGTGTATGTATAAGATGGTTAGATGACATGACATGTCTGAACTGAATATAGGTAGATATGCTATGCAGGAAATAGATGAGCTGATTAAATGTAGGGAAAGTATCTGACTATAAAGATAATATTTCATAAATGCACTTTAAATATATTTATTATTAGTTGCATTCTCATGTATATACCCTGCAGTAGTAATCTCTTGCAGCTATTTGTATAGTATTAATATGTGAGGAGAAAGAGAAGAGATTCAAATAAAAAATGTAATCGGAAATGAAAGTATTCAACTTCACAACTGGAAATGCAAAATCAGCTTTAGGTTCCCATCAGCATTTTTGCAGAGTAGTCTTTCACAACTTAGAACTCTCCAGATGTGTAGAATTTACTTCCCATAATTCTCTATCCACACATGAACACATATCTAGAGCTGAACACATATCTAGAGACCATCAAAGCTGGAAAGGTCTATTATAAAGCAGCCTTTTTTAGCTTTGGAAAAAAAAGCTTCTCTCTTGTCTCACTTCTTTCTTTGAAAATGGCTTTTGTTGTGTTTTGTGGATAGCTGTTGTTATGTTGAATCTCACCTGATCGATGCAACTGGACTCATTCAGGTTTTCTGAGATTTGATTGTATTCTTCCTCCCAGCTTGGAAATTTTGGTGGCAAAAGGATCTCAACAGAATCAAGACGATCCAGGCTTCTGTGGAATGAGGATAAAGAGTTTGAGATAAGAAGACTGGTGTCATCAACATTCCTGGTTATGGTATTGTCAGAGACCATTGCTCTTAGCACCAGGTTTTGGGAGTTCTTGAGTAAATTGCAATCAATGTGCTTCTTTCATGAATGAGGTCATTTCTTTCTCCTCCTCCTCCTCCTCCTTACTTCTGTCTCATTATCTATTATCAATGGGAGAAATTCATTTAGTTTCCATATGAGTACAAACTTTTCTAATTAAACGTTTTCTCATCAAAGTATGAACTGAAACTCAGCTATCCTTCAAAAAGCATACTTCAATTATGTAAACAATATGCAATTTATATTCAAAGATGTATTGATCTCAAGCTTAGTTTTGGCCCTTTTTTATGGCATGGGAAGACTTACTAGGAAAAAACGGAACCAACTAAGCCAGAACAAAGCATCCAGTGGCCACTGAGTGGCAGTCATGTTCTACATATAGGCTGCACATTTCTGAACAACTTGCATTTCTAAAAGTCAAAGAATAAAGCTGCAAGGGAGCATTTGCTTCCTCAAACTCATTTGGATACGTATGTCTCCAAGACTCCAGCAAACTCCGTTTAAAACCAATCTTCCTGAACTGCAAAAAAGCATTTTGGAAATGGCCCTCATGGTTTGTATGAAGAAAGTTCTAGATTCAACATCTAGAATTGAATCTCCTTTAGGGCTGCTGCATAATAGGCAATATCTTAATCTATGTAAAGATGAGGTAACCAATTCATTTTCTCCATTATACTGTAGCTACCATTGTTTGATTAATCCCAGGCACTGCTTTCCCCCCTCACTTCCCAAGGAAAAATAAGTTAGCTAGCTGAAGGTTATTATCAAAATATATAACTACTGTATAATTACAATCTGGAACCTCTTGCATTTCAATTTTTTTTCTAGTTGTGGTGATTATGAATGACAATGAGAAACAGGAAGCCTTGGGTACAGCTAGTCAATGCATGATTGATACCGTAAGAGGATTCAGGTTCTAGAAGCTGCCACTCATATATGAAATATTTTCCTGACTATGTGATTCTTAATTAAAATAATCACTGAGATTTTTTAGTTACTGCTTTTGTTATATTTCAGCATACATATTTGGGAGAGGTTGTACAGAATGTGTTATTTTATACTTGAGAAGAGGTTGTATATTCTCTTAGATACAAAAATCAGACAAGTCTATCTGATGTTCTGCCTGCCTGTATACCTATTATGCTCTTGTTGGAACCAAGAACAAAAGAATAATAGGTCTAGTATATTCACATATTATAAAACAACTAGAAGTGAGAAGAAATATTTTGATTTATTCCAAGTCATCCAGTGAGCTACTCAGATTAAAAAAAATGACTGAGTATAGTTTATGATAGGAAGAGCTTGGGATTCTCAGAAGCAAGCAGAAAGGGCAAAGGATAATAAGCCATCTTAAATTAAAATTAAGTCCTAATGCATTCAATGACTCTTGCTTCTTTAGGGCTATGTTCAAACAATATCCTTTACTTGAAGTTTGTTTCAAGCATTCGTCCTGGTGATATTATGGACCTACCATATTGTTTTCTCCTCCAGAAGTGGTTTCATTACCCTCTTGTATTTTTTTAAATAAAAATAGTTATTGTTTGATAATGATGAACATTTGAATGACTGCAGTCCATTTTTCTGATGTCCTGATGTTTTGCCTACAGATGTGGCTGCTATCTTTAGAGTCAGAGTCAACTGCTTTGTAGTATGCTAGAGTAGTAAACTAGAACACGGCCATTCAGCTCAAAAGCTCATCACTGCTTGATTGATCCTGATCATGAAAATTGACACATACATAATTCATGGTCTAAGCAAAGCTCAAGGCGCAAGGGGGGGTGTCTTCTGACTAAGTCCAAGTACTAATCAGTACCTGCTTAACTTTTTCAAAATCTTCAAGGTTGGCTGGCTGCTCCTACCTGTTGTAAAATTTTCTGGGTACATACAACTCTTTCAACCATAAACTAACTATAAGTAATAAGTTTATAAATCAAATTAAGTCAGGGAAACACAGCAAAATTTGGCTTAGCATGTTTTGTAAATGCAATTACTAAGCCTTTAACGTGTTAAGTCTGTTGTAAAAACACCTAATAAATATGCTTAAAATTATTTGAAACATATTTTTTTCTTCTTCTATTCATTTGTGTTTGAGACTGCCTGAAAATTCACTGCAGTTTTCTTGGTAAGGTTTTTCAGAAGTAGCTTGCCATTGCCTCCTTCCTAGGACTGAAAGTGACTGGCCCAAGATTATCCAGCTGGCTTTGTACTTAAGGTAGGACTAGAACTTAAGGATTCCTGGTTTCTAGCCTGATTCTTAACCACTACATCAAACTGGCTAAACATATATTACTGTAAACTAAATCAATGGGATCTGAATCAGGTTTATTCAAAAGTAATTCCCCCTGAGAAGTTGCATATTCAGGTGGAAGAAACTGCATTGTTTCTTCTGTTGTATAGGAGTCTAAAATTGGTGTCTGGCTCTTCAGTAGCAAAATATGTGTGTGAAGAATTATCTGCTATGTTTTACAAGCTGGTGCTCTTAAGTATATGTGCTTGCAAAGACTGCTTATTAAAGTTTTTGACAGATGAAACT
The DNA here is from genome assembly GCA_023970755.1 of Azemiops feae. Taxonomy (NCBI): domain Eukaryota; kingdom Metazoa; phylum Chordata; class Lepidosauria; order Squamata; family Viperidae; genus Azemiops; species Azemiops feae. The sequence continues at coordinate 1,351,602 of JALGBA010000862.1, read as the reverse complement.
CCAAACATACAGTAGAGCGTGAGAAGTCACATGGCTGTGCCACTGTGCATGTATGTTTCTGAATGATAATTTGATTTTTATGAATTGTCACATTGATTTGACAACTCAATTTGACTTTCAGAAACTCTGTTTGGTGATGTTATTGAATTGGCCTTGAATCAAATCCCTCAATCACAGCTTTTTAAGATGCCCTTTAAAGCAGGGCCGCAGCATGCCAGCAACCAGTCCGCACAAACAAGCAAAGCCCCATCCGCGAGATGCAGGCAGCACACAAAACCATGCACCCTCCGGTCCACAGAAAAACCTCTCTCTATGGAACCAGTCCCTGGTGCCCAAAAGATTGGGGACCTCAGCTTTAAAGTAATCAGTTTAAAAACTGAACCACATGTCCTCCCTGCATGGCCAGCAGATGGCACTAAATTGTGTATAGTACTTTTTCTGCAACAATCAAGACAGGTGAGCTACTTTATTGATTATGCACTGCAGCCATCAACAACTCTCCTGAAGCCCAGTCGATTGTATTTGATTTATACAAGCTGTGTTTTGAAACAAAATCCTTTCCCCCCACAGAGTACAAGAGCAGAACAATGATCAAAGATGGAAGCTAGGTGTAGGATTTTTACTTTCTTATTTTTAAATCATTGTTCTGTTGTTATACCTCATCTTTGAGTACTTTGCAAACATTATGTGTATCTTATGCTGGAAAAGTTGGGATAAAAATATTAACTCACTCTTTAACTTCATTTCTGTTTTACATACATACATATGTGCACATCTATAAACATATACAGTAAATTATGCCCATCCCTGCTTCCTGAGCAGCCATTGGTTACCAGCTGGCTTCTGGGTGCAATTCATTATTACCTATAAAACCTTACATGTACAGGGCCTGGCTATTTCTGATTGTTTATGCCCATCTAGGTAGATTAAGCATAATGTGTATGCCTTCATTCAAACAATGCCATATATCAGGAATTAGAATGTCCTTCTCTGTTGTGGCACCTGCCCTCTGGAACAATATCCCCCCAAAATTCATATGACTTTGACTCTACAGTTGTTCAGGAAGTTGTTAAAAACATCGTTAGTTTTTGTTGATTAGAGAATGTTTGCATATTTTTTTTCTATTTTTTTTCTGTGTATTGTAAACCACTGAGAGTCCTTTGGGAATTAGGCAGTCTCCAGATCTAACAAACAAATGAATAAATAAATCAGGCTGATTACAGCCATATTGGGAAATGACAGCCATAAAGAGGCTGAGTCCAGTTCCCTCCATACAATAAATATTGTTCATGGAGTGATCATCTGCTCCTTTCTGTTGCTGGTTTCACAATTCATTTTACTTGTTCTGACTGCTGTTCCTCTGGTAACTTCATCAACATTCTGAACAAAGGCCTCTCACATTCTAATTTTTCATCAGTGAAAGGCAACTCAACCAGCTTAACTCAAACTAGCAAATTCTATCTGTAAGAAGGGATGTGTGCCTCCTGCCATCACTATATACCCTGAATATCATCCCATTTGCATTGATAAAGCAGGACACTTGAGTAATTTGGAGGGATGGAGCTTAAGTTGCGAAAAAATCAACTATCTCTTTCTGCTAACAGTTGCAGGCTGATCAATTAAATGGCAAGGAAATGTGTGCAAGGCTCCTAAATGTTTGGTGGGCAACAATAGAGGGAGTGCAGGTTGCCCCCCCCCACACACACTGCAGAAAATAATAGTCATTCTTGCTGGAGGTCAGGATATCTAAAAATACCCATTCTTTTCTTCTGTGTCAGAAGTCACTCTCAGAGGTCTCCCACATTTTTCTATCATTGACCAAGTTTTGTTTTTCTTGTAATAAAACTTCCTAAAGTTGTTACAGTTTGACATGGAATCAGTTAGACAGAGAGGTAGTGGGCTTCTTTAATTGGAAGTGTTCAAGTGGTTATCAGACATCTGTTGATCAGGAATAACTTAGTTTGGATTCCTGCACTGAAAAGAAATTGTATTAGACGGTCCTTTCCAATTCTAGGATTTTTGGATTCTATGTTTTATCCACTTCTGCCTTCCTCTTCTCCTTCTAGACCCCTTCTTTCTACATGAAATTAGACACATTCCCTCCCTTCTGAAATTCACTTGAGCCATAGTCACCACAGATGTTGTACTACTAAAACAGGAAATTCTGAAGTTAGAAGGATGTACCTTTGAGCGGTGCTCTGCTCGCCCAATGACTGTTGAGTGGCCTTGAGGTAACTTTGCCTCCGTGCTGCAGTTTTAGGAGATGGCTTGGGGCTGGTTTCTGAGTCCTCACTGTCATCATCACCCATGGCTTTGATATAACTCCCACTTCTCATGCGCCGGCATGGGATTTCATTGTCTTTGTCCCTAGTCAGCATATTATTCCAGTCTCCCTGAGGCACCTGTGAAGGACAAAAAACAGAATATGGTAATCATCTGTGGCAAAGAAAATAAAAGGGGCAGGAAATATAACAGCTAGATTGCTAATGGATGGGGAGAGGCCCTCTGAAAGATGCTTTCCTTTTTCAAAGGCCATTTGTTGGACATAACAGAAGAGGGCCACTTTTTATATCTCTCTTAACCTAGAGAAATAATTTTCTCAGAAGGTAGATTTACTTGCCTCTAGCTGCCTTTTAGCAAGGGGTGAAGACCTTCCACTTTAGTCAGAATATGTCAGCTTGTGCTAGCGTGTCTAGTGGTTTTAGTGGTTTTCATGATATTTTTCATCTTTGTGTTTTATTTTCATTATGCATTGACTGCGTTATGGCAGCAAGGTGAGATAGAGGTGAAAGATAGAAAATCCTCCACCTTCTCATCATCTGAAAGATAAAAAGTACTACAAAATATCAGGCTAGCAATTCATTAATTCAGCCTCACCAGAAGTAATGAGTTTCTGATGAAATAAAATCATACAGGAACAGACAATTTCATGTATAGCAAGCAATTTACAGACACTGTTTAACTATGCATGCTTGAAATATCTTCTGAAATTCTTTATTTATTCAGCTAAAGACTTACAGGCTATGACTATATGTTATTTTCAGAGCAGTGATTAAAAAAAATCATCTGAGGCCATGGCTCACAGATCAGATCTGGCAGATGGACTTCTGATGTGACATTACAAGGCTCTAAGAAGGTCCTCTTTCCTACCTCTCATGCTGAAGACTTGTTTTCTATTTGAAAGGAAAAGCTACTGTTACTCTCTGTGTGTATGTTTATGGGGAGTGAGTGAGGCAAAGAGAGGATGTTATATAGGTAAGTAAATTTATGTAATTTAATACTTCCCAACTTGTCCATTTTGGTCTTTGACCCCAGGTACAACATGGTTCTTAGGAGAAAAAGAAACCAACTAATGAACTTCCCCCAAAACTGTCTTAGGCTGCAAAGCTACTACTGTATCTACCATTATAAGTGGTAAACACCAAAGGGGAGCATTTTTTATTTGTTTATGCCATAGTACAGAGATCCCCAACCTTTTGGGCACCAGGGACCGGTTCCAGGGAGAGAGGGTGCGTGGTTTTGTGTGCTGCCTGTATCTCGCGGATGGGACTTTGCCTGTTTGTGCGGACCGGTTGCTGGCATGCCGCGGCCTGGTACTGGTCCATGAACGGGGGGTTGGGGACCCCTGCCATAGTAAATGATCTGGCTACTGAGGCAATGGTATAACCATATCACCAAGTACATAGTTTTCTTTTTCCTTTTTGAGTCAACAGATATATAGTACCACCCTTGCTTAGCATATTAATGGAACTGCCTGTTGACCAGACTAAAGATGGTTATGAGAGAACAGTAAGAACTAATGTATTCAGCAGGCAGCTTTTTAAAAGATTCCATTCTTCTGAAGTTTCTAAAAGTTCCACAATGTAATAAAGGCTTGGTGTTCCCAAACTTAAAATAGCTATTATCTCCATTAGCTATGAAATCTGTTAGCTATTAAAATTCAACAGCACCTATTTACTGCATGTTCATACTGTTGTTCATGTTGCAAGTCTTTGCAAAGTATTAATGTTTATAAAGGTGTCTGAGTTTTAATTCCAACTAGTTGTTTCTACAACACTTGCAGAAAACTGCCCAGCATGATTTCCCCTGCTCACAGCAGCATGCATGGCAGGTGGCATGCAGTACCAGCAAAACAATTGCAAGGCACCTTAGTGGTAGCTGGTTGATTGCTTTCTCTGTGTGCCATAGGCAGCTGCATCTCAAGCTTGAGGATGGCTGGAGCCTCTCAGTAGTCCCAATCATCCTGTCATCCTGTCCTAGCAAGTGGCCCAGCTCTGTAGGATAGGAGGCAGCAAGCTCATTCTAGAGCTATGACATTTCATGTGCCACAGCCTACAATTAATATTTGCGGAAAAAACAAGAGTCAGGGAATAATGTAGAATGCATAGGAATATCTGCGTTTCTTTCTAAATTGGAGGGTCTTTTGTGGAGTCCCTTTTTTTAAAAAAAATACATCAAATCCATTTTGTATTTCTAATCATTTTTGGTACCAACAATGTTTTGGGATGGCAGAAAAGTTGCTTTGCCCTGGCTTTGATGGTGAGATTTTTAAAAGGATACTTAAACCAGCCTTCTCCAACCTTATTTACACCAGAGATGTTCAGGGAACAGCTTCCAGCATGCATTGCTAACATGATATTCCACCCAATCTGTTTGAATCAATCTTCTACTACCATATTAATCAGGAATGGAAGCAACTTTTGGACAAGAAGGTGGTCAGAGTTTCAGTCCCAGTGGCTAGAAGAGAATCCAAGGCTGCACTCTGAACACCAAATTTACCTTCATAGTGTCCTATAAAGGTATTGACTGCCTCTACAAGAGATGGTAAAGCAGCAGGGGAAGAAATAGATAGGGGGCTGCTTAAATGCTGTCTTGTCTCCTAATTCTTGTAAAAAGACAAATCTTAATAAAAGGTCCCAGTGACAAATGTCCCTAATCACATGTCAGTATCTCTGCTGGGATCATTAGTTTTGACCTTTCCCATGCATGCTGTTGGCTTCTCCATGAACTCTTAATTTCAGATGCAAAAATGCTGCTTGCCTAGAGATGAAATTCAGCTTTCAAAAGCAATACTCTGCATTCCCAACAGGGGAAAAGCACAGCCACTAGATATACACAGGAACTAACTGAGCCCTGAAACTCTTGGAAAGAAGCAGAAGACTCTCTTTTGCTTCCCACTTGCTGATTTGGTTATTTGGGTGGCTAAAACGTAGACTTTCTTTGCTGGTTAATTACTAGACTTATCATCTCCCTGCACTCAAACTTATTGAAAACTACTGTTCTGTGGTCTTCTCATGAGGAACAGCTATCCAGAATGTGGGTAATCTCCTGTTATCTGCTTATCCAGCGAAGTTCCAAAGAATCAGTCTACTCACTGATTCCTTGGTCTTTGCTACAGTTATCAGCTCCACTTTCACAGAGTAATCTTCAGTTTACCACACTGCCCCTGGAAGTCATCATAATACTTTATAATTTATTAATTAAGCTTGCATGCTGCCCAACTCTCAAAAATTCTGGGCAGCTACTGAAGAAACTTCATCTCATCTGATCTTGAAACAAGCTAAGTATGGTCAAAGTGTTCGGCTTTAGTTGGAAGGCCAGCAGCAAATCCTTGGATTGGGAGCTAGACAAGAACATTAAAAGATCTGGGAAGAAAGCACTGGCAAACCACTTTTATATTTTTGTCAAAAAAATTGCCTGGACATTGATGTATATATGCAGTCCTTTGGAGTTTTGCTTGTTTCAAATAAATATTAACTGGTTGTGTTCAGTTTTTGATTGGGAACTACCCAGAATTGGCTGAAGTGTATAAATGTTTTAAATAAATAAATTGAAGGAATCTTTAACTTCTTTCTTAAATGTATACTCTTTCCTTTATCCATGAATGGAGGTGCTACCTAGGGAGAATAGAAGAGGGTTTTATATAATCTGAACAAGGCTTGCACATTTGAAGGGGCCAATTCTCTCCAGTTGCTGGTCAATATGTCACAGTTCAGCCCAATCAACTTTATATTTAGCACACCAATTAAAATTGCTTTTATAGTCAATAAAACCTGGCCTTTATTTGTGCTCTCAGTTAGATTAAGGCATCTGAGTATGTTACTACTGGTGGGAGACAGACCAGAATCTTGTGGCCTTTGTGTTTTCAGACATGGGGCAAAGGGAAACAACCATGCTTTAACCTTGAAATCTAGGTAAAACCCAACACAAATCAGTCCTAGTTCTAATTATACATTCAGAGCATAACCACCCAACTGGAATCTGATTTTAAAGTGCAAAACCCATGACTGAAACAACTGGCCTAAATGTTTATTTTTCCTGCTTCTTCATCACTTGTTTTTTCTAACTGTCTCTGAAAAGGTATCTGAAAATTGGCACTCTATTAGGATAATTTGTTTGGTTCTAATATGGTAATTAGTTAGCTGTGGATTTTTGATTTCAGATTTTGGAAGAATTTGTCTTTAAAAGAGTAAAACAAGTGAGAGAAGCTCCCTGCTATAAATACATGTATGTATTTCTTAAAATAACAACTCAGTGTGCGGGGCTCTTTCAAACTATAGAGCATCAGAGGATCACATCCCTGTCCCAAAGAACATATCTAAAATAGGATATGAGAGAAATAGAGGAAAAAAATGTTGAAGGAAGGAGTATGTGATTAGGTTGAGATACCAACAAAATAAACACAAATGAGAAACATTCCTTCTGGCTGCAATCCTATGAACTCTTAACCAAGTGTTTGCCCCACTTATCTGTTTCCAAGCAAACATGTCAACAATTGTGACATGTGAATCCAAAGCACTTTCCCACTTTCATTTAAGGGTATCTAAAACATTGGGCACTTTCACTTAGCAAAAAATTTAGTCCTCATACCTTCTGCAACATGTTTGCATTGTGACATGAGTGTCCTTAATATCATATTTATTATGATACTTCTTCCCATTTAGGACTTTTCCATACCACAGCCTTAAACTGCTTGAACTGTGTGCATAAAGCGGCTGAAAATTATATAGCCTCTTCCTCTACTTTGCCCACTGTGAGATTCTGTCTGATATTCTGTCCAGACCATGATTCCTAGGAGAAAGACATCTAACTTGAAAATACTGTATTATTTCTATGTGTTTGAAAAAGGACAACATGGATGAAAAAGGCACGAGGCCAACTTGGGTGTATGAAAAAAAATCTAATGGAAATTAGATCAGTTTTATGGAGATGTAAATTAGCAAATGATTCAGCTCATTGAAGACTTTAGTGTAGGTGGCTAAGAGAGGCCAGCAGCATGTCCCAACGGTACTATTTTAGCAGCCATTCTTGTTTTAAATTGATGGTGAAATGAATCTTCTTTCTTGGGACCCAGTTTGTAGAGCACTGACCATGAAATTAATTTCTACCAAACAAGATTCTGCATTTCTAAACAATACATGTTGCTATAGATAGCTTACTGCAGAAGTTCCAGTCTTTTTAAGGTGGACCATTTGAAATTTTGAAGGGCTTTTGTGGGCATACTCCACTAATTAGTTAGAAAACAAACTGGCCATTCAGCCTAACCCTTGAGGGTTTTTTTTTAAACCCAGTTTTCCCTTGTTTAATTCTCTGGAAGATGGTCACCTTTCCAAACATTTTTATTTTCCAAGAATCCCTTTGGGCACCCATATATTTGATGATGGAGGCTGATACTTAGCTTTGTTCCATGACACTTTCCCAGTTTGTTTAAAAATGAAGAAGGGCGGGGGGGGGGGAGGAAAAAAATCAAAACTTGAAAATGAAGTTGGACAAGAACCTTGGTGAAAGTAAAGGGAGATGTTTGCAGGGCGATTGGTGCTTGCAGACATGCCACATTACACAACTTTAAAAAAACCTTGGACTCAAATAATAGTTTGTTTGCCATAGATGAGAAAGAACATGCATTCCATGGAAGTTAGGAAATTCTTCAGCACCCAGGACAGAGATCAAAACAACATTGAAACAGGTTGCATTTTAGAATTTAATGTTGCTTCTCTTATTGCTTTTTGCAAGTAGATTTTGGCTTTCATCCATAGTGGATGCAGACAGTATCAATAATCTATGTTTTCTGAAAAATCTTCCCATTTTCTCCTTCTACACACAACCATTATTTATAAAGACTTTTCCCCCAACCCAGATGTATTGGAATGCAGCTCCCCAAATTCCCACCCTGCAGCGCATAGAACTATTATTCAAGTATATGAGAAAAGCATTTCCATTTCCATTTATCTAAATTTAAGCTATTCAGTTTTATATGAACTAACTTTCTTGCAGAGATCCTATTCTACCCTACACCATCTGCAGGGTATGGCAAACAAAGTGGTGGCTGCAACACTGTAATCGAAGATCCAATTGTTTTTTATCTGTGTCAAAATGTGCACCTGCACTCCACTTTAATTTTGTGACTGCGTTATGTGAGAAAGACAACTGACAGATGTTTTGAACCACAAAGCCGAGCACATTTTCAACAGAGTATTTTCTTATTGTTTTAACAGCTTTGTTTGTTTGCTTTTAATATGTGCCCAGCTGACTAATCATCTCTGTGAAGATTCAGTTTTATTAGGTGTATCTGAAGGTTATGTTTCCCTTGCATTTACTGTATTAGTTACCTATTAGTTCCATCTGAGGATACTAAGGAAGTTGGAGAAGAGAATTTTTAGGACAGAGGGAGGTCTGCCTTCTACACAGAGGGAAACTCCACTGCCATAAATGTGTCAAAAGCATTCTCTGATATTCTAAAGCAAGGGAAAGGCAAATGAGTGGAAAATCCATCTTGCATTGTAATGGCACTCACATAAGAGAGATTTAATTAAAAGAGGGAGTTTAAGGACAAGCAACTGTCTGTATTATGCAACCTGCCCTGATTCTTTTAAGGTAATCTTTATTATATATTTATTTTAATGAATAAAATAAAATTGTAGATACAAATAATAAACTGGATTGCATAATATATTTTCAGACTTAATAATCACTGAAGAAAAGGGGGAAAAGCAGTGAAGAAAGGTCCTAAATTTGGATGACTTGCATTTTACTCATACATATCCAAAAACCTCAAGTTTCAGTGGTCTTCATACACCCTTGAGTTCTCAGAAAATTCTACTTGCATTAAATGTGCTATCCCAATTGCCTATGGCTCTCCTACCTGTTTCACCTGAATTCCCTCTTAAGGGAACTACTGACAAAACCTATCAGATTTTATGTACCTTGAGCTGCTCTTAGTGCTGCCATAAGGAGAGAAATTCTACTTTAACCCCGATACAGTGAAAGATAATGTAAGGCTGTATTACTTGTGAGCTGAGAATGAGATAAAAGCAATGTCATATGGCCACAGAAGAAAAAAAGATCTTGCCAGAGCATATGTGTGCCATAGTTAGGGGCACCATGCAAATGGAGAAGAGCCCCTAGTTTTGATCTTTTCCCTTAAGCATTGCTAAGCTCCAGGTATGTCAGAGCACAATTTGCAACAATTTTTCAAAAGAGGCTCAGCATCAGGATGAAAGAAAACCAGTTCTTGCTAAAGGCAAGGCTGAGTAGCTAAGAGCACTGACGACTCATTATCAATGCTTAAGTAATAGCTTTGGCTTCCTGACCATTCCAGTTGCTCAGAATACCCATTATTAACAGGAGAGCTTTGATTATTTCAAGTAAGCACTAGCAATGCTGAACACCAGTTAGGGGTCAGCTAGCCTTCTTTATCTGATGCAGCCTGTAAAAGACCTTCAAGGTCCCTTCCAGCCTTATGATTCTATAGCTTCCTCCCACAGGTTCTATTTCATTGCACTTGATTAGTTGTTTGCTGTAACAAATTATTGCAGAATTCTGAAATACATTTTTCCAATTCCTGAAACTTTTTTTTTCATATTTTAAAAAAGCAATCTTATTCAATCTAATGAAAAGAAATGGGAATTTGATGAAATGGACTGATAATAGGATTTGTCTTGCACTTGCTTTACTTGCAGAGTGATCAAGGGACAGGTTTGAGGGTCTTATCTTTAATTGTACAATTATCTCTTGAAGCCTCTCTAGTTTCCTTTGGGTCAATCAATTTACAAGGGAAAATTTCTGGAGGGAACTTCTATACTGCTTTATTAGATGAAGAAACAGCAGCCATTAGGGAGGCTGAAGAATGATGGAGAGATATATAACAGATGAAACAGCAGCAATCTCCATCTCTTTGCAACTGTTAAGAAAGGTCACAAATACCAACCAAGACATTCTAAAACATCACAAGAATAAGACTGAGATACAAACTTTTGGGAAACTGCAGGGAAGATTCTGATACAGCATTAAATCTAAAAAAAATCCTTAATTTTGGCCAGACAGCTTCTGTTTAAATGAGTTCAGCCAAAAAAAGTTCACATTTTTTAAAAAAAATATACAACTTTTTTGTTAATTTTTTTATTTTAAAAAACTTAATAGACTAATAGTCAAGAGAGAGAACAAAAAAAGTCAGTATAGAAAGAAATAGAAGATAGAGGTGCAATAAAATAAAAAATATAGAAAGAAAATACACAAAAAAGAATGACTTTTGACTTTCCAAAGCATTTGTTGTATTATGAAGTAATTGTTGCCTTTAATGTTTAAGTAAAGTCTTACCTGTAATTTCCTTATCAATATGAGAGTGTAAATTAAAGCATATTCTATATGTTGTTGTATGCAAGGATCCCTTCAGAGAACTAAGTATTACCAGTCATAGTCATTTGGCATGGATCGCAGAAGGAAATTGACAGCTAGTTTTCATAGAGGCATCTGCCTGCATTACCGCCTGACCGAAAATGCCATTCAGACACAATTCAGTTTCCTCATATGTACTTTTATATAAGACTTCTGGAAGACTACAGGACTGTTATTAAACAAATCTTCAGCATTTCTTTTTAAAAATGGTAGACTGTATAAAAATAATTTTAAACTGAGAAAAAAAGATGTATTGCTGATTCTACCTCAAATGTGTGAATTAAACATTAATTAAACAATGGTGACTCATTGGGGAGCTGGGTGAAATTGATTGTTTCTGTCAGTTTCCCCTTTTAGTCCAAATGGTAGGAAAACTTGGTAAATCTGACTATTGGTGTTCTAGAAGACTAATAGGTCTGTATCCAAAAATAGCCCAACTAACACATAAGAGAGAGAGACTTTGTATTTCAAATTTGGCCCAATTTAATATAAATTGGGGATATAGTAATACTCTAGTTTTAATGTTGAAAGACAGATTCTCCTGCAGCTTGATACCCTCCAGATTTACCATTCTACTATTGTCAAAAGCTTTTATGCTGGATAGGAATTGTACACATTTGAATAAGGCTGGGAAAGTCTGCTTGATTCATGCGGTCCTCGACTGATCTTACTTTGCTACCTGTTAAATATAACATTTTTTTGTTTTCTTGTAACTCAAGTATCTTGGAAAAAACAGCCATTAGGAGGGGGGGGACCCACCCTCTCACTTTCCAAGTTGTCAAGAAAGCACAGTCAGGCAAGAGAGGTTACCAACCCCATCTCTGCTGATTTTGCTAGCAGGCCAAGAAAAGACAGTCTGACACCTCCCTCTTTCTTCCAACAGTACCTATAAAGACAGAGGCTCCAGATAAGATAAAACAGTGTGTGGATAACATCTCACTTCTGTTTAATCTCAGCCTTAGAGAGTTCATAAATAAAACAAGTGCTGGCAGAGAGATCGCATTGGCTGCACAAGCTCACAGCTTCTGTTGGCCTTGTCAGTACTTCCTTGTCCCCAGAGGATGACAAGAAATGGTGACTTGCTAATCAAACTATATGTCTACTTCAGTCAAGCCTCAGAGAGAAAACACAGTGTTCATTCCCTGTGATACTTGCATGAATTATTTTATTCTTATTTGGCAGAGTAATAGCATTTGAGGCCTCTGGATGCAATAAAACTCTCGGGCTTTTTTCCATTAATTTCGCACATCCCTTGCTAAATGTTTGAAAGTCAAAGAGGAGGAGCAGTTGCTGCTTTTCAGCCATCAGAGAGAGCTGCTGAGCAGACATCCTCTGAAGAGGTTGCTGCTATGCTTGTTCTCTCACTTGTAGGTTCTTTGTGAAAGGAAAGACTAGCCATAGCTATGGAGCAGAAATCCCAACTTTTTCTAGCTAATGCGTACACTTAGAATTGGATAGAATATTGAAATTACCTTGTAGGGAGTCTTGCAGCAAGGTTGCTGACATTATATTGCAAACATTATGTCAGGCAATAACTGCTGTTTTTCCTTGGATGTTCTCAAAGCTTTTGCTCATCTGTGTTTTTCCCAGACAGGTTGATCATTTTGAAACATAGCAGTAAATTCTGACTACCAATGATTTATAAGCTTTCGGGGTCCATTTGGGGCACAGAAGCTTTCTTGGAAATAAAGAGGATAGTACAGACTGCTGGGAGATGCTTCTGGAGGGGATTTGTTTTTTTAATATTGTAAAAGGCAAATGTGGCAAAGAACATGTAAAAGGAAAGTGTGCCTGGGCATATTGGTGCCCCCAGATGTGATGTTGGGAATTTCAGTTATAGAACCTATGTTGCATCAGGAAAGTTTTGTTCAGGTCCTCTATCTCCAATTAAAGAAGGAATCAAGTAATAGGTGACTGGGAAATTCTTCTACCTCTCATTTTGGAGAAAACCAGAATAGACAATATGATTGATGGAATCCCAATCTTTTTTGATCCTTTGATTGAAGATGAAAGAAATGTGTGGCCGGACCTTTGCCAATTTCACTCAGTTAAAAGCCAAACCAGATCAGAGACAGGCCCATTGTTATACATATCCATCGATCATTATTTTTTTTTTAAAAAAAACAGGCCCAATTTTTCATTCTTTCATCAGTAACCTGGTAAATAATAAAAAACTGATCATTGTTTTACTGTTCCTTCAAAGAAAAAAAGAACTTAAAACATTTCATTGTTTCACTGTAGAACTTGTAACAACAAAACAAACCTGCAGTGCCAAAATCCTGGTTTTTCTTTTTTTCTGATAAAGGAGCATAATATAGAGGGGCATGCTCTTTGGCTGTGTCATACATACTACTTTTTGGAGAAGTCTATCAATGGCTACAAAGTGCTTCAAATTTAGAACCACAGTATGTCTAAATAAGCCTTGTAAGATGATGTTTCCCATTTACAGGTACTCTTGACTTAGGACTACTTAATGACAGTTTAAAATAGCTGAAAGTTTACTTTAACCTCACACAGAGACATCCACACGGTTACTGTGTGACTAGTCTGAGTCAATCAAGGTGAGCTTTTTTTTTAATGCTCTGAAATGTCTTCTCATCACAATTGTTTCAAGGCTTTTCCAGTTGGAAAAACAGTTAGACCAGAGCCTGCTTGCAAATATCAAAGGACAATATAAACAGCAAAATGTCCTTAGAACTTTGCCACTTCAAATCTCATTAAACATACTTTTTGCTACTCTGAACTTCACCTCCCTGGCATGTATGTATGTAGAGAACTATTCACATATGCCTTGTAATTTCTAAGTTGCTATTCTGCTCCACAGCAGGGTCTCCATCAATGTGCGATGAAAGATTACTACAAAGGTCATACGAAGAAAAATATGTAAAAGGGACTTTGATTTTTCAAAAGTTGTTGGACTATAGCCTTCATTATTGGCCTTGCTGGCGAGGGATGTAAGAAGTTGGTTTGCTAATATCTGAAGGAGTGAAGATTCTCCACCACTACTTTACAAGATTCTGTAGACAAGTTTGCAGGCCACCAATCAGGATAAATACATACCTAGTCCTTGAGGTATGACAGATTATTTTAGGACTGTTCTAAATTACAACAACTACAGAATTGGTGCTTTATGGCCCTTAAAACATCCCCGATACTTTTAAATGGTCGCACTGCCCCTGTAAAAAAACACCCATTCAGATGAATAGTTCATTTAACAAGCACAATGTTTGTTTAATGACCACAAAGAAAAAGGCTGGAAAATTACTTCTGATCATGTGGCTGCTTTGACTTATGTCCCTGATGGTTTTTGGGTGGATTTCTGATACATAGGTGAAATACTGCAAAATTTAAGGTAAATATGAAAATAACAAAAATAGCAAGACAACACAGCTCCCATGATTGATTTTTTTTTTTTTAGCAATCCAGTGATGCAAGGATGATTGGGAACTACCATTCTAATTAACTGGGTTATGCTACCTGTCTGGGCTACAAAAATTAAGATTATCATTAGATGCCAAAACAGAGGTCCAATAAATTCTTGCTGCCATCTAGTGATCACCTAGATTTGAGATACCAAGTTCAGTCTAATCTAATGCGACAGTTTGTTAAAAACCAAATACTTTAGCTGGATTACCTAAGACAGTTTTGATACAGAGCTTGAATTTAATCTTTATTTATTTAACTTGGTCAAGTTCACCTAAGATGTAAAGTATGCTCTATTATAAATGGCAGTTTCATGCATTTCATTATGGTAAGGTACATTTAAGAATGGCTCTTTGAATAAACCATAATAAAAATGCACTAGGATATAATTAATCATGGCCTACAAACCAAAATGCTTGCATTCATAAAACTGGCTAAGTCAAAGCCCAACAAGCCACATTATGCCTAAGCATAATGCATAAATCCAATCACTATATCATCAACTTTGTGCCTTATAACTTAAGACAAAATGAAGTTTCAAACTCATGTCCAATTAATTTAAAAGAGCTATTTTCCAGGCTTTATTGTTTTAAAAAAATCAGAAATAAGATTCCTTAAAAGACTGAGGCAATAAAGTGGCATGTTTGATTGTCCTCATTGTATCACCCAGAATTGTGCCCATGAGCCTTTTCCTACTCTCTAGTTGAAGAGTCATCCATCCTTTTTTAACTTGGCAGAACACTCTACCAGCATGATAATTGCTGTCCCCATTGCCAATCCCTGCCTGCTTCAGTTGCCTCTATTCCCAGGCCCTGTGGGCACCCTGACTTCCTTCCAAAGCAATGGGTAACAATGTTTTTATAAACGTCAAGGTCATCCTTGGACTGCACTGGAGAAAACACCCCTTCTGCTTTTACTTTTGTGCAACATACCAGATTTGAAGGGGAAATTCTGGGCGTGCATGGGCACACACATCATTTTTCTCAGTACCTCCTTAAACCAAACATGTCCTTTCCTGGAGCTGTGTCAGGCTGTGAAAGCCCTGAAAAAGATGCAGCTTTTTAAAAGGTCACTGCTAGATGCAAGAGGAAGACCCCGCACATACTGAACCCCCTTTTCTTCAGATTGCTCCCTAGTCCTATTGCTTGACTCTTTCACAGTGTTAGCCAATATCCCACAGATGATTCAAGTGTATCCCATTCATGGGTTGGAGAGGAGTTGAAGGCAAGCTCATGGGCCTATGGCTGAAAGATGTTCATACCATTGTGAATTGCAACTGGGGAATGGCCCTAAATGGAATAATTTTGGATGGAAGTCTTAAAAGAGGCAGACTTAAAAGTGTTCTCCATCATGTGAATGAATCATAGATCCCTGGACCAGGTGTGTTGAGGAGGTGTGTTTTGCAGCGTGACCCCACATGGAAATCAGGTGTGAATCACCATTCACACAGTGGTGTTGCCCTTTTGACTTTTTTTTTTTTTGCATCCTTTTGGATGTCTATTTCCTGGAATGAGCAACTCTGGGTTAGAATTCTTTCTTAGGGCCAAACTATTTATGTGAATAATAATTCATAATATTCACACTGGTCGATGGGAAGAGTATGCTATGTAAATGACAACTAAGCCTGATTAATGCTAAGACTGCAAAGGTCAGCGTGGAAGGGAATTTTAACTTTCTTAGGCAGGTGCAAATTTCTCTTGACATTCAGGTAGCAGATTTGGAGAGATTATTTTTGTTGGAAGCGTAGCGGGGGAGAGAAATAACTGTTCATTTAAATCTTGATATGCTTTGTTTCAGGTCTATATTGGCACGCCAAGGCATTTCACACTTTAAAAAAATATATTATAAAACAAAATAGAAAATAAGACTAGAATACAAAATCATAACAAACTTAAAGTTTTTAGTGAAAAATATAGTATGGAAGATTAGCAGCCAATCATTTAAAATTACAATTTCTAAATAGAAGCTAAATCGAAGAAAATTACCAACCCTGCCCCCCCAACCTGAGAACTAAATCTTCAGAGCTTCTTTAAAAGCAATTTACAAGTCTACAAGTGGGTCAGGCAAACTTTGACCCAAAACATTTTGTAATGATGAGTCACCTCAAAAGAGGATCTGTTTCTTTTGCTCATCAGTCTAATGAATTTCCCTGGTTTATTTGGAAGGCCCTTACAGAGAAATGGTTAAATTTCTCCTTACCCCATAACAAACAAACAAAAGCCCCGTTGCAGATTAATTACTTTTATATATTTGACTTTCTAGCTTGGTTTTGATTCATGAAAAGGAGAGTTGTGGGTATTATATCCTTTCCTTATAATCTGTTAGTATCCTACCATATTTTAAATCTGTTACCATCCCTTTTGCTTTCTTTTACTGCTACCCCGAAAGCTCTTTTGTTGCTTAGAGATTTCTTTGTAAGCTTAACTTCCTTTTTTCTATTAGCTTTTTTAACTTTTTTTTCTGTAGGTACCAGTAATAGCTACTTGCTGGCACACTCACTTGTTGATTTCATCCTTTGTCTTATTTCCTACACATGTCAAATCTCCACAAGCATCCATACTAGTTTAAGCTCCTTTCCTTTTCTCCCACCCCAATGGAATGATCTGTGACTGTACTTAAAGTATTTTATTTCTGAGAAATTCTCAATCCTCCTGTATTTATTTTATCCTTAGGAATTCTGCCCTTGGATCTTTCCTAGTATTTCCAACTTCACTGAAACTGGTCTCCTGAAATGCATTTACAACTCCGCTCCACTTGTTTCTCCTGTAATATCTTGAATTTTAAAACTATGTGCATGCACTGCTGTTTGCCAGCCAACAAGGTAGCAAGTTGGATGCCTGCCACAGTCCAGTAATATACCAACTTAGAACTTTAGGAAGAGTCTTTTTACATATAGTTAAAGATAGTAAATTTAACATAGTCAAAGATTTGGTACAGGGAAAGATTGAGGGCAATAGAAGAAGGGGACGACAGAGAATGAGGTGGCTGGATGGAGTCACTGAAGCAGTAGGCGTGAGCTTAAATGGACTTCAGAAGATGGTAGAGGACAGGAAGGCCTGGAGGAACATTGTCCAAGGGGTCACGATGGGTCAGACATGACTTTGCAACTAACAACAACAACAATAACACCAAGAATCCAATAAATGAGAAACATCCAGGCAGTCTGTGAGAACTGGACACAAATGAACAGAAAAGAAAAAGATGGGATATGTAACATAGTCAAAGACATGGCACAGATTGAGACCAGGAATCCAACAAATGAACAACACATCCAAAGGAAAAGACACAAGACACTGTGAGATGGGGTCCAGAATTCAAAGCACAGCAAGGTAAACACAACAGAGCTAAGGCTTGAAAAGCTCTTCTCTGGAAGTGAAGCCAATAAATAAGCCAAGTTGAGCCTCCACCCAGATGCACAACTGGGGCATTTTATTTATTAAAGTGTACTCTCCCATTTTTTTTAGTCAGTCTCTCTGACTTGGGGAACTCAGCCCGCTGCTGTTTAGCATTAAATTGTGCCTCTGTTCAGGGCTGGCTTGCTTAACTTCAGAGTCTGTGGGGGTGTCATGGTGCAGGCAGGCAGTCCTGAGAGTTTGCTGGATCTGCATCAGCTAGAGTGGAGTTATTGGCTTCAATGCTGCTGGAATCTCCAGGACTATTAATCAATCAAATCAAATCAATCAATCAATCAATAAAATTACGCCTAGATGCTCCCAGTTCCCACAACTTCTTCCTCCTCATCTGAAGATAAATTCACTTAGTTCTTTTACCTCTTCAGACAACTGTTCCCTAGTTGTTAGAATTAGGCGATCCCACTCCTTTATTGTGTCTTCAACTTTCTGGTAAATAAATTGGTCAGTGATATCTTGCAATCTTGGCAGATGTTTGAATAACTGAAGCTTTTCATTATTGCTGTGTCCCTCCTCCCTGAAAGATCAGTAATCTGGTCCAGGAAGAAATCATTTAGATCTTCTAAATGGCTTGGTGGTCTATACCATCCTCCTGTTATACATAATAATGTTTTCCCTTCCTTGCATTCTTATCCAAATATTCTTGATTGTGTTTATATTCTAATCATAGTTCTCAAACTTATAATACAGTACTACTACTCCCTTTTCATCTGGCCTATTCCTTTTGAATAAGTTATACTTGTCAATCTTTGTTTTCCATTCATGAGTGTTGCCTAGCCAGGCTTCATTAATACCTAATAAACCATAATCACTTTTTTTGCATTAAGATTTTCTGTTTGTTCCCCATATTTGGGGTTTTATAATGATACTGAAATCCTTGGGTCATATATATTAACCTATTCCACCATGTATTTCTATATACATTATTGGGGGCTTCCAAATCTTGCGTATTCTTTTAGTCTCAGTATGGGGGATAATGCAGTTTTCTTGATTGTCTTCTCCCTTCCCAACTGGATTCAGTTTAAAGAACTCCAGATCACATTATTTCTGGTTCTTGTGAGGGTTACCGCATTTTCTTACAATGAGTTGCTTAGCTCTGAAATGCACCCATTATCAAATGCACCCATTGGCACCATCTGTATGGCCACCTGTTCCCTTCTAGTAATTTTTATTCTCTTGCTGAGCCTTGAGTGATGAATAAACCACCTGTGCTCACAGCTCCTTCACCCTCTTTCCTGGCATTTTGTAACCTCTTGCAGTGTCTTCAAGGCTATGTTTAGCATTGTCATTTGTTCCCATGCAGATCAGTAGAAATGGATCTTTATCAGTGGGCTTAAAAGTGTTTTGAGAATCTTTCCATTCTATCCTAAAAAGAACTGGTGCCCCAGGGATGCACCACACTTCTGTTGATAGCTTGTCTGGCTGACAGATTGCTGCCAGTAGGAAGTCTCCAATTACTACCACTTGTCACTTCCTATTCTTTGTTTTTACATGATTTTCATCAAAACTTTTAAAAAAGAAGATCAAAAACTAATTCAAACTAATACAAAATAATGAAAAAAAAGTAGTTAGACAAAAAGTGCAAGAAAAAAGTTTAAGACAAATAGAAAAGAAAGAAAATATGTACAAAAACTGTCTTCCAATATTCTTCACAGCAGTTGTACATATAATTATATTTCAACCTCTCTCTCTCTCTGTGTGTGTAAAGTTACATCATAACACTCTTTGTGTAATCTATCCTGTCTAATTATGAATGACATGAATCAATCCCTTCCTATTCTTCAGAGCAGGGGCAGAAATCCTTCCTACTGTAAATGTCAACGCTGCTAATGTTGGATATTCTTGCTTTGACAAAATATGCAGAACTGTCTGGTATTTTTAGAGTTAATTTACATGATGCTGGGAGAGGAGGAGAAAGAATGTATGTGGAGAGTAACTGCATGGGCTACAGAATGGAAGTGAACCTTTGCCCCCCAAGCTGATTGGAGAATGTGATTTATGACTGCATAATAGAGGAGGGGAATAGGCAGGAATGTTATGTGGAAGGGAGGGAAATTCAGATCTTGGCATCCATCCATGCCTTGCCGAAGCTTTGTTACATGAATAAAGATAAACAATGCCTGGAAGTTCTTTGAAGTGTTTCATTAGTCGGAACCTTGACAGTAAAGCTGATACAGTCTCATTACTTATTGGTGAGATTTATGGAAACTGTTCTCTATCCAGGACTCCAGATCTATCAGCTGTGAAGTCCTGAAATCAATTCTGAAGTTCTGGAAAGTACAAGTAGTCCTTGACTTATGACCATTTGCTTAATCACTATTCAAAGTTGTGATGGAACCCACCCACCCCACCCCCGCAAAAAAAGGTATTTAGGAGCTGGTTCTGAAGTTCTGATGGTTGTCCCTCCCATGGTCATGTGACCACATTTCGACCACTCAGCAACCACCCTACATTTGCGAGTGTTTGCAGCATACCATGGTCGCGTGACTGCAATTTATGATGTTTTTACCAAAACCTGGTGTTTACTAGCGAATCATGGGTTTACTTAATGACTGCAGCATTCACTTAATAACCACTGCAAAATAGGTAATAAAATGGGCCCAGTCATGTAATGACCCACTTTACCACCATCACGACTTATGACCATAACTTTCTACATCTTATCATATTACTTTTCCAGAAAGGCAATCAACTTGCCCTTGTAGTATGAATAGTTCTTGTGGTTTTGAGGAAGGAAAAAAACATAGTATAGCTCCTGCAGGTCATCAGGACAGTTTTCTTCATCTCCGTCTGTCTCTGATGAACAAACATAGAAGCAAGTACCTCCCTTTGAATCTCCAGTTCTCCAGCCAAGTGTCTACTTGCTCTGCCTGTTTTTTATTCATTGAGTAAGTAACTTTGCAGGGAAGAATAATGGGGAAACCAGTTTTTCCTAAATGTACCTTGTTCTCCTCCAACACATTTCCTGTAAATGAAATTAAGAAGAGGTTTCCTTACACAGGAACAAAACAGTAAGTTTAGATAGTTAATTTCTTTGTATTGAAACACTGCAGTTTGCAGAATGCACCTGGCTGATAGTAAAGAAAGATATTAAAGCAGCTTAAAAATGACTTACAAAAATGTATTCATGTATTCATTCTGCTTCATTATTTGAGAATTAGTCTAAATGTGTTGCTTATGTTACTTTCCTATGAGATGTCCTTGAATATGTAATTAGATTTGTATATAAATTTCCCATATAACCACTAGAATGGTTTTATCTCCAAGGTCATCTGCATTTTTCAAAGAAAAAATAATCATCATTAAAGAACTTTAGTCTTCAAAGGACTTGTGTTTTATCTTAATATTCTTTACAATAGATTATTAATTAAGAGCTCAGATAATCCTGACTTTTCATATTAAAAATGGATCAAGTAGTTTTGTTTTATCTAACAAAATGAAATTCAATGGTGAAAAAAGTAAGGTTCTACATTTAGGCAAGAAAAACCAAATGTACAGGTATAGTATAGGGGGTACCTTGCTCAATAGTAGTAACTGTGAGAGGGATCTCGGAGTCCTAGTGGACAATCACTTAAATATGAGCCAGCAGTGTGCTGCAGCTGCCAAAAAAGCCAACACAGTGCTGGGCTGCATTAACAGAGGGATAGAATCAAGATCACGTGAAGTATTAATACCACTTTACAATGCCTTGGTAAGGCCACACTTGGAATACTGCATCCAGTTTTGGTCACCACGATGTAAAAAAAGATGTGAGACTCTAGAAAGAGTGCAGAGAAGGGCAACAAAGATGATTAGGGGACTGGAGGCTAAAGCATATCGGAACGTTTGCTGGAATTGGGTATGTCTAGTTTAATGAAAAGAAGGACTAGGGGTGACATGATAGCAGTATTCCAATATCTCAGGGGTTGCCACAAAGAAGAGGGAGTCAAGCTATTCTCCAAGGCGCCTGAGGGCAGGACAAGAAGTAATGGATGGAAACTAGTCAAGGAAAGAAGCAACCTGGAACTGAGGAGAAACTTCCTGACAGTTAGAACAATTAACCAGTGGAACAACCTGCCTCCAGAAGCGGTGAATGCTCCAACACTGGAAGTTTTTAAGAAGAGACTGGACAGCCATTTGTCTGAAATGGTATAGGGTTTCCTGCCTGAGCAGGGGGTTGGACTCGATGACCTCCAAGGTCCCTTCCAACTTTATTATTATTATTATTATTATTATTATTATTATTATTATTATAGTCTGTGATAGGAAGTATCTCTGTTTGGGATCCCAAAAAGTGTTTACCAGTCAGATGAAATGATCTTGAAATGGGTGAATAGTGTGACTTTGTACAGGACAACTTCCTATGTTTCTAAGTGCTGGGCAATCAGATCTGACTTGCAAAACTCCAGACAAACCATGAGGTGGCAGCAAAGAGATAAAGGAAACTCTAATGTTTGCTGCCATCTGGTAGTTGTCTAGATTTGTGCAACTCAGACCTGGTAATTGCACAATTTTCTCAGGTTAATATTATTGACTAGGTTCATATATTATGCTAAACCATGCTATGATTATTTATGGCTTCTTGACAAAGCTACAACTGGCTAATTTCATATTATCTTACTTATAAATAACGATATATAAAACATGATAGCTAAATTCCTACAACATGCTAAATCATTTATACAATACGCTAATCAGACAGACTCTGTTATGGAATTTAAGATATTAGTGATATTAACCCAACCATTTCCACCTCTTAGCAAGTACAGTTGGTTAACTGAAAATGTGACCAAGAGCTGAAAATGTAGCTATGGTCACCTTCTAAGTAAGCAGATCTGAAATCTGAACAAAAGTCTTTCCCAGATCCTTCTTTATAGATGATTTCTACTACAGTGGCCTAATGCATTGCTTTTTTTTGGGGGGGGGCACAAAACACTACAATTTCCATAGAATTAATATGCATAGATACAAAGAATGCTTTCCATAGTAGAAATGGAAGTACAATAGTATTCAAAATGAAGAAGATTCTAAGCAGGAGATGTTTAGGTCTGCTGCTTAGTCTGTTGCTCCTAATGGACAGTTCAAGGCCTTCTCCTTTGTTTTTCTTCTAAGAAGACCTGGGCTAGATAAAGCCTATCTGCTTCTGGTAAAGCAGTTCACAGGACCACACCACTCTATATATCTTGCTACTTTGCAAAAGACAATATTGAAACTTTTGCTACATTATAGTAGGCTTTTCAAACTATTTAGTGTAATAATCTCTGCTCTTTTTACTCCTTTCACATACCCAGTATTTTAAGAAAAAATAAAAAGGAAATTATATACCTTTCCAGTTTGGGACAAAGGATCATTTCTTGTAGAAGCAGGGATTTTATAAAATGAAAAAGGTTTTTTTCTTTTCTTTTTAAGGTTGTTTCTCTTTTCAAAAGTCTTAATAACCACATTTTTTGTGGATAAAGAACAAACCCTTGATAAAAAGCACATGTTGCTTGACACAAAATCTCACAAGGGCTCATAAGGGACATAAATAGAATCTTTCCAACATATTAGGTAGAAAAAAGACCTTGGATGATTGTTAACTAGTTACATGAGTTATAGTACTCTATTTCTTTTCCCTATTTACATAATTCTATTTAATATATTTCAAACTCTAAAAGAAAATTGAACACTTAGTTAATGGAGCTATTCTTAAAAGTAATTTTCAACTCATCTCTGACCTTTTGTGTAAAGAGGTATAGATAACTGACAGAGAAAAAAAAATACAATACTTTTTTCCCCAAGATCAAGTTCAGCTTTTAATATTTGTTTAATAAATGGCTATAGAATAAAAGAATAAAAAACAAAAACTTAAAATTATGCAGTAATTAAAGTAAAAAAAAATGCATGCAGCTATGTTAATGCACAACAAAAGGAAGTATGGTAGGATAAATCTAATTTCTCAGAGAGTAAAGAATATTGTGGAAGGTGTCAAGGTTCCATATGTAGATTGGTGGAAAAGCTTTGAACAAGGTAGTCAACAACTACATGTAAGAGAAATGGACTTAAAAGCAAAAACCTTGCTTTAGCTAGTTGTAGAGCAATGATCTCTAATGGCCAGAGCTACAGCTAAGAATTTTGTGACCTTAGAAGATGTTTCAGCAAATTGATCTTGTAGCAGTTGATCTATACACACTGAATGTAATAGAAGAGAAAATGGTTCAATGAGACCAAGGTACCAGGTGTGATACAGGGGACAATCTAGTAACAATCTATCCCAGAGGTCTTCAAACTTGGCCCTTTTATGACTTGTGGACTTCAACTCCCAGAATTCCTCAGCCAGCATGTCCACAAGTCATAAAAGGGCCAAGTTTGAAGACCCCTGATCTATCCTGTTATCTGAGCACCTGCAAAGGCAATTCTGGTAAGAAATGTTGTGATATCTATTTGTAGTACTCATTGAAAGCAAGGCATCAGATTTCACCAGTGTAAATCCTTATATGTAGAGTCCCAGTTTGGTATAATTGTTAAGGATTGGGCTAGAAATTACAGACTCTGAGTTCTAGACCTACTTTAGGCATTTAGCTAGCTGGATGATCTTGGGCCAGTCACTCTCTTCTCTCTCTCATCCCTAGGAAAAAGGCAATGGGGAAGAAGGACCCTTATCAAAATAAATTGCAGAGATTTAGTCCAGGCAGTTGCCAGGAGTTAAAAACTGATTCAAGGTATGCACAGAAGTTCTTTATGTGGTATGATATGATAAAAATATTTAGATATTTAGAAAGGAGCACCCAAAAGCTTAGCATAGCACATATGTGAATTTTTTAATTTATCTTTTTGGATGTTAATTTATCTTTTTGGACTCACTGCTTAAGTTCTGCCAAAGCTTTATTTGGACTCATAGAACATACAGCTCGGCCCTCAATAAGATAAATTCAAATCTATTTGGGGTTTCAAGGACGAGTATATCCTGGGATTCTCCCTAGTATTTTTGTTTTAGCCAGAATTTTAGTTGACAAAGTCTCAAAGAGACGCATCCAAGTTCCTGCTGAGTGTGTGTCTGCAGTTGATCAAAGGACATAGACAAAAGTCTTAAAGAGGTTAGCATGAGTTATGTCTGACACAGAAGAGTCCCTGTATATACAGGGTTGCACACTGCATAGCAGCAGACTTAGTTTATTTGCTTTAAATAATTTGATTGCTGCAGGCATATAGTTATGTCTCTGGCATTCAAATCCGATACTCTTATTGGATGCTTTTTGTTCTTTAAATGACAGCTTGCTTATTTGATAGACTCCAGGAGGTAGATGGTTGGAAATGAATACCTAAATTTTTAAAGTCTTTGACATGCTCAATAGGTTTATCATGGATTTTTCAATTATAGAAAAGGTTAAAATGCTTTTTTTGCAAGAACTAGAATAATTGTTTTAGCATAATTAATTTTTAGGTTGTTTCTAAAATAAAAGGACACAACTGCTCCCAGATATCTTCAAAGGCCAACTTGAGGTAAAGATAGAATGGTGGTGTTATCTTCGTAAAATAGAATAGAAATGGATTGGTTGTATGGACTAGAAGATGGAATTAAGACTTAGCGAAGGCCAAAATGATGTTAATATAGATATTAAAAACTAGGGGAGCCATAAGGCATGGGAATGGGGACAATTAGTTTCCCACTGGTTTTATATCTGATCTGTGCAAAGGTATTTACACAGCATTATCAGTCTGAGAAGGTGATGTCAATAGAAGAAATCATTGAGTTCAGCCACAGTTTCTTCCAATGAACTCTTCCAAAGAACTGAGTCAAAAGCTGTCCTAAAGTCAATAAAGGTGGAATAAAGGGACCTTTATGGGGTAGTTCAATATTTCTTAACCAGATAGTATACGTTTGTACACTAAAATAGTTGATCAACTTGGTCTGAAACCTGCTTGTTTTGTGGTTAGACTATTCTTTTATATCATTCAGTCAGCAAGTTTGTACAGGTAAACCTTGATAAGTGACTGCCTTGTTTGGTGATGGTCTGGAGTTTGGTGATGAAATAGTAACTTTATGACCAATTCTTGCATTTAAGGCATTTTCAGGTTTATAAAGCAAAGGAGAGCAGCAGCAACTCAGTTGTTCAGCAAAATTGTCACTAAGTGAAACTGCAGTTATGCTTACAATCTGACATCTTATACTTACTAAGATTGTAAGCATAGCTGCAGTTTCACTTAGTGACAATTTTGCTGAACAACTGAGTTGCTGGTTCCAATTGTAGTTACTAAATGGGGAATGCCTTAATGAAGATGTTTTGCATAGAATTTGCTAATTATATATAGCAGGCTAATTAGACAATAATTAGCAGATTATTCTTACCATCTTAAAAATTGGAAGTGTGAAGTTCCAGTTTTTAAGTAGCAGTAAATAGGGAAGTTGGTATAGGGGCACAAGAATTTGAATATATTTTCAAGAGTTCTAGAGGAATTCAGTCCTGCCATTTTACCATTCTTTAGCCAGAAGTTCAATATAAGGATTTCTGAATCTGAAACAGCTCACTTTGACAAGGATGTGTCAGAAATTGGGAAGCTGAGGTTGTCTGTGCTGATTAATGTATGAAATAGGTCATAGTAGTAGGTGGCCAGGTCTCAGGTGGAACTGTATTATTAGAGTTGAAACTAGGGCTGGCAGCTGCATGGGATATGAGATACCAAAACAAACTATGATATTTGTTGATAACTGTTGGAATCATTCCAGTTCACTAAGAGATAGCTTTGATTTTTCCTTTTCAGCAGACACCTGTACATATTTTTCAATGAACAGAAGAAGCAACAGTTATAGTTGTGATAGTGACTCATGACTCTATAGGCATACATTACCCCTAGTTGAGTCACATTCTTTGTTGAACCAGGGTTTGGAGACTCCATAATGATAATTTCAGGCAGAGGTAGAAGTGTGATTTTAAATCTTTTTGCAGAGCTAATAATTTCTTGGAAATATTTTAACGTTCATGTTTTCAGCTGTATAGAAAATGGGAATAATTTCCATCCAGGAATAGAGCTTGCATTGTGTCAGCTTTCTATCTTAATAATGACATAGTAGCAGACATTTAGCAAAGATTTCTTACAGTTTCTCATTTATGGAGTCCTAAGAGTTTTTCTCTCATCACATTTCATTACCCAACTAGATAACATCATCAGTGTGAGTAAGTGTGGGGTTTACTCTATGCTTATATACAGTAGCTTGCCCTGCCAGTTTTGGTGGCAGTGTGGTTTTTTTCCCTTGGTAGTTCCTTGATTTGAGTATGGCTTAATCAAATTAAAATTATTAAAATTAAGGTAGAAAATTTAATATTTGGGATCTTAATTACTCTGCCCCCCACCTATTTGATTTTTATTTTGGCCCTATTCAACTTTTCCTTTTGGCCTCATCAACTCTTTCAACGAATCTCTCAGCACAAAATATAAGATTGAAATGAATTTATTCCCCCAAATATAGTCCTCAGTACTTAACGGAATGTAGAGGCCGGTTTGGAGATATTATGCTTTTCTAAAATGACAAAATAGTTTGGAAATGCTACATTCCATATTTAGAGTTTTTCCACAATAGTTAATTACTGGACTAATAAAACTATCACAATAAGGAATTAAGGTGGTATCAGCCCTTCAAACTAGACCAGATTAGGAAACAGAGTTCACATGAATTACCTGTATATTTTATTGAGATAATCTATAATAACAGAATCTTGAAAGAATGATTGTGCTTCTCCTCCCTCCATTTTATGGAGTCCTCTTAGTCAGGAAGTAGTCATCCTGAATCTCTTCTTAATACCGTACCATCTTTCTTCCCAGGACCTAAGGTATTTCTATTCTCCTTCATTATGTAAGCGTTTCTGAACATTTGCTTCAAGCCCATATCACTGATTTTCTATAGGTCATCAGGCAGGAGACAGTTGTTGCCAAGCTAAACAGATCCACTATGACAACACAGAGCTGATGTTGTCTAAGGCCATGTAAAGAACAGCCAAGTATCCAATGACTTAGAATGATGGGAACAAAAACCATTGAATTTAAAGCCTGAAGCACAAAACTACTGTAAATGCATATAGATCTTGATTTCTGTGTACTAGAGTAGGCAAATATTTTGTGTATATATAATTTCATTTTTGCTTACGATGTTTGTTTTGTTTTGTTTGTTCATTTTGTTACAATGAAAAGACAATCTTGGCTAGTTCTATCTGTGAGCCTCCTGCCAAGTAAGCACAGGGTTACTTTTTGGAGGGTTAAGTCTTTACAAGATTCAGATATTCAGCTGTGCCTGATGTAAAATCTGCCAGTTAGATTTATCTACTCCTACTCCCCTTACTATACACCTCAGATTAAATTTTAGCTGCATATCCTATTGCATTTCTGCTTATCACTGAACAAGTTACTAACGCCTTGTTAAATTGAATCAAGAACCATGCAGTTAAACTAGATGATGAACTAGCTAGTCCAGCATTTGGGACAGAATCTATCATAATCTGCAATTCCCATACCAAACTTGGCCTAAGACACTGCGACAATTGCTGGAACCATTTCTCACTGCCTGATAAAGATTATGACAATCCAAGCACATTTACTGTCTTCTTTAATCAATATGAACAATACCTGATACCAGATGACTTTGCACCAACAAAACCCATATAGAGTTTATAATTAGCCCAATGACAGAAAGAATTTAGAACAATCTAGACTTAGACTACTATAGTTATTTTTGGCATGTCTGAGGACTTAGATGGCCAATGAAACAAGTGACTACCAATCATGAAATCTGTCATTTCTGACAGGGTAAGCAATTTGTACAAAAGGATGCTGCTGAGTTTCACTGTTAGCTCAGGCTAATTGACCAGTTCAAGAAGGGTCTATCAAATGAAATGTGAAACAAACTCATTCATAAGGGCACCCCAGAGTCGATGTCTGCATTAATTAATATCTGCTTGAATGGAAGATGCAAGGAATTGTGCCAGAGCACCAGTAGGAAAGAAAGACAACGCTACTCTCTTTCATCCCTCCTCCTGCTTCACTTTGAAAGTTGAATCTATGAAGATGGTTGTTAGCAGAGCTGCATGACCTATCTCAGAAAAGTGCCAATGCACACAAGGCCTGTGTTGATATTGTAGAAAATCTGGCTAATTTGCAGGTGTGTGTTCGGTTAGAACACTCCTCCCAAAAACACACACACTTCCAAAGCATTGACAAAGTGTTATATTTCTGAAAATGGAAGGCATTTTGTTAAGTAGAGGTCCTAAACATCTCAGATCTGGCTTGCTGGGAAATGAGTAGTCTCAGCCTCCAAGGGCCTAGAGAATGGGGCAACCAGAAGTTACGTGAAACTAGACAGGCAGAGTTACAGTACGTATTGGCATTCAGTTATTCCTGTCTTTTAATAGTCCCAGACAAGTCTGAAGTAAAATTAAAAGCAACTTCACTGAATCCTCCATTGCATGAAGGCATGTTCTGAACACTCAGTCTATCCAATTCCCATGGTGGCACAGGAGTTCCAAGGTGGGTAAAATGAGGATCCAGATTGTTGGGGGCAATATGCTGATTCTGTAAGCTGCTTAGAGAGGGCTGTAAAAGCACTGTGAAGCGGTATATAAGTCTAAGTGCTATTGCTATTCAAGTTGACACACTGATGGTTGGCTCTTAACTTTTATTTAGCCTCCCTCTAGATTTCCTAACAATTTTGGGAACAGATTAGCTTCAGGTTCACAAACCATATATTCTTTGGGAGCAGGATAAGACCATTTTTGATTCCCTGGCATGCAAGACTCTTAACCTTCAGTCTCAAACTACTGCTACCTATCACACCTTATCAAATGTACCTCCAACTTGTCAGCTAAATTTGTAGACTATACCTATGTGTTCGGAAATGGAAAAATACAGACTTTGTCCCACCAGTTCCGTGACTGCATAATCAATCTTCTTTCTGTAGCCCAGATTTCTGTAAAATACCCCTATCCAGTGTCAAATACTGAGTTAGCCTACTTGAAGGAATATCAAGAAGGATATTCCTCTGCATGATTCCCTTCATGTCAAAGGTTCAGAAATCTGCTAATTAAGTATTAAGTATCATTAGCCCTTTCCTTCAATTTGTGAATTCTTGAAAAAGAAGGCACACATTTCTGGGTCTGAGGGGGACTTACAATTTGATTTGAATGAAAATAATGTCACAAATATTTCATTACCTTTGATTTTTGTTATGGAAAGCTTGAACATAGAGTAGTGGCTTACTGATTGAGTAACAGCTCCTTTGGTGTTTCAAAAACTTATAGATAATATTTTTCATGAATTTTGGATTATGTATCTAGATTGATCTGTTCATTTACCTTGAGGATCCTGTTTTTCCTACTGATCAAATCCAGCTGTTTTTCAATGCCTTCATTACTGCAGTCTCAATTCTAAACTAAATTTTTGGTTTTCATAAATTTCACTATTAGGAATATTCTGCAAAAGGAATTTAGATGGATCAATTAAAAGCAGAACTCATTCTGTCTTGGATTCTCTACTGTATCATCAGGGTTGCATAGCATTTTCTGGGCTTTACCAAATGTTACAGTAGATGTATACCCAATTTTGTTTCACTATCCATGCTATTAACCTATTTTATCAAGAAAGTGAGATTTTTATAGCTGACAAGTCTTTATTCATGTCATACAATGGTTTCCTTCTCTGTGATTCAGATCTAGAATAGAATAGAATAGAATAGAGCTGGAAGGGACCTTGGAGATCTTCTAGTCCAGCCCCCTGCTCAAGCAGGAGAACCTATACCATCTCAGACAAGTGACTCTCTAGCCTTAAAAACCTCCAGTGATGGAGCGCCCACGATTTCTAAAATATGTTCTCCTAATATTTTTTCTAACCAAGCATTTATCTTTTTCCAATAAGCCTTTACTTTGCCACATGTCCACCAAACATGATAGTACGTGCCTGAGTTATGCTTACATTTCCAGCACGATTTCTGGAGGCAAGCTGTTCCACTGGTTAAATGTCCTCATTGTCAGGAAGTTTCTCCTTAATTCCAGGTTGCTTCTCTCTTTGATCAGTTTCCAACCATTGTTTCTTGTCCTGCCCTCTGGTGCTTTGGAGAATAATGTGACCCCTCTTCTTTGTGGCAGCCCCTCAAATACTGGAATACTGCTATCATGTCTCCCCTATTTCTTCTTTTCTTTAGACTAGCCAAATCCAAATCCTGCAGCTGTTCTTCATATGTTTTAGTCTCCAGGCCTTTGATTAACTTAGTTGGTCTTCTCTGAATTTTTTTCCAAACTCTCAACATCTTTTTTGTAATATGGTGACCAAAATTGGTTGCAGTATTCCAGGTGTGGTCTTACTAGGACTTTATAAAGCGGTACTAATACTTCGCCTGATCTTGATTCTATGCCTCTGTTTATACAACCCAGGACTGTATTACTTTTTTGGCTGCTGCTTCACACTGCTGACTCATAGTCAAGTGATCATCTACTAGGACTCCAAGGTCCCTCTCACAGTTGCTGTTTTTAAGCCAGGTCTCACCTAATCTGTACTTGTACCTTTGATTTTTCCTGCCTAAATGTAAGACTTTGCTTTTCTCCACATTGAAATTCATTTTGTTGGATAGGGCACATTGTTCAAATTTGTCAAGATCTTTTTGGATCTTGAGTTTGTCTTCTGGGGTGTTGGTTACTCCTGCCAGTTTAGTGTCATCTGCAAATTTGATGAGTTCCCCTTCTATTCCCTCATCTAAGTCATTGATGAAGATATTGAAGAGTACTTGGCCTAAAGAGCCTTAGTTCAGGTTGATGCTTTTAATTTTGCTTTAAGAGCTGTACTTTTACTATACATTCCTGAGTTTGTGGGCAACATCCTTCTCTGCATAATCAGTTCCTGCCGCATGAAAGAAACAATGTTTTTATACCAGAACTTTCCCCTACATAGAAGCTTTTTGGCATGCTTTATCATTGAAGGAGAGCTCCAAACTGATCACGGGAATTTGGAATACTTATAGATTTTTGAATAGCTCATGCAATGCTTTTTTCAAATGTCTTAGTTTTGTGCTATAAAGCAAGCAGGTTGATGCTTTCTTATGTAAGCCAGCATGTTTTTACCCTTCAACCTTCTTTCATTCTGCACTTGGAGAAGTTAGACATTCTTCCTCTGGCACAAGCTTATCCTGTGAGACTCAGACCAATTGGAAAGTCCTTTCCTAACTAATTGAATCTGTACTCTGTAACAGCAGGACTTATGTGTATTAGCTCAGACACAAAACTTCCATGGAGACCAACCATCTCTTCTACTCTTGCCATGAATGCCTCCTTACCTACCCATTCTTCAGAGCTTTTCTGTTTTTCTCAGGATGTCAACCTGCTCCTTAACAATCTCATGCTTCCTACAGCAGCTCCTAAAACTGTTTGCTGTAACAATCAGAAGACATTCTGCTTCCCCCATTGCTATTGGCTATCAGGTTTGGTTTTCTACCAGATTTCTCTCTTCCATGAGATCTCTATACATAGAAGCTGAAATGCCTAGGTTTCTGGACCATTTCCTGTAATTACAGCAATCAAGTCTCTTGGCATTTTTCTTGCAATTTCCAGCCAGTTGAAAATATATTATTTTTTAAAACTACTATTCCCTCTTGACCATTTAGAGAAATGTGTTTTGGAATCTCAACACAACAGAAATAGTCTGGAATATTTGATTCATTAGAAGAACCACCCACATATTGGCTATTCTTGGGAGGCAATAGACTATGTTCCTGCCCCACATCTTCTATGACAGTTGGGAAGGAGGTCTAGAAGGAATCAAGATGGTGAGACCAGAACCAGAAATTTTCAGGCCAGAGGGGACAATCATATCAATGTAAATCAGAAGTCTTCCAAGATAAACAATACAATGGCCAACATGAGAATAAAAAGGCCTAACATTTAAATCCTGAATGATAGACCTCTATAGAGACCTTGATATCTGTATACTGCAGTTGGCAAATCTTTTGTGTAAATGACTTCTTTTTCCTGCCTGCAATAAAAAAAAACAAATCTTTCTTAGTTTTGTCTGTGAACCTGCTGCTGAGTAAGCCAACTCCTGAATAAAGATTAAGTGTATCAAGAGCCAAGACTTACAACTGTGCCTAGTAAGAAGTGATAAATTGTTCTGATTCTCTTCACTATTTTCTGGATATAGTAGATGTTTTGCAGTACAGAAAATAGCAGAATAAGACAGAGTAAATCACAGGGATAATACAAAACTAGAGTCCTAGGGACAAGAATTGATGTCAAAAGGATTTGAATTAGTCGGTGTCTCAAACCTACTCTATTATTTTAAACAGGACACATAGCCAAATTAGGCTTTATATATTATGGTATATACTTTTACTGGATTGGTCCAACATATGTTTAACATACAGATATTTGTTCAATAATAATAGCAAAAGTAGCTGTATTCATCCAATAGGTCAGAATAGAAAGCTTCTCCATGATGCTAGCCTTAATATGTTAGTCTCTAATGAAGTTTACCTATCAAGTTTTATTTTTGGCTTAGTAAGAACAGAGAAAGAAATCTTGAATTAGAAGTACATATAACGAATTATTTAGTTAGTTGGGATCCTACAAATGTACACCACACCAACTCCAACTTCATAAAGCAGATTCACACTTTCAGCTTGGCCCACTGATAGTAGAAACCATTCATTGTTTTCTGAATGCAAAAATGGCTGAGGTCCTCCTCCTCCTTCCTCTCCCAACCCATTGCAAATACATCCCCCACAAATGTTTACAGCTTCAGTTCAAAACTGCTGTTTTCCAGCCTAACCCTTTTAAACCCTCCGGTGCTTTGTTTCATTCTAGTAGCAGCCCCCAGTTTCAATTGACTGCAGTGCCTGGCACTTCCCCTCCTCCCCAGTGCCTGATCACTGCCCTAGACAGCCACTGCATTTGGGACTATAGGGCTTGCTATATTCTCTGCTGATCAGCAGCTGCTATTTTTAAAACTATCTTGTGATTGATCCAAAAATGGCCTGTTAAATCAATGGACTATTCTCAACTCTAAAAGGTCATGCTTATTCAATCTTGACATGTCCCTGTGGGACTCTTAGTTTTTTGCTCAGGCTGGGTGAAACATTGTTCCTTTGCTTTTCCACCCCCTGTTCACAGTAAAAAAGCTACAATGTCACTATAAGGTAAAAAAAGAAAAGGTCTCTGCTAGTGTCTACAGAGACAGAGTGGAAAAAAGGCATGCATAGGTAGTGCAAACATCTGGAAAAGTAAAGGGATTAAGGAACATAGGCTTAATGAGGAGGGAACAATCCCTTCCCCACCCTCAAAGAAAAGGCAGGTGCTGGTAGATCACCCTATATAGGAGCCAGACCGTGAGGCTTCACATAGGGGAAGAACAAGAAATAGGAATAATTGATTAGGTCTTGCAGTAGCTGTAGTGTAGACTGAACATCAGCCCAGTCACATTGTCAAGCCACTGTAACCTAGACTGATCTGAAGTTGGCTTAAGAAATAACCAAGACAACAGATTTAGGCTATGGTGCAGACTTGTCCTTACTAAACAGAGTCAAATTTTTCTTTATCCAACATTCACATCATCACAAGGAAGTCTCAAGTATGGCACCCACCTGCAAGTACTGATACGCTAAATCTTGATGGCAGGATTTAGATTTCAACAGCGCTCTATCGATGGTAGCTGAAGCCTTTTGGCACATTTCTCGGGCATGGCTGAGTGTGAGAGTGGACCAGGACCCTCTTTTGATGTAGTTTGAGTCACTGCTGATGGGGATGTTGGTGCAAGTGGTGATCTTGAGGTCATTATTGCTTTTGGAGGATTTCAGCATATGTTCACTGATTGTGTTGTAAGCATGCATAAAGTATTTAGGCTGGCTGTGATCAGGCTGCCTGCCAAGAGTCATGAGGCCCATAGGGTTACGATAGTTGCAGGTGTCACTGTCCAGATTGTCATCTGAGCTCCACCAGCCTGATATATTGGATCTCGTCCTGCGTTTAGTCTCAGTGGTTTTTGCACGATCTTTACTCTTGCTTCTCCGGTTTGGTTTTGAGTCCTCAGTGCCTTTTTTGCCATTCACACTGCCTTTAGAAGCACCTTCCAAGGATTGTGACTTAGCAAAAAGTTTTTGGACTGAATGAACCAAGTGCCGTATCCTCCCAGGGTTTTCATTCCGGTGTTTGGCATCTGAACTTCTCTGGAACTGGAGGGTGCTAAAGCCATCCCTGTGGATGGGCAGTTGTTTTTCAAATTGGTCTAGCAGGTTGGCAGGGAGTCTGTTAATTTTGGTGGCTTGGGCATGACTTGGAAACGGGTTCTCATCAGGAACCTCAAAGTGAGAGTTGTAATGAATACGTGGAAATGTACTACTGTTAGAAATCTGGTTGTTGAGTGGAAGGAGGCAGTCACTGTGGAGAGAATTGGGTGTTGGAAACCGAGGGTCCATTGAATAGGAATCTGTGGGACTAAGAAGGTAGGGATTCCTATCTTGAGTGGCATAGAGAGAGTCTTGAGGAGAGTCCAGGTTATCAGATAGATGCCGGCTTCGGTTATCTCCTAACCCCTTCATGGTGCTGAGGTATCCTAGAGCATTGCTTCTGTAAGATGGCACAGGAGGATATGTCCACTCTGTTCCTTGTCACTGTAGCTTGACTGGGAGATTTTTCTACAGCCAAAAAAGATACAGAAAGAGTGGTTAAAAGATGGACAAATATGTTCTCAGGATCTATCTACAGAAATCTCTAATAAGCACAACTACAAATGAATGATAGAAATATTGAGAAACCAAGAGTCCTCAATTCAAATAGGACAATGGTTTAAGTTATTGCATTTGATAATCCATTCCCCTTTGAAAATCTCATAGAATATCTGCTTCATTTCATGGGCAATTCAGAAGGATTTCCAGCATACAAAGTTGACCTCATTTTAAAAATTCAGAATATTTATTTCTATCCCACCTTTATTTTTATGTTTGCAGGTGTTCTGATATAATATAAATTTACCTTAATTGACTGGGAGAATGAAAATTTATTGTTTACCTCAAGCTATATAAAGCTATGGATCCAAATGAATGAAACATTCACACATTCTACATGAAAATTGCTGTATAGAAACTTACAAATGGAAAGCAGCTCTGGAGTTAGTCTAAATTGCCAGAAATTAACCTGCCTCATCATTGTTCAGTATAAGGAAGTATATTGGTGAAGAGTGTGAAAAAAACTGCAAACCTTCAGTAGTTTGATTTATATCAAATTAAGACTAAAGCATGTAAACCAGGCATGTCAAACTGCCGGCCTGCGGGCTGGATGCGTCAAGCCAAAACCGCGTCCAGCCCATTGCCGGCAATGGGGAAAAAGTCACGATACATCGCGCGACATCACGTGACATCACGAGCTTGACATGCCTGATGTAAACTATACATCAAAAACATTTGGAAGCAGTAGAACGCAACTTCTGAGATCTGTAAGTGTGCATCGCACACCGCCTAGAGGTTACCATATGAGGACAAATCATGCCTTGACAAGATTGCTTGGAGGTGGGAGATACTTCTAATGTAATCTACCAGATCCCCTACCTGGATTGCCCCTGTGACTATGTAAGACAGATAGGGAGGAAGCTAACCACCTGATTGCAAGAACACAAAGAGTGGTCAAAAACAAGGAGACCTGAATTCATTGGTAGCGTCCCATTGCAATGAACAAGGACATACATTCAGTTTTGCAGCCACTAAGATTGTTGACCGAGCAGGTACAAAAATAGCCAGGAAAATAACTGAAGCCTGGAAACAGGCCCCTTGTCAGTCACCAGGAATGCTGATTTACCACCAGCTTATCAGGTACTTAGGAATTGAAGACTTGGCAGCACAAGGAAACAACAGCCAATGATTTAATAGCCAACCATCAACATCCCAATCAACAGCTAAAAGCCACACACAAATAGGCACCCCATAAATACTATGCATAGACTAGCCCAAAACACACATTCTGGTAGAAACAAGTTCCCTGAAGGTGGGCTCCAGCACGAGTCCAAAAGCTTGAAGACTAAACATCTGGTCCTGCATGTAGATTTAATTCAGTCTTTCAAACTGAAATCAGCGGTGATAAACAAGATTTAGGTTAATAATTACACTGGGAAAAAAATATAAATGAGATGAGCATTTGTTTGTTCCTGATGCTGTTAACAGATAATGTTTCATTATAAATTTTTCAAACTTGAACAGTCTTGTATCACAGTTTTAATCACTGGACTATGAAAAATCTAAACCCTGAGAAGGGCTTTGTTTGTAGAAACTTAAAAATAAAGCTGTTTTTATTTGTGTGTATTGGCATACCAACTGCTCTGGGCTGGCTCCTTTTCCATTCCTCATCATCCTACTGTATACCAGCCACTCCAAGGTTTAGAAGCAAATAGCTGTGAGTTCATGTCCAATTCACTGCAATTGCAATGATAAGACTGTTAAGTGGGTGCTTGCTATGATATGAATGGCTCCATAGAGTAGGTAGTTGGGCCAGCATAGCAATGGGCCATGATTTCCTCTACAGCAAAGTAATTGGACAAGCAGAAAGGTCAAGAGCAACTCAGGAAAATCAATCATGCTCTGAAGTTCTGAAACATCCATATGGATTTGCTCATGAATATGTATATAGGAGAGAAATAATATAGTTCCCTGTACACAGTTCCACATTTGTAAGAGTGTTTGCAGTTATTCAGGTTAAGATAATATCCATCAAATCTTATTCACTGATTGTTTTTATCTGAGTAATTAGCTCCTATTCCAGAGCAGAGAGGTTCTTTTATGGAAATAGGTGCATTGTTGCATTTTTAAAAATACCTGCTTTCTTTAGAAACATTATGCATTTGATCATTGTTATTAGAAGTGGAAAATCATTTGCATAGGATATTAGTCTTGAGCACACTCTTGTACTGCAGTGAGTCTTGGACCCTTCATGTACGGCAGGAGAGAAAGCTGAACACCTTTCATATGCGTTGTCTCCGACGTATTCTCAGCATCACCTGGTATGACAAAGTCCCAAATAACGCAGTCCTGGAATGTGCTGGAATTTCTAGCATGTATACACTATTGAAACAGTGACATCAACACTGGTTTGGGCATGTCGTGAGAATGGCTGATGGTCGGATTCCGAAAGATCTCCTGTACGGAGAACTAGTGCAGGGAAAGTGCCCCAGAGGGAGACCTGAGCTGCGATATAAGGATATCTGCAAGAGGGACCTAAAGGCCTTGGGAATGGACATTAACAGCTGGGAATCCTTGACCTCTGATCGTTCAGCCTGGAGGCTAAAGACGCAGCATGGCCTTCTCCAATTCGAAGAGACACTTGTGCGGCAGGCTGAGGCAAAGAGGCAGTCCCGGAACCAGCGAAATCTGGGGGCTGGACAGGGGACAGATTGTATCTGCCCTCAGTGTGGAAGGGACTGCCACTCTCGAATTGGCCTTTTTAGCCACACCAGATGGCATAAGAGTGAGATCCTTGGTGAGATCCTTGGTGCTCTATTAGCTTGGTTGTTTTCTAGCAGACATTTCCTTATCAAACTAGGTAACATCATCAGTGCTAGAAGGGAGTAGGGTTTGTGCTCATTTTATATACTAGTGGCTTGCCCTGTCAGTGATGGTGGGAGTGGTCTTGTCAGTTTCTTGATTAGTCTGTTGTTTACTGTTAGCGTGTTTGTCTGAGTTGGTGGTTCTTTAATTGGGCTATTGTTTATTTCTTAATTGTAAGTCTAGTGTTAATTTTGGTATTAATGTCTGCTCACCTGGGTGTTGATTATTGGTGAGGAGGTGTTTTGTTCTCTTTGTTTCCTTTTTGGCTTTTTGATTGTCTCTTTTGAATGAAATGTGTTATTTATCCCTATGTCATATGTTTGAATGACCTAATATAAATGAGGCATATGTTTTATGCAGGCTTGCATATCAGGAAATGCTATTCTCTGCTCAGTAATGGAAGTTGTTCCATCACCCATATTAACAGATAGGGGGCATTTTTTTTCTTCATGAGCCACATTGAAATGAATAAGAGGTGATCAAGAGCACAATGTGAACTGTTGGTATTTATTTCCAAAGGTTTCTAAAGGAAGCCCTTGGAAATGTGACTGTATTTGTAGTCATCCTTTGCTATTTTTCTTGTCAGGACAAAAGTTAATGACAAGAGTTAAAAGATGAATTATTTGGTTTTGCCAATAGAATTTTGTGGCTGCTATCAGGCCACATCATTAGCAAGGATGGACAAAGTTGGCTTCCTTCCCTACACAGCATAAAACATAGCACACAGTTTAACATTAGGATTGTACAACCTATATCCTTGTAAGAGAAAGAACATTTATTTCATTTTTTTTTAACATGACAGACTAAGCCACTAACAGTGGCAATGCAGGTAGCAGAGTTCTTCTTTAGATTGAACTAACTTTTTAAAGACTCAGAACTTTTATGGATGGGCTAGATCTGTTCAATGGATTAGCTTTCCAAGGTCACTTGGGAATTGCACCTGAGAGTATAAATCCAAGAAAAAATGAAGAAGAACAAGAAAGGCTACCTGCATCGTTATCTTCTCCTTGGCTCACTGAAGTTATCAGATAGCCATTTCTAAAAGTCTCTTTGAGCCAGACATATTTATGATTTTGTTTCTTGCTTGGCAATAGAAGTATGGAAGATGGATTGCAAAGCATTGGATAATCTCACTTGATCATAAATTGGGCTGGATTTCCCTGTAGCAATAAAGTATCCCTTATCATCCTTTACAATAGCAATGGGTAATAAGTACCCTTTGTGGTATTCTTGAACTGCAGGTGCCCCTCTTTTTATCATTACCCATGCTGGATAGATTATTTAACAATATGTAGGGGATTTAGTCATGCCCATTCCTTCTTTGAGTAGGCCAGATGGTTTTTTCCTACGTTTTCTCTATGAAAGCATTTAAATAGATATTGTTAGAGTCGCTCTCACTTGGACAATGAATGCACAATAATGTGATTATGGACTGTCCTTGACTTAGTCCTCTTTAAAGCAGAATCTTCTGCTCTAATTTGATAATTCTTGGCAAACCTATGCTTATAGGTAGTAGATATGACTCAGATATTAGCATCCATTAGGATAGAATCACAGGTAATATCTGCTCTTCATGTACATTCCAGTATTTGTACATGAAAATACTGATGAGTTAATTTGGATATCTCAATAGGTATGAGCAAGGGAAACCTCTTCAGTCTTCTGCTGCCCACACTTGTTCAGTTATATCCCTTCAGTTGGGGAGTGTTATACTAGGTATCAAAGCATCATAGAAATGATGCCTGTACTACTTATTCACTAGGCATAAGATAGTGACTCTAAATGGCTTGGAGACTGACAATCTGAAGGATCACCTTTGGGACTATGAACTTGCCCATTTATCAGCATGATGCAATCCTTGAATCCTTCCCATTGCCAAAACCTCACCTTTCTGGCACAGCAGGGAAGGTTTTCTTCCTATAGAATGTGTAATCTATGGGATATATATTGAATTTAATTGCATTATATTTATTCTGTTTTACTACTTGCATTTTAATTGCTATAAACAACCTCAAGTGTTAGATTTACAGTTGGCTGTAAATGAAACCAATAAAATAAATACATATGTGACAAAGTTAATATTTTCTTCTTTATAAACCCTCTTTCTGTTCAAATAATTTAGCAATAAAGCATGTCTGTCAATGTTGCTCATTTTGGAACTCCTTAGGCTGGGAAGATATATTTTTTTTAAAAAAAATCTGGATCTCTCTCTCCCCCCCCCCCAGATATACACATGTCATGTTTTGAAACCCAAATGAGTGCTTTCCCCATGGGGCTGACAAAGAACATGTAACTGCAAAAGAGAATCTAGTGAGGCTGACCTTGCTATGGGCCAACATGCCATAAAATGGGAAAAAACATTCCCTTATGCGTGAGTTCATAACACAACGTGTTAAACTCCCTGAGTGTCTGTCCAATTGAGTTGCATGACTGGGTAGAAAAGGGAATTTTATCCAGCAGCAGCTATAGTCTTTAAACTGAGCTTCCCAAGGGCATACATCACATGAATTTGAGTAAAGAAAAAAATCCAATATCTACAACGAACACAAGAATAAACCTTGATCAGCATAGGATGAAATACATGGTCAAGAAATGCTGTATCAGGAATGTAACAGGAAGCACAAGATAGAACACACTGAGGTTAGGCTAGGTATTTGCAACAATCATTTTTTTAGGAAGTGCTTAAAAGAAGGAACAGAACAGAAAGGGAATAACAGAGTTGGAAGGGACATTGGAGGTTTTCTAGTCCAACCCCCTGCTCAGGCAGGAAACCCTATACCATTTCAGACAAATGTTTGTCTAATCTCTTCTTAAAAAACTTCGAGTGTTGGAGTGTTCACAATTTCTGGAGACAAATTATTTCACTGATTAATTGTTCTGACTGTCAGGAAATTTCTCCTAGGTTCTAGGTTGCTTCTCTCCTTGATTAATTTCCATCCATTGCTTCGTGTCCTGCCTTCAGATGCTTTGGAGAATAGCTTGACTCCCTCTTCTTTGTGGCAACCTCTGAGTTATTGGATCACTGCTATCATGTCATCCATAGTCCTTCTTTTCATTTAAATTAGACACACCCAACTCCAACAGCCGTCCTTTATATGCTTTAGCCTCCAGTCCCCTAATCATCTTTGTTGCTCTTCTCTGTACTCTTTCTAGAGTCTCAACATCTTTTTTACATTGTGTTGACCAAAACTGGATGCAGTATTACAAGTGTGGCCTTACCAAGATATTGTAAAGTGGTATTAATCTTCACGTGATCTTGATTCTATCCCTCTGTTAATGCAGCCTAGCACTGTATTGGCTTTTTTGGCAGCTGCAGCACACTGCTGGCTCATGTTTAAGTGATTGTCCACTAGGACTCCAAGATCCTTCTCACAGTTACTACTATTTTTTTTTTTTAAATATATTTTATTAGATTTTATAGGGGTACAGGGATTACATTAAGGTGCTTAGGAACCACCATGGAGGTGGGTATATTAAACATCCAAAAAAAGAAGGACAATCACAAATATATAACTCAAATCAAATCTTTTAAACTTCCCTCTCTAATTCCCTCATTTAATCTTACTTATTCAAATTAATAAATTCTATATAAGTTTCAAGCGATCCTATCAAATATCAGTTACATTTCAATTCTAAAAATCCAAATCCTGTTTTTAAGCTTTACTAACTTACAATTACTATATTTCAATTAGCCTTAAATAGACATATTATTAACACTTCGGGTGCCCTTTTTTTTTTTTACATAATTATATCTGGTATATTGTTCTCGCAACAACATTCCCATATCTTCTTCATTGATACCATTTTTTTCTCTTATCACCCATCCCTCTTATTCTCCTTTTATTTCCAAATAATTCTCTTAAAATAAAAATATCAGGCCAACAAATAAATTTCTATCTAATTTAAATATATATTCTATCAATGCCTCTATATCTATAAAAATCTTTTTAAACCAGTAGGTAAAGTTTACTTCTCCAATACATATCATATCTAAAACAAAGTAATATTACAAAGGGTATCCTCTTAAAAATTTCACGTGTTCCATTAGTTGTTAAGTCAGTCAAGAAATCAAAGCCTTTTTAATCCCATTAAATAAGACTTTAAAATACATTTTTAAATCTAACTCTGGGCTTCTTTCTATGCCATAGTGGTTTCCATAGTAAGGTTCCTACATAATCAAACCACAATATTAAAAGGTCCATATTCTTTAACGCTTCAAATTGGTCAAAGTTCTCTTTCCTTTCTTCTAATAGCCTTTGGATGGTAAAAGCTGTTTTATTCCATGTTATATTTGCCAATTGTTTATCCACCTTTTCTCGATTTTCAATAAGTTGTATCTGAGTGTCAGTCTCTGTTGGTATTGATGCTTCAGACATCTCTGTTGAAGTTGTTGTATAGTCATCAGACTTCTCGATAGGTTGTGTTGGAAGTTGAATAAAATTAGTTTGTTTTGTGGTTTCCACGGTTTCTCTCAGTGTAGGGAAAAGGGATTGAAAATAGGAACTCACATCCTCTGCAGCTTCTAAAATTGTTTCCAATATAAGTTCATAGTCCAGTTGTGTATTAAGTTCCATATCGATAGTAATAAGGCTTTTTAATCTTTAAAGAAGGCTCTACTTCATAAGAATCAAGCAAGCATTCACCTTCAATTTTCAATAGGCCAGCTGCATCCGTTATCTTGTGGTTATCACCCTTTGAAAGTCATAGCCATTCCCAGCCATAAAGAAATATAATTGCAGTACCACTTTTCGACACAAGATGTCCTCAGCAAACCAAAAAATCTTTTTTTTTTTCCTTTCCAAATAATAGATTTTTTATTTTTCGTGTTGAAAAAGATGAAGAAAGGGCTCAAAATAATAAATGCGTAGTTGTAACAATAATAGTCAAGAATAAAATGTTTTCAGGTCCCCTCAGTATTCCAAAATTTAAATAGTCCATCAAAATTGACTGGTTTTTATTTATATATATTTTTTTTCCAAAGCTGTTTTTCCCCATTGCCCAAACGCTGCTTCCTCACGACAGGGAAATAGTTCAAAGAAAGCTTTTAACAGGAAAGTAGTTAGGGAAAAAAAAAGGGGGTAGGAAAGGTCTCACCCGGATTCTCCACGGGGGTTCTTTCGCTTAGATGTTCTTCTGGCTTTCAGCTGGTGCGACAAAGTGATCGTCCATTTTATAGGACGATCTTTTCCTCCGGCGGCCCTAAGGAGAAAGCTCGAACTGGGGAGAGCCGCTGCTCTTCCCCAGTCGAGCAGGAGCCTCCTCTAACGGTGGTCGCCTCTACGGGGCGACTTTCGACCCGATTAAGGGTCTACCGGCGGAGGGAAAGCAGCCGGTGGGAGAGAGAGATCTCTCCGTACGACTGCTGGTGTCGCGATCCGGAACCGGAAGCCCTCACAGTTACTACTATTGAGGCTTATTGGAAATAATGACAGGCATAGACTTAAGGCAACT
Organism: Azemiops feae; assembly: GCA_023970755.1. Taxonomy (NCBI): domain Eukaryota; kingdom Metazoa; phylum Chordata; class Lepidosauria; order Squamata; family Viperidae; genus Azemiops; species Azemiops feae. The sequence goes on along the minus strand of JALGBA010000862.1, from coordinate 1,308,132 downwards.
TTTTTTTGGTGGAATTGGCATTATATATGGTTCCAGACCACTCCCCTAACCTGCTACCAAGGTAATTGGAAATTTTAGAAATGGTTGTCTCAATGTATCAGGAGACCACCTAGTTGAATTAAAGATTGGTGCTGCTAAATTTTGATTTTCAGTTTCCTGAATGCATTTCCCCCCCAGCAAAAAAATGTGTTTGTTTTTCTCCCTCATTTTAGAGTGCTTTCAAATTACATCATTTTTGTTTTTTCCTCTTTTTTCTTGCTGGTCCAATTAGCTACACTTTCAACCAACATATAAGGAATGGTTCAGTTGGGGTTTCAGTTGGGGCTTGGAATTTATTCTTATTTTTTTATTTATTAAAATTTTATGCCACCTATCTCCCCTATAAGGTGACTCTGGGTGGCTTACAAGTTATAAAACAAATAGAAAAATAATTAAAACATTAAAGACGTCTTTTCTATAGTTTCAGCTGAAAAGAATTACAGAATGCGTAACATTAGATATAGTACTGCAACCACCATTCTTTCAAGGAATTGCAAATTTCTTTGGCTTTATTTGTGTCTAAACCTTTATTTTCTTCTCTGCAGAAAGGTGAGGAAGAGATCTTTCAAACTTGTTTATCTCCATGTTTATTGTTTTAATTTGTAAATGAAAGGTAGGTCACCTCCTCCACAGGCATCCTCCGCCCCCACAAACACACTTGATGGCTCATAGCAAGGAATTGCTAGAGTTGCAGTTCCTTGCTCCCTTTGCCTCTGTATCGTTGTGTATATTCTAGGGAACATACATTTGCTTCCCTGAGAAATGCATTAGCTACTTCTCAACAGGAGAAAAATTCCAAAGTTCATACTTGCCTCAGCATCTCTAAATTTGGTGAAACTGGCGAAGATTAAAAAGTCATCTAAATTGGCTTGGTAGCACACTGAGGACCAAATAGCAGAACCTTCTCAAGAGGAGAAGGCTAAAGAAAAGTGTGAGCTGCCAGCTTGACTTTTGCCCGTCTTTCCCTGTTCCAATTAACACTTTCCTCGAATTGCTCAGCTTCTTTGCTTCAGATGTTTCCATACTCTCACACTAGAAATCATGGTATGAGTAAGTACATTTGGCAGCGAGAAGGAGAAAATGAATTTACTGGCTTGTATTTCAATTCTTGTTAGTGCTTTAGGGTGTCTCTGAACCCCCAAGGCCAGAGATAATTGAAAAAAAAATATTCCTATTATCTTCAATTTTCTGCTTCAGTCCCTTGGATTCTGTGTCAACATTTATTTCTGGTCTTTGCAAAAAGATCTGGTAATCTTTTTGTTACAGAGTACCACTTTTTCACAATTCATGAAATTAAATATGGATTTTTTTCTCTCCTTTCAAGTGTGTTATTCTTCCATAAAGCGGTGAGAGGTAGAATAAAACTAAAGTGGGAAAAAACCTGACGGAAGTAAAGCTTTAAGTACTTTGAAGCAAGTTTTGATCCAAGCATTGAGAATTGTAGGGATAATTTCACCTGATCACCAAACTTTCTAGACCAGGGCTTTTCAACCTTTTCACCGATTGTACCACTTTTAGGATATGGCAATATTCGAGTACCATCTAGCAAGGTGTCAAAAACGTGATGACCCCCCAAAAAAGTTCAAAGTTCAAAGTTGCAATTGCACTGAAATGACTTATGACCATTTTTCACACTTATGACCATTGCAGCATGCCCAGGGTCATGTGATTTATATTTGGATACTTGGCAACTTATTCATATTTATGATGGTCGCTGTCCCAGGGACATGTGATCCCCTTTTGCAGCCTTTTGACAAGCAAAGTCAATGGCAGGGCTGCTGGTGGCCAAGTGCTAAGTTCCCTCCCTCCCTCCTTCCCTGCCTCCCTCTTTCTCATGCCCACCTCCTTCTGAAGGAAGAATTTGAACCCCCCCCCATATTTTCTCTCTTCCATATATTCATCAAACAAGGAAAAGCCTCCAGAAAAAGAAAAGACAAACTGCTGAGTGAACTAGCTTAAAAAGGCGCATTCCCCTTTAAGAATTAGCTACTGGCTAGAAAGGAAAGTAAGGAAGAAAAAAAAATGTAGTAAGTATTGGCTGCCGGCTAAGGCAGCCTCCCCAAATGGCTCCATTCATAAGTAAAGGAATCTACAGGCAAAATACATTCAGGAGAAAAATACTTCAAAATCCCTTGCAGCAAAACTTACAGCTAACAATAGCAGAGCAATAGAAGCTAACAGGAGACATCAGCCATCGGCCAAATAGAAATTGCCAAACACTCCTTAAGAGCACAAAGCCTACATTGCACAAATCCCAGAACTTCAAAGTCACAAAAGCACATAAGAATCCTTCCATTCTCCATCTCCCTCCCTCCCTTCTCCGTGCCTCACCTCCAGCCATTGCTGCTTTTCATTCCTCTTGGAGGGTGACCCCTCCCCCACTGCATTTCTTGCCTGTTTGCTGCTGCCAGCACAGGTGGCTGCCACAGCAGTTGCAAATCAGCTCATGGCCGGCCTGCTTGATTTGATCTCCTCTCCTCTCCCCCCCTCCTCCTCCTTCCCCTTCGGTGCAGCTAGAGCTGACTCCGCCTCCTCCCAAGGTTGCTGCTTTTCTCTCTCTCTCTCTCTCCCGCCCAAACTGCCTCCTTTTATAGGTCTCCACTCCCCTCCTCCTCCTTTCTCATGGGGGAGGGTGAGCCAGAAGTGAGCCTGAGGCCTTTGTCTTGCCCAGCCACTCTGCAACTCCAGAGGACTCTCTCACTGTAAGTCCTTGCCTGTGCTGGCTCTTTCCCTTCCCCACTACACTTGGCTAGGCAGGGCTGCGTACCACCTGCCACTTGTTAATGTACCACAAGTGGTACGCGTACCACAAGTGGTACGCATACCACAGGTTGAAAAGCCCTGTTCTAGACAACAACTTCCTTTTCTTTTTCTGTAGGTGAGAACAACAGTTGGATGGCCAATATGACTAGCAAGCACTCCAAGCACTTTACACCCTATCCTCAATCAACTATATTTCCTGCTGTGGTAGACAAATGGAGTAGGTCTGTATTTTCACCTAGATTCTTATAAATAGGCACAAAAGATCAGGACCATCCATTAAGTTGCGGCTCAAAAGATTTATTCAAACCTATACACAAGAATCTAGTCAACTAAAGTTCAACACTAAATTTGTGCCAGATAAAGATCAACAGAATTCAAGAGAGGTTGGACTTGGACCATTTGTGGGAATGTAATGATTCTAAGCTGATAATGTGCTTAATTCCATCCCTCAGTTCTCCTTGGTCTTCTCGTATAGATATACTGTAATAGGGTCCATTTAATGGGTGGATCTCAACCTCAATAGCCAGAACTTCCCAAAACTGCAACATTTTAAACATATTCATAAAGTTTCTTTTAAAAAAATGATTTTCATTTGAAATATATTTAGAAGTCTCTGATATAACTACTCACTGTCTACATTAATGCTTGTACATGGTCCTGAATCAGTTTTTCTGGTTTGAATATTTGGGTATAAACATCTGGTTGAAACCATGATGACATCTTGTGTGCCATGTCATTACTGAACAAATGACATATACAGGTAGTCCTCGACTTACGACCACAATGGAGCCCCAAATTTATGTTGCTAAGTAAGAAATTTATTGAGTTTTGTCCCATATTATGTCTTTTATTGCGATACTTGTTAAATGAACTCCTGCAGTTGTTAACTTAGTAACATGGTTGTTAAGTGAATCTGGCTTCCCCATTGACTTTGCTTATCAGAAGGTTGCAAAAAGTGATCACATAACCCCAAGGGCACTGCAACCGTCATAAATATGAATCAGTTGCCAAACATCCAAATTTTGATTATGTGACCATGCGGATGCTGCAATGGTCATAAGCATGAAAAATGGTCATAAATCACTTTTTTCAATACTGTTGAAATTCAAATGGTCACTAAATGAACTGTTGTAAGCTGAGGACTACCTGTACTGTATTATGTGCCTGATATCAGTCACATTACAATGTAGCAATATATCATTAGTGCATTTATATGAAAAGATCATGACGCAAACAAGACTTATTCCTCCTTGTCACTCCATGGAGAAGAATGAGGAATCATGAAGTGAATCCCACAATTTAAGTACTTTAGTTCAGGGCTTTTCAACCTTTTCACAGATTGTATCACTTTTAGGACATGGCAATATTCGAGTACCACCAGTCGCCTAGCAAGGTGTCAAAAACTTGATGACCAAAAAAAAAAAAAGGAAAAAAGTGATAAAGTACAGATAGTCATCGACTTACAACAGTTCGCTTAGTGACTATTACAACGGCACTGAAAAAAGTGACTTATGACCATTTTCACACTTATGACCGCTGCAGTATCCCCAGGGTCACGTGATTTACATTCAGATGCTTGGCAACTGATTCATATTTATGATGGTCGCAATGTTTCAGGGTCATGTGATCCCTATTTGCAAGCTTCTGACAAGCAGTCAATGGGGAAACCAGATTCACTTTAACAACCGTGTTACTAATTTAACAACTGCAGTGATTCACTTAACAAATGTGGCAAGATTGACTTAACAAGTGTGGCAAGAAAAGTCATAAAACGGGACAAAACTCATTTAACAAATTTCTCACTTAGCAACATAAAGTTTGGGCTCAATTGTGGTCATAGGTTGAGGACTATCTGTACACCCACTTAACACACTTTTAATGGGAAACTTGTGCCTGTTTCTCTGACATTAATCTTTGCACTGTTCTATCCCCTTTTCTCCCTCTGCTTGTCTCAAAGAAGCCTCTCCTCTTCTCCGTCTGTCCATCCACTTCTCTTTCCCCATCTTTTTTTCTCTCCCTCTCCCACCAAAACCTCCTCCTTTTATATCCTCTCCTCTGTCCCCCCTCCTCCTCTTCTCTTCAGTGCAACTCCAGCTGACTTCTCTCCCCCAGCTGTGAGCTGCTCTCGGAAGCGCCAATCAGCTGAAGCCCCTCACTGATCCTGGCAGTCAGCGGAGCCCCAGCGACACCGCAGCTCCACTGACTCTCCCACAGGCCTGTGCGGCGCTGGTGCTGCTTTAGCTCCTCCCCCCGCTACACGTTTACATTTTTTTTACACTTTTTTACAGTGCTTTTCAACCCGTTGTATGCGTACAACCTGCCAGGTGCTGAAGTACCACCAGTGGTACGCGTACCACGGGTTGAAAAGCACTGCCTTAGTTGAACATCATGATGCAGATTCGTAATTGTAGAGTTTGCATTATGAAGTCACTGCATAAATGTCTTTGTTTTGATGCAGTCTCACTTTGTTCTAGATACTGATATTTCCTATTTTGCTGTTAAGTTTGCAATTGTCACATATATTTCCTCTATGGTGAATAAGGACTTGGAGAAATTATAGCATTTGAAAAATAGCCCATTTGAATGGTATTTTGTTTGAAAAAATTAAGCAACTGTCCAGACAGTTTCCTTAATGTCATTTAAATGGCACACATTCAGATGCTCTTTAGAAGAGCTGCAGGAACTTCAAATGATAATTAATTTAGATTTTGATCTGTACCACTAACAGCATAAATATGACAAAAATAGTATAATTTTTAGTGGTAGATTCATCAGTAAATTAAGTTATTACTGTAAAGGTATTTTGCAATGACATACACAGAGAGGGAGAGAAATGGAGGAACCATCAGTCTAAAAAAAAATTCTACTTTAGGACAAAAATCTATTTTATTGATCAGTCATTGCAAAATGCCTTAATTAGATATAGACATATATTGCCTTTTTCTCAAATCCACTGGGCAGATCTAAATTTTCTGTTTTCCCCATTACCAGTATAGGTTTCATTGCTTCCTGGGTGAGGGCTGATCTCCTCCTCCTCTTCCCTCTCCCAGCCCAGGGCCAATGCATCCTGCACACATTTCATAGCTTTGATTTAAAACTGTTTCCAACATGAGCCATCTTAAGCCCTTCAGAGTGGATGGTCTTCGGGGCTTTAGTCCATTCTAAAAACACCCCAGCTCCAATTGGGTATAGTTTTTGGCACTCTTGTCCCCTCCAGTGCTTGGACCACCATTTCATCCTGGACTACTGGCCCATTAAGTCAGTGAAGTATCCTCAACTCTTGAAGCTCATGCTCCATTCAACACCCCCATCACCTCACAGACATCCTTTTGCTGTCTGCCTAGGCATGCTTCCCTTGTTTTCCTCTCCCCTTCCCACAGTACTGGAAAGCTTCCCTTCACTCTTTAAAAAAAAAAAGTTGCAATATAAGTATGTTCCTGCTGTAGTTTGTTTCTATGAAGCTGAAGCACATTCCTTCCATTCTTTCTTGTGACAATATTTCTATGAGCCTACAGAGGAACTAGGAATAAAGAACCACCCAACCCCTATGGCTTTGACCACTGTATTATCAGAATTGTGGAGGCACCATAAGGGGAAAAAAAAGGATCTGTATTGGTGTCAGATGAGATAATGTGAGAAGAAGGCATCCCTGGTACAAATAATTGAAAAAACAAAACAAAAGTATGCTGTCAGGCCCAAAACCACGAATGATATGTGGTAATACTTCCAAGCTGATTTCTTTCTTGTCTCACACCTATAGACAAAATCTCACCACATGGAAGACTCTACTGTCTGGTACTTGAAGGCCTGGGGTTGCAACAAACCAGATTGTGACTGCCTGGAAACATGGTGAAACATTCATCTAGGGACTGACACTTTTCTATAAGGATAGCACAACTGAATCAGGATAAACTGCTTTAAGTAGGAGATGAAGCAACTTGAGGAAGATCTTCATTTGGATTGTGTGTTGGTTTTGGACCAAGTACATTAATGAGAGGGTACAGCTAGGTGATGTGTCAAATTGTGTTGTATTTTAGGAAAGTAATGGAAGGACATGTATTGTGAGTTGGTTGCATGTTTCATTGGGTGACAACTTGAATGTTGCTGCCATATTGCTGAATTCCTGCAGGGGCGAGGTTGTGTATTAGTTCTGTTTTTGAAAGAATTTGATTGTGTAAGTCATTACAGGGGAGTTTGTTTGTGAAAATGGAGACAGAGGAGGGTTACATCTAATTTGAAACCCCTCAGGGGAGGGCTATAGCTCATTTTGCAGGGAAAAGATGACAGGAAGCATTTGAGGTTGATCCCTAATTTCATCTCAGGAGTCTTATCACTAAGTCCCAGTAGGAAGATTGTTGGTAACTCTAGTCTTAAGGTGTTGCTGGTACATCAAGAGCTCTTTCTTCCATAACCTGGTTGTGGATAAGCATGCAGTCCTGGTGTACATTATTGATATCTTGTTAGATGAAGGCAAACCTGTGATCTGCCCCTCTGGGTTTCAATGTATCAACAGACCTTCCCAGGGAGGGGGTGATGGCACAGATGTACAAAGATATCTTTGTACTCTGTTTAGCTGGAGGAAAAAGCTATGAATTGTGTACCAATTTTATTTATTTATGTTTTATATTTCTGAACCACCCATCTTCCTTTAAGGAAGATGTATATATAAAATTAGAATGTTAGAGTTAAAATGTTAGAATTAAAAAAATTTAAACTTAAAAAAGATTTAAAGAAGCAAGAATAATTAAACCTTATTAAAAATTAGCTGGTAAAGGCAAAGGGAAGACTCTCCATGGCACTAACCAACTCCACAATTGCATGCTGCTTTGGGCTCCTCACACAGGCTGCAGAACCATGTTTTAATCCCCCTTTGAAGGCCAGGAGAAGGCTCCCCCCGCACCTCCCAGGGAGACAATGTTCCACAGGGCAAGGGCAATGGCAGAGAAGGTTCTTTTCCTACACCGTGCCAATCAGAGTTGTTTAACTGATGGAGTCTGCAATGTACCTTCCCTGCTTGACTGGATGGGATGGGCGGATGTGATGGGATGAAGCCAGTTCCATAGGTAGCCTGTAGGACTTTATAGGATATAACCAACACCTTGAATTGGACCCAGAAGCAAACTGGCACCCAATGCAGCTCATGGAACAGAGATGTTACATGTCCCCTTCTTTGAGTATCCAATATAGCTTACATGGCCATATTTTGTACCAGCTAAAGCTTCTGGAAACTTTTCAAGGTTAGCCCCATGTAGACCATGTTGCAGTAGTCCAAACAGAGATGACCATGGCATGAGTGACTGAGCAGAGAGTCTCTCTCTCCAGGAAAGGGTGCAACTGGAGCACAACATGGAGTTGAACAAAGGCCCTCCTAGCCATTGCTGCTACCTGCTCTTTCAGTAGGAGCTATGAGTCCAAGAGGACCTCCAGGTTTCACTGCAGATCTGTCTGGGGTAGTGCAACCCCATCCAAGACCAAAGATGATAAACTCCTAAATACAGAGGGGCTGACCCATATCCACCCATCTTACCAGGGTTTAAGCTGAAATGTGGTTCCCCTTCCAGGCCCCCCTAGCCTCCAGGCCCCACAAAAGAAAATCTATTGTATCACTTGTTGCCATGCTGCATACCCAGCAGAATTCCTACCTCATCTACTTGACCAGGACTATTCAGTCACTGAATGGAAGTACAAGTTTAATTTTGCATATGTGATAAGTAATTACTTTGGATAAGTGATTTAAACATGACTGCTGGCTTATTTTTTTGCAGAAAAAAAATGGAGCACAAAAGGAATTAATTATGCTTGAACAAACAATTCCCAACACATCTGACTAGATATGGTAGGAATATACTGAACCATACCTACCCATAATTAATTACAGTACTGCTATTAATGTTTCTTTCTTACTGAGAATTGATGCTTGTTTTACTAAATCAGAATTGCCCCACTCCTAACTTGCCTTCATTTTCTCACCAAGAATTCCAACTGCCAACTTCCTTTACTTGGAATTTTTTCCCCTTCTCTTCCTGTCATGGAAAAGAACTCCAATCTCTTAGTGGCAGTTCACTTTTATTCTCTAGAAAGAAATCTGTTCCAGCACAAGCATTTTCTCTCCAAATGGAATTCAAGGTGATGATTATTGCCTTTAAAACCTTAAATGGATTACAATCCAGTTATCTTTGGGGTTGCCTTCTCTCTGTGGCTTTTATCTAAAAATATCAGGAAGAGTGGCACCTTTTGAGATCTTTCCTTTAAGGAGACTATGGAAATGAGTAAAATAGCAATAGCAATAGCATTTATATACCCTTCATAGTGCGTCACAGTACTCTCTACAGTACTTTGTAGAATCACCATATTGCCCCCAACAGTCTCACAGTCCTCACTTTACCAACCTCGGAAAGGGTCCCCTACCTGAGCAGGGGGTTGGACTAGAAGACCTGCAAGATCCCTTTCAACTCTGTTATTCTGTTACTGCATTCTAACTACTGTGCCACCCTGACTCCTAAAACCCAAAAGTCTACCCCTGATGTTTTCCAAAGTCATTAAACTCCAGTTATTCCAGAGACCCTTAGGAAGAGATGTGTGATGAGTGGAACATTCTTGCATTGGATTTTGGAAACGGTGGGCTGTTCATTGGAACGCTGCTGTTTATTTTGCTGGATTTTTTAAACTATTATTTTATTTTATTGTTCATGGGGCTTATTTGTCTGTCTTCCTTATCGAGTGTTGTCCTCGATTTTCCTTTTCTGTTATGAACTACTTCATATTTTCTCACCAAATAAAAGGTAGCAACTCTCTGCTCCAGTCCTCTCTGACTGCAATATGAAATGCCCTTAGCTTCTGTTTTCTCAAATTGTTTTTAAGCAGGCAAACAAGGATGCTACAGGCATTGCAAATTACAGAGTACTATTCATTAATTTTTACTTTTAGTTCTTACAACACTGGAAAAGCTTTTATTTATTTCTTCTTCTTCTTCTTCTAGGGCTCTCACATTAGTCAAGGATTTGAGTCTTAGAGAAAGAGAAAATGGTTAGACTTCCCCACTGAATTCCCAAGGTGAACTCCTGTTAGCTTTTTCCTTGCTCAGTGAGTTTGCCCCCTGGAGACATTCTGCCTTATAATTCTCTCACAGACTCTGTTTATTCAGCAGGATCACCACAATAGGCAATCAGCAGTTTTGGGGACACACACCTTGCAATCAGCAGCTATTCAAGAAATAAACTTTTCAGCTTCACACTCAACACACAATCTATTAGAATACCTTGCTTCTGGGTCACTCTTCTTACTACCTTCTGTTGAACTCTCCAAACTTTGCTTAATTCTTCCTGCTTGCTCACTCAGGGCTCATGATCCTTAGCGATTACAAACTTATCAGGGTCCAAAAGCAATGGGTGAAGTCATGCACATCTCTCTCTCTCTAATATATATATATATGTATTTTTTTTTTACCTTCTACGTTTTGCCTCCAAATGTTTGGCATTTAGCATTATAATACAATCAGCATGCAATTGTTCATTTAAGCAGCTGCCTGTGTTAAAAGTCTCCTCTCCTGTTCTGCTCATCACTGCTAATGCTTGCTTCCATTTATAAAAGGCTGTAGGAACTGTGGGCAATAGTACACTCTCCAAACCCATAATAATCTGTCCACAGCATGTTAGAAAGAGAAGAGGGAACACAGAGAAAGAGGGAATTGATGAGGGCATTAATCAGAATGTGACTTAGAATTCATTGAGAAACTGATGTAAGAGAAAGACTCCAAACTAGAGGTATCACCTCTTGTGGCAAAAGTCAATGATAAATCGTGTCTGCCAAATGTTAATGTTTTCACTTTGGGAAATTCTTACCAGTAAATGTTTCAGAATATCAGCCATAATGTGATGAGTGAAAGTAGGTAAATATAATTATGTAGTATAGTGTAGTATTAATACACAATGTAATATGATACAGTGTAGTATCCTATATTACAACGTTATCAATATGTATTGAAACTACAATTTCTTTGCTATCTGCAAGTTCAGAATTCTGAGGCGCATCATCCATAGCGCATCATCCTACACTATTTAGCCAAGATGGCTTCCCAAAGTTCTTCCCAATTAACCAGGGGTGAGGAACCACGGCCCTTTTATGTTTTGTGGACATCAACTCCCAGAATTCTTGAGTCAGCCATACTGGCTCAAGAATTCTGGGAGTTGAAGTCCACAAATCATAAAGGGGCAAAGGTTCCCCATCTCTGCAATTAACATTCAATTACATACGAAATGTGTATCATGCAAACATACAGTCAAAAATGTGGAATGAGGGGTAGGAGGAAAAAGCGGTTCTTTGCCAAATCAAAAATGATTTATGGAGGAACTGGTTTAAGGAAGGAGAAAAGAAAGAAAGATTCAGAAAGGCAATAGTACTGAAAGCTCTCTGATTTGAGGTTCTCTACTTTCTCTGCTCAGCTCAGCTCTTCCAATAACGCATGCAAACTTTGTATTGGACATAAGTATATTGAACTGTTTCTTTGACAGAAACATGCATTAAAAAATCAAATTAAGACCAAATTACTAAATAATTTAAAAATGTCAAAGTCCCAACCCTGCAAGGCAATCATTCAGGAGAGCAACTGTTGGGAAGGGAATCATTGGGGATCTCACTGCTCTGAAATTTCTCCGCTATGTGAGGAACTGTTAAAACTATGCGAGGAAACAACACTGCCAAGCATTATTGCTGAAGTGCAGTAAAATTAGGCTGTGGAAACAACACAATTTAAGTTCATGTACTTTCCTCCTGACTCAAGGATGGGAAGAAAGCATTTTAATGTGGCTGTGAAGAAGAAGCATGTGGTTAGAGTTGTAGGCCTATTCAGTCCAATGATATGCAGGAATTTCAAGTCTATTGTCACCTCTTTTAACAATTCTTCATCTTTAAAATAATTTGGACTGGAGAGTTGTTCAAATAGAGTACTCTTCTATGTAAAATAGGTGATGCCCCGATATCCTAACTTGGAACTGAATTAATACACTTTCAAAATTCTCCATAAAATCTGTTGGCAGTGAAATTATGAAGGTTATACCTCCAAATTTCTCCAGTGGGAAAATAAATTTCTCAAAGGTTTTGACTTAGTACTGCTACTGAAAAAACTCAATTAAAGGAATTAGCACTTGGTATCTTTGGTTGGGATTTAAAGGATATGCGGGAAGCCATAGGGATTGTAGAGTTCTAGAGGGGATCATGCACAACCCTTGTCACTTTTAACTAAGTGCAAAAACATCCCATTTCATCACCTCCCAAATTCATTTGCTTTTTGAAGTAATTCTGAAAGCAAATTCTCTGTTATTAAATTGAATGCAAATTAACATGGGGAATAATGCAGATTTTCTCTGCTTGAATTAATTGTCAGTGAACTATGAATTAACAGAGCAAGCTAGGTTTTATAAAGATTCATTGGGGTTTTGAGAAGGTTTCAGTGAGTGGGATTCCTAAAGAATACCAAGTTTCTTTGTAAGAATCTTCCTTCCAACTGTATCAGTTCACCTATGACCTCAAGAATGCTGTAGGGTAAATGCTTTAATGCATTTACCTTTGTGTCAGGGATCAGCTACCTGCAAGTTCCGTGCATGGACTCCTGTTTTGTAGCCCTCTGCCCTACTCACTCCAAAATTACATCTCTGAAATTCAGGGCAAAATTCTGATGAAAAAATGAGCCATGGTTTCCTGGACTTGCTCGTTTTTGATGATTAGCAAAACAAAACAGAAATTCAAATGTCTGATAGCTATAATATATCCAAGCCCATCAATAAACAAATTATAGTCTCTCAGTTAAATCACTGATAGTCCCTGCTAAATCCCAGTCCCTTCTTACCTTTCTTATGCCATTGTTTATTTGCCCAACTCAATGTGATTTTCAGTTATCCAGAAAGTCTGACTCCCAATCAGAAGTTTGTCTCTTGCCTTAAATGAAACAAGATCTGAAAGTCATGGAATGTATATTATTATTTTGTATTAAACTCTGCTTAACGAGATCTCATTCAAAATCTTTAGCATATGCCATTGCTGTATACTATGGAAAAAGAAGAAAATAATCAATTCTACATAGCGTAGCCAAATTTAAAGCAGATTTCTCTCTCTCTCTCTCTCTCTCTCTCTGTATAAAAGAAAAAATCCCAGGTGCAAAGCTATTTATCATAATTTCTGACACTCCATGAATTTGTCTGTTGGCTTGAAAAGAAGCACTTGAATACACACAAGTAATGGTATGAAACAGATATTAGGTGCTTTATAGAAGAGGCCAGATAGTCATAAGGAAGACAACTAGCTACTTCTTTCAGCCTGTGGAAAAACTCACCACAAAATGGGCAAGCTTTAAATTGATGAGAAAGTAAAGTATGTTTGGTACCATAGGCAATATTGTTACTTGAAACTTATTGTCAAGGTTCCGACTAATGGAGCACTTCAAAGAACTTCCAGGCATTGTTTATTCTGAAAAGTCTTTAATCATGGACACAATGTCGGCACATCATGGATGGATGCCAAGATCTGTCTTCTTCATTTTGTTATGCTCTGATAGCTCCAAAGAACTCTTATGTTAACCAAAGCCATTGATCTGGTTGCCAATATGCATGATGCTCTATCCAGCAAAACCTTGTCACAATAGCTATGCCTTTTTGAAAGCAGCAAATGAAAATTTAGATATCAGCTGATTTCAATTCTGTAGGATTTGTGAAATCCTATTGATACAAAATGCAACCCTCACAAGCCTCTTGTTTTAATTCTGTAAGCTTAGAATCACTATTCATGAGAAGGCGGAGGTGAAAATATTACTGTTTTTCTGCCAGGAAGCTGTAAAATAATGATAGTTTTCATTACCTTGAATAAGGTAAATTGCATTAATAAATAGGCATGACTAAATTGAAAGACAATGGAGAATCAATTTCTGTAATCATTAAAACATAATTTGCATTGTTATTTCAGGCCTCGTGACTTCAAGTTGCCAATCCTACTTAACCAGTTGCTACTATTCTGTTATGTGCCCTTTAGAAAGTTTAAAAAAAAAATCCCAATGTAGAAACCTCTGTCTAATTCTACACTCACTACCCAGCATAAAAACAAACTATACTTTCCAACTTTTGCTCCTTGTGACCTGTTGTGCTGCCCACTGCCAGGAGTCTGATCCTAACCGGCTCAAGGTTGACTCAGCCTTCCATCCTTCCAAGGTTGGTAAAATGAGGAACCAGATTGTTGGGGGCAATAAGCTGATATTTGTAAACCTCTCAGATGGTGCTATATGGAGCGGTATATAAGTCTAAGTGCTATTATTATTGTGCCTTTCAGTCAGAATCCTGTCAAACATTGCGGGGTATATAACAAGCTTATATCTCTGTAGAATTAGGATTCACGCTTGCTATTTTACCTTTGTATTTTAACATTCTTCCATTTATGCTATTTACATCCGTAACCTTATCTTTTTTCAGTGTTCTCATAGTATTTATAGCTTTCATTTCATCACTTTTTTCTTGGACATTCATATTTTTAGATTTTGTTAGAGTTTATTTCTACACCATTCCACTCTGCTAAAAGCTTCTTTAGCCGTCTTCATCTACTTTCAAAACCATTTTTTTAATTATTGTCAGAATCACTTTATTGAAAGCAAAACTTACATAAAGAAGGACTTTAACTAGTTGGGTTGATTTAGGTCATGAGTTTTTAATTTCATTTTTAATATATTCTGTAGTTTTAAACTAAAAAAACCCAGTCAGAATCAAACCATGCATATTTTGGATGAGAAAATAAAATAACAGTAGTCCTGTATATATATTTTTCTTTGAAAGGTAGAAGACATGACTACAAAAGGAAATGGAAAAGATAATCTTGAGTAAGATCAGCTTGGTGATTCTGAAAGTAGGATACTATAACTGTAGAAGCAACAGCAATACTAGGCTGGCCAGGGACCATTGCCAACATGTTCTCTAGTAGCCCCTTGCTATTCTCTTGGTCCTCTAACTTTACTAGTGCCTGTAGAACTTCATGGAAAGTCATTCCAGCCACCATTGGAATGGTGGTGCTACCACAGCCTCATCTTTCCAGTCAAGTGAGGCAGATGCAGCCCCTTCCTTCTGCCTTTTATTATCTTTATTCCATAAGGGCTTTTCCACTGTATAGATATGGAGGGAGAGTCACAGTGGCACACAAAATACCTTCCACAACATCAGGAAGAGGAGAAAGAAGATGCCCATTAGTTACAGAGGATCCTTTGAGGCCTCTACAACTATCTAGCTTTGCTCAGCCCTGCTGCCTGTTGGTGTTTAGCTTCTGCAGAGCACAGTGCAACATAGGTGCAACTTGGTCAATATCTAAAAAAAGTTTTGTCACCCACCCAAAAGGAAATATTGAATGAGGATACATAGCTGTGATATCATCTGGAATAAAATATGGCTGTAGAAACTTCAACTTGAAATTTATCACCACCACCCACACCAAGCATTATGTTTTGTTGTTGTTAGAAAAGAGCAAGCTCATTTACAGGGAGATACTGATCAACAGGGAGTATCTTAAAGAAGCCCTATTGTGAAATGCTTTGTTATAAGTAGAAGGTTTTTTTCTTCTTCTATTTTTGTCCCTGTGATTAGATTCTGAACCATTTGCATCATCATTAATGTAACACTCTAGAAACAGGCAACAGCTTCAACTGAATATGGTATTAAGCTAATTTGGGGAACCTTAGGAATCATGTGTGTAGGCAGAACTACGTCATACATGTCACAGTTGTAATTTTGCACTTTCAGATAGAAAGAATTGCCTCTTATGTGGCTGGTAAATCTTTGCTTCCTTCTTTGCTTATTTATTGATATAACACAAACCTGGCTTATCCATCTAAAATTAGATGACTCAGATGTATTTCTAGCTATGCATACAGATATAAATATGTAGAATCTATTATAATTGCGAAGAAACCTCAGTCAGACTAAAATTGATTAACACATTACATAGCATGAGGTCATTATTCAGAGTACTGTATAAGATTGTGGACTATATCGCTAGTGTATAACTGCAGGGGACAAACCTTGGCATGTATTAAATTTGCGTACTTTCTCCCTGATATACCATAACACCAAAATCACATACTCCTAAAGCCAGAAAGGGCCATTCAAGCCATCAAGTCCAGCTTCCAGTTTTATTTTCTGGAAAGAAACTTTCAAATATTGTTTTTTTTCTCATGGAATCTGAAACAATAGAATCCAGAAATCTGCCATCTCATTTTACATATATACAAATATCCTAAAAAGAAGATAACTATCAAGTTCTAATATAAAGGCAAAAAGAAAACAAAGAAAAAGCCAAAAATGCAAAAGGAATGATAAGAAATAGAAAGAAGTAAGTTTCCAATTTGCTCTATAGCAATTATAAGTACAAATACGAAATTACTTAACAAATGGCATTGTGGAAAATGATATAATTGCATATGGGAGAATACAATGGCTGTTGTGTAGTCTTTCTGTCTGATGGGAGATAATAGTCCATGCAACAAATCAAAATGGAAATAACAATGCTTGGAAGAGGGTTAAACATCTGGGTAGTATTGGTGGGGCAGAGGCAGGAGATGGAACCTACTGAGTTTTCCATTTCCGCTCAGATGCTATTGACAATGCACAGGAATAAAACCTGATATTGAAACACCAAATGTTCATTTCATTATTAAACCCTACCATATAATAACCTACCATACCACAATCTATTTCTAGCGATTACAGAGTGAACTGGGTTAATAAACAGTATTCCTTGTATTGAGCCACCACTGGATTTCTGATAGGGATATAAAACTGCTGGAGTTGCAACCTACATCACATGTTCACTTTTGTCTGCATGTGGCAACACTAAAAAAACTGCTTGAAAAGTTGCTTCTATATCTCTACAAATGCATCATGCTACTCCTCCCAGTGTAAGCCGTATTGCCTGTAGCATGAAAAAAGAAAAATGAGTCAAATATATTAAGAAATCATAAAACAAAAATAAAATATAGTTTAATCTAGTTTGCACCCAAACCAGTCACTCATCCTCCCTATGTGTTTATGATCTTTTCCTCCTCCTCACAATTAATGTATTATCATTGTTCTTTAAAAATTTCCACTCTCTCTTTTTAATCAGTTTTCAGGATCTCATTGACTCCATCCAACCACAATTTTCTTGATCATTCCCTTTCACTCTTTTATACATTTCTTTGCAGTAGACGCTTCACTCATTGTCTGTATATGATTCATCCTTCTCACTGGACTACTTACATACAGTATTGATTATTCATTTTCTCATTCAATCTACATTTACTGAACATTTATTCTCAACCCTTTCTCTTATTTTAGTAAACAAACTTCTTCAATTGCCCTGCATTCAATTTACTTTTTACTGCATTCAATTTACTTTAACATACCCAACTTTCACTTCCATATAAATAAGTGGGTAGAAGGACATTCTTATGCACATATGCCTTTGCTTCTTTCAGTGTTCATTTCTCACAATAGACTGTGCACTATTCTCTGTCCACTTTATAGCAGCATTTGTATATCTTAAAAATCCTCTCTATTTTTCCATCTTTAGTAAACATTCTACTAATGTACACAAATCCATCAACTTTCACAATTTGTGTAGAAGTTGCAATCATTTGCTCAATTTCCTTTTGAAACACAGCTATCTTAGAACATTTATTTTCATTTTTATACTCTTCATTGCATCATACAATCTATTTATGATTTGCGGAAATATTTTGGTTTTTCAGCCAATAACCATGTGATACTTCTTGAATTAACCTCTCTGCCAGGACAAGTAAAATTAGTTTGTATCAATTCAGGATATTTGATAACCAGTCAATTAGAAGTTCTTAATGTTGTGGTGATATCTTTACCCTGTTTTACCACTGACAGGTCAGGCAGTTTATCAACACTGTAAAGGTAATACATTCCAGAAAAATGTCCTATATACTTTAATATCTAATCAAGGAGAAAATAAAGATAAAGGCTAGTAATTACTCCCCTGAAAGATACATATTGCTTGCCTAAGAAAGCTAAATGATTAACATGTGTTATGAAGATATCAAAGGACATTGCAGTGGGAACTAACTTCAAATTAGAGGGGTCGCTGGAAATGCACCCATCACTTAAGCATATAGTACGTTTTGATGTTTAAATCAGATATTCTGGGGCACAATAACAAAATAAAATTGGGAATGGTTCCTTAGCTGCTGCCATACTGTTTTATAGAGTAATCCTGTTTAAGAGGACTGCTTCCAATAACTGCCTTGGGAAATCATATGCTGGTGGTTTCAGCCATTGGCCAAGGATGGCACATGGGCTATTCTCTAACAAATGGGCTTGGTTTCCATGATGCACTCTAACACAAGTTTCCCACCTACCTTGTAGTGTAGCATGTTCTGTGAATTCGGTCTGTACAACCAATTTATGTTTTAATTCATGCAAATCCAGGCAATGGAATTAATTCAGAAAACCAAGACTTATGAGTTATCATAATGTCTGAACACAAGTGAAATATTTTTGAAGTAGAGATAAATGCCAGATTTGTCTATATACTATGCAGCATCTATCATCAATATAACTAGAAATGGGCAATAGCTACAAACTGTTTCTTCTCCTCCAGGATCATTATTTTTCCTATCACATTTTGGAGAAAGAATTCATCACTTTTGTGGATGAGTTTAAAACATAGGAAGCTTCAACTTAGCTTTCTTTTGTTGCGATTATGATCTTGGTCTTTCCTGTTTTTTTTCCATTGGAGCCAATGTTACTTTTCCTCAACAATGTATCTCATTATTTCTAGAAATTATTTCTAGCGATAACATGAATAGAGCTGTCTTGTATCTGGGAAAAAGTGGTTTCTTGCAGAAAATCCCTTTCTGTAGGTGGCATGAAGTTGACTATCATTCAAGCTTTTCTGTCACAATGGGCAATCCACGTCCTTATAAATTGTTCTGTTACTTGATAAATGGTTGAAAAGCTGCAAAATCCCTCTTCTGGATGGAAAATTTCACCAATATTGACTTCCTTTTTATTGTTATTCTGTTTCTGAGGCTTCTGATAAGCTCACTAGACATCTCTGAAGGAGCAGAGCCAGCAATGTGGTGAGGCTGGCAGCCAGAAAGTGCTTTATGGCTGGCCAAGTCTCTCCAGATAAGGGTTATGCAGTTGTGGGCTATGGTCTCTCTTAACTGATTGTTTCCTGGGCATCAGAGGAGGGCAGGAATGATGGGCATCGGAGCAGGAGTAAAGGAGCCTCCTGGGTTCATGGAATAATGCTGAAGAAAAAGAAAAAGAAAAGAAACCAGTTCCAAATTGCAGAAAAAGCTCCAACTGTTTGATATTCCAGAAATTTTACCTTACAACGAGGCTGCTTGGTGGAAAAAGAGAAAGAGTGGGCAAATGGCATCTCCTCTGTGACTGGAAAAAAAGTGGAATTGCAAAACGAAGGAAGGAAAACAGTGAAAAAGGAATATGAATCTCAAATATGAGAGGGGAAAAACATTTTTATATAGGGATGGAGTAGAGAATTCACCTCAGGAAATGGGACTAGGAAGCTTAAGGTCATCGCTTTGCCCCATCTCCCAAGATCATTCCCACATAACTTTACAGTAATGAAGTAGAGCTAAGGAGCCACACTTAGCTATGGAACAGACTTTCATGGATTTCTTTCATATTCTACACTAGATTCTCCCATTCTTCCTCCTTCTAAAAATGCTAGAATGCTACAATTATTATTGCATCTAGGAGAATACCTGGTTGAAGAAGATTGCTTGTTTTAGGTTATGTGGATTCTCCAGAAGTTTTTAACCCCGGCTTCCATCAGCCTATGCAATTGCAGACTCTGCTGGTGTGGACCCAGAGATTGTGGAAATATAATTGTTTAATTACATCTAAAAAGTACTAGCATAGGAAAGCTGATTATGGTGAGAAATACAGAAAGAACTCCGTACAAGCTTGATTGCTTCTTATAGTGCAAAGTGATCTTTAGCTGGACTATGAGCTCATACACACAGCCCATTTATTGTGCCATGAAAAACTCCATTAAACATTTGCCAAGGGCATGTGCTCACAAGAGAATCTCCATCTCATGGCCAGCATGCTGCTGAGACAGGATAAAGTTTGTGCTAAATTATTCTAACACAAAAATAATGTTTTTCATTTTTTTGTTGCTACCAGACAATCTAGCAGACCATCTCTGGTGCAGGGAAGAAGAACCATCAAAGGCTGCCAATCCACTGCACTCCAGTTGATCTTCCCATCAGGCACTTGACTCTGCATCACCATAGCTATTTGTTCAGTGGCTGTCAGATGGTACATCTCTCTTGCAGGGCTATTTTCCAATTTTTGTGAACCTCACAAATGCAGGTCTTTCAAGAGACTACTAATGTTATTGATACATATGATTTGACATTTTCTAAACTAATGAATTTATAGGACACATACATTCAATCCTGAATATGAGTGTTTATTCCATATGAACTTATGTCTACAGTACATGCATGCATACACAAACACAAAAAGAAAATTCTGCAATGCAGTTTAAAATACTCTTTCCTTCTCCTCTGATAAATGTGAGGTTCTTTGTTCCAGCAGCTGCATTCCTTGAGATTTGATTGCATTGTCAATAGAGTCAGCATGAATCCATTCCAGCTGCTAGAAATTTGGAAGCTACATCCCAGATCAGAAGGTTAAACTTCTATTCCGTTACCCACCAGAGGAAGAGAGAATGTTAGGAAAGCCATGGTTCAGGATGAATGGGTTGAAGAGAAAAGCTCCCCCCCTCCCCTTTGCAATCTCCTTGCCAGAGAATTAGTTCTTTCTTTAATTTCAGAGTCTCTTCCACCTCTACCTTTTGTTTCATGTCAACAGATCTTTTCCCACAAGGCTATGTTGTTTTTAAATGAAAAGGAGCAGGAAGTTTTCAGCAACTCCACTCCCCCACTTTCTCCTTGATCTTCAGATCTTCAGGCAATAAAACAGAATCCCATTTTAAGACAAAAGAAGGACATGCAAATTGGTAAACAAACAGATTAGGCCACATAGGTTTACATAAACTAGACATTGTCTTACAGAAATAAAAGGAAGGTCAAAGTCTGGCCAATTATCTCATAGGGTGAATGGCTGAAGGGTACGCTGAATCCAGCTTAGCACCACACAGTCTTGATCTCTATATGGTACAATGAAGCCATTGGATGTCTTGGTGTGCTTCAGTGTAGCAACTTGGAAAAATAGTACCTAATTTTATCATGGGAATAATAGCCTGCCAATATTCCAGGAGATCGAGAGAGTTGTATTCTTATGGCAGGAAATTAAAAAAAAAAAATATTGAGCCTGTCAAAAAAATCAAACAAAACCATAATTTCTAGCTGATTGTAAATGAACCCAATCCTGCCTTACTCCCCAATCCTGCCTTACCACATGCAGAGGAGTGATTGGCAGGTTGGGAAAAAGATGGAGTGGAACAGGGATTCTGTCAATCACTGGCCTGAAACTACTCATGTTCCAATGTGTGCAGCCAGCCACATGACCAGCCCTGTTGCTAAGATGTAGCTGTTATGGTAGGCTATGGAGGCAATGTACTTTCCTCCTGATGCAAAGATGGGAATAAAATATATTATCATGGATATAAGGAACAGTCTTATATCTCAGTTATCTTCAGTAAATGAGGCAAAATGAATATTTTCACATTCAGTTTTCTCAGGTGAAAAAAAATGAGGAAAACTATCAGTTCTTTGATTTCTTTTTTGTCAGTTGATGTTGCTGATCCTGCCATATGCCATCAAGCCCTTTTGTCTTAACACAGTTGGCTACTTGGAAAAGAATAAATAATTGCAGTGTGACTGAGGCTGTGGACTACAGGTGTTGAGAAAGCTGCAAAAGCAGATGGACTCTTCAAAACCAGAGGGAGAGAGGCAGAAAGGAAGAGAAGAGCCTATTTTAATGCAAGTATCCCTGGGACAAGATCCTGTGGGAAGAAAAACTACAAGAGCTGCACAACCTATTTGATTGCTCATAAATAAAAGTGTTCCTCTCCCACTGCCAAAATAATCCAGGAGATGTTAACTGTTAGCAAAAAGAATGTTAATATTCAAAGTAGGTCAAAGATAATACATATATACACACCCACATTCATAGAGAAAAATGAATGATTTCAAGACATTGAACTTGCAAAGTTCTACTTAAAACATTAATATGTTGGATACAGACTTCTGTTCTGCATCATGATACTAAAACATGGATTATGATGTTACAATGCAAGCTCTGCCCTTTTACGATTACCCAAAAGTATGATGGGTGAAGTTTGTGAGGCATGTTTTGCCCCCCTGCAGTTCTCAATAGATGACTTTGCTACCAATCTGGGCTGAGATGCTACTGAATGATCCTCAATGAGATAATTGGTGATGAACATAGATTGTACTACTTTATGCATAATTTTGAGTCTAGTCTGTTCCAAAAGCTGGGATATCTTATCCTCATTACATCAGCCCATCCCACCCAGAAGACATACATTATCTCCCCATTACATTGGCCCATCCTACCCAGTCAGGCAGCGAAAGTGGATTACAGACCCCAAAGTTAAAGAATTTTGACTGGTGTGGTTCAGAAAGAAAGCTTTCTCTGAAGTGGCCCCTGCCCTTGGGAATATTCTCACCCCCCCAAGAGATGAGGTAGACCTACTTTCCTGACCATTCAGAAGGGTCTGAAGACCTGATTTTGTGACTCACTTGGGGGTCACAGAAAAGCATGAAACTTTGGGGTTGGTTAGCACTTTGAAGGCCCCCTCCCTTTTTAATTATTTTTATTTCTGTTTCTAACTGCCTCCTACTGAAATATAATATTAATATGGTTTCTTTTTTTTATGTTTGAATGGTATACTGCCCAGAGTTGAATGGTATACTGCCCAGTGAGAGAGATGGGTAATCTCTAAATTTATTATAGGTAAATAAAAATAAATATATTGAGGATGGAACTGTAAGTAAGGTTGGAGTATTAAGGTCGAAGCTATAAATTGTAGTTTATAGTTTACAACTTGATTTACAAATCTTGACTTACAACTACAAACTTTGATTCATGTATCTTTCCAAGTCCAAAACAAACAGATTATGCTATAGCTTAATGTCATGGGGAAATTTCTGCCTGAAAAACCAACATTCTGTATAGCCACACTACAGCATTCTCCTCCTAGGTATAGATTAGTGGTGTTTATTTGTAGCATTGAAACAAAAAAATAATAATCTGATTTTTGAGCTTGATTCCTGGTGATTACATGGACATATCCATATAGTTTTCTTGGCAAAAATATGAAACTGGTTTGCTATATGATGCAACTGATCATGATAGTAATTGAATATGTTCAACTATCTGTTTGACAATAGTATGACTGATTCCTCCACCAATTGTGATTCAATAACTGTTGATGGGGGAAAAGAAATCTCCACTCATGCATTATAGAAAGAACTGAGAGGAAGAAGCTGGGAAAAATGTTGCTTTCTGATGAGAAGAAGACAGTTCTATCAGAGAATCAATAAAGCTTCACTCTCAAGATGGTCCAGAAAAAAAGAGAGAAAAGCAATGTATTTGGGGGCAGAGGGAGAGTGGGTTGTGAATTGAAGCCTTTTGAATGGTGATGAGGCCTGCCCTCTTAATGCATCTTCTTCACAGCCAGAAAGAAAGGGAAAATGAACAGTTTGGCATTTGAAAAGCACCAGGTACCTGCTCTCTAAAAGACGCCTCTGGTATCATCAAACTGTTCATGACAGTTGCCATAGTTT
Organism: Azemiops feae; assembly: GCA_023970755.1. Lineage (NCBI taxonomy): Eukaryota > Metazoa > Chordata > Lepidosauria > Squamata > Viperidae > Azemiops > Azemiops feae. The sequence goes on along the minus strand of JALGBA010000862.1, from coordinate 1,284,554 downwards.
TCTTCTTTGTACTGTCAATATTCTGTTGGCAATCGTATTTGCTATTTGGTGGCCATCTGGTTTTATTATGGAGATTGAACATCTTGGTATTTTGGTGACAGGACATCAGGATACTATATTCAGTTTTCCCATGGCTTACAATGAAACTCTATATATGGAGTTTGAAGCTTTCATTTCCCATTAAGAAACAATCCAGCTCCATACAGACTTTACAAAAGGTATTTCTATTTTATTTTCATACTGAAAAAATTATCTTAGGATTTCGTCTACTATTTTTCATTCAGTTTGATAAAAGAGAATATTCTTCTGAAGTTTTTTTCAAAGAAAAAGAATTTAGAAGAAATTCTCATTTGTAAATTATGGTAGCTTGTACTTTTTGATTTGTGAGATAGGAAAAGAGAAAGTGTGCATGGAAAAAAATGGAGAAATTTTCACACTACAATATTTTCTGTAAACTGATCAACTACTTTTAGGGAAGAAAATTTGAAGGAGTTTAGTAGAACCTTTTCAGAAAGACCTGGTAGCTATGTGTGTTGATATACAGGGAGGGAGGAGCCATCAATTCAAAGCTCTTTTTTGTTTGGAATGACATGGAGATCACTACAATAACAATGAGAACCCAGGGATAATTCAATCCAGGTTTTTTTTTGTCACTGAGTGCCTTTTAAATGTGCCAAGCAATAAGACTCAACATTTGAATCCAACTGGCTGAAAATGATGGAATTTGTTGTCTAACAAAACTAGAAGGCACCAGTTTGGGGAAGGTTGACATAGTAGTTTGTAAATCTGAGAACTACTTTAACAGTTTTATAGCAGCATATGATTTTGCAAGGTTGTTGGATATATTTGGGATTGCTGTCTTGCCACTTCTGATTATTTAGAATAGATAATTTTTAAAAAAATTAAAATTGAAATCCACATTTAGATAATATTAAGGTTTCTGTATAAACAGAAGGTTCCAACCTTAGCAACTTTAAGACCTGTGGATGTCAACTCCCAGAGTTTCCCAGGCTGCCATGCTGTGTTAAAACATTATTTACGTTGCTCATTTATTAATAACTATTGGAATTGTTACAAGTATTTTTTTTAATGTTTTCAAATCTCTTCTTGTAAGGATTAATTGTATTCAGATATTCTAGAAATGACTTAAGCCCCAGCTCTTCCCAGTGGCTGTTTGTGGGAGGGCGAGAACTGACATCATTTGAACATGGCTTCTACCAGTTGGCTATGTTGATGTCTTCTATATCTTTTAGAATTTCTGGCTGGGAATTAGGAAAGCTGCAAACTTAAAATATCTGGAGAGATTCAGATGGGGAAGGCTCATTTAAACAAAGGAACAACCAGCTTATTGGAGTGTAACCTATATTTGCAACATAATCCCTTCCCTCTGCTTCAATTATCTGTGATTAGAATGGCAAAATGACTGATGCGCTCTATTAAAACACAACAAATCAATTTTTAAAAATTATGGGTTGGAGTAGAATTACAAACAAAGAACTAAACAGATAATCAGCACTTATGCATTAGCAAGTGAAGTGGAATATTAATCTATTTCTTATTAAAGGGGCAGGTGGTTACTCTTTCAAAAATTCATGCCTGAGCTACTCATTACAAAGATTCATTCCCTATTGAAATCATTATAGAGGAGAAAGAATTGAGTGACACAATCTGTAAGATAATTTCTCCTACTTATCAGACTGTATAACAAACAAAACTAAGATTTTCTTTTAAAGTGCTGTGAAAGATCTGTGCTTGCAATACATTCAAATACTGTGGGACATTCTTTGTACCAAACTAGGTCAGTAATCAACAAGATGTTGCTATAGCAATTCCCATATTTTATCATTTTTCCTCTTTGCAATTTGCACGGATTTCAGAATGCATCCAACTATTATCTAGTTCTTGATGTTCAACTTTTCTTGTCACATGGCCCCCTTTTTAGTTGCACCTTGTTCTGCCAATCCTTACAATGTAACAACAGGGAATGCTGCAGTTGGTGAAATTTGGACATTCTCTATCAGGGGTGAGCAGATGTTTAAAGGAACACTTCATTTTAAATTTGAGTGATTTGTCCTTTCATCATGCTTCCACAAAGCAAAAAAAGTGCTCTGCTGCTAATCAATGGACCAGAGTAGCCATGTCATTTCAATTTGCTTAGCAACGGTGATCTCTGTGCATGCACATGACAGATATAGAGCAGAAGAGGCAAATTAACCCCTCCCCTCAACTTTTCATGAAGGGGGAAGAATGTATCTCTATGAGAAATACCCTGCCAAAGCCTGCTTTTTAACCCGTTCTTAGATGAAAAGAAAAAAAATCAAGCTAGGTTATTTTCTAATAATCTGTTATCTGATATCAACCTCTTTGACGAAGATGTCTTGGTACCAGAAGATGGGCATCCCAGTCTGCTGTTGGATAAGAGCCCAAGGGCTCATCTGCACGTCCTGCAGCTCACGAGCTCTTTCTTAAAGAAAATAACCCTGATTTAGTCCTAATCCTTTCTGCAGCTCACTTCAAAGGCCACCTCAGTCCATTTTTCCTTGCTTCATATCAAAAGGGGTGCTTTCTGACCTCTGCCAAGAAAAGTGGGGCTGTGTACTCATCCTGTGCTTTATTTTGTTGGAGGCCAGTGCCTCTGTTCCTGTTGTGATACCCCTTCCCTCAAGTTAATAGTTATTCCTAAAGCAATCCTTCAGAGGACTGCCATGTTTATTTTCCCCTTGTTTCACTGAAATGATGAATAAATGATAATGATGAGGGTTTGCTTGTTTCAATAGACCATTTTTAAAATAAGGTTCACCAGCAGATTGGTGAGAGGCTTATTGGGACATCATTGCTGCCAAAGCTGAAGAATGAATTCAAATTTGGACATAAACTGGCTTAAGCCTGCACTACTGAAGAGCCTGGACCCTGCTTCTTCAACTTTCACTTCCATAATGTGTCACAGGGAAAATAATTCCTTGCATGGTTCCAATATTTGCAGGTATAGACATATCGTGGCATCTGAATATAATTTCCAGAGCCATCATTGCTAATCTACCAAGTGCTTGTGACATATATCTTCATATCTCTGCTGGGTCATTTACTGTTTATAGTCAGTCCTAAAAGGCAAAAACCTATCAACTTCTTCAATACCTTCATTGTCTACTCTAAGGCTGCGTATTCTATTGGTGGTCAATAGTTTGGTCTCCTTTATAATTAATGATAATCCCCCCCCCCCTGTGCTCCCTGTCATTACTAGACCTTGCAGGTCATTTGCATTTTCAACTATTACAGGAGTGTCATTATCATAATACAAGTAAGGTTTCTTCCTCCCAATTTAAAATCACACAGCTTTTCTTTGAATTCAGCTTCTTTCAATCTATATTCCACATATAAATTGAATAAATAAAGGGAGAGTACATAGCCTTATCTCATTGCTTTGCCAACATGGAGTCAGTCCGTCACCCTGTTCTGTCTGGACTGTGGTTTTCTGACCTGGGCATAGATTTCACATAAAGATCCTGGCATGTACTGAGATTCACTTTTTCCTAAGGACATTGCATAGCGTGACACAGTCAACACAACTGAAGCTGGATTTCTTTTTAGTATTCTGCAGCTTTCTCACTGTTATAGCTTGTATCAGCAGTAATGTTTCATGCTCCTTGACCTTTTCTAAAGCTGGCTTGAAGACTTGGCATCTCCCTTTTCCTGTTGTCTACCACAGTGTTATTTACAACTGTGATATTATTCATATTCTTTTGTGACTGTCCCAGTGTATCCAGAACACTAAGGCCAACCTGAAACCATCTCATTTATGTTCTCTTTGAAATTGAGTGCCACCTCCAAACCCAGAATATAACTTGGCTAAAAACCATAGCTTGTGCATTTAAGAAGTTTATGTGTTCTAACGTTTCCTAATAAATTATGGGATGGTGGTTGTAGAAAAAGAAGACACTTTTTAATTAGAGATGCCAAGGACTGAATCTAAGCTCCTCTGCATGCAAATTGTGTTCTCCACCACTAAATTACAATTCTGTCCCAAAAGTTTAGCAGAAATAGCTAAAAACACAGACCTGGGTCATAATTTATCTTTCACCTTTCCCTTCTCAGCTGCAACTCTTTTTCAGGGCTGAGTTATATTCTGGTCTCTTTGGATTCTAAGCCCAGTTCTCATGAAGACCCAGGATTTCAAGACAAAAAAAAGCCTTAACATTTAAATTTCATCAGTTTGATGTGGAACAACCTGCCTCCAGAAGCGGTGAATGCTGCAACACTGGAAGTTTTTAAGAAGAGACTGGACAGCCATTTGTCCGAAATGGTATAGGGTTTCCTGCCTGAGCAGGGGATTGGACTAGAAGACCTCCAAGGTCCCTTCCAACTTTTTATTATTTTATTATTATTATTATTATTATTATTATTATTATTATTATTATTATTATTATTATTATTATTATTATTATTATTATTATTATTATTATTATTATTATTGTTGTTGTTGTTGTTGTTGTTGTTATATGCAACTGCAATGAAATAGCAATGAAAATATTTTAAATGAAATTAAATATTGGAAAGGGTGGAAACTGTAGTTGAGGGTGAATGTTGGTAGTATCTTTTTCATATCATATCAGTGTTTCTCAATCTCAGTAATTTTAAGATGTATGGACTTCAAGATGTATAGATTTCAACATGCTGGCTGGGGAATTTTGGGGATTGAAATCTACACCTCAGTTGCTGAGGTTGAGAAACACTGCATTCCAATCATACACAGCCTCTTTTAACAGGCTTATTGGTGCATTCAGAAATACTTGTAGTTTTCAAAAGGTACTGTAGGTCTTCCTGTAGTGCATTCGAATGCTTCCAATGTGATGTAACCAAAGTAATATCCCCATAGTTGCTTTGCTTAGTTCTCCTCTTGTCCCAGAGCTTGAGAAAATAATGTTATCTTAAATCTTTCTGTTCCGATTGTATATCTTTATTGTTCAGAACAGAAATGAACATAATATTTCTCAAATGCTACCATGCAGAGGAGTTATAGCTGTGGCTGCAGCTGCCTTGCAATGCTTGGATCATCCATTTTGCAACCTATCCAGACTATCGTCACTTTCCAGTTTCTCTTGAGACTGAATTAATGGGACTTTTGGGGAAGACATTATTCTGGACCCATTAGTCTGTCTTCAAATAAAAGTAGACTTTCAATCCAATCCTCTTGAAATAAGTGTAGTTTGCCTGTTTTTCTTTTCAACTTGGCATTTTATTGTTTAGTAATTCAATTTGGAATACAAATTATTTCCCACTGTCAAAATAATTATAATTTGTTATACTTCTTTATTTTTTGAGATAAATTATTTGACTGCTTCAGTTCCAAGTTTTGTATCAATTGTTAATTGGAAGCGTGTTAATTGTGTTACACACTTGTTACACACAAAAGTGTACTAATCGGAAAACAAATATATGAAATAAAGTTGAATTCTTCAAAATGCACTTTCAGCCTTTGTTTAAAGATCCCTTAATGAAAATGGATTAGGAGGCAGTTTACATTCTGAACCATGGTCTCAAGTATATTTGGTAACAAACAAATATGCTGAGCTCCAATTTCTGATATGCTTTTTTGTTGTTGTTATATAGGAAAATTTAATTTGCTTTCTGGTTCAATGCACATTATTCCTGAAGGGTGAAAATGTCCTCACATCAGCAGTATTTCTTCTGTTGAGTCATTGCATTTCTGCTTATATTAGAAAAAGTGTTTCATTTCCATATTCTGTTATCTATATTATATATTTGTTCAGTAATAAAGAATATTCAGAAACAATTTAGCAATTCAGAAACAATAACAAATAACAAATTAGGTTTTCAGTGGGGAGGAAACTATCACTTAAGAGAAGTAGACCATGTATTTAAGCAATTGAATTAATTCAGAACTCCACTTCCTGACTTTATATGAAGATATTCTAATGACTGGATGGATTATATTTAAAAAAACATATTTAACCTAATTAATAGGTTAATAACCTAATTCAGGGCTTTTCAACCTTTTCACCCATTGTACCACTTTTAGGATATGGCAACATCCGAGTACCACCAGTCGCCTAGCAAGGTGTCAAAAACTTGATGACCCCCCCAAAAAGGAAAAAAAGTGATAAAGTACAGGTAGTCCTCGACTTACAACAGTTCACTTAGTGACTGTTTGAAGTTACAATGGCACTGGAAAAAGTGCCCCCCAAGCCACAGCCGAGCAAGACACCTGCCTGCCCACCCGGCGACGCTCTTCCTCCTGTCCAAGGTTTTCATTGTTGTGAGCATTTCTGTTGAGGATTGGCAGCGGGGTGGGGGGGTTTGGTTTTTATTCCCCCCATCTGCTGAGTGGTTGCAGCAGGTTTTGGTCAATTCACATGACCCTGGGACACTGTGACCGTCATAAATATGAATCAGTTGCCAAGCATCTGAATGTAAATCACAAGACCCTGGAGATGCTGCAACATTCCAGCTAATTGCTGCTTCTTCTGGGCTCAGCAGAAGCACCAGGATCAGCGCTGAGCTCCAGCTGGAGCCTGGCGCTAATCCTGGCGCTTCCGCTGAGCCCTGACAGCCTTGCAGCTCCAGCCATCTCTCGCTCAGGCTTGTGCGGTGCTGCCACCGATTCAGCTCATTCCCCTCCCCCGTTACCACTTTTCTAGGATGGTCGCGTACCACCTGCCAGGTGCCAATGTACCACAGGTGGTACCCCGTACCACTGGTTGAAAAGCCCTGACCTAATTAATAGGTTAAATACATTGAACCTTCAAGTGGTCAGGTATCCATTATATTCCAAACTACAGTCTACTTAATCAAGCTTAAAAGAAATCAAGTGCATGTAGATAAGACTATTTGGTTTGTACCTAACCTGGTTAAGCATGCTATATAAACACAGCTATGATATTTTCCAATGGAAATAAAAGCAGACAATATATGACACTGTAAATGGCAAACCAGGCAAATGAATTCACACATCCAAAGCTTAACATTGGGAAATCTTTCTTTGTGTTTTCATCTGGGTATGACATCAGAGCTTGTGGGTGTCAGTTCAGTCACCTGAGTTCTGAACCCATGCCCCTTTGGGTTGGTTAAGGTTTCTAGGGAAGTGGGAAGGGGTGATGCTGCCTGCTTTGATAAAAAGCTTGTGATGTGACCCTTCTCAAAAGGCCCTCCTTGGACCAACAGTGTTAGACAACTTTTGTTCAATCTCTAACCTTACTTCTCTAGCACTCAATCTTAGCTATGGACAAACCAGATTATCTACCCATGCTTGTGGGTGATATCTGGAGGACTTCAGAAGGGAAAGATGCAACCATCTGGGTCCTCTGAATTTCTCAGTGGTATCTTTTTGAACTGGCTTTGGGAATTGGAAGTAGGGGACACTGGTCTACAGTACTCCTTCCTCCATGGTTGGTTCCAATTGGTGATGGTGTGGAGAGTCCAACCCTACTTCTCTCTTGTGTGGGATGACTTAGGTTTCAAATCCTCACTACTCCTCTTTAACATCTATCTGAAAGGCACAGAATGTGATACCATCAGCAGGCTGATTTTATAGCCTACTTTATGAATATAGACAACTGAGTTATTCAATAAAACATAATTAAACAAACTATGGCTTAGTGTCATCCATGAACCAAGTCACTGAAGGTTCCCAATAAAATCCAACAAATGTTATTTTTGAATGTCCATTTTATGTGATATCATTTCCACAGATGGAGAGAAATAAAACTTTAGAAAAAAAAATCTAAATAAAATTAAATGTAACAGAATCCTGTGGAGTGGACATGACCTGAAGAGAGTGGGAGACTTGGAATCTGGCTGGAGATAGAGACAAAAGACTATTTGCAATGAAATAATATAACACTGTTAAAAATAATACCATTTGCATTTATTGCAGACATTCATGAATAGCGTTCTTCAATATAAATCACAAATACTTCTCAATGAGAAGTTCCCAGTTTTCTTAAAGAGGACATCAAAACATATTAATGAATGCACTGTTATCCTTTTCCAACATTGCCAATACCCTTCAACAGAACTCCTCAAATGTATCCCTCCTGTTTTTACTTTCAGTGGACAACTGTACCAGAGTCCATATTCATTTCTGCTAGTAGAATCCTTCAGCAGCATTTCTCTCAGCAATCATTGCTACTATTACAGACCATCTACTAGTAACACAATCATTGGTTCCCATTAATATGACAAAGATTAATTATTGATAACATGGTCATCTATCATTAAGACTACCAACTTCCTTTAGAGAAATTATGATCGTCCATCACTAATGTTTCTATATCTTTCTTGAACATTTTAGCATCTTTTATCAGGAGTATGGATCACTAGTGTCCATCAACACTGCCATTGCCACCTATATCTTGCACCACCCACATCTGTCACTGACACAGCATGCATCCATCAGTAATACTACCAGCATTCATCACCAGCTCAGTTAGAAGATAAATGCCAAAGCCCTCCAGTGTTCTGTCACAATAGGATCTCACATCAATACAGCTAGTAGCATTCAGCTGAGTTGGAAAGAGCAAGAACCCAGGGCTTCATAGCTCTGTTCACCTTGTAAATTTCTTAATTTAAAATGCTCAGCAGAAAGACTAGAGCACGGGTGTCAAACTCGATCGCGTCATGTGTCGTATCGTGATGTATTGGGATGTTTTTTGCCTTCGTGGAGCTGGGGTGGGCGTGGCCTGCTCGTGACATATCCAGCCCGCGGGCCGCCAGTTTGATACCCCTGGACTAGGGGAACATGAGTATTGTTTGCAAGTTTTCTTTTCTCTTTGCAGTAACCCAAATGTGGCCAAGCCTTAATTAATAATAATACAGTGATGCCTATTAGCAATTGTATTAGCTGTCAGACTACACGATTTCCTCAAGCTCTACTCCAGAATACTTACTGTAGTTGCTTGCTAGATTCAGTTTGGACAGAATGAATAAATTTAATACATGGAAGTGTTTGAGTTTGTGGCTGTCAGCTCAGCCACCTGGGTTCTGGACCTATGACCCTCCTGGTTGGCTAAGGTCTGCAGGGAGGTGGTATATGGTTGAGTCCAAGAGATGTGCATCCTTAAGAATTCTTAGGTCTCATTTATTATTCTTGAGTGAGAAATTCTCCTACATTTTTTCCTATCAGTTTACATTCAGTTTGATGAAAGAGAATTTGTTTTAAAAAATCATTAGAACAGTATATAATTATAAAATCATAATGGTTGGAATGTGGCATCCTTGCACTTAGTTGCACAAGACATCAATTAAAGAGAGAATGTCTAGCCTTTCATTATACAATTAACTTTGCAGAATCCTGCAACTTCCCTAGTTTCTCCTACTTTCATTCAATCCCAAGGAATGGCATCAGGAGGAAGTTTTCCCATGGAGCTGTTCCAGGGTTATATTACTGGTAAAGATAACTTCCTTGAGAAACTTAGATAAGTTATCCTTTTGCTAAAGAAATTGAGATACCATTTAATGCCCATCTCTGATTAACTCAGGAAAATGCCATCACTTAATCTATATTTATTTTTAATTTTTAGGATTGATTGCTTATGTGCCATCAGATCAGTATTGATTTTTAACAACCATATGGATAGATCTTTTTGAGAATGATCTGTCCCCATCCTGACCCTTCAAGTCTCCCAGCAGTGCATCCATCACTATTGTAATTGAATCCATCCATTTTGCTGTTGACTTTTTCCCCTCACAACCATTTCCAGGCTTATGAACTTCTTAAGGAACTGGATTCTTTGCATAATGTGTCCAAATGTGATAATTTGAGCTTTGTCATTTATGCCTTAAGTGAGAATATCGGTATATCTTTCCCAAAAGTTTCATTGCTATTCAGCCAAGTGCTGGTTTGAGGTATATTTTTTGTTTGCTGGTTCCTTTATTGTATATCTTCAATCCTAAAAGGCAGAAGTTATCCACTACTTCAGTATCATCATTAACAGTTCTAGGGTTAGTTGCTAAACCTATTGTCAATTGGTCATCCTTATGTTTAATCTATCCTTCCCCCCTGTATTTGATTTTTTAATACTAGAGATTGCTGGTCGTTTGCAATTTCAGCTATCAGGGTAGTATCATTAATTATTGAGATTTCTTCCTCCAGTTTTAAAACTAAACTCATCTTCCAATCTACTTTCCAGTATATAATACCACTTTACAATGCCTTCGTAAGGCCACACTTGGAATACTGCATCCAGTTTTGGTCACCGCGATGTAAAAAAGATGTCGAGACTCTAGAAAGAGTACAGAGAAGAGCAACAAAGATGATTAGGGGACTGGAGGCTAAAGCATATAAGGAAAGGCTGCTGGAATTGGGTATGTCTAGTTTAATGAAGAGAAGGACGAGGGGGGACATGATAACAGTGTTCCAATATCTCAGGGGCTGCCACAAAGAAGAGGGAGTCAAGCTATTTTTCAAAGCGCCTGAAGGCAGGACAAGAAGCAACGGATGGAAATTAATCAAGGAGAGAAGCAACCTAGAACTAAGGAGAAACTTCCTGACAGTTAGAACAATTAACCAGTGGAACAACCTGCCTCCAGAAGCGGTGAATGCTCCAACACTGGAAGTTTTTAAGAAGAGACTGGACAGCCATTTGTCCGAAATGGTATAGGGTTTCCTGCCTGAGCAGGGGGTTGGACTAGATGACCTCCAAGGTCCCTTCCAACTTTTTATTATTATTATTATTATTATTATTATTATTATTATTATTATTATTATTATTATTATTATTATTATTATTATTATTATTATTATTATTATTATTATTATTATTATTATTATTATATTCAGCATATAATAAATAAAGAAAGGATATACAACTTTGTCTTACTCTTTGCTGATTTGGAACCAGTCTCTTTCATGATTTGTGTCTGGATTGGGGTTTCCTGTCTTGTATGTAGGTTTTTTATGTAGACAAAGAGATATTCTGAAATTCCCATTTTTTTTGCTTTCCATATTTCTATAGATATTTCATCTATATCTTTGGCTTTCTCACTAGTAATGAGTAGAGTAATATTCTTTCTTTGATCTTCTTTGTATTGGATATTATGATAGCATACTAATTTGAGGTTGGAAACCTCTCTGCTCAGAGATCTTTTGGAAGACTTTTTAAATATATATGTATATATATATATTGTTTCAATATAGTAAAATATACAAAACAAACAACAACAAAGATAAAAATAGAAAATAGAAAAAATAAGATTTTTTTAAAAAAATAACAAAACAAAAATAACAAAATAAAGCATTCCACTCTTCTTTCTATCAAATAATTACCACCTTAAACCCTTTTCCCAATACCTTCATCACATTTTTAATCACCAAATCCCAATATTTTTCCCTTTTTGCAACAAAAAGTCTATGGGACTAGGGCAGAAAATTAATTGGAAAGAAAGTACCTAGGTTAACTGATTAAAACATTTTTGATTTATTTAGTGGCAACATTGAGTACCAACTCAAAATATAGGCTGAAATATTCTGAGAGAAGAGCCAAATCATTATTGTATTAAACAGAAATAGCCAGAGTACAATAAATCAATTATATTGTCCAAAGTCAATAACCAGCAACCAAACAAATCTCTTTCTTTGCTTGCCCTATCTGTAAAGTGCTTGCTTGGCCTTGATTTTTTTAGACATATAAATGATTTTTTTTTCTTGGCATTGATATTGCAGACAGCACAAGCCTCTGGGATTTATGCATTCCTGGTAGGAGTAGGAGACCTTGGGGAGATTTAACTTGTCTTTGCCTTGTCCACTCTGTTATCTATTTTGCTCAGTCGAGAAGAGCAACAAAAATCTTCATAAGGTTTGCAAACTAAAGTGACTGTTACTGGGAAGATAGAGAGTGTCAGTGTGGCTCTATTTCAACATTTACTCAGAGAAGGTAGAGAAGGAACAACAGTCAGATTAATGATAGAGGATCCTGTAGCAAACAGCAGATATCAAACGGTTGCTACTCAGCGGCAAGGTTGTAGCTCTGTTGAGATCTAAGATAGCTCAGTGGACCAGGGCTGAGGAACTTCAGTTTTTGCAGAAGTGTCTTTTTTAAAAAGTGTTTTAGCATTTTGAAGACAGCATGATGATATAACAAAGTCACCCAGAATGGCATACCTGAATTCCTGGATTTGGAGAAGAAATAGTGGCCTTATTAAAATGCAAAATACATAGGTATGTAAGATAATTCTAGATACTTAAAACATCCTTCTAAGCCTTAAATACTTATGCAATTGATTTTTTTTTCAGTCAAATTTCAGTGAAATAACCCTGAGTTAGACTGCCAAATGAAGTGGAGAGGGAGTGTATGGGACTGAATCTTGCCGACATTTACAAAAGAAGAAATATGGCTATAAAGAACTACTTTTCGTAGGAAGAAGGAAGAGGAAATTATCAATGAAAGAACTAAAAATATTGCTTTGTCTAAGGATTTCAAGTGTTAAATTTTCAGTGACCAGGATTACCTTCCTGTTATGCCTTTTTCCAATGCAGGACTAGTTGAGCTTGGGATTTGAGTGTAACAAGGAGGAGGAATTTTCCAAGCTCAAAGAAACTACAGTTTTGATGGGAAGTTCGTATTTCTAGGACATGTGAGATATATCCTTTAAATCCTGCTTCAGATTATTTTACCCCACTGAATTTATTGCCTGCTTATTTTGTAAAGGCTGCTCACTTTGCTTATACCAAACCTTCCCATATCTAGATGAAACCTCATTCATTGCTGATCCTACAATACTATATGACTCTCTTTTTTTAATGGAGGGCATGAGAAACAGTTTCAGTAGCATTCAGCTACTATACCTATCACATAGGTAGTTTGTACTGCTTCGGACTTGACTTTGGCATAGTTCATAACAACAATAACAACTATGTGCAACCAAATTTTTCCAGCTCATACCTCCTCCCCAGTGACATGGAACTCTGCAATTTTAGGTAACCATTGAATAATTTGTGTATTGGCTGAAGAACAATAAAATTGTGCCCCTAAGGACTTTCTGCTTCAGTTTTTGCTCCTTTCAAGAACCTGCTAGGTGGAATTATACAAGCCCCTTGCATTATACAGTATTGGTTTGTTTCTTTATCAAATTTGTATGCCTCCTGACTCCCAACAGCTCTGGGTGGCTCATGACTAGACTAGGGAAATACTCTTAATAACAATTTTTTTTGCTATACACATCAGTAGCTGGAAAGGACTGGACCAAAAGGCAGCACTGAGGCATTGATCATTGCAGCACAAGAACAGGCACTAAGCAGAAGATCCATAGAAGTAAGGGTCTACCATATTAGATAGGACCTGAGATGCAGACTATGCAGAGAGGCCTCAGAGACAGTCCAGTATATAGTGGCAGGGTGTAAGATGCAGGCAGGAATAGCATGCATGGAATGGCACAACCAAGTACCTGGCATTATGTACAGGAACATCTGCACGGTATATGGGCTAGAACCTTCCAAGCCCATATGGGAGATTCTACAGAAAATTGTGAAGAATAATAGCACTAAGATTCTGGGGGGTTTCCAGATCCAGATGGGCACAGAGATATTGGCCAATCAACCAGACATTGTGCCAGTAGACAAAAACCAGAAGACAGTGGTGGTAATAGATATGCTAAGTGACAGCAACATCAGGGAGAAGGAGTATGAGAAGCTGGAGAAATACCAGAGCCTGAAAGAGGAACTAGAGAGAATATAGAAAGTAAAGGTCAAAGTAGTTCCAGTGGTCATAGGGGCACTCAGGGTTCCAAAGCTGGGAGAGTGACTCCAAGAGATTCCAATAATGCATTGGATCTAGCCCTACTGAATGGCCAATGGTTTAGGAAAATCACATGGAAGGGAAAGCTTACTTGAAGCAATGAAATCCCTGCTTCAAGCAATAATTGTTAACAGGCTTAATATCAGCATGTGCTATACTGGGTCAGCAACTACACAGTCAGATAGACCAAGTGCAGCTGCCAATTTGTTTGCCCTCCCAGTACCGGCTGCACTTTCTTATCAACAGCTTCCTCTTAGCCATAGGCTTTCAGGTGATATAATGACCTGAAGGAAAATTGCCTACAAATAGAAATCAGTGTACTCTAATAATTAAAGATGGCTCACCCTGATGACCCTTTACTTACAAATGACTACAGCTTTTCCAGATGAGAGGTTTATTCAAGGAATCAGTCTGCCTCATTTAAAGAATTTATACAAGGTAACAACTTGTGTTCCTGCTATGTTTTCCCATCACTTCTTCAGTCATTTTTCTTTTTATAGGTAATAAAATAAAACAGCAAACAGGAAGAAAAGATAGAATAGTGCACAGTGGTCCCATTCCCATAATACATTTCATCCTGTCAGCCACTAACCCAGTCAAATCTCTTTATTCATGCCTCTGGTAGCTTAGTTACACTGAGTCAACAGTAATCAGTTTTGACATGTGTAATATCCCATGAGCCTTAGCATCAGGCAATTACTAACAAGATGATATGACATCAAGAGCCTTTTCCCAATTGGTCAGACAGATATCAATCGGTACCGCTTTGCTGCTGAAGCTGACTAGCATTTGAGAGGTATGCAGTATTGTAGTACAATAGAAGAGGGAGTCAAGCTATTCTCCAAAGCGCCTGAAGGCAGGACAAGAAGCAACGGATGGAAACTAATCAAGGAGAGAAGCAACCTAGAACTAAGGAGAAACTTCCTGACAGTTAGAACAATTAACCAGTGGAACAACCTGCCTCCAGAAGCGGTGAATGCTCCAATACTGGAAGTTTTTTAAGAAGAGACTGGACAGCCATTTGTCTGAAATGGTATAGGGTTTCCTGCCTGAGCAGGGGGTTGGACTAGATGACCTCCAAGGTCTCTTCTTTATTAATTATTATTATTATTATTATTATTATTATTATTATTATTATTATTATTATTATTATTATTATTATTATTATTATTATTATTATTATTATTATTATTATTATTATTATTATTATTATTATTTCTGTATTGGAGAGGCTTGTATTTTCAATTACTCTTTCTCTTCAGCTTTTTTTCTTGGAGTTTGACTGGGTTATTTATATATTCATTCATTGATTCATTCATTGATTAATTAATTAATTAATTCATTCAATTTCCATAGCCACCCAACTCAACCAAGTGACTCTAGGTGGTTTACAATTCTAAAGTTCTAAAACAATTAAAACAATTAAAATGGTATAAACATCCAAAAACTATATAAATACAAAAAGTAGCCTAGCCCTAGATAATTAAGCAGCGAAGTGTAAAGCTCTTAACACCTTCTGAGCCCCAGGCCCAAATTCATAGGCAAGTTTTTAAAGCTTTGCAAAAGACCAAGAGGGTTGGGGCCATTCTAATCTCCAAGGGGGAAAATATTTCAGGAACCCTGGTGGCGCAGTGGTTAGAAGGCAGTATTGTAGGCTAAATCTGCCCAAAGCCTGGAGTTTGTTCCTGACAGGGCTCAAATTTGACTCAGCCTTCCATCTTTCTGAGGTCGGTAAAATGAGGATCCAGATTGTTGGGGGCAATATGCAAATAATGCTGACATTGTAAACTGCCCAGAGTATGCTATAAAATGCTATGGGGTGGTACGTAAGCCTAAATGTTATTGCTATTGCTATTCCATAAGGCATGGGCTGCAGCAGAAAAAGTTCATCTTCTAGTTCTTGTTAGTCAACATTCTTTGGCTGACAGGATCTTCAGAATGTCCAATCTATTAGATTGAGTTGGACAGATAGAGGATTAGTGGCATAACTCAGCACAACTGATTGGAGTTTGTTCAAATTGGTAAAAAAAGCTCATTTAATGTTTTAAACACAGCATCAAGCTAGTTAAATATGTTGTAGGAATGGGGTCAATATCTTGATTAATATAATTACGATTTGGAAGAATCCATTATTTATTGATTATCTGAATAACAGAATAACAGGGTTGGAAGGGATCTTGGAGGTCTTCTAGTTCAACCATCAACAGTAAAGGAAAAAAAAACAGTAAAGAGGTATGCTGCAGACTAACACTTGATAGAGCAAGCCATGAATGTCTTGAGAAAGATATTCAAATACCATGATGTGTCTATACCTACAAAGATGAGAATCATGCAAGTCGTGGTATTCTCAGTGACCTTCTATGGAAGTGAAGTTGGACTTTGAAGGAGCAGGGTAGGAACAGCACTGATGCTTTTGAACTTTTGTGCTGGAGAAGACTCCTGAGAATATCATGGATAGCCAAGGAAACAAATTGATGGATCACTGAACAAATTAACTCAAAGTTCTCACTTGCATAAATGATCAGGCTTAACTATCCTACTTTGGACACATTAAAGGAAAACATAGCTGTCTAGAAAACACTCTAATATTGGGAAAGATGGAAGGAGAGAGAGGAATACTAGAAACAAGGTAGATGGGCTCAAATACAGCGGTGATATGTTGAAAGATTTGAAAGAACAGGTTAGGGACAGATCAACATGGGAAAAATCTATGTAAGTGGTCGCTAGGAGTAAGAAATGACTTGGTAGATAATCAATCAATCAATCAAGATAAATGGGTGATACAAATTCTCACATCTTGTTAATGTCTTTCTGTCTCTTCTTGATTTCACTTTTTAATCCTATTAAATGTTTTTATATTTGCTGAATTTTCTTGCTTTGAACTGTATATAGGAATTGATTGAGCATGTGTTGGATGGAAATTAAATTGGAAATTATTTTCAGTAATTTTCCAACATTAACAAAGTGTTGATGTCAAACAAGTTTTCTGCTGTAGTGCAGACAAACAAGGTCTAAAAAGACTGTCTTCTGTCTTCTGCCATCCATCCAAAGAATCATTGTAAAATTGTTGTCCAAGCTGTTGCTGTAGAAAGTCTGTGTAATCGGGCCCATTCTTAAGGGTTGACCATCCATCATTTCCACTTGTATGGAAGTAACAAAGCTTACTGTAGGAATCTGTAGTCTGTAACCATGCTGCAGAAAGGTCAACCCATTAAAATCCTTGACTCTCCCAGTGGTAGTCCTCAGAGCAGGAAAGTATAGTGTTATTTACTAAATCTGCTTAACAGCAAACATTGTCTCTTCTCAAATGACTCAGTTATTGAATATGAGAAAATACAACACAATGCAACATTTCTCTGGCTTAGGAGTGAAAAAAATGGCATTGCTTGCTCTGCCTGTTTCATCACACAGGGAGATAGTTTCGAAGATTAGAACTGACAAAACAGTGGTGTTGATAAAATCTACATTTGAGCTAATATTGGTTTATCTGATTGTGCCTGAGAGTACACATAGAATTACAGCCAGTTACCTGTCTCTGTCTGCAGGAGAAACAAGGACAGACAAGCTTTGCAGAACTTTGGAAGTCATAATTGTTCTTTTCCCTGAGAGGACAATTTGTACAAGGCCCAGTTAAAGTGGAAATCTCTCCATTTCTTCACTGCATCTTCAAGGAGACAATCTAAAGACATTATTCACAATCTAAAGACAAATACACAAGAACGGGATCCCCTTACGCCCAATTGTGTCTCTACCTGGAACACCCATATAAACTTAGCAAAAACCCTGCAGAGGAAACTCAGACACCCGGTCAACGACTCAACCCACTCAATAAACTCCCCCAAACAATTTCTCCAATACATCAGACACACCAAGATCAACAAGGAAAAAAATATGGTCTCCTTCAACGTCACCACTCTCTTCACTTTGATTGACACCAATCTGCCTAAACAAACCATACACCACCTGCTCAATAAACAGCATACCCACAAAGAGGATGCCACTACAGAACACTCCATGTCCACAGAAACCATCATGAAACTCCTGGATCTATGCCACAACATAAACTTCAAGTTTAATGGGAAAATCGACAAGCAAGTACAAGGTACCCCGATGGGATCACCCATATCAGGCCTAATAGCAGTAGTAGTCATGCAATGACTTTAATCCATAGCTCTACCCACCATCCAATCAAAATTTTGGACATGCTTCATCATCATCAAATGCTCCCAAATTGAAGAAAAACACCACCTACTCAATAACATTGCCTGAGATCAAATTCACACAGGAAGAGGAAACAGACAACAGACTACCATTCCTTGATATCAACATAAAGAGACTAGACAATGGAGAACTGGAAACCTGCATCTACTGCAAACCCCTGCACACAGATCAGATCCTCAGCTTCACAAGCAACCCCGCCCCCCCACACACAGACAAAAGAAGCTGCATCCAGACCCCCTTCAGAAGGGCCAGGACATGCTGGCTGCAGAATCACAACACTAAGAAAAGCAAAAGAGAAACAGCTGCTTGACATCTTTTTCTATAATGACCATCCAAAAAATTCATATTCCAACACACAACACCCAAACCGTACCACACCATACAGCCAACTATCATGCAAAAACTAACCCTACCATACACAAAAGGTGTTGGAAATGACAGCCAGAATTCTCCAATCTCTAGGAATAGCTATAGCCCACAACCCATAGCCACATTCCACCAGGAATTATCCAGAACCAAAGAATAGCTATGGAAGAATGAAAGAAACAAACAATGTAATCTACAAAATCAACTGCAACCATTGCAACCAATTCTACAGGGGACAAACATCAATTAGAAACCAGGATCCATGAACATCAGCTGGCAGTCAAATGCCAGAATCCCAAATCCTTAATCTCTACCTACACCGACACCAAACAGCACCAGTTCGATTGGAGCAACACAAAAATCATCAGCCACTCTATCACCCACCATGCTCATGAGTTCATTGAAGCCTGGCACTTCTCAAGCAATTCCATTAACAGACACATTGACCGACAACCAGCCTTTGAACCCTTCAGAATCCAAATCAACTGCACAGCCAACTAAAGGCAGCATTGATCATCAACCAACTCATGCAAGACTCCTATCTCCCCCAGAAGTTCACCTCCCATGACCCTGACCTGATGTAACCTCCCCATCATAAGACCCATCACAACTCATTGTTGACTCACACCTGACCCAACACAAGACCCTCACTCAACATACCCACACCTGAAGCCTTTATAAACAGAAGAACACTGACACTGACATCCCCTATACTCCGCTGAAGGTGTTACCTAGCCTGGTAATGAAATGTTCGGAAACCCACAAGCTTGGAGAATGAACCTTCACCCTCATTCTAACCTGAGCTACAGATATTTGCTACTACTATTGCTATTCATTAGCAGATGGATTCACAAAATGAGAGTAAGTCTAAAACATCAGTGCTGCCAGAATTAGAATATAGAACATAGAATAACAGTGTTGGAAGGTATCTTGGAGGTCTTCTAGTCCAACCGTCTGCTCAAGCAGGAGACCTTATACCATCCAGACAACTGGTTCTCAACTTCTTGAAAATCTCCAGTGAAGGAGCATCCACAACTTCTGGAGCCATTCCACATTCATTGTTCTCACTGTCAGGAAATTTCTTTTTAATTGTAGGTTGGATCCCTCTTTAATAATCTTCCACTGGTTATTTCTTCTCCTGCCCTCATGTGCTTTGGAGAATATTTTGAGCCCCTCTTCTTTATGATAGCACCTCAAATATTGGAAGACTGATATCATGTCATACCTAGTCCTTCTCTTCATTAGATTAGACATACCTAGTTCCCACAACCGTTTAGCCTCCATTACCTAATCATATTTGTTGCTTTCTAGAGTCTTAGCATCTTTTTTGTATTGTGGTGACCAGAACTAGATGCAGTATTCCAAGTGTGGTCTTACTAGTGCTGTATAAAGTGGTATTATCACTTCCCATGATCTTGATACTATCACTCTGTTGATGCAGCCTAGGACTGCATTGGATGTTTGGTAGCTGCATTACACTCCTGGCTCATACTTAAGTGGTTGTCCATTAGGACACCTAGATCCCTCTTACAGTCACTACTGTTGAGCCAGGTACCACCTATTCTATACATATGCATTTGTTCTTTTCTGCCTAAGGATAAGACTTTATTTTTCTCACCACTGAATTGTATTTTGTAGGATAGAGCCCAGTGTTCAAGTCTGTCAAGATCTTTCTGAATCTTGAGTCTATCTTCTAAATGTTGGCTCTTACCCCCAGCTTGGTACAAATTTGATGAGTTCCCCTTCTATCTCATTGTCTAAATCATTTATAAAGAAGTTGAAGAGTACTGTGTCTAAGACAGAACCTTGAGGTATTCCATTTCATGATTCTCTCAGTTTAGATGTAGTTTCATTGAGAACTACACATTGAGTATGGTTGGTCAGCCAGTTGCAAATCTGTCTGGTGATGATGCTTTTTTCTATCTTAGAAGATTGTGGAGTAGGTTGTGATTTACTTTGTCAAATGCCTTATTGAAGTCTATGTAAATTATGTCCACAGTATTTCCTTGATCCATCAATTTATTCACTTTGTCAAAGAAGGCAATAAGCTTTGTCTGACATGATCTGTTTTGTTTTGTTTTTTAAGCAAACCTATGTTGTCTTCTAGTAATAGCCTTGCTTGTTTATAGGTGCTCATAAATCTGCTGCTTGATTATCTTTTCCAGGATTTTCCCAGGTATTGATGTCAGGTTGATTGTAGTTTCCTGGATCTATTTTTTCTCCTTTTTGAAGATTGGAACAACACCAACTCTTTTCCAGTCCTCTGATATTTCCCCAGTGCTCCAGGATGTTTAAAAGATTTCTGAAATCACATCTGCCAGCACTTTCAGTACCCTGGGATCTAATCCATTTGGTCCTGGTGATTTGAACTTGTCTACAGTGGATAGGTGATCTCTTACCATTTTCTTGTCTATTTTGACTTGTATGCCTATCACAAAAAAGATGTTGAGAGTTTGGAAAAAATTCAGAGAAGAGTGACTAAGATGATCAAAGGCCTGGAGACTAAAACATATGAAGAACAGCTGCGGGACTTGGGTTTGGCTAGTCTAAAGAAAAGAAGAAATAGGGGAGACATGATAGCAGTATTCCAGTATTTGAGGGGCTGCCACAAGGAAGAGGGGGTCGTGTTGTTCACCAGAGCACCATAGGGAAGGATGAGAAACAATGGTTGGAAACTGATCAAAGAGAGAAGCAACCTAGAATTAAGGAGGAACTTCCTGACAGTGAGGACAATCAACCAGTGGAATAGCTTGCCTCCAGAAATTGTGGGTGCTCCATCACTGGAGATTTTTAAGAAGAGACTAGACAATCACCTGTCTGAGATGGTATAGGTTCTCCTGTTTGAGCTGGACTAGAAGACCTCCAAGGTCCCTTCCAGCTCTATTCTATTCTATTCTATTCTATTCTATTCTATTCTATTCTATTCTATTCTATTCTATTCTATTCTATTCTATTCTACAGTACTATTTTGATAGTTGGATTATTTTTTTCTTTTTGCAAAAAGACAGATGCAAAGAATGAATAAAGCAGTTTTGCTTTCTCTATGCTACCTGTCACTTCCTTGCCATCTTGTCACATTAGTGGACTGATTGTTTCCTTGACTTTTTTCTTGGTTTTTAAATACTTTAAATAATAAAGAAACATTATTATTATTATTATTATTATTATTATTATTATTATTATTATTATTATTATTATTATTATTATTATTATTATTATTATTATTATTATTATTATTATTATTATTATTATTATTATTATTGTTGTTGTTGTTGTTGTTGTTGTTGTTGTTGTTGTTGTTGTTATTGGCATTTGTTGTAAATCTTAGTTCATTCTGAGCTTTAGCATTCTTGTATGGAATGCTACCCAACCCAATGGTTTCTACCCACAGAAAAACTAGGTGAGAACCTCCACGTGGTAGCAGAACATCTCCAATCCAAATATGTGGGTTTCTCCAGTGTTGTTCATGGTGTGCATATCTGTCAAAATCAGTAATGCAAAACCCACCCCTTCTATATTTATGTTGTCAGTCTTGCACATACTATATTCAAAATGGGCAAAGCTTGCATCACAATGCTTTATCTACAATCTTGCCAATTTTGAACACCCCTCCTCCTGTGGGTACCACATATTTTAGCAATGAAAAAAAAATAGAGAAAGCATGCTTCGCTGAAAGTTTCCAATTGTTGCTGGACAAAAGTATCCTAGGAGGAGCTTTGCTATTAATCCCACATATGAAATATTTGGTGTAACATAAAGATAATACGTTTATTCATTTTAAAAGGTAAATGCATTATACACTTGTTGGCTTTATGTATTCTTTAAGCTTCTCATAACCATTAGCAAAAGCATATCCCTGAGAATTAAGACATGTTCAGAAATGCTATCAAAATCAGCAATTTCTTAAGAAGAAGAATACATTATTGCTTCTGTTGTTCCATACTGTATATCATTGCACTGCTAGAAATATAACTATGTATATACATAGTTTTCAGAAATCTGAGTTTCTGACATTCATCTTGAATCAAGCAGTTATCAACACTGGAGAATGTAGAAGACAATTAGAGATAACTTTCTTGGCTGAATTTCTTGCCATTTATTAACCTTATGAAAGCAGAAACAGGCATGGATATAATTGACTTTCAACAATTGACTATTAAAGGCTAGTCACAAGGAACTGATATTGAGAATAGAATGAGAATGAATACTTCATTCAAAAGTTTGCTGGAATTATTTCATTTTGATTCCTGCTTAAAGCAAAGCAATATTTGGTCCATTGGATGAAAAATATGCAAGAAAAGCATGCATATTCCTTGGCAACTTTCCATAAAATATAGACTTTTCAAGATCTTGTTCAATCTGGGGACACGAAAAAAGTATATAACAGGTGAATGAGAGAGAGAGAGAGAGAGTGAGAATACATGGTAGGAAAGAAAAAGCATGTATTATGCTTATGGAGATGAAAGGCCAGAAGCCATGTTTAAAAATATAATTTGCTTTATATCCATCTCTTACAAGTAGATGGTTTATTTGTGCTTGGATTCCTTTTGACAATAGAAAGACTGAATTTAACAGAATTTTCTGTTTCTGTTTGTACCACAGGGTGATGTATGTTTTGACAGATCTCATAAAAATCCACACCAGAATTCATTTACATCTGTAGAGAGAATACTCTTTTCCTTAGCTGTTTTTAGCAAGTGATTTACTTTATTGCTATATTTTTATTTTGCAGATTTATTTTTTTATGTTTGTTCCATAGTATTTGCTATCCTTACCTATTCTTATGTTTTACATGCTGATTGAGTATCCTCAAAATAGTGATACAGAAAGGAAGGGCTGAAATAACTTGAATATAGAATGTTTTTGTTTAATTTTTTACGGGATATTCAGAAATTGTGACTTGAAGAAACAAGGCCCTAGAGAAAACATTGCCTGGGTAATATGATATCAATATGTGATGGGGAGCCTCTATTTATTCTGTTTTCAAATTTTGTAGAAAAGCAATACCTTGCAGTGCTAAATAGCCTTGGGTTGTTATTAACAATCATTGATCTGGGTTGTATTGATTGATTAATAATCCGCTGGAGTTCCTTAACTACCATTATTATATTGCATTGATTCTGTATTGTTTTTTTTCTGATGAGTTGCAGTGATTTGCATTGTAGTGCTATTGTTTCTGTTGTAATTGTCTTGGCTTTTATTCTTCCAAACTGGTTCAATTTTCCAGCAGTTCTATTGGAAACTCTCACAATAATAGATGGCCTGCAGGTGTCTGCATTTACTAAGATGAGTAATGCCTTTTCATTCCTTTAACTATGCTCTTTTAATTAGTATAACAACTCTCTTCTTTGGAGATCCAATTTCTTAAGGGTGGAGGGGACACTTTATAGTGCTTTTCCTAGTATGAGGCAAAGGAAATATTTTGGATTTGTTCTGACTCTATTACCAAGCATTTATTAAAGAATATTGATAGAGCACCAAGAAGCCTTGAATATGCCATTTAGAATTTGAGGCATATGATAAAGCCAGGAGCATTCATAGGAAAGTCAACAATAGTAAAAGGGTGGCTGAAACTGAGTGATTGAAACACTTTATTATACATGCTGTGCTAAGGGGTGGGCCTTCATTTATCTGATTGTGTCCACTATTTTGACATCCCTGATCTGCCTCATAGATGCCTCTGAGTAGGGTTGCATGGTCAAAGGGAGACATGGACATTGAAAGGAAAAAGAAATAGCAGGAAAAGAAGGACACATTAACTGTGTCAACTTTCTTGGCATTCACAATAAAAATAACACTGGAGAACTACAAAAAAAGTACTAAGGCTCACATGTATATGAAATTACCTTTTTCTAGCTTTATTTTCAAGAGCATATGCTAGAAATAATATAGAACTGATTTGTCAAATATCACCATAGAAATGTATGGCAAGTCATGTGATCTACAGATGACAATAATCACAGATTTGAAGGTGTTGGATGGAAACTAATTTCCAGAATCAGGAAATAATTTAAATAACATAAATCTAGGTTGTTGGATCTGTTGATGAGGAAAAGAAAGAAACAGACAATTTAGAAGGTCATAATGCATGAAAGTTTGAATGATTACCATTATGAACACCTAGATTATATGTTTTCACAACAGTATTCATTCAGCTATAGATATATGTAAAAGACACTTAGCAGCCATACATATGATTTTAAGGCTATGTCTGTCAGTTGGAGGACATGAGGACATGTTTTCGTTTGCCAGAAGCCTGGTAATCATATTCTGGAGAGAGCTAGTTGGTATTCCTCTGTGTTAGCCTGACATTTTTTTACCTTCTCCATTTGATAACTAAAGTTAACCAAACAGGTAATTGAATATTTCTTCAAGTTTGACTTCAGGACAGATCCTTCAGTGAGGCCAGCAGACTTTCCAAACAATCATTTTTGAGAGAGACATCTGCTAAATTTATATTTATAAGCATGTTTCCTGCTGTATCATTTTGCTTTTTATTTATTTCCTTTAGTCATATTAGTCTATTGTTTGTTTAATAAACCATGGTTGGATTCACAGAATAAGCTAAGCCCAAACAAAACAAAGCACATTATGATTTAGTGTGATATATGAATTATATCTATGTGAACTAATATATGTTATTCGCTTAGGTTTTCATTTATTCTTTCTTTTATATTTATTCCTTCATTTAGTATGTTGTCAAACTCATTTTAAAAAACGAACTGAGAAACTAGAGAAAGAATTTATAGATATGATTTTAACTAGGCCTTTGCTGTTCTAA
Organism: Azemiops feae; assembly: GCA_023970755.1. Classification (NCBI taxonomy): domain Eukaryota; kingdom Metazoa; phylum Chordata; class Lepidosauria; order Squamata; family Viperidae; genus Azemiops; species Azemiops feae. The sequence goes on along the minus strand of JALGBA010000862.1, from coordinate 1,259,438 downwards.
ATATATTTAGGTAGTTCTCTAGTTGCAACTCATTTCTCTCTTTGGTCTCATTCTCCTCGTGCCTGCACCAATGTGCAGAATTGTTCTGCAGATCTTTATGCAATGAACAAGGCTCCAATTATGAAGTATACTTATACGTCTCCAGAAAAAAAACACTCTAATTGGGATGACAAGTACTGTGTATACCTATTTTCTGATTGCTCCTAAAATTTTAATTTTAATATTTATTTAATTTTCTTCTCTTTCACTTCTGAAGTGACAAGTTGAAAATTTAAGTAAAGGTCGCATGTTTTTGATGTCATGTTTTTTTTGGCTACGTTTACTGATTGATGTTTTGACTAAATCACTCTTTAAGCCATAGCTAAGATTTTAGAAGCCATAACAATAACCTTATAGAAGAAGTTAGACAATATAAGCAACAACACTATGAAGAATAGCAACAGTAAATCAAAGATTAAAAAGAAAAACAAATGTAAGAAATGTTGGAGGAAGAATACTGAGTCTCAGGGGAACTTCAGAAACTTTAAACAATTTAAAATAGGGGAACAATGTTAGCTGAAAGAGTTAATAAGGGAGCTGCAATATTCTACAAAGTGTTCCAGTAACAAATGTATGCTGCTGAACTAGGAAAGTAGGTCTATGTTAGATGGGAACAGTGACTATAAAATTCCCCTGAGAATGGTTAAAACAGAGAACAAGTCTTTAATAACAATTTGCCTTTTGTAGACACAGTATTTCTGACTGGTTTATATATAGCCAAAATTGCAAGAGGACCAGATCTGGAAAAGACACCTGCATATTCACAATACATCTGAAAATACATTGGCCATTTTTAATCATTTTTTAAAAAGTATGAAAATCCCCAATATTTGAAAACGCTGCTGACCTCTGAGGTGCCCCAAGATTTTTAGAAACATGCATTCTGGGTACATTGATGACATGCAAATTCTTATCCCAACCATATTTTCAATCTTTGTATACGAACTGTACAAAATGAATATTTGTAGAAGGAAATGGTGACTTCCAAGTTTGATAATATTTTACCATTATCCTTGAAAAAGATATGACTACTAATGAGCTTTTTATTATCCTATTATGCCATGAATAAAAGCTTGTGTTGAGCATGGGGGATTTAGAACCATGGGAACATAGAAAGCTACATTATACTGCATCATCTCACTAGTTTTCAAATATGAATCTTTTTTAGATTCCTACCTGGCCATGCCAAGAATTGAATCTGAGCTTTCTGCATCTAAATCCCTGTATAATTTCACTCAGCTAATGGGGCACCTAATTCTCTTATGTCTGACCTATATGGACATATTCACAAGTACAATTTAGCTGACTCTGTTAATTAAAAAATGCACAAGATGTTATGAATTGCAGGGACTATTTTCTTTTTCTTTCTTTTTTACAAGAGTGAATATTCCAGTGAAACATCCACAAAGTGATGACTTCAAAAGGAGCTGAAGAGTTAATAGAGTTGAACAATCAAACTGGTTCTGCTTTCATTCGTTGCTCTGCATCTAGCTTGGAGGCTGCAGAAAAATTCAAGAGCAGATGGAGAGTGTAGCCCTCAGTGCTGGGCCAGATGTTCTGTAAATTCCCCTGGTCCCCTTCTAAGCAGCTGCTGATTCTAGCTGAGCCCAGGTTCTCTTTTTACATAATTTATTTACTGTATTTTCACCAAGATGTGGATAATAGAAGAAATGACAGGTAAGAAGCACAGTTTTTAATTCTGTTGAGACGAACCCAATGATAGGAAAATAATTCTTGGAATTTAAAAATTAGGTTTGTGAATTTTTGTCTTAAGCCATTTCCATGGGGATTGAAACCTGCTTTACAAAGCAACCAATAGGCTTATATTTTGGACCAGTGGATGAAAAATACAAAGAGCTAAAAAAATGAAGACCAAAACAAGAAAAAAACACATACAGAGAGATAACAATATTTCTTCTGAGCACTTTTCAATTAAGATGGTCTCTTTTCAATGCATTTTCCTATTTGGAGAAGTCTTCCCAAAGTAAGAACAAAAAAAGGGGGGGGGGAAACCTCATTTTTTTTACAAAACGAACCTACACTTTCTATAAAATGGAAGATCAGTGAGCAAGCTCTCCATCTCTTTTCGAGATTTAAAAGCTGCTGTGCTTGTTGAATGGGATTTGCTGCCATAAGCTATAAGAACAGCCAGTAGCTCAGGCAGACTTAAAATGTAGTTGGACAAAGTAATGGAAAATAAAAAGCCTGTAATTGGCAACCAAGGTTAGAAGCATTACCTGTATGTTCAACTATAACAATTACTGGAGAATTTGATTAGGAAAATGTTTTGCTTTGCTTTCCTTTCCCCCTTGTGAGTTTTTCAAATGCCACTGTAGGCCTTTTCCCACTTGCACTTAATACAATATGAGCATTCTCTGACAATAATCATTTATTCGCTTGTCTTCATAATGTTTTTTTTAAAAATTATTTGATTTGTATGATACAAGATTTTTGGCAGTGAACAGCAAATTAAAAACAACAATAAAAACATCAACAAAAACTGAAAAACAGCATGCCTGAGGCAGCACACATGTCCGCATCAATCCCTTAAAAATGGGCTCATTTAACTTCTTGGTCCAGTACTGTACGAAGAAACTAATTTTTACTTCCATATGGAAATCCAAAAGGGAGGATCACAAGTGAGCTTCGTATGGTGGACTAAGCATCTCTGAAGGAGCAGAGATGGTGCTGTGGCAGTGAATGGCGGCTGGTAATGGTTTCTGTCTAGTGAAGCCTCTCTGGATAAAGAAGAGAAGAGAGACTGTCCACCTGCACCCTGAATTGCTGCTCCTCTTGAGAAGATGGAATTTTGTGGTTTTTCTCATGAGTAGAGTGGTAAGGGGTTGAGGAAGAAACAGCAGATTTAGCCTTTTAAAGACACTAACTTTGACCAAACCCTCACTTTTTAAATTGCTTTTGGATTCAATTTACAATTGAAAATAGGTCTTTGAAAACAGTGGGACAAAATAAACAACCTGTCTGTGAATCAGTCTTCTTCTGAACTACAAAAACTAAAGCAAAGACGAAAGTAATATTTTTTTTTAAAAAAAACAGCTTTATTTGGTGTTTTAGAGCATGTACCCTTCCTTCTGGTACCTGATTAGTTTCCTTTGTTACCATTGTACCAATCTCTCCCCAAAGAGCTAAAATGGAGTGGGAAGACATATTTTAAGTACATTAAAAAATATACAACTAAATACTGCCATTCAGCAGTGACTCAGAACAGTGAAAATAGTGATGAGATTTGATCAGCATCCTCAATGTTCATGAGGACCACCAATTTCACTCAAGGATGTTCAGGTCTCATGTCACTCCAATAGTGTAATAGGCTGGGCTGCACCTGTGCTAGTGAGAAACAAGATGCTGGACTATGTGCAATTTTGCTCTGATCCAAAAGGACTTCTTACTCATCAACTGAAACCGCTAGCTAGGAAATATTAAAAATTTAATTATAATAGAGCAATTTATTTGGTTCTATAGTATTACTTTTCCTAAGTTCTTTCTGGCAATTCAAAGCATGCCAGTAGGCACAACTAATTACCTCTATATCTAAAATCTACTAGATTTGGATTTATGAAGCTTTACATTTACTGTATGTTATAAAGTGGATGGGGAGATAATTTAAATCTCCCTGCAGACTCCTTCTTCCTAATTTTGCTCAGTAGAAGTTAAATATGAAAGGTTGTCACGATTAGCTGAACCTCCTAACACCCTTTAGTCTGCTCATCTGGAGAGTGATTGGCTTTTCTGGCTATGGATTCAGCTTGCAGTTCATTTCTAGTAAAACAAAAATAATTCAGATCCAAAGTCCAAAATTATACAATTTAATAATCCTTCTGCCAGTATATAAGAGGTAATTGCATAACTATGCTGTCCTGCATATGGAGAAGATATTCCTTTTATAAAACCAAAGGAACCAAATCTCTACATCTAAAATTGAATTTACTGAAAAGGAGGAAATTTAAGGAAAGAAGGGAAGGCAACAATCTCACACAGAGAGTTCCAAATAAAATCAATACACCAAGCTAAGTACTTGTTATCTTGTCTTTAGATATATTACTGTATTTGATATTATCACATCCATATTCCAGGAAGGATTGTAAATAAATCTTTGGATCCTTCCTTCCTTCCTTCCTTCCTTCCTTCCTTCCTTCCTTCCTTCCTTCCTTCCTTCCTTCCTTCCTTCCTCCCTCCCTCCCTCCCTCCCTCCCTCCTTCCCTCCCCCACACACTTTCCAGTTTGGTAAAATGGGAGGGTAAAAGAAAGCCAATCACCTTGGGGGAGACTGAAGAGGGTGCTGTTGCCTAAGGAAGGCCAATGAACCATTTATGATGTCCTGGTTCTAGCTAGCAAATTTAAAATTAGCTACCGTATTTCCCCGAAAATAAGACCCACCCCGAAAATAAGGCCTAGCCTGATTTTTTAGGCTGCACCTAATATAAGCCCAACCCCCAAAATAAGCCTGGGGAAGTGGGTGTGGCCACCACAGGAGGCGGTGAGCACACGGGGGCCAATGTTGTCCAGAAGCCGCCGCAGTCTGTGCAGTGCAGGTAAGTCCGAGTGCGGAGGCAGAGACGGGGGGGAGGCAGGTGATCCCGATGCACTACCCACTTCATCCCACTGTCTTTCAGCTTGCACATGGCTGCGCCAGAGTAGGTGACCCCAATGCACTATACACTCCGGCCATGGACAAGCTGAGTGATGGTGGGATGGAGTGGGCGGCGAGTCAGGAATGCCTGCACTGGCACAGCTGCGGACAAGCTGAGAGATGGTGGGACAGAGTGGGTGGTGCTCAGACTTATCTGCACTGCGCCAAGGGCCAATAGGCTGCAGCTGCTGCCAGACACTGTCAGCCCCTGCGCATGCTGAGGGGTGGGGCGCCTGGCCGGGCTGATCAACCTGATACTGTGTTTCCCTGAAAATAATACCTGATACCTCTTTTAGTGTCAAAAAAAATATAGGACCGGATCTTATTTTCAGGGAAACACAGTAGGAACTGACCTTACATTCTTAATGACCCTTAAAGGAATGATAAGGACGTTGTTGGGGTTTTACCAGTCATGTCTTTGTTTAAATAGGATTACTTGGAAGAGGCTCTTTAGGGAACCCTGAATTTGATCAAGTCAGGTCTTTTCACATGGGATCAAGTTATTAGATGGTTTAGGGGACATTGTGTTGCCATACTATAACTGGAGATTTCGTAGGCACTTTTTGTTTTAAATAACAGCCTTGATTTTTTAAGTCCTTCTTCAGAAATATTATGCTGTCTACTTGTGATATTGATGCTTTTATGACTATGCTTAAGCAGCCTTGAAAATCCAAGCAAGAACTGTTTTACATTTGGCATTTAATTGCTTTGGTGAATATTTTAATTTGACAGCTAGTATGCTGTCTGAGGGATTAAATTTAACTTATAAACCTCTTGAGTCTCTCCCTTCCTGCCAGCAAATGATCTATTTCTTCTAATGTTGCCAGTGTTGTTGGGTGAAAGCAGTAAACTTTACTGTACTGAGGTGCATGAAATAAAATGGTTGGACAGACAAAATATCTGCTCCTATCAGTAAGGCTATGATGACCACATACCCTTTGTGACTGTTTTTCAACTTCATATGCAATAACCAACATTATACAGCTCACTTATTCTCTTCACAATCTTTTCACACCCTCCTCAATATATGTCCATATATTGCCAAGTTTAATAGGAGCTACTGTAACAACAACAACAACAATACTGAAGCAACAGCAATAATTATAATTAAAGTTGATGGGTTTTATGCAATATTTCAGTTGGTACATTTGCACATTAAAACTGAAGGTAAAAATTTAAAGTCATTACTGAATGTGTTGTACTCCACATATCTTTTGAATCCAGAAAGACTTCTAAAAATGTGTTATGTTTTGCCATTGTGCCCCCTCTGTACGTTGTTTTTGCAGTATGATGTAGAATTTAGGCCTTCACAAGGAAGCTAAATAAGATGCTTCATATCACGGAGTTGATATAAATTTCCTTGACAAAGTGAGGAAGTGTTTTGATGTCTCTTTGGTTGCATCATTCAAAGTCCCATCCAGTGCTTTCACATTCATAGTCCATGCACAAAAGCCTCTTTCATCTTCAAGAACTACTGAGCATAGGCTTGGAGCAATATGAAGCAGTACCATTACTTCACTTATTAAATGAAGTTTGTGGATATTCATATTCTTTCGTGCAGCAGTTTTGAAAGGATGCTTAATCTGAACTTTCATTGAAGTGAAATCTTCTTTTGAAATTTTGTGCTGCCTGATATATTTATAGACTATTTTACAATTCTGGATTGCATTAAGGAGGCCAGTTCTTTAAATTAAACACATATTTTCTTAAGCTCAGGTGGCTTCCATGTGAATCCTTTGGGGAGTAGCTCCTTCATGGAATAATAGACAGAATTGGTAAGCGTGCCTATTCTTGATCTGAAGCACCTTTACCTACATAGTCCAACTAGTTTGGCTTTTCTGTTTTGTTGTTGATTTGCTTCTATTACACTGTTTTTAAATGCTTTTGGTGTACTGTGAGCCATTCAGGGTTTTGGGGTTGGGCCTTATCAAATAAATAAATAATTTTTTCCCATTGTTTTGTTTTGCGATCATGTTTTTTAAAATGCAAATTTAATTTTGTGCCAAAAACTCCACAATAAATGATGCTTCTAAAAAACCCAATGATCTGACTCATTATTTTCGTAAGTGTCAGTGAAAGTGTGACTGTGTTGGTTTATGGGCCTCATAGCCTGTGGGTTGCTGACCCTATGTATAGATATTTATGCAGAATTAGACCCAACTGAGTTTACTGGGGATTTTTCCAGGAAACCTAGGTATTCTAGCCTTAAATTGCTCTGTCACGTTGTTCCTTTCTGACTTTAAAACTTTGCCTAAGACTAAAATAGCCTTTATAAATTTAGGGCCCTCCAGATGGTGTTCATAGTTTGCAACCAGAGAATTCAACAACTATAGCAACTTTTGTCTGTAGGAATTTTAATCCTACCCATCTGCAAGGAGCTAAGATCAGATAGGCTGAACTCAATTCTGTATTTATTCTGAATATATGTTTGTGTGAAAGAAGATCCGAAAACCCATGATACAATGATCAGGCAAAGAAAATACCACCACCTATCCTCAGCAATCATCATGGCCAAACCCTGCAAATAATCCAAAGTGAAATCCAGCATACAGTTCTTGCCTGGTTAGTCCTGAAGGTCTTTGCATCACCTTAGAACAGTGCACAGAAGGTCAATTGCCAATTACTTAAATCAAGTTTTTTTAAAAAACAAAAACCAATTTGGGAATAAATACCTTGTTAACCTAATTACTCTTTAATTAATATTACTAGTAAAGACACATGTATATATTTATTTCAATGAGATTAGAATTCAAGTAATCACTTCTTGGAACAGTAAACAAAGGAAAGTTTAATCCATTCATACCTACATTAGTTTGAATCACCCATCTCACTCCAGAAAACTGTGTCCATATAGATATGTAGAAGAGAATTTAGGTATATACTTTGAGCTTGGATTCAGTCCCAATATATTTACTAAAACAAAATTAGTTTGTTTTAAATGGACTTGATTTTTTCTGTATGTTGAGGTTTTAAGGAGTGAAGTGGTTCTCTTCAGTTTCTGAACAACTTAAAGCATCTATTTCATCCTTATCTCCCTTTCCCTTTAAAATATCATTTCCATTCTACAGGGGCAGTGTGGTAGCTGACAGCCCAGGTTCGAGACCCAAGTGCCATGTGATGGGGTGAGCTCCCAATCTCGCCCCAGCTCTTGCCAACCTAGTAGTTCGAAAACATGTAAATGTGAGTAGATAAAAAGATACCACCTTGGTGGGAATGTAACAGCACTCTCTCATGCTGGCCACATAACCATGGAAATACCTTCAGACAGTGCTCACTCGGTAGCACTGAAATAGAGATGGGCACCGGTCCCTATAGTTGGCAATGACTATAGTGGAGCAAAATCCACAGGGATTCCTTTATCTCCTTTTTTTCTATTCTACAGTGGGAGGGGCTTCTAGGAGCCTGAAAAGAATGTTGATGGATCATATTTTTGCACCTTTACTTTAATGATATTTGAAGACTGGTTTGCAGGTGTCTGCATTCTCAATGATTCTAACCAAAACCCACAACCATTCCAGATTATTTGGTTTCCCCCACTGCCAATAACTCTCTTACTTTCAAATAAATAGTTTTTACATGTTTGTTGCTAAATGACCAAAATAACCTTCTTTTAAAATCAAGCAGATAATGATTCTGCAGTACTAGCTGGTGCAAGCATTTAGTCAACTTTGTGCTCTATAGTTCAGCAGAGTAAGTTCTGGTTGTTTCTTGAATGGGAGACCAATACTAGGACTGTAGCGAAAGAAGTAAAAAGAAATCCTGGAATAAGGTAATTTCTTACGTACTCTTGTGGAGAGAGAGAGAGAGAGAGAGAATGATTAGGTCTATGTAATAATTTGAAGTTCAGCTTGACTTGAGGAAATCTTTAACCTGCAATGTAGTTGCTGGGAGCCAATGAAAAACTGTAACCCAGAATTACTTTTCTGAGTCCTAATAGCAATAGGCAAATGTAATTCATATTAATGGTTGACAGTTTCTTTTGATATTGAGTTAGAACTGCCATATCTGGGCTACAAAAATCCGGATGGTCATTTAGTAGATCCAAAGAGTTGGACTTTTCTGAAGGTCTTCCCCTAGGTGGCTCTAGGTTGTTGCTCTCTAGCTTTACTTTTCGTAGGGAGGTGTGTGTGTGCATCAAAGACTTAAAGAACAATATTCCAATGGCTTAGTGGCTGGGAATTTAGGTACAGTAATCCAATATATGTGGAGGAAGCAGTTGATTGCATGAAAAATATGCAACACTGCCTCTTTCACCTTAGCTTGCTATTGTCTTTCCACTTACTTATGCCTAATTAGCTATGAAGAACTATGCATTTTGGATTGAAGCTGTACCTTGAAGGCATATATCAATTGCTCATTCAAAACTAATAACAATCATTTAAAATTTGCTAATTATGTCTCCCTCTGAGCCTTTCCATGTGTCAATTTTTCTTTCTGTACCTGCTGTAGGGCAGTTCTGGGAGATATATAGATTGCACAAAAACTGGCTTTTCAAGAATTGGAGTCAATAATAAGCTTTATAAAATGAACTTTATCTTGCCAACTTTTTTTGTAGAAGTTTTGTTGGTTTTGTTATCTTTAATTCTGGTCTGGACAGTAGCTATGATAAAGATTTGATTGTTTGACTAATTGGCCAACTAGCATAAAAAAATACCATACTCCTGTTTATAAATAAAGTCTGCCTCCAAGGTCCTAAGCATTTATTCACCAGATAATACATGGAAGCCAATGCTTTAAAGAATGGCCAAGAAGTAGGCACCATCCCAATATAACCACAGTGCAACCTCACACCCTGTCAAGTTTTATTCTGTGTTCAGTCCATCCAAGAATTTAGACTCAAACCAGTTGCTTATTAAATTTCTCTTTCTGGCATTCTGGTATGCCTGGGTGAACTGATGTGTCTACATCAATCAGGCAGTGAGTATATCAGGAGCTGAGAGAACATCCATATTTCTTCAAAACTAAAGGTTCCCAGGCATCTCTTATACTTTTTCATGTGAATTATCCCACAGTATCCATTCTTTCATTTTTAGCAAAGTGAAAATTGTGTATGTGTGTAGGAGAGGAGGAGTGTAGTTGAGAATACATAGCTGTATATACTAACTCTTTGCCACAAAACAATAACATAAAAGAAATGCTTTCTTTCCACTATGTACTGAAAGCACACTCTAAATATGAGTTGATGAATTACAATATACTGTAAAAAATGTGAACTTTCTCACTTGGACTTTATGATCATTATATGTATGAAGGTCACATAGATTATAGATCAAAAGTTGAAAATAGATAATTGATTTTGACTTCAGTAAATCACATATGCTAAAAACTAAATCTAAAGTAACAGAAAACATGCATGTCATTTTTCATTTTCAGTCATAATGGTTAAAAAGGCTGAATGTTTACTTCAATCATTGCATAGAATCTTAAGAAGAATCAGAAGTACTTAAATTTTAAAGAATTAAAAAAAGTTTTAAAATGCACAATGTTACAATAGAAGCATTTGTAAGAAAAGGATGGAATAGAAATTATAAAGTAATAACAACAAACAGAGCAGGTTTGGTTTAGTGGATAAGGCCAGAAATTAGATTCTGAATTCTGGCCCTCCTTTTGGCACATCAGATAGACAATTTTTTTCAGGCAACTCATTTTTTCAATCAATCAATCAATCAATCAATCAATCAATCAATCAATCAATCAATCAATCAATCAGAATAGAGCTGGAAGGGACCTTGGAGGTCTTCTAGCCCAACCCCCTCCTCAAGCAGGAGACACTATACATTTCAGACAGGTGGTTGTCCAGTCTTTTCTTAAAAACCTCCAGTGATGAAGCACCCACAACTTTTGAAGGCAAGTAGTTCCACTGGTTAATTGTCCTCACTGTTAGGAAGTTTCTCCTTAATTCCAGGTTGCTTCTCTCCTTAATTAGTTTCTATCCATTGTTTCTTGTCTTGCCTTCCAGTACTTTGGAAAATAAGCTGTCCCCCTCTTTGTGGCAGCCCCTCAAATACTGGAACACTGCTATCATGTCACCCCTAGTCCTTCTTTTCTCTAGACTGGCCATACCCAATTCCTGCAACCGTTCTTCATATGTTTTTGTCTCCAGGCCCTTAATAATCTTAGTTGCTCTTATTTGCACTTTTTCCAAAGTCTCAACATCTTTTTTCTAATGTGGTGACCGAAATTGGATGCAGTATTCCAGGTGTGGTCTTACTAGGGATTTATAAAGTGGTACTAATACTTCACATAATTTTGATTCTATGCGTGTGTTTGATTTCTATGCGTCTGCTTTTTTGGCTGCTGCCACACCTGCTAGCTCATGTTTAAATGATTGTCCACTAGGACTCCAAGGTCCCCCTCCCCCCTGGTTATTGTTTTTGAACCAGGCTTCATCTAATATGTATTTGTTCATTTGGTTTTTCCTGCCTACGAAAACCTTGCTTTTCTCCATATTAAATTTCATATTGTTGGATAAGGCCTATTGTTCAGGTCTGTCAAGATCTTTTTGGATCCTGAGGGCTTCCTAGGATTTCTTAATCCTAGAAAGAAGACAATGCAAACCATTGGAGAAAATGTTGCCAAGAAAACTGCAGGGACCTAGCAGTTTTCAGGAGTAAAGAGTGATTCAAAGATACAAGATAAATATTTTAAAATGATTTTTTGAGAAACATTAATGGACTCTTGTAAGTCACAACCAGGCATTGAGTATATATGTTATGTCCTGGGACTGCTGAATGACTCAGCAGGCTCAGGAGGCTGCAGAAGGCCCGGGCAAACCACGGGGCTGCCCGGGACCAGACAGGCTGTCTCCAGCTTTGTGCACATGCACAAGGCGGGAGACTAACCTTGCATTGATTGGCTGATGCTGTCCCTTGCAAGGGAGTATAAAAGGCCCTGGCACCATTTTGTGTTCTGTTCTGTTCGTGATCTCAATAAAGAAGTTGTGTTTGTTACTCCTGCCTCGCCTCGATGTCTTTTCTTCGGAAACAGAACATTGGCGACGAGGATGGGATCCGCTGCAAGAAGAACAACAAGAGAAGCTAGGCTGACTTACCAGAGGAGGCCTGAAGCACTGGGAAGTTCGGCGTCCGGAGGAAGCAATTGCCTGCCAGTACGAAAATGCTGGAGGTGAGCTCGGCTTCGAGGGACCCCTTCTCATTCCTTGCAGCGAGAGGCATCAAAGAGGCTACAGGCTGTAATGATGTCAAAGCTGGGCCGTCTGTCGGAATTTGATACTTCTCACCCTGAGCACTGGAGTTCTTATGTGGCTCGAGTGGAAAATTATTTTCGAGTAAACAAGATCCAGGAAGACGGCCTTAAAGCTGCTACATTACTCTGTGTCTGTGGGCAAGAGACTTTCGATATTGCAGAGAATCTTGTAGCCCCAGCACCACTGGAGTCAATTGTGTATGCTGACTTGAAGAGGATGCTGCGAGAGCACTTCGAACCCAAGCTCTCAGTAATGGCTTGGAGGCATGCATTTGAGCAGAGGGATCAGAGGCCTGGTGAGTCTGCTGTGGACTTTATTGCTGCCTTAAGACAAGCAGCTAGGCAGTGTGAGTTCAAGGATCTGGAAGAGAGGCTCCGGGATCGCTTGGTTTGCGGACTGCAAAGTCGTGAGCTGCAACAGAAACTTTTTGCAAAAGAAGATGTCTCATTCCAAGATGCTTTTGGAGAGATTGCAGCTGAAGAAGCAGCGGGCAGCGCTGTGAAGGCCTTGCGGCTCGCCAGGAACCCTCCCACGGCGGTCTCCATCCATCAAGATGTCGCTCGAGAGGAATCTGAAGTGGATCCAGAAGAGGAGGTGGACAGGCTTCAGCATGCAGAAGAGAAGAGGCCTCAAGGGCGCAGAGAAAAAGTGACAGCATCCCCTCGGTGTTTCGGTTGTGGAGGATGCCACAAGCAAACTGATTGCCAGTTCCGCTCCGCTATCTGCCAGGCATGTGGCAGGCAAGGCCACATTGCATCCATCTGTTTGGGTCGTCAGAGGGAACGGTCTGCAGAAGAATTGCCTCTGAAAGGTACCAAGGTCCCCAGCCAACATAGGGTGGGCTTCTGCGCGTCCCGTAGGGGCGTTTTCAAAACCGGGGTTCACAGGCCACTTAAAAAGAGGCTTCACATTGACGTGAAGTTGCAAGGGGTTCCCTTGTCGATGGAGTTGGACACAGGGTCCGCTCTATCGATCATTTCCTTTGACACCTTCAGTAAGGTTTGCAACAGAAGTGGCCTACGAGTCAAACTCAGGCCTTCAAGTTTAATCCTTACTGACTTCCAGAATTCCAGAGTCAGTGTGAAGGGGGAGGCCACGCTCAGGGTGCAGCGTAGGAGTTTTGAGGGGCTGCTAGATGTGGTAGTTGGGAGTGATCATGCGAGCCTTATTGGGCTCGATTGGTTCGAGGCCCTTGGAATTCAAGTGACTGGACTTCACAATCTGCAAACGTCAGGCCTTGCAAAAGTTTGCAAGGAGTTTGCTGATGTGTTCAGTTCAGAGCTTGGCTCATACAAGGGGCCTCCCATTGCTTTACATTTAGACTCAGCCATCACACCCATCAGGATCAAGCCTCGAAGGGTGCCCTTTGCCCTAAAAAACAAAATAGATGCAGAGCTGGACAAGCTGCTCCAGCAGGGCATTTTAGAGCCTGTGGACTCTAGTCCATGGGAAACACCTATAGTCACGCCACTGAAAGTCAATGGAGAAGTCCGGATTTGTGCGGACTATAAATGTACACTTAATAAAGCATTGCAGCAGCATGCCTACCCAGTGCCTGTGGTGAGCCATATTTTGGCCTCCCTCAAGGGGGGGGGGGCAAATCTTTGCAAAGCTTGATTTGGCTCAGGCCTATCAACAGTTACCTGTTGATGAGGCAACGGCTGAGGTCCAAACAATTGTGACGCTCCGGGGAGCCTTTAAGGTCAAAAGGCTGCAGTTTGGGGTTAATGTGGCCCCTGGCATATTCCAAAGTGTAATGGAGCGAATGCTCCATGGTATCCCTGGGGTCTGTCCCTACTTTGATGACGTCCTCATCGCTGGGGAGTCATCTGTGAACTTAACTGAAAGGCTGAGGGCTGTCTTGCTGCGTTTCCGCCAAGCAGGGCTGAAGCTGAAGCAAAATAAGTGTAAAATTGGAGTTACCTCCACTGAGTTCCTGGGATTCCGTATTGATGCTGAAGGCATCCATCCTGTGGAATCCAAGCTTCAAGCGATTCAGCAGGTCCCAAGCCCCCAGTCGAAGAGTGAGCTTCAAGCTTTCCTGGGGCTATTAAATTTTTATCATTCTTTCCTTCCCCACAAGGCTGCAGTGGCTGAGCCGTTACACCGGCTCTTGGACAAACAGGCTCCATGGAAATGGACAAAAGTTCATGAAAGGAGTTTCACAGAGGTCAAGGCCTTGCTCTCTTCAAATGCGGTTTTAGCGCATTTCAATGAGCAACTGCCTGTGTGCATAGCCTGTGATGCATCCCCTTATGGGGTTGGGGCTGTGCTAAGCCACCTCAAGGCTGATGGGACACAAGTCCCTGTGGCCTACTACTACAGGACTCTCTCATCTGCAGAGCGTAATTATGCACAGATTGACAGAGAAGCCTTGGCAATAGTGGCTGGCGTAAAGAAATTCCATGAATTCTTGTATGGCCGCCATTTCATGGTTTACACAGACCATAAGCCTTTGCTGGGTTTGTTTACAACAAACAAACAAACTCCTAACATTATATCTCCAAGAATGCTGAGATGGTCAATTTTCCTGTCAGCATATGACTACACCCTGGTTCACAAACCAGGTAAAGAAATGGGCCATGCAGATGGCCTCAGCAGATTACCTCTACAGCAGGTAGAGGCAGATCCGGCTCCGGCTCTTCACATTCTTTCCATTCAGGAATTGCCTGAATCTCCCCTTAATGCTAGGGACGTGGCTGCAGAAACTGCCAATGATCACATGCTTACACGCATGCTGACATGGGTGTTGTCAGGATGGCCTGACACGTGTCCGGGTGCAGAATTCCAGAGTTTCTGGCAAAGGAAGCATGAGCTTTCCGCTTTCAAAGGATGTATCCTATGGGGTAGCAGGGTAGTCATCCCGGCCTCATTGAGGACTAGAGTCTTGTTCTCTCTGCATGAGGGACATCCGGGAATAGTCCAGATGAAGGCGCTTGCACGTAGCCACCTCTGGTGGCCTGGGCTCGATAAAGAGATCGAGACCCAGGTGCATGGGTGCCAAGTGTGCCAACAGTCAAGGCCAGAAATGCCCCAGGCCCCTGTACATAGGTGGGAGGAGACACATACCCCATGGTCGAGGGTACACATCGACTATGCTGGGCCCTTTCAGGGGCAATTCTTCCTTCTCCTCATGGACAGCCATTCCAAGTGGCTAGAGGTTGTTCCTGTCTCCTCCACTACTACTGCTAGGACCATCCAGGTGCTGAGAGGAATATTCGCCTCACGGTCTTCCAGATGTCCTTGTCTCAGACAACAGACCCCAATTCACGTCTTCTGAGTTTCAGGGTTTTCTCCAAGCCAACATGATCCGGCATGCCACATCTGTGCCATTCCATCCAGCTTCCAACGGCCAGGCTGAGCGTATGGTGCGTACTACCAAAGATGCTTTAAAGAGAATCACTCATGGGAACTGGCATCACAGGTTAGCTGACTTTCTTCTTTGTCACCACACCACACCTTGCACTGCCACTGGAAAGAGCCCAGCTGAACTCCGCTGGGATCGCAGACTCATCACTAAGCTGGACAGGTTGCACCCCGACCGGGTGGCTTCACAGGTGTCACAGCCGCGGGCACCTAGGAGACTACAGGGCAAGGAACTATGGACCTGCACATCTCTGGGTGACAGCAGTGGTATGCAAGGTCTCTGGGCCGCTGTCATACGAAGTGGCCTTGGATGATGGTCGTGTGCTCAGACGTCACATTGACCAACTGCGCTGGAGGCTTTCCAGCCACTCTTCCGCTCCTGGCTCTGCTCTCGGGGGGGAGGAGGACCACAATTATGATTGTGGACCACAGTCTCTCCGCGAAGGTGGACCTTCAAATGTTCCTGCACATGTTCCTGAAGAGGGTTTTGCCATGGAGGCGGCTCCTGACTCTGGCACAGGCACCGGGTCTATGGGACATTGCTGTCAATCTGCTACTCAGGCCACTCCAGCTGCTGGTCCTGGGGTCGAAGGACAGTGTTCCCAAGAGGGGTCCATTGTGGATTTGGGGAATTCCACCCCACCAAGGAACTCTGGTTTGGGTTTAGCGGATCCAGCCAGTCAGCAATTTGGAGGATTGCCTGGGTCTTGGGGGCATCAAAGTCCTGGTCTGCCTAGCCTAGCAGGCGAGATGGCACGCCAGGCACATCCGCTGGCTCCAAGAAGGTCAGAGCGGGCCAAGGGTCCACCCAAATATCTAAAGGACTATGTGAGGTTCCTGTCAAGTTAAAGGGAGGCTTAATAGTTCTCTAGAACTCAGGACACACTCATAGAAGGGTGTTCTGTTGATAGTATGAAACAATATGAAGTATTCACTTATTGTTTTATCCAAGGGGGGAGGGGTGTTATGTCCTGGGACTGCTGAATGACTGAGCAGGCTCAGGAGGCTGCAGAAGGCCCGGGCAAACCACGTGGTTGCCCGGGACCAGACAGGCTGTCTCCAGCTTTGTGCGCATGCGCAAGGCGGGAGACTAGCCTTGCATTGATTGGCTGATGCTGTCCCTTGCAAGGGAGTATAAAAGGCCCTGGCGCCATTTTGTGTTCTATTCTGTTCGTGATCTCAATAAAGAAGTTGTGTTTGTTACTCCTGCCTCGCCTCAATGTCTTTTCTTCAAAAACAGAACAATATACATATATGAAGCAAGAACAGGAGTGCACATTCAAAACAAGGAGAGCCTTCAGCCTGCAAAACAAAGCAAACTGTTTTTCCTTTCATGTGGAGGGAAGGGTTCAAATTTATCTCATTGTCTTCAGAATAATAAAGCAGCCTACCAGATTCACCTGTGATTTATTGAAAGAAAAATGGAAACATTATGCATTAAGCACTGGAGGGGATTGGAGTTGGGCAGCACAAGAATCAAATAAACAAAATAAAATTTAGTTAGGCCTTCATATACACACAACATTCTTGGTGGCTACACATAGCAAAGTTCATAGAGGTAGTCCTTAACTTACAACAATTTGTTTAGTAACCGTTCAAAGTTACAATGGCACCGAAAAAAGTGACTTATGACTGTTTTTCACACTTACGACCATTGTGGCACCCCAATGATCATGTGAATCAAAATTCAGAAACTTGGCAACTGATTCATATTTATGATGGTTGAAGTGTCATGTGATCAACTTTTGCGACCTTCTGATCTGGGAAGCCAGATTCATTTAAGAACCATGTTACTATCTTAACAACTGCAGTGATTCTTTTAACAACTGTGACACGAAAGGTTGTAAAATGGGGCAAAACTCACTTAAAAATGTCTCACTTGGCAACAGAAATTTTGGGCTCAATTGTGGTCATAAGTCAAGGGCTATCTGTATGTGATTTCTATTTGTTTCACCAAGAAATGTCCAAAAAGCCATGCCTGGAAGTGAAGCTTCCATTTATTTCCTTGAAATGAGAGAGAAGGGTGGGTGGGAGGTACATGATAGCAGTTTCTTGAATTATGCTGGTATAAGCTTATGGAAACCAGTCTGGATCAAAAGTCCAAAAAAAGGAAATATTGTGGCTTCTTTTGCATCCCATATTTGTGGTTCAACTTATTTTCAGTCTGAAGCAGAAAGACTCTGGGAATTAATCCACCACCAACACTATTAGCAGCTGTCCCCACTGCCATTTTATAACAAACGTTCTAATTATAAAGCAATAATCATAACTGTAATTACATCTCATTATTGCTTGAATTTATTATGGTGTGATCACAATAGCAATGTTGCTGACACGATTCATGCTAGAATAAAGTCATGAGACCTCTTAAGCCTTGTAAACTGGGATACTCCTCTTTCACAATGGCCGGGATGTACTAGAGTGGATCAATAATCAATTTTGTTTTTGTGCCTTGCTCTCTGGTCCTAATCGTAGACAATTTGTTATGGTTCCAAGGAAGACATAAAGTTCTGCTTATCCTCTAATTGTAGAGCCCCCAAGCTGTGCGCATTGAACTGATTTCTCTCTAGTGCAGCAGGCTATCATCTTATAACCTGAAGCATAAGGATTAATAAGTCTTTTAATTTCCATTCTAACAGCACATGTAGCTGCTGCTCTTCTGATCATAGCTGCAAACATATTAGATTGTTATCAGCCATGCTATAAATAAAGTCCAAAGCAGAAGCATTGCACCATGTGAGATACCTGATATTCTCTCAGCTACTTCAAACATGTTTTTTGGTGTACCTTGGGAACCGTTTTAGACTTCGTTGGTGGAGAACAAATGAAATGGGTGTAAGAATCATTAGGTAAACAGTCCTGGGAAAGAACAAGGGGTGAGAAAGAAAACCAAGACAACCTTGTCTTTATTTTGTTTGATATAAGACAAGGCAGAAGGCAATTCTGGCAGGCTTTAAAGATTTTGTTATTAGATATGATAACAATAAAACAGAGTTCCAATAGTCCATGTAGAATTTGTTTCCTGACCTTCACTGAGGATCTGATAATGGGGAAACTGGCATCTCTCCTCCCCACACCAAATAAATAACTGTGACTCATTGCCCAAAGTGCTATAGGAACTGCAGCTGCAATGGTCCCAGGAGCATCTACTAGTTGTCAAGCTCTATGCAGTTGGTAAGACCAAGGAAGGAAGAACTAATCAGATTTCAGCATCTTCAATGCTAATCTGGAGTACATACAGAATTTGGGCAAAGTGATAGGAATCTTTTGTTTCCCCAGGCTATAGTTTTGGCTCCCAAAATGAAACAGCAAACAAGTTTAATTTAGACCCTTCCAGTTTCTTATCAAATTGTTACCACAAGTCATTCTGGCAGAATTTTGTATTCCCACTGGGCAATGTCCTCCACCTACACTGAAATTCAGCAGGGGATGTGATGCTGTCTCTTACTTTATCATTATGCTGATTCAAACTGCACTTTTCAGATCAGGCTGTGCTTTGGTGAAATCATTTATTATCGGGACACAGCTCCTCTCTCTATATTTGTTAAATGTCACCTTCCTTTGGTCGAAAAGTTTCCAGTGAGCACTTTTGTCTTCATCTATAGTTCGGCTTCTATAACTGGATAATCTGAGGGAAGAAATAATGTCTTTCCTGTTTTGCTGAACATTACAAAAATGAGTTATAAAGTGAAGAAAACTGCATTTCCCCTTGTTATCTATACTATTGATAGCCTTATTTTGAAGTCATGGCTTTGCCTCTAACAGGTTTCAATTGTTTCATACTCTGGAATGGTTATTTCAAAACCTGAACACTGCCCATTTGATATCTCCTACTTCTGCTACAAATTTAGCCTGATGCTACATATCCTTTTCATGTTCAACTGATCATATCTTTAGTCAATTTTGTACAGGCTATATTGCAAAAAGACATAAGGGGAATTCTAGAAGTTGATTCGTCATGTAGGAATTGAAGCTTGCTTAACTACAGACATACATTTCTTCACCATTAAGGAAAAAGTCACACTTATGGATTGTATAGACATTTTTCTCTGTTAAGTATTGTTTAGCATTTCTTTAACAAGCACAGCATAGAACCCTAAACACTGAAGCTTTAGTGGCAAGACATACTTTGGGAACCACAGTGAGGATTCCAGTGAAACCTTCCTACTCTTTCTCTTTCTCAGCTGCAGCTCTCTCCCATCCATCCTGTTCTCTCTCTCCCCCCCCCCCAACTTCTATCCTCTGTTGCTAAGAAAGGACTGTTGCCAGGTGATGAGATGCTGGATTCAACATGTACAAATACAGAACCTGAAATGAGTGAAAATAGAAAAGGGGACTCCACTTTCATAGTCTCAAAGAATATGAGATTCTTCAGCAGATAGGCTGAGTATGGCCTTATTGACTTGCAGAAGAACTCAGAGCCAAGCTAAACAAAAGCTACTGAACTTCAGGTTTGCAAGAGGCTACAACCCCACCTCTTCATCTATTTCAGAGCTGCAGTGTGATGGTGCTTCCCACTGAGAAATGAATAAATGGAACGATGCTCACCCAGGTGATGATGGCCAGTTGCAGCAATGAGATGCACTGCAAATAAATCATGTTTTATATTCAACAAAGCAAATCTTCTGAGGTTTGCCAGAGAGATAGGGTTCACTGGAAAAGGACTGATTTATCAATCCTAAATTGACAGAGATACCTAGTAATCAAGGGTCAATTCTACAATTATTCTCTTCTTTCATGGTCAGTTCCAGTCAGTGTTGGTAAGTGGGAAGAGGTCACTCCTTAGGCCCCTTCTATGTGGGATGCTCATTCCCCTCCTGCTTAATAGCTACATGAAACAACTGGAGGAGTACATCTGCAGTTTGCATTTGTTATCATCAAAATGCCAGTGATATCGAATTATATCTTTTGACCCCCAACTTGTTAAGTGATGGTGTTAAGGTCCTGTTCCAGGAACTTGTGGCTCTACTGTTGCAACACAATCTACATGGGGCTGTCCTTGAAGATCACTCAGAAACTTCAACTGGTAAAGAATTCAGTGGAGGAGGAAAACTAATAGTTCTGTATTACAAAGTAGATACTTTGTAGAGTAGATACTTAAATCATTTAGTTAAATTCTACCTTATAACCCATGTACATACTTACATGTATGCTTATCATTATATATACACATAAACATCTCAGCTCTAGAATTATTATAAATACATTTTGCACTAAGCCTGTATAATAATAAAGAGCACTGTATTCACTTGTTAGTTCTCTGTGTGTGTCTGGCTTCATTCTTATCCCTGTTCACTCTCTGATACTTTTCATTTTTTTAGGCCATATAGGATAAAAGAACAGATAATAAATTGAATTCTTCAGTCACATTTAAGAACTCTTTTAATTTACAGAATTTTATTTTTATAGATAGAAAATCCAGCAATCACACACAGCAGCCAAGGGACTATCACAACGACAAGAGGATTAGCACAAGCAAGAGTAAATTCTAAAAGAACAAGGACATTAGTAGGGTCTGTTTAAATAAACATTTGAATCTGTAAAACAAACCCAAGGCAGTAAACACCAAGATTGTAGTGTAAGAAGGTTATAAAAATAAAATAAACCCATCCTGTTTTCTATCAGACTTTGTAAACCTATTTCTCACTTTTTCTTTCAGATAGCACTCCTGGGGTAACAACATTGCATTTTCTCAGCATGTAAAATGCCTGTTCTGAGTAGCACATTCTTCCTTCATTTGTATAGTGTGGGTTGAGATTACCCTTGAATCTGTAGTGTCTCCACAGTAACAAACAACACAGAGAAATTCAACCCTGAGCATTTTAGATATGCTTGCTTTGGAGTATTGGACTTTGGACTACTACAGATTGTAGGAACATTAGCCATTATATTACTACCTGCATTGTTATACACAAAGAGTATTAAGTATGGGCAAATACATATACAGACTGAATAAATAGATTTTAAGAAATGAAGGAACAGGAGAGTTGTTGGATTAAATAAAAGCAAAGTGGGGATAATCTATACAGAATTTACATGATGTAACAAAAACAAGGACAGCTGAGAGATCCCCAAAAGAGTTTGAAATAGATGGAGACAATGACATTTATAGAAAACTGCAAAGGTATCAAAATAATGACATACACTATGTCTAATGATACCATCACCCCAATACAGTGATTATTCTGACATAAGTGAATAAGCCAAACACTTGGGTGATGATGTCATCCTACAAGTATCAACATTTGTCCTCCCGAAGATACTTCAGTGTAAATAAGAAAAAAAAATGCAAATAGCAGTGGATGATTCAGGAGAAGAAATGTAGTGTTAAAAAATGCTTAATGCTTTTGCAGAAAATTTGACTTTTTAAAAGAAGCATCATTCTAAAGGTCATTCCCCCCCCCCCCAGTTACTGTTTTTGAGCCAGGTTTTGCCTAATCTGTACTTGTACCTTTGGTTTTTCCTGCCTAAGTGTAAAACCTTGCTTTTCTACACATTAAATTTCATTTTGTTAGATAGGGCCCATTGTTCAAGTCTGTCAAGATCTTTTTGGATCCTGAGTTGTCTTCTGGGGTGTTGGCTATTCCTGCCAGCTTAGTGTCATCAGCAAATTTGATGAGTTCCACTTCTAGTCCCTCATCTAAGTCATTTATGAAGATATTGAAGATATTACTGCACAACAATGGGAATTTATAGACTTTATATATATAAAACCAAATTATAACTTAATGAGAAATTGATATAAAATGTTTCATAGATGGTATACTAATGCATCAATAATATCTAAAATGTATAAATCATAGAGCAACAGATGTTTTATCACATGTGGTGGTTATGAAAAAAGCAAAAATACTGGAAAAATATTATACCAGTTAGAGTTCTATGTTCCTGGCCGAGGTTGAAAAATGATGTGGCTCATTTAAGAGCTGCATCCCAATTGATCCCTTAAGACATCATCTTTTTTGGGGCACACATGTTAAAGAATAGCAGGGTAGAGCTATTTTGACATGAAGCCCAAAATACTTGTTCCAGAACATTTTTGAAACATGAACAGGCCTATCAAACAAGTTTGGTCAAATGGAATATATTTTTTAATGTTCCAAAGTCTATTTCTAACTCATCAAGTATAATGCAAGAATTAATCACAACATTGTTTTAAAAGTTTAATAAATTAGAAATGAGGGAAAACAGAAATATTTCTTATCCTCTAAAACAATTTTCTGATTTTCTCAAACTTTAAAAAAATGTGAAATGTGCAATAGCTCTCTTTCCATTGCAGATGTCTTCATTTTTATTATATTGTTGAAATGATAAAAAGGAAGGTTGTTTCTCCATCAGCCTCAAGTATTATGTGAAAACAGTAGGTCACACACATCAGGCTGTGGGTCAAGCTATTATAATCATATCACACAAACATAATACATTGGTTGTCTATAATTGACTTAGGCATTTGTGCTTTGAGTTGAAATTCTATTGTGTTCAGCCTTTGGCTTACCAAAATGTAGACCCGGGTGTTACATATTCTCCAGTGCTTATAATAATTTTCTTCCTTTACCATAACATTACAATTTCAGTGCTACCCAATGAATAAGTTATATTCAGGACAGAGAAAAAGAATAACTTTAAAAGGTGCCATTCCACAGTTTGCAAATTATACATTTAAACTTAGTAAGATTATACATTTAGACATAATAGCTAAATTTAACCTCACGTTTAGAAGCAGTATGTCCCTGTAGTGCAGAAGAATCATTGCCTTTATGTCTTATTTCTGGACTCCCTGGAAGAATCTGAATAGCAATTGCAGAAAAGCAGGATGCTGGGCCAACTACAAATTACATGTGTAAAAATTCATGTATCATGTGCAGGATAGATTTCTGCAACCTAGCAACCTCTAAATGTGTAAATACGTCAGTTCCAGAGTCCTCCAGCATTGATCATCCTCACTGGAGAATTCTGGGAATCACTGTCCCAATAATTTCAAAGGTTGGGAATATTGATGGCAGAGAGCCATCAAAACATATTTCAGAGGACTGAAGCCCCAACAAAACCTGACCTTTCAAAGCTGCTATTATCCATGAAGGGGAAACCTTACTAATGGATGAATAATTTCTGTGGGTTTATTCTCTGTAGTTTGTAGGAGTTTTAAGGGAGCAATTTGCATCAGGCAATCAGATCTGGCTTTCATCACAGGTAATAAATTCCCATGGTTGAATCTTTGCCTGATGGTTTCCCAATCCTGTCCAAGTTCCTAAATTCAGTCTTTCCTTCCTTGTTAATCTAGCAATAATAGTGTATCTTTTTCTCCATATATTTAATTGGACCTTGGCTCTAGATTTTCCTAAAAGCAAGCAATTCTCTGAGTCTTCCAACTGAGATGGAGAGGCATTACTGACTACATATCAATGTTTATATCTCTCAGTTATTCACAGTTATCTGGATAACTGGTATTATATGAAATTTTTGACCTTAAACAAGTTCCTTGAAAGGAAATTTAGTGACTACAATAAAGTAAATGCATCACATTATTTTAAAAGAATGTTTTCCAAACTTAGTACTTTCTAGATATATAGACGTAATCTTCCAGAATTTTCAGTAAAGACCATTTTTGTGGAGTGATTTTTTGTGTGCAGTGAAGGTGAGAACTTTATTATACTCCTTAGCCTCTGATAGTTTAGGGATGAAACTATTGAACTTACCTATTGATTGGCTAGAGAGAAAGAATGTTCACATGGAAGAACTAACATGTCTTCACTGAGTTTTGAGGTAACTGATAACTAAGGGTCAATTTCAAGCTACTTTTTGAGGGAATAGAAATGAAATGCTGATGGCGTGGAGGAGCCATTAAAGAAAAATCTGAAATGAATGGATCAAAGAGTGGTTATATCTAAGAAGCAACAGTTTTCATAGTAAAGTATGGCCTGATTTAATACTAGTTTTTTAAGAGTAATGTATTAATTCATTCTTCACTTTACGGTGATGAAAAATTCCAGTAGCAGTTTTAACAATCTTTCCTTTTCTTTGTATCAGAACAAATAATTATAGGATTTTTAAAATATTTGGTATATTTGCAAATATGTAAATAAAATATCTAGACTTTATCAAGTAATAATTGGCAGCATTTGCAGTCCTATGAATTTTGTTCATAAGAAATCTTATATTAAACATGACATCTCCTCTTGAAAGTCTTAAATAATTTTTGGAAGATGATTTTGGATTTGGATTTGATGTGTAGTTGAAAGGCTTTATGGCAAAAACAATTTAATAAAATCTGTATCAGTAAGTAATCAAAACTGACCTTGAAAATAATCTATAGGTGATTTGCCACTCCATTAAAATAACATTGTATAAACCAAATGAAACCTATGCTGGTTTATTACCTATATTTCCTAAGACCCATAAAGAAATTGATGTAATTCCTATTGTTAATTGCTAAGCTTGCTTCTGTAAAACAAAAATCCATCTTGTATGGGATCAGTGGTGCTTAAAAGTGAGGGAAGTGTTTCTGGCTCAAAAAGTAACACAATAGCAGCCTTGAAAAATTCTTCAATAACAGATGAATTTACTTAAATTTACTCCCAATTTATCAGCCGCATTAACAGTTTTAATTAACATTTATCTATATAATGTTTATGAAATATCCATTTGAAAATATTTAGAGTATATTTCTCTTTGCATTCTTTTTAATATTTCTCTTTATGTCCATTTTGATATACCTTTTGAAAAAATATTATTTTAGTGATTCTTTTACTTCTCTTTTTAACTAAAGTTTCAAAGTTTTCCCAGTTCTGCAATAAAAAAAAGGGCAGACCACAAAGTTAAGAAATAATATGCACACTGGAATTGTATTCCTTACCTTTCTGCAGATCCCCAGATAAAAATATCTGCATAGTTAAAATGGTTTTAACCCACAGCTTTCTCTTCTGATGCTTCCAGTACTATTTGAGAGAAAGCTATGAGTTAAAACCATTTAAACTATGCAGATATTTGCTTCCAATGTTATTATTATTTTTTTACAAATAAACATATAAACATCTTTTATCAGCCAATTCTTAGCTGTTTAATTGAGGAGTTAGAAGTAGTTTGCAAGATCTCCAGTCAAAACATGCAAAAGAGATCTCCAAGTTAGTTTCTTATTATTATATTACATATTACATTACATTGTTATATTATTATATTTCTTATTAGTTTCTCCTGAAAAAAGATATGGGACTCCAAATTGAAAATTTCCCTAACAAAAGATGATTGCCCAGACATTGTCACATCAAATTCTTAACCAGTTATATCATGGAAATACATATTATTTGTTTTACATTAAAGAAAATGATGGTTCCTTGTAGTAATAGAAAGTAGAAATGTATACTGAGTTTTGTGATTATTCTGAAATTGTTCTTATTCTGTTTGGAAATTTTCATAAAAGCTGTTCAATTTTATGTGCTGTGAATCAGAATCTATAGTCTGATATCTCCCTGTGGACAACTTTTAGAAATCAACAAATGATTATAATTTTGTTTTATTTCACTGCTGAGTTTAATTAAGCTCTTAAATACAAAGCTATACATATATGAAAGAACTGTTTTCAATACGCCAGAATAATTTCCCCACAAAATAATAAAACTGTATTTTAAAATGGATGCAATTTTTATTTTTGTAAAATTTCAGCAGGTGGTGATTGATATGTGGTCAAGTTGATCAAGCTTGGAATCTAGTAAGAATTAACTGGTTATTTTTTTGGAAGAAGACCAATAGGGAACACGTGGAATGTTAATTAGACAGGGAAGTTTTAAAAAAAGAAAAGAACTATTAAAAGAAGATAATATCAGCTTTTTGAGGTAAGTCAGAGAAAGATATAGACAGTACAAGGATTTCAGGAATGGTGCTTTGTTATAGTAGGATATAATAACAGAATTTTGAAAGACAGCACAAGTTTCTCTAATCTGTTTTATAGTATACTAACAAACTTAAGGTAGGATTATCCTGAATTTACTAGACCATGTAATTGCTTCTCCAAGTCCCTCCTTAGCAGTTCTTTCATATCAAGGTGATCCCTATATTGCTTTACAGTCAAAGGCAAACCACTTCCATACTGTTGCTAAGAAGACCTTAGCAAGAGAAGCTGTGAAAAACCTTGATTTGGTGTTGGAGGCTATTGGGAACTGGATGGGAGCAAAGCAAACCTAGACTGAGTCTCATGCAGATGTTGTTGCTATTTGTCACTAACATCCAGGCTGTCAGGCACAAGAAATCAGGAAAGTTCAAATGAATATAAAGCTTTATTGCAAGTTTAAGCTCTCTACAAGAATCTGAACTACTAGCAGTCAAAGCAAATTGGTAGCAGATAAGAGTCAATGGAATTCAAGGTGGGCTAGACCAGGGGTCGGCAACCTTAAACACTGAAAGAGCCACTTGGACCCATTTCCCAGAGAAAAGAAAACACTGGGAGCCGCAAAACTTGCGCGCGCGCGCGGGCAAAAGGGGGGGGAGCTTGATTGAAGAGTTTAATTAAAAAGAAATAGAGGCTGCTGTGCATGAGTTCTCTCTCTCTCTCTCTTTCTCTCTCTCCCTCCCTCCCTCTCTCTCCCTCTCTCTGATCTTCTGCTCACCTGGCAAGCTGGCTTCACGCTGTTCTCCGACAAGCTGACACACATTCTTATTGGGCTGGCTCTCTCCTGCCCTTGGTCTGCCAGTCCTCTTCCTCCACTCAGTGTGTGTGTGTGTGTGTGAGAGAGAGAGAGAGAGAGAGAGAGAACTGCTACTTTCTGCTGCTTCCTGCTTCCTGCGGAGACACAGCAAAGGCAGGAGCCCCGCCCAATAAGCTTGTCAGCTTGTTGGAGAACAGCATGAGGCA
Organism: Azemiops feae; assembly: GCA_023970755.1. NCBI lineage: Eukaryota > Metazoa > Chordata > Lepidosauria > Squamata > Viperidae > Azemiops > Azemiops feae. The sequence continues at coordinate 1,232,333 of JALGBA010000862.1, read as the reverse complement.
GAAGATCAGAGAGAGAGAGAGAGAGAGAGGAGAGAGAGAAGGGAAGCGCACGTGCCTCTCTCTGTCTCTGTCTCTCTGCAAATGGCGGAGGAGGACTGGAGCCGCAGGAGAAGGCTGAAAGAGCCGCATGCGGCTCCAGAGCCGCGGGTTGCTGACCCGTGGGCTAGACTGAGATCTCTTGTGGGCATGAAGGGACTCAAGACTGATGATGCTTTTGACCCCTCCCTTAGGCTCAGCCTGGTCATCTCCTACACATTCAATCCATTAACGTAGATCCCAGTAGTTGATGGGGATGGAGCTGATTAGTGACTTCACGATTTCCTGAAAAGCAGAACATCCAGATTCAGTCACAGTTTTGTTCCATACAGTATTAACCTTGTGAACTCTAAAGCTTCCTCCTTCCATTATGTATTCAAGATGGACAGTAATTAATATTTATATGTTACTTATATATAAGGGTGTAGGTCTATACATATGTTGTATATAGTATGTTTAAATGTATGTTACTTATGTGTACACTTTGAGAGCAAGCAACTAAATTTCATTTTTAATGTGTGCCATTGTGCTCACAGTAAAAACTGACAATGAAGGTTATCTAGCTATCTATTAAAACAGTAGCCTGAGGAGGAAATCTTGGTCCAGTTCCAGCTGGAGCACTGGTTATGGTCTTACCTAGGCCCAAATGTCTAACAATAGTTATTCATGCTTTGATCACAATGTGATTGGAATACTGTAACAGATTTCATTGGGACCTGCCTTTGAAGATGATTCCCTAGCTGCATTTAGTTCTGAGCACAGCAGCCAGGCTGCTGACAAGACAAACCTGCCATTGGAGAATAATACCTACTTTAAGATTGCTGAGCTGATTGTTGCTATGTTTCTGCACCACTTCAGAGTGTTGGTTATCAGAGTGTTGGGGTATAACAGGCAACATCTTGCCAAAATTGAATCTGCCCACTCCCCACCCCTGGTGGGCAGTACATGGGGTGGGGGAGGTGCTAAGCCTTCTTAGGAAGACACTTCCCCTGGATGTATATACAACAACACCCCTTGCTTCCTTGTATTTCACAAGACAGTTAAAATATTTACTCATTTTACAATACTTAAAATCTGCCACAATCCCTGGAAAGATCTTGAGAAGGCATACTAAATAAAAAAAGCAAAACCTCAAACACATAATATCTAAAAAATGAAAATCAAAGTATAAACTCCAGACACATGCCCACAATCAATGGCACAGTGAAATAAAACAGATTTAACTTATTTATGGAATTGCAATGAGGTGGGAGCTGCATTTGGGTAAAGGCTATTCCACAAGAGGAGCCTGATACAGAGTGTGCCATATACTTCATAAAATTTTTGTTAAGTGGTTTTTTTCGTATACCATGGAACCTTATATCATTTAACTCTTCAAAGGTAATCTCCAGCAGTTTGAAGTAGGTCCAGAAATTTGCCAGCAACCAATGCAGCAACTTTAACATAGGTGGGATTTATTTATTGGTGGGATTGTTCTGCCCCTAATCTTGTTACCAATTTTTGCACTAGCTGTAGCTCCTGGGTCAACATCAAAGGCAGTTCCACATAGAGTACACTACAGTAGTCCAATTTGGTGTTGATCAGGGTATGAGTTAGTGAACTCAGGACATTCTGGTTCAAGTAAGATCATAACTGGTACAAGATCATAAGCTGGACAAATGTACTCCTAGCTGTCACTTCCACCTGCTACTTGATCAAGAGATGTGAGACTAGGAGGCTTTCTAGCCACAATCCATATTCTTCAACAGAAGTCTGACAATATCCAAGGTTTAACTCAGGCTTGTGTTAACAGAATTGACATCACAGGGATATGCAATTTAGTTATATTTTCCATACAGACAAAATACAAATTGAACCCATATATCAAAGGACTTAAATTCTGCCAGACGAATGTCTAAGCATTTAGCAGAATGCTGCCAGAGACATTTGTTCCAATCTGGTATTGAAATGGATGGAAGGAATAACCTTGAGGAATAGGAGGAAGAACTGCAACCAAGTGCATGGCCAAAAAATAATATTAGCTTGCATGTCTTTGGTTTCCAAATTTGGTCTATCTTAGAGGGCTGACAAAGAAATTGCATCATTCTCTGGAAACTGTCAGGATGAAACTACTGTAGACAAAATGAATATTGTAATAATGTTCTAAAAGTTGGAACCAAGTTACCCTTCTGGTAGGATGGCCTAGGGAAAGCTGCCAGACAACTGGATTTTGGCACTGGAATATTAAAGGGCTTAACAGAGTGAGGATCAGTAATTTTCCCCTCTAACTTAAGGTTGTATCTGTTCCTAGGTTTCTGAAATCCTACATTATCACTGAGACATTGCATTCCACAACATCTTAATGGGGCAAGAGAATTCTGAGAGACATAATTAGGAAGCAAGGTGACAACTCAAGGGAGATTTTGCAGATTTTGGTTCTAATGCATTTTTGTGCATATTCCTAGAGATGTCTATAATGAAGCAGTTTCTCACACATCCAATGCATTATTAGCTGACATTATTCAGAGCTATGTAAACCCAGAGGCAGATTGGATGAGCAAGCATCTCATTAGAAGTATTTATAGAACAGCTTTCTCCAGTTTCGGGCTCTTCAAATGTCCTGGACACCAGTTCCACAATTCACAGCTAGTATAGCCATGCTATCTGTGAATTGTTTGTCTATTTAACACATATATGATTCCTTATCTACCAGGAGGAATTCTGGGATTATGAAAACTGACCCAATGCATCTAAATTAAAGAAGATTAAAAGATTAGTAAAATGAAAGATAAGGGCTTGGACCAGTGTTTAATAAAACAGATCTGCTTCTTGATTTTCAGTAATAGGAATACTAAAATCCTCAGCATTAGAAGAGAGCACTTTGGGTACATATCTACTCTCTCGATTCAGGAACAAAAAAGGGAACTATTTCTTTACGATGAGCCACTGTAATGTCAGAGAGCCATTTCAGTATTTGCTGTCAGTTAAGATAGCAGAGCTTATTCCATATTGATTGAGAGAAAGAGACCAACATAGTAGAAAAGGCAGGCTGGCAGTCCAGCTTGGGATTGACTTCTGTATCTTTTCTTGGCAGTTTTGTGTTCCTTCACCTATTAGTTGCCCAGTGAACAGAACTGAGATCCAGTATGAGACAGATGGTTGTTCCAACAGCTAGCAAGGAAGATGAGGGGCAGCTAAAGTTACAAGAAGAACTACATTTAGAACAGGTAAGTATGGAATCATAGTTGACGTGTGGACATTGGTTTCAGATGATGCCATGTCTAGACAAAAGCAGTTAGGGATTCTCAAATGTAATTACAGTCAATTTAATTCACATCAAAGAGAAAGAAATCTACTTAAACATCTCAAGATAAGTAAAAATAGGTGACTTTGGCATCTATTCTGCTCATATCTATCATTCCCATTAGCACAAATATTAGTTTGTTATCCATTCTGAAATTAAGATGCAGACAGAACCAAAAGCCTATGAAAACATGTTACTAGGGAATGATCTAGTTATCCATGACAATAGCATTAATAACCTTTGTTTAATTTATTTAAAAAGACTTGTATTGCAACTCATCTTAGAACCACAACTCTGGGAAGCTCACAATAATTACATAAAATCAACATCATACCAAATAACAACAACAACAACAACAACAACAACAGAAACAGAGGAACTTAGCACTATTTTATACAGTCAACAGCACTATCTTCTACTTCTAACTTCCTAGCACTTGGGGGTAGAGCTAGCTTTTTGTCAACCTGGTGCCTTTAACTTCCAGAATTCACAGCCACCAAGTCCAAAATTCAAACTGTTCGGGACTTTACTTGAGAGACACTAAGTTGAGCAAAGTTTATATTTCAGTCTGTAAGTAAAAGAAACATTTAACAGGGATCATCATATGGAGTAATGATGACTATATTAATTTATGATTGAGGAAAAGGCATGACTGCTCTAAGCCCTTCCTTACAGGTGCTATCTGCATGCATTTTGTCCTTCAAATATATATTTCTACACAGTCTAGCAGACATAAATTGAGAACACTGTGGTCACTAACAATTCTTCCTCACCCAACTGAGATACATATCCAAGGTTTTGTCTGAAGGTTATCTACTGGAACTTCTAACTTGACAATGGAGAGAGAAGTAAGGCTGTTGCAAATGTTCACTTACAAATATTTACAGGGACGACAAAAGGAAAAGTGGAAGATTTCATGATAACTCTACCCAGTGCTTTAAAAAAAAAAAAAAAAAAGGTGCTGGAACTCACACACGTCATACAACCCGCCTTGCCTATCCTACAAGGTTCCATCCAAAAAAGGTGCCGGAACTCCGTTCTGGGCGTTCTATGAGAAAAAAAGCCCTGACTCTACCTGAGCTACTTATTTTCTTAATCTGCAGTTTCATCAGATTTTTTTTTTAAAAAGGGTTTCATGCTGCCTTGATTCTCACAAGTTGCCTGTCAATGCCAAGCAGGTGGATTTTTTTTTCTTAATAACAGATGTAGAACTTTTTATACCATTTTTTAGAGGAAAATGCCAAAGCATTTATGAGTATTTTCTTGGATAAAGCAGGTAACCTATTAGACAAGAGCTCTTTTTTTTCTTTTTTTTTGGTGACGTTCTACTGCTGTAATTGTATATGGGAATGACCTTGGGAACCCACAAACAAGACAATAGTCAGATACGAAGCAACTGAGCCCATAAAAGTAATGAGGATGTGGCAAACATCCCAGAAGGGACCCTCCCTAGTTTCTTGTACTGTAAAGGTGAGAGGGGAGAGATGTACTTTCAGACTTGTAAGATGCTGTTAATCTACAATAAATACAATAAAGATATAAAATACTTCAAATTGTGCTTCTTATTTAGACTATCTTGTGAGGCTTCCAAAATGTAGCCTCTCCACATTTTGGCTCATTGTATAAGAGATCTCAGGACATATCTAGAAACCTCATATCTGAAACCAGATATGAGAAACCATGAGAAAGTGGTGTGACCTTCTCAGTCCTCAAAAACCAATTCCTGCTACAGCTTCATTGCAAATTCCATGAATAATAACATGCAGCTTCATAGCCTATAGGGGTTTACATTTACATCTGAACTTTTAGATTGCATCTACGAAATGACAAAATCTAATTCATCACTGCAATCACATTCTTTTCCCAACAACTCTGAAAGAATAAAGTGCTTATGCTGGAACTGGTCATTTCCTATCTGAGATGTTCAAGAAAAAAAAAATTAAAAGTGCTCTCATCTCCGCACATTGAATACTAGCCTTTTGGTTAGCTTTCTTCATCCAATTCTGTTTAAGGGGCCCAGAAATTGATTTTTTTTCCTTGTCATGTTAATAGTTTCTGAGGCTCCTGGCTGGAGACAGAGAAGGAAAGACAGAAATTATCAGGAAAGAGAAAGAGAGAGGAATGCATAAACTGAGCTTTAATGTCAGCTGGCTCTTCCCCCTACACATCTGTGCTTACACATTAAAAAATGTTTTCTTGATAATAATATGTTTGTCCAAGTGCCAGAATTAAAAATGCAAGGAAATAAATAATATATGAATTGCACATAAAACATCCATTTCCTTCTAAATACCTTGCATTTTGTCTCTCCAGCAATTTCTGTACAAGTTCCAAGAACAAAAGTAAGGCATCTTTTCTGCCATTAAGCTGTCAGCCTTACACTCTGTGTGCATCATGAATTGCAGGTAAAAAAGCACCATAGCTCACAGACCAAAGAACTTCAGATATTTACAGCCCTCCCACTCTTAGGGTTAGACTTTCACTCCAACACATTCCCATTAATCAGCTGTTGTCTTCCACACAACAGTAACACATGTCACATATAAATGTCCAATAGTATCTACAAGGAGAAACTTGCTCTACATTTGTAGATTCTCCCATGGAATTTAGAATCCTGATTATTCCAGAAACTTTAAAAAGTACAGCAGGTTTCCTGTAGAAGATATTAGCTTTCTCTACAAAATGCTGAATGATGAATTGACCAATACTGATGAGATGGAGGAATGAAGCTAATAAATGAAGCTTTGCTTTCCCACATATATGATTCTAATAGGATATGGGGTAGTTGTGTGAATATGAAGGTATTTGAAGAAAGGGAATATCTGAAATCATAAAAAGAGATAAAATGGCAAATGAGGAACTACGAAATAGCTTGCATATTTTTCTCCTCCTCCAACAAGTGTTTTGATGTCGTTTCTCTATTCATTTGCTCACTCATTCATCCCAGTAACAGCCAACCAAATGTGGGGGAGCTTGCTATGTCTGGTCCTACTACTCACAGATTTTTCTCTCTGTGAGTGGGATTGATTGAGTTCATGGCAAAGAGCCTGAATAATCACTGCTTCTTTGTATATGTGCTTCCTCTCTGAAAAACTGTTTCATCACTGGAAAAACTATTACTTGGGAAAAGATGGCCTTATTTTTGTGGCAGCATCCTACATTTGCAAATGGGAAATTGGAGCAATATAGCAAAGAGATAATACACAGTATTGTTGTGTAGCCTCTAAATGCATTCTGATGAGCATCTGCCCACTTTCCTCTCTTGAATTATCAGGCAATTAAAAACAGCAGTGCTGAGGGTAAAACAATCAGAACACAAGTGGGACCAGAAAGGCAAATGGACATGAGCCTGGAACAGCACTGGATCAAGAATGAACATTTCCAATATGTGGCAAGCCTTTGAGATTATTTGATTAACTTTGTGGTGTTGATGCAGTCTTTTCCAAATAAACACCTTCCAAATGTGTTTGGAGTACAAGTGCCAATGGTTATGCTGAATGGGAAATGCTGGGAATTGTTGACGAATATGTCAGGTGGACAGAAATTTGGAAAGATGGTGTTGGGCTGCAATTCTATAAACGCAGGCTTATTTTTTTTTTTTTTAATAAACCTGTACAGGATGGCATCGTTAAAATTTTAAGATATCTTTCTCTGGCTTATTTATAGATATATATGCCAACCATCCTGGGATTAAAATAAATCTTCCTAAATCAGTACAGACAACAATAATTATCCTTCATGAAATCCCTAGGGATTCTGAACCGCACACCAGAACTATTAGCTACAAAACTGTCAGCCCTGATTATCTATCAACCTAAGTCAGGGTAAAACTGTAGGAATAGGACCCATGAATCAGCAGTACCAATTCATAACACTGTGATTAGTACAAGAGATATTTATACATCTTCAAATAAGACTGGGATCATAATCAGCAAACTCCACAGTTCTATAACTGTGGCATTTTCCAAGCTGGGAAATCACACCTATGTTTTTTATGTTTTTAAATGCAGATGTCAACGCTGCTAACATTGGATGTTCTTGCTTTGACAACAGATGAAAATGCAGCCATTTTCTCTATTGCTTTTAGAATTAGTTGATGCTGGGAGGGGGAATAGGGATGAGAGTCCAGCTAGTCATAACAATAATAACTTAGCCATGGGAACCCAAGGACATTGGGCCCAGAGCTGATAGTGTTTTGGCGGGCTGGAGAGCTGGGAAGAAAGCCCGGGCTTCAAGCTAATTGGGGAATGTGATTTATGACTGTTTATTGGAGGAGGGAATTGTACTTTGTTACTTTGTATCCAGGGGAGGGGAATTTAGTTTTTGGTTTCAACTATGTAGTGCCGATACTTTGTTTCTCGAATAAAAGATTCTTTAAGGTAAACAATGCCTCGAAGTTCTTTTGAAGAGTTTAATCTGTCAGAACCATGACAGCAAAAAGGTGGATAGGAAACCAGTGAAGGAGAAAAGAAGTACTCAGGAAGAAACCGAGATAGCATTTTGTTCTGTTCAGTGAGATTTTCTCTGAGATAGGTCCCTAAAAGATCACTGCACCATGTTCACTCCCCCACTAAATCACTACCATGTTCATTCCTCCAACCCTCAGGAACACAGATATGTGTAATTTCCTAGCACAGCTGACTTTGAAAGGTCAAGAACACCACAGGAACAGTACAAGAACCTATGGAATTGAACAGAAGGGAAAGGGAATCCAAAAATAAATTCCACCTAGTGCCCCACTCCCACTCCCACTCCAAGCCCAAGTAGGCAGTAGTCCATATATTGCATTTTTAAAGTTTTAAACAATCTCGAATGATGTGAAAGAAAACCTTCCAAGTCTTTGAAGTGCTCCATGAGGTTACCTCTTCAGGGAGGGAGGAGAATTCAGGAGCCAGGAGGTGATGGAGGCAAGAGCTTTCATCAATATAAAAAGAACCCATCCCATAATACTACATAATGTCACTGTTTCTGGATTGCTACATAATGCTACATAATGCCACTGCAACCTGGATTGAGCAGTTCTTCCTATGTCACAGCTGAGATAGAAATAAATGAGGCCACTGCCCTAGAAATGATGCTGTCGGGTTGGCCTGGAGTGGTGCAAACACCCCTTCTGGAGATACCAATAATTTGACAAATAGCTTATGGCACAAGGAGAAAGAAAGAAGTCAGGTGAAAGCCATTGCAGCAACTTACTTAGATTTTATTTACTTTCATTTTCAACAGATAGCCATTGTTATCCAAAAAAGATGACAGAATAATTTGTTTTTTTGATGTAAGTTAATATTTAAATAATTACATTTTCAATTAGAAAATGTAACTATAAGCTACTTTGGAAAAAATATTTGGATTATAAGTAATTTTAATAAATAATAGCACATTTTATTGAGTCTGAAAGCCTATCCTTCCACTAAACTCTTTTCTGTTGTTTCAAACATACAAATGTAGCTAATATTCTGGAAATTTTTCCCTAATTTGTTCTTCCATATACCAGTAAAATTTGTATTCAGTACTGTGTCACTTCTTTTGATGAAAAAGAAGGCAAATAGACAGACTAATTATTGTGTAATTTGAGGTGAAATTTTGCCTATGCTAGTATTATCATGAACTGACTTTTCACAAAGGCCAGAAGACCAACATAGTTGTTAATGGTAAGATGTAGCAATTTATTTGTTCATCTCCATCCAGTGCACAAGCAAGTTATCCACAAATCTAGTCTGGCATTTGGGAGCATGTTTTTTTTCCAAAATCACACTAGCAGATAGCATTTAAAGCTTATCTTTACCAGCTAGTGGACAAAGAAAGAACAAGTTAAATTGCACCCTGTCCACCTCATACTCCTTGTTATTGTGGATGGAAAAAAAATAGAGATATACAATATTGGGAAGTCACAATCTTCAGTCCGGGTAAAAGGTCAAGCCTATAAACATTGACTGAAGAAGTAAGTGAAAAAGCTTCAAGTCTTTTACACACTGGCTGGTGTGGCAAATGCTTTATAAAGCTTTACAGTGACACAATATTAATTTATTTGATTTATAATCAATCCTGCTTGGTTGAGCATGCAAGGCTACTATGATTAAGGCTCCCATAATGTTCATTCTTCCTAGCTTATTTAATTGCTCATCAAAACCTACTTACAGCGAAGATGAAGGCAGAGAGAAGGGCAGTTCTACCCTTTTATGGGGCTTTTTCATCAAGATATCATGATACCTTACCACCATTTCACCGGGCTTGCTATAAAGAGCAGAAGTTTGACTTTTTTCTTTCTTTCACCATAAGTACATATGGCAAAACACAGACAAGGATAAGGGGATGGTCCTGTCTCGATGAAGATGTTTTGCCCCTTATTGATGAGGTGGAGGGACTCTTGCTGATTGATGGGGAATGTTCAGAGCTGCAAGGATGGCAGGTGTGTGAATAAAATACTTCTGAGGTTGTGGAGGTGCTATTACATATTTACTATGTAATATGGGGACATTCTTCATATTAACACTGCAATAAGAAGCAGTGTCCATTTGGATGATATTCTCATGGCAGCTCCCATCTGCTCCACTCCACTGCAGGGATTTGGTTTGAGGGCTTGGGGTTTTCACCCACATTCACTGGGTCTCCACTATCCTCTCTGCCCTCAAGAATGACTGCAGTTGAATGCACTTATTGTTAATAATGGAAATAAATAGTAAGCGGCAGTATTTGCTTTGAAATACACCAGGTAGCCATTGTAAATATGTATTGAGGTAGCACTCATAATCATATTACCATTCTATTTAATACCAGATCTGATTATGGCTATTTGTTCATATTATGCAAAATACATAGAGATGGATAGACATGCTCAAGGATTTATTTTGGTCCACATCTTTAAATAAACTAATCTGTTGTAAACAGCAGTTATCTTGCTGTTTTTATGCTTCTTGCAAAGTTTCCTTCCTTCCTTCCTTCCTTCCTTCCTTCCTTCCTTCCTTCCTTCCTTCCTTCCTTCCTTCCTTCCTTCCTTCCTTCCTTCCTTCCTTCCTTCCTTCCTTTCTTTCTTTTTCTTTCTTTCTTTCTTTCTTTCTTTCTTTCTTTCTTTCTTTCTTTCTTTCTTTCTTTCTTTCTTTCTTTCTTTCTCTTTCTTCATTTTCTTAAAGAAATCACAGCCTGATATAGAAAAGGAGCAGATCAAAATGATTGGGAATAAACTGATTCATCCACCTTCCTTATGACAAAACTGAATCTGGAATTTGCTGTGACAATATGATAATATTCTCCACTGCCATCATTTAATTTGCAACTTGGAGAAAGAGAAAAAGATATATCTGCAGATTTCTATTAGGTTTTCAATATGTTCCTTCCATTTGCTTAGCAATAGTGAAGGATTGTTATTTCTACCTTTAGATCCTTTGGGTTTTTCTTCAATGTATTTTAATAATCATCAACAGAGAAAGACAAATAGGTCTGTGCAGAAGAGAAGATATGCAATCAGGGATGGACTCACCTGTTTAATACAAGTAACAGCAGTCAGTGAAACTGTACTGCAGTTGAACAGAATTTCTTCAAACCAACCCCTTCATCTAGCTCCACTCCTTCTTATCATATCTCTGATATGTGATATGATAGCAGCATCTGATATTTTTTTCAATCTAGCCCAGGTCATGAGATGCCCCATGCAGGACTAGAGCAACTTTTCTCATTTTGAAATGAGAAGCATGTATTGAATGCTCCAAGATGTTATCAGAGAGAAGGAATCAGAGACAAAAACCTAGCAGTTTGAATGAGAATTTTACATCCCGTTCTAACCAGGGGGGAACAGCAATAGGCTTCCACTACACAACAGTGACATCTCTCCTTTAGGAAAAGAAACATCTGTTCATTAGGAAGGGAATTTTTATGAGACCCTTCACTTTTTAAGAAATCCATTGTATATGTATAGTGGGATCTCAAGTCCTGATGAAAGTCATTTGCCTTTAATGGCATAATTCTATATCAGGAAGTCAACAACAATGTGCCATAGACATATAGACCTTGAAATTATCAAAGAAGAGCAGTTAGGGCTTGAACATAGGTCAAATTCTGCTCATTGGTGTTTGTGCAGGCATTTTCATCAATGTCAGCTGAATTACTATTACTGCAACATGTAAACAAACTGGGGCTTCACACTGTAGAAATAGTCTAGGCAACTTTAGAGGGAAAAAAAATCTGAGATATTTCCATATGATATGAAAACTAAATGGCTTAAAGGTCCAGTAAAAACAGTATGTTAGTATGTTATTTTTAAGTACACAGAATACATTACATTAGTACATTAGACTACATAAAAATCCAAGGGACATCTTTCTAAACACAATGAGGATAATATAAAATTATTAGAAACTAGGAGAACATTTAGACAATAGTTTTGGAAGGGGTGATGATGATAATGATGATGATGACGATGTTATCCACTCAGTTGTGTCCAACTGATGGTGATTCTAAGGGCTAGGTCTAGAAAGGCTATGGCTTTCCCAGAGTTATAGAAGAAGTTCCTCTAAATTTATGTGAGAATTAATTAGGGTGATCCACCCAAAAACATTGGAAATGAATGGCTATTATTGCCCTGTATGCATTATTCTCTTTAAAAAAATCATCACAGTTCCAGTATGTGCTTCTATGCTTTCAAATTCAAATCTCAACTCCCTCATTGTCCTGGGAGTGGTATATAGAGGACAGGAATTTCTCCATAGAATAGAATAGAATAGAATAGAATAGAATAGAATAGAATAGAATAGAATAGAATAGAATAGAATAGAACAGAGCTGGAAGGGACCTTGGAGGTCTTCTAGTCCAGCCCCCTGCTCAAGCAGGAGAACCTATACCATCTCAGACAGGTGAATGTCTAGTCTCTTCTTGAAAATCTCCAATGATGGAGCACCCACGATTTCTGGAGGCAAGCTGTTCCACTGGTTGATTGTCCTCACTGTCAGGAAGTTTCTCCTTAATTCCAGGTTGCTTCTCTCTTTGATCAGTTTCCAACCATTGTTTCTCATCCTTCCATCTGGTGCTCTGGTGAACAACCTGGCCAAACCAGTTTTGCCTCCTGGAAATTGGACTTCAAATTTTCAACATCAAGACAGCCATTTGTATGATTTGTTCATTTTATGTGAAAGTGCATGATTTCTGTCTTAAAATTCCAACTGGGTCATTGGGCATAACCTTGGAAGTCACAGTCATATGGTCTCAGTTTCATCATTTTATATTTAACCCTTCTATTCTAAGCTAGCTTACGTGAAGTAAAGAAGAAGAAGAAGAAGATGATGGATGGTCAAAAATATCTATTTCGGGAGGATCTGACATTAAATCGCTCTACGGAGGATGCTATTTCTTCTGTTCTCCATCTGAGCTTGAAGCACTTAGAGGAAAGAAATACTCATGTGCGTTTGTTGTTTGTCGACTTCAGTTTGGCATTTAACTCAATCATTCCCCAGCATCTAGTAGACAAACTGGGCCTTTTAGGCTTAAACACTCCTTTGTGCAATTAGATTCTTGATTTTCTTACCAACAGGCCCCAATATGTGCGAGTTGGAACAAATACCTCTAATACCATTTTCTTGAGCACAGGTTCTCCTCAGGGCTGGGTCCTAAGTCCGCTGCTGTTCACCCTGTTGACCCATGACTGTTGTGCTAGGTTTGCCACCAACCATATTGTGAATTTCGCAGATGATACAACAGTAGTGGGCCTTATTCATGATGACAATGTGGATGCTTACCGCAAAGAGGTTGAGGGGCTGGTGAACTGGTGTAAGGAAAACAGTTTTAAATACTGGAAAAAACAAAGAGATCATTGTCAATTTCAGAAAAGGCAGGCACAGCCACACTTCTCTGTGCATTAATGATTTACCTGTGGAGATGGTTACCAGCATCAAATTCCTGGGTGTGCAGCTAACGAGTAGGCTGGCTTGGTCGCTCAACAGCGAGACACTGGTGAAGCGGGCACAGCAGCGCCTGCATTTTCTGCGTCACATGAGAAAAGCACATCTTCCTTCTCCTATCCTTACCACTTTCTACAGGGGGACAATCGAAAGCATCCTGTCATACAGCATCACAGTCTGGTTTGGAAGCATCACTGCTTCAGACAGGAAGGCGGTGCAGAGAGTGGTGAGGATGGCCGAAAAGATCATTGGCAGTTCCCTCCCTTCCATCCAGGACATAGCACAGAAGCGTTGCTTGAGCAGGGTCTGTAAGATTATCTGGGACACTACACATCCTCTTCACGACCTGTTTTCTTGTTACCTTCTGGGAGGAGGCTTCGTGGTATCCAAAGCAGAACATCCAGATTCAGCCATAGTTTCATTCCATACTGCATTAACCTTGTGAACTCTCAAGCTTCCTCCTTCCATTATATATTCAAGATGGACAGTTTTTAATATTTATTTGTTATGTATATGTAGGGGTGTGGGTCTATACATATGTTGTATATAATAAGTTTAGGTGTGTGTCATGTATGGGTTTCACTTTGAGAGTGGGCAACTAAATTTCATTTTGATGTGTGCCGTTGTGCCCACAGTAAAAAAAAAAATGATGATAAAGGTTATCTTATCTTGATGCCCTTTTGTCATATTCCAAGGATGATTGCATATAAGTATACCCATGCTTTTCACATTCTCCATTTTTACATTCTCAGCTTTTGTTGCATCAAAACATCAGAAGAGATGCTTATGTAGGCATCTTCTAGGTTTACTGTAAATCTTAACCATAGTATTTTATCATTGGTAGTGTCTTTAAAAGTTTTGAGGGTTAAGACATTCCCAATACTAGATGTGCATTAATTATACTCCTTAAAGGACAGAATTAGGCTAACTATGTGGGGTTTGCTTTCAAGTATGAACAGAAAAATATGCTAGGGAAATTCAAATATGAATTATTGCCTGTCTACATGAAGGGTTTCTGAATTTAATGTCAAAATGTAGCCTTGCCATATGATTCATATGGCCCTTCTTTTATCAGAATCATTATTCATATACCTTATCATATGAACTAACACAGTAATTGAGATTTATGAATGCTTAATTAAAGTGTCATTGAAATAAATATATTTAGTTACTTCAGATATTCAACACTTTCAATATATTGTATTTACCTCAATATACCCACAACACAGATACAAAATGGTTTGCAGGAATTTTGGGATCTACACAAAAATATTTAGTATGTCAAAACAGATTGTATGTTGCATTCACTAATGTCTCTGCAATAGGAAAAAAAACCATAATTTCAGGCTGCACATAAATTTATTTGTCCTGAACTAATCCACTCATCCACCAAAATAACAAGTTAGGCATGTGTAATAATTTATAGATTGGAAGTTTATAGATTGGATATTTTTATATAGGACATGACCTTCTGTTGTTTATATGTAAGTTTTCAGTAAAGAAAGCACATTCAGTGTAGTTGCAAAAATAAATATGAAAACACAATAATGTTACAATGAGGTTTATTTCTTTGCTTATTTCACAATATTTATTCCTGGAGGACTTTTAACTCCCAAACAAGCAAGTTGTGAATAGAATATATTTGCTTACTTGCTTTTGGATTTCTCTTTTCAATGATCACTCTATTACCTATTTAGAAGCATCATGTTCACATTTTGGGTTAGAGATTATCAGAATAATTGCAGTAGGGTCAACAGCAGTGATCTAACTCTCCACAATGTTAACACAAATAACATATAAAGAAGCTAAATTTTATAATCAAATTATGTGTATGAGAGTCATTAAATGACACTCTGCAATTCTGCCCTTGCTGCTGAATTAGTGTCCACCCATACTTTAAAGCAGTGCTTTCCAAACTTGGCAACTTTAAAATGTGTGGGAACATTGGGGCTGAAATCCATATATCTTAAAGGTGCCAAGTTTGAAAAACACTGTTTTAAAGGGTCACAGTATAATGTTTATTAAATTAATATTAAATGTTTGTATTTCATCCTCTGCACCCAGAAAGCGGTATTTTGTACAATATATCACAATATTTTCTAGTATCACCCTCTCATCTGGTCAGATCATGCCCTGATTACCATGAAATTCTCTAGCACTTCTATCTACTGCAGAAAGGCTGGACCCATTATTCAGTCTGTCCCCGTGACAAATAAATGTTATAAATATGGATTTTTAAACTCCATTATCATATTCCATATTATGTCATATTTTAATATGATTCTGGGAATAACTAAAAACATGAGGCAATTTGTAGTGATTTACAATAATACTATATACTTTTATTTCAATGTATCATATACCTTTTTATATCAATTTTGTGTTTTTCATAATTCATAGCAATATAAGATCAAATATGGGAGTTCATTAGAGTTGGGTGACTAATAAATTCAAATAAACAGAGAGAGACAGACAGATAGATGATAGATAATTTTTTAAAAATTTAAAGGGTGGATTTGGATAGTTCTTTCAATATAAAAAGGGATGGCAAAGTTGTATAGCTTCTCTTTTCCTTTTCTTCCTTAGTTCATCCTAGGTCATTTTCATTTATTGTGACAGGATGCTGAATTACACTGTCCTTCCTGACCTTCATGGCAATATTTTCATGCCTATGATTGGTTTCCCCTCAGATTTCATCATCAGACTATTAATATGCAACTTGCTGGCACAAAATGTGAACCTCAGTGCTACAATATGGACATGTTCAGCTAATCTAGTCTGACATAATTTGATGATGGCCAACTTCATCTGAACTTCCTTTAGCAGACATATCTGTCCTTCCTTTCACACTCTGTTTGATGCCACAATACATTCACATCACTTGAAAGCATGTTGATTTTAGCTTAGGCTGTTGAGTCTCACTGAATATGGATTTCCAGAATGTTCATAAATCTAATGAAAGCATACTTTTGCTCACACATCTACACAATTTTTCCAGGTGCTATCTGGGTTTCAACTTCCCCTCCATTGGCAATATCCAAAAAGAAAACTTTCAGGATTTTAGTAATCTTTTATTATTTTCCATTTTTTTATATGTATGTACCCATGTATGAGAAAATCCCTAAATCAGAAACAATTTGCAGTTAGCAGCTCCTGTATCAGATACAAACAAGATCAACATAGTCACAAATATTCTCCTGAAGATCTGTGTCATTGATGGGCAAAGGCAAGCTATAATCTAATGTGTGCAAACAATGTGCTGTAGTCCCCATTCAGCCTGTTAGAGTTGATTTTATGAACTAATTCAATCTATTTCAATTGAACTATATTAACCCATCTCAGTGGAGATGAGCAGGGCTGCTAGAACTTTTTCAGCCTATCAATAACACACACACACCTAAGTCATTAACATTCACAGCCATATATATCTCTGGCTAAGAAAATCCCTATTCTCCAGTGCACCCCAGTTGGAATGGTTCACCTGTCAAGCCAATTCTCCTTCCTATAATGTTTCCTAAACACAGGTAGAGGCCAAGCATGATTTGTTCTTGGGCTATCCATGACAACGGAAAGGAAAAACTCTACAAGGAGGTCAGGTTCTCATCTATCCTGTACAAGAACCAAATATAAAGTCTAATGCTTTGGAAACACACCGGTGATCCAGAGCAGCCATTAATCACAGAAAGTATATACAACCAACCAGTGGTGGGATTCAAATATGTGAACAACTGGTTCTCTGTGTGGATGCCACTTCTGGAAGTCCATTCTGGGCCTGGGCAACAAAAAAATACCTACCAGTTCTGCTGAACTGGTGCGAACTGGCTGAATCCCACCACTGCAACCAACCTTCTGGATATGCCCAGGCCTAAGCAATGCTAATTTTATTACAGATTAAATCAGCTTTGTTTGCTCTGGCCCAGTTCTTATGAACTCTGTAAATAGTAGTTATGTGATATTAATGTATCCATAATTAATCTATTCAACTCAGTTTATTATTTTACATATTTGGGTTATTTTTTGAGGGCTTGTTCATTTTTTGTATGTTAATTTTCTACTGTATATAACCCAAACTCACATTGGTTGGGTTGGGTGGCCACTTGTTTGAAATAAATATATTTTAACAAACTCTTCTATATGGATTTTTTTATGTACTTCAACTTGACTCAAGGGAGTCATGCTTTATTCTAGATAGTCTATTTTATTAAAAAATCAGCAGCCTTTTAGTATCAACGAAGCTTTTGAAGAGATTTATTTCTCTCAATGAAGTTTTAAGAATAAAGGGTTAAGATTGAAAATTGAAGATACAAACTATTCCCAAGCCTGATAAATTCAACTGAGCTATAGGTTTCAGAAACTGAAGAATATTCCCTGAAGTGGGAATTTCAGAATACCCAATGACCAAGAATTAATACTACTCTTCCATTTATTATTATGATGATTCCCTTGCAGCTTACTTTGGTGACTCATAATGTATATTTCTTGTCTACAAAGACCTATGAAAACAGTATACATTTTAATGGTAGAAAAATTTCATTTCCTTCCTATTTCTTTGGCAGTTATTTACCACTTTTCCTCAGCTTCAGTCCAGGTCCTTGGAGTGTGCAAGATGTAAAGGAGTCTAACTAATTGTACAAATATAATTATTTGACAAATACTTGGAAATGTTAGAACATTTCTAGAAAAGACTGCTTTAACATGACAGATTGCATAGTTATATTATTCTTGCATAGCTTTTGAAAACTTTGTACAATTTCATACCATGGTTAAAGGCAAAAATGCTCAATATCATGCCAATATTTTATTGCATGCCTGTTTTAGCTCAGATATTATTTTAAAGAGGGGCATGGTGACTCAATGGTTAAAGAAAAAAGGTGGTGGAAAACTTTCATTTGAGTTCAAGATTCGAGCACAGTGCGACGGAGTAAACTTCCATTACTTACCCCAGCTCCTGCTCACTTAGCAGTTAGAAAGCATGCAAATGTGAGTAGATAAATAGGTACCACTTTGGTGGGAACGTAACAGCATTCCTTACACTTCAGCATAAAGTCATGCTGGCCACATGACCACAGAAATGTCTTCAGATAACACTGACTCCCTTGGCTAAGAAGACCACCGCCCTCTAGAGTCAGATACGACTGAACAGGGGAAACTTTACCTTTTTAATATTTGAAAAGTATATGATCTTTAGACTATAATAATATAATTTATAAAAAGGTTTCACAGCTGTAGAATTATAGAGGTTTATACAGAGCAATCATCCTAAAATGGTGGCTGGGCTTTCAGCTCTCATGACTGTCTGGTACTGGTGTTCACCCAAAAGTGAGGCTGAAAACATGGCAATTTGAGAGCATATAATTGCAGTCCAGAATGAAAAACAACCTACCTTCTTATCTCCGAACAGGTGCTGTTTTGCAAATGTGGGGCAGGGAGGAAGGACCACCTACTTTTTTTATAATTGATTGCAAACAGGTAACATGTACAATTAACTTTTTTTAGTAATTTTAATAAAATTCCAATATTTATAGAACATTTTTAAATATGAAAAATATCTAATAATAATAAAAACCAAGCATTTGTTGTATCTTACAATATTACTTGGATAATTCCTAAAGAACACCAGTTACGGTGTTTTGTCTATTCTTTATACTGAGTTATTTCTTGATGAAAAATGTAATAATAGTGGGCACAGCAGTACCTGGAGACAGCTAAATAGAAGAGAAAGTATGGGAGAAAAATACAAAATACAAAGACTTGCAAATAGAAGTAGAACAACTGTGGTGAAAAAAAAGCAAAAATAGTGCTAATAGTGATAAGTATCTTGGGTGCAATCCCAAAACATCTGGAGCACCATTTGAACACTATCAGCATTGACAAAATCACCATCAGTCAATTGCAAGAGATAGCTTTACCTGGAACACTTTACATCCAGCAACGATATCTTTAATACCATCAAACATTCATATTTGCCTATCCCAGGTCCTTTGGAAGGACTGGATAGGTGGACAAACAAGCTAAATCCAATCTAAACATCTGGCTGATTATGTGACCAGCTACAATATTTCATTGAAAGCTCAAGTGAAATACTCTTTTTTTAAAAATCTAACTTACAGATTTTAAAGAAGCATTTTCCAGATTTCAAAAAACACACAATTCAAAGTACAATGAAAATAACTAATTTTCTAATTAGTTAGACAGGAAAACCTCTGTATAGATTAATCTTGTCCTGCTGGATTAGGAGGCCCTCCAGACAATAATCCATACAACGGTCACCTCACATGTGGACTATTGCAATGCACCTTGAAAACCTCCTCCTCTGTCCAGATTTCTATGGAATCAAGTGGCCTTATAAATGTGACAGTTAATTAATTAATTAATTAATCAATCAATCAATTAATCTATGTTATATGAATCTTTAATAAAGTAGTCTCAGCTAAAATCAATCAAAAGAATTGGATTTTCCCCCCAAAGTCTTTATAATTGATGGGACAATTATATATCTTTGGAGAATATGAGTGCAATAAGTTAACAGCTGTTACTGAAATTGCTCCATTAATAGTAATGAACTAAAAGGAAATGTATAAGAATGTAGGCAGTTGTTTAGAAAGCTATGTATGCACCCTTCATAATAATGTAATTAGAAAGAACAGATGCTTATTTATTTTTATACTTGCATTTTAATTTCTGTTTTTAAAACTTATGAAACTGTTTTGCTAAAGATTTATCTTGTTTTGGCTAACACATCTTGAGAACTTCTTTTGGCCCACAGATAGCACTGACAGTTAAACTTAGTAAAGGCCAACATCAGTTGGATAAGCCATTCTCTCCCCCCTGCCCCGCAGCTGTGCCTCTTGCACTTCTGTTCGCATTCTGCCCTGAAAATAGTCCCAGGTGAACCACAGTATTATTAAATGTGTAGATTGGCATTCTCACCAAAATGGAGTGTCATAGCCAGACTTTTCATGGAAGTAACTTGCGATATTTGCAGTTTGCCAACAGGGAGTGAGTTGATATCTTATCCCAGAAGATAGTAGAGTTATAGCAATGTTTTAAAGGGTTCTCTCAAGACTTCCTACATCACTGCAACAACTGAGTCCAATGCTATGCTTTGCTATGCCATCCCATGCCGTCTCACTCGACTCAGTTGTTTAAATCTGGTCAGGATCTCATGTATTTGGTCTTCCTGAAAAAGGGCTGAAACCCCTTCTTGTTCTCAAAATAATTCATTGGGAATTGAAGAGGCATATACCCTCTTGTAAAATCATCAATTTTTAAAAGCAATGATTTGAACAAAATAGTGCAATGTAAATTTTATAAGCTGTCACTCAAACAAGTCCACCACTGACATACCATCAGTGGTGGGATTCAAATATGTGAACAACCGGTTCTCCGTGTGGATGCTGCTTCCGGAAGTCCATTCTGGGCCTGGGCAACAAAAAATTAGCTACCAGTTCTGCTGAACTGGTGTGAACTGGCTGAATCCCACCACTGCATACCATTCTATATTTTTCTCCCAAGTGATTTCTCCCATAGATTTAATTTTTCTTAGATTGTTCTCCTCTCCATTTAGGTTTGCTCACTTCTCTCTCTTTTCTTCCTTGTAATTGTGTTAATCTTGCAGTTTTTTCAAGTCCACTGAGATCTCCTTTATGAGCATTGAGATGGTTCTCTTCTGTCTACCAAAGGAATAGTCCTCACCATTGCACAGTATACCAAGCATACAAGAAATTATTCCACATTTTCTTTCAGATGGATATCTTCCATTTTAACTTTTTATTTCTCCATATCATATTCTAGTTAGAATTTAGAATCACAGAAAGGCAGACAAATACTTTCCAAATAGCCACTGCACTCTGAAAACACACTAACCTAGGTAAACACACTAACCTTATGTAAAATTGTTTCAAAGCCATTCCATGCTGCTAAAAGCAAATTCATGCATCTTTTCCCCTTGAGGCTTTGAGGGGAGGACAACTTCTTATTCATTTTAATCATCTGAAGGTTAAAGTACTAAATACCCATTTAGCCTTTCAATGTATTTTTTCCCTCTCCTTTTCATGAATCTCTTATTAAACCTTCTTCATACAGTCTTAGTAATCTTGATATCACTTTGCTTGCTCAATGGCCATACACTCTCTCTTTGGCAATGTTTGATAATTATAAATGTGTTCTTCTATATCTGCTTGAGTAGGAAACTGTGGATTCCATTATGTCTTTCATTGCTGGCATCAAGAGTCTTTGGTACTTATATCCCATAATCAAAGCTTAACCTCTTAGCCTTCTTTTGATAAGCTAAGCCAACTCATTTGCTTAAATTCTCCATTACAAGGCTTGTTCACCAGTTTTGAAATTATTCTTGTGGCCCTTGTCTTGTATAATTGAGTTAATACTCAACAGATAAGGAGGGCAGTTACTATTAAGATATTTCCATTTTTTAGGAACTGTTTAACTGTGTAATTTTTTAAAGGAGTTGAATGTCAATATTTATTATATATTTACTGTTACAATATTTGCTATTGGTATATGACAGTGATAGCTACATTACATGATCTTGAAAAAAAACATTGTCCTCAAAAATATCTTAAGATAAATTTATATTGGCAAAGTACTCGTGGCAAGTCAAATACTTCTCTCCAAACTCTGTAAATCTTGTTTTAGGTATTAGGAATGGGGGCCTAGATTAGCATAGAGTACCTGCTTTTCAAGCAGAAACTGATATTTTTATCTTTAGCATTCCAAGTTGCAATAAAGATCTTGCCCAGAAGAGCTGAGAAATGCAGAATAGTGCACTTAAGTTCTTTAAACTATGAACTCAGGCTCTGTCCTGTATAAATGTATCTTATGCTAAAATAAGCACAATTTTGTTGCAGAAAAATAACACACTTTTGAATATCTACATGATAATTGCCTGATTGATTATTTTAAAAGCTAATCATAATTATAAACAGCATGAACTGCAATATATCCAAGTCAGCAAGGAATAGATGCCCCTATTTCCTGTTACACTTTGTTGAGTCCTTGTGGGATCCCTTGATTGAAAGGCCTGATGTATACAACACCCACAATGCTGCTGGCAGCCAACATCTGCAGTTCTGAGCTACATAGTTTAAGCAAGCTTCATAAGGTTTGATTTTGTTCTACTTGATACCTTAATAGTGTACATACAACACATTGGATTTGTATTGGATTCTAAAATTGTAAAAAAGAAAAAAAAGCCCTTTGAACTAATCCTAAATCTATCTTATATCCCATTATCTAAGACCTGGAACTAAGTCTCCCTGAGTGTTTGCTTCAGAGTAGATGGGCACTAGAGTTTGCTGAAAAGGTTCCATGCTAGCTATCACTATTCTGAATTCCATGAACCCTACTCCGAGGTCAGTAGGTATAGGATTTGCAGCTTTAATTTCCCATCAGATACAGCTTTGTACATAATCATAGAGAAACAGCAGTGATTAAATGAGAGTGGGAATGAAAGCCAATAGTCAGGATTGGCAGAGCTTTTTGCGTTGGAAATAGCCAATGTTTCAAGAGAATCTGAATTGCAAAGGAAGGAAGGAAAGAAAAAAGGGGAAGAGTGGAAGAAAAAATATCTTGATATTATTAATATCAAGAGACAGCTGTATTTATCATTCAGCATGAAGTCAAATATAAAAAAAAAACCCTATAGTTTTCTGATTGCTTGATTTTTTGAATTATTGTAAAAAAAGATTTTGATTTATTTGTGGAGCCTGATGTTAGGATTGAAACAGTTGGGGCTTTATGCTGTTCTAATCTTTTTGGGACCATAAAAAACAGTTCATGTCTTTTCACAACATATGGTTCTCAGTTTATAACAACAGACTCCAGAATTTTCAGTTATGTTTCTGGATGCATTGATGAGATGCACATGACTCATTTCAGAAGTACATTAACAACTGAAATAATCTCCCATTTGCCAACCTTTTTCCTCTTGAGGGACAAACAATATATGGCATATTTTCTCTTTTTATACATTAATGAAAGCAGCTTTCCCTCTCAATCACATGGTTGAATAGAATTTGTCCAGCCAAGTATTATAATATTTGGCCCAAACCGTGTTGACTAATTTAATATAATTTGCCCTTATTCCAAGATCACTTTTCAATCTTTCCAAACTTTCTGAATATGTATTTCTTTCAGCTTTGATATGGCATTAAATTTAAGAGACACAAAACATTCCTTTCCATAATGAATCTGATGTCATTCTTTTGACATAAATAAATTTATGTATACTCAGAATGCAAAACATGAAGTACATTGTAAACATCTTATGAAAAAGACATATACAGTATCCAATTATTTTGTAAGAGTTATCCATCCAGTGACATTGCATTCCTAGCGACTGTCGCTGTTAGTATCCTCCACAGTGCATGTCACATTTCATTACCCTCCTCTTTATCTTTGCTTCATTTAGTGCTTCATCACCAGCATGCCTGCATACTCTGCATCTTTTTTTAAGATTTTGAGATGCCCGGGGGGGGGTTAGAAAGGTTACTTCAGTCCACCCTTCATGCCCTGCCACACTAGTCATCTTTACATGTGGAAGGAGATGAGCTATCAGTCAGAATACTTGAAGGAAAGTTGGCCCTAGGAGTGAAGTCGAATATGCCTCACTTCTCTTAATTCTGCTCCTGGAGTCTTAGACAGTGAAGGAAACTATCATGTGGAAAATCAGAGGGAGAAATGCTCAGTTTAGCTGCGTGCAGAGATGCCTTAAGGAAAATTCTTGCATCAACTCAGCAACACTTTCTCAAACTTGGTGGCAAATTAGTTCTTTACCTTGAATTTAAGATTGGGCTGGGGTTACTATTTTATATATTAATTTCAACCATAAATCCTTCCGCTAATCCCAATCCTGCAGTTTTAATCACTTTAACAAAGTGCTAGGATGGCCTGCTCTCAGAATTTGTCTTGGTGCATCCTATATCAATATCATTTTTATTGATTGTTTTCATGCACTGAAATAAATGCTACAATAAAAAAAAGGTTTTGGGTAAACCCACTCCTGACTCTATGATTCTAAATCATAAGTGCATTAAAACAATTATTACATAAAAATCCAATCCTGTTACACTTACATTAAAAAGTAACTCATATAAGAGGGCCGTCTGTCATATTTGAATGAAGATGCATGTCTATTAAGAGAGGTTGATCCAAGTATAGCCTGGTGCCTTAACCATTATACCAAAATGGCTCCACACCAAGAAATCTGTTCATGCCTGTGGAAAGATATACAAGTCCCTTCTTTGAAGATTGCTCTTTGGGCAAAAGGGAAATAGGGCATCATAAAGAGGCTGATAGAAGAAATAGGAAGATATCAGACTTTTTAAAAAGAAAAGAAAAGAAAAGAAAAGAAAAGAAAAGAAAAGAAAAGAAGGAGAATGGGATCCAATTTTGACTCTGGTTTTCTCCACTGCTGCCTTCAGCCCCAGGTACCAAGCTTCTCTAACTGGTAATTCCCGAAGGAATGCAGCTCTCCGCAAATGAGATGTTATCTACACTGATTAAAAGTGTAAAAGTGGAAATGGGTGGTTTCTAAGTTTTATAAGTAAATAAACAAGCAGGCAATCAAACCATAAGAGGGAGGAACACTATTTACCATCAATTAAAACCTGAACAACATCGGTCAAGTCATTTGCCTAATGTCCAGAAGCGAAAACTCCCAACAAAATATTAGAGTTGCACCCCAAGTCCCTCCTCCATTAAAATATTTTGATATAGATGCTCCATCCCATCCTCCCCTTTGCTTTTGTAAAATTGACTGGTGCCTTATCTTTCTGCATTTGCATAGTGTGAATTTAGTCACTTAGGGAGGGGGAGGGGAGACCTTGGGAATTAGCTCTGAGGTGACTCCCTTTTTCTTATACCTCACTGTTTCTGCTATTCAAATTATTACAGTTATGATTAAATTTGCATTCCAACATATTCATGACTATACATACAAATATTATGCAAATTGATGTGTTTTTTATTAATGCATAGATGCCTACCATGGGAAGGATTATTCTGGCTTTTAATGAAAATGGTAGAGAATGGAATAATAATACTTTATACTCAGAATGTGTGTTTCTTCTGATGGGTTTAGATTCTAACAAATTTAGTCTTTTCATATTCCTGTCAGAAGAATAGATGGAATAAATTATTTTAGTATAACATTAATTTTTAATTATTTTTTAAAAGCTTAATGTAATTTTACCTCTTCTATTTGT
The DNA here is from genome assembly GCA_023970755.1 of Azemiops feae. Classification (NCBI taxonomy): domain Eukaryota; kingdom Metazoa; phylum Chordata; class Lepidosauria; order Squamata; family Viperidae; genus Azemiops; species Azemiops feae. Next base: position 1,206,903 of record JALGBA010000862.1, on the reverse strand, counting down.
GTTTATTTGCCTTTTTCTGGATGCTTGTTTGAGAATTCCTATACTTATGCATGTATATTATCGTGGTCACAGTATCAGCCATATGTTTGAAATGGATTTGGCATTTTTGTCCACCTATCAAGTCTTTCCCAAATATCTGGATAAGTGATGCTGTTGCTTGATGCTGTTAAATGTATCATTTTGGGATGTAAGCTGTTCCAAGTAAAACTGCCTTTTGGCTGGTGGTGATTTTGTGAATGCCAATGGTGTTTAAGTGGTGCTTCAGATGTTTTGGGAATGTATCCAAGGCACTTATTACTATTGGCACCAAAAATGAACTGATAGTCTTACTTATGTTTTCCAGCCATTCTTGTTGTGGGTTAGGGACTTTCCATAAGTTTACGTGTTATCCACCCCATAATAACGAGAAACATTTCTTTCTCATTTGAATTTTCATCTGTTGGGCTTCTATTCTAATCACTGCGGATGCTGCTCTTGCTGTCATAACATGAAATTTGGGTTTTTAAAACAGTTTCTTCTATCAGAAAGAACAGAAATTGTCAACTAAGCACACACAAGCAGTGATTCATTCAGCAATTCAAAACATATTAGGGGAAAAAAAGCAGCTGCTGCTTTGGTCTGTATAGATCCAGAGTCTCTAAAAAGAGCAGCCATAACCTTCTCATTTGTGCCTTTCCCTCTTCAAACACATCAGCATCTAATAAACGTCTTTTACTGTCCGCAAAAACAATTTCAACAAATTCTACAAGAAGGCAAATGGAAAGCAGCTGTCTGATCCTGTGGTCTTTTTAGCTGGGCTCATAGACTGCTTGCTTGCACTAGAAGGAAATGAAGAAGATGGGCATTCTCCTTAATTATTCCAAACCATCTCTGCTTACTGAGAACTAAAATATTCATAAGACCTGTGATTTTTGCAAAGGACATTAAAGATGAATTAAATTGTTAGATGGCTGTAAAATTTAATTGGATGCAGCATGTAATTTGCATCTGTGAAAAAATAAATAAAGATTTTACTAGCCAATGCAACCGGTGCCATTAAATTGCTTTCATTCTTCTTCAAGCTCTCCAGTGGCTGAGCTTGACAAGCATATATACTCTTAGCTCAAAAGACAAAGCTAATGGCCTTTGGAATCTGATTCTTCTTCCTCTGCCAAGTATCTCTGAAAAAATCTTCCCATTACAAGCTGATGTATTCAGTTGTTTTTATACAAAATATTTTGCAAGAGACTGGACAGAGCGGTTTGAAGAATTGCAGAATATTGAAATTGCTGATATTATTATAGAGTAGATGTGGGTATTTTGTACCCCCTGGGCTCCATCTGGCCCTTTGGCTGATCCTGTCTGGCCTGTGTGAAGTCAATCAGAAATTAGACATCAAATGTAAATAAGTGTATGCCATGCACACAATACAACTGCATTGCTTTCATTTTTAAGGTGACTACTATTGTTTTTTTTTCCAGTTTACATATGTTCGTACAGCCTTATTTGAGTTCAGCCCTCTACAACAATCCCAGTTTTTCATGTGACCTCTTGGGAAAATTAATTGCCCACCTTTTTTATAGAGGCTCCATAGGCAGATGGATGAATGCTTCTACATTTTATAAAACAAATCCATACCCAATAAAAACAAATACATTGTGACTCTTCTTATAGTTTGGGTCTCTTTAATTTAAATGCATGTTTTGCATGAAACCCACAAGGAATTGGAAATGTTACTCTCTATAGCAATATTCCCCAATTTGGGTTCCTCAGTATGTGATTTCAGTTAGCAGAATTCCCAGTGTGACCATTGCAGACAATTCTAACTTAAAGTCTGTATATCTGAAGGGAATCCAGATCAGAGAAAGCAGACCTAAATCCAGATTTAGCCACTCATGAATAACCGGCCTCCATAGCAGTGGTGGGATTCAGCCAGTTTGCACCAGTTCGGCAGAACCGGTAGCTAATTTTTTGTTGCCCAGGCCCAGAATGGACTTCCAGAAGCGGCATCCACACAGAGAACCGGTTGTTCACATATTTGAATCTCACCACTGCTCCATATCCATTCTATTGTCATTATAATTGCATATATTACTTTAAAAAATAACAAGGGAAAATGGGAGAAGCAGAAACCAATGCATTTATTAAGAGCACTATCTAAACCCAAGAGGGAAGCATTTGCAGATTCAGGGAATCCTGGAGATTTAGAGAACAAAAATACTCTAGGAAAATAAGAATGCATGAATGGGACTCCAAACACTTAGTAAAGATTGAGCATGTTTGATAAGCATGGGATGCTGACAGTTGAGAGAAGAAAATGGAAAAGTGGGGAATATTCCAGAAGTACAGAATGTCCTGGAATAGAACATCAGGAAGGAAGCATGGCTAACTAATTAGCATTCTGAATAGGAACAATTCCATTTTACTGCAGGTCTTACTTGTGAATTTATCAATTCCTTTCTAGGATGTATCTTGGCAGCAAATACAAGTTACTTATATTTCTTTTTATTAGTCCAAAACAAAAGTCCATTACTACTCAATTTCACGGTGTTCTTCGGCATTTATTTTAGCAAAGCAAACCCCAAAGATTAAGACAATCATCCATGAGATGCACTAAAGCATCCCTCATCAATCAATCTTTCTTAAAGAAAATTGGCTAACATAGTCACAGAGGGAGAATTAGTGTGATTTCTGAGTTAAAGTGAGACCATTAGGCTGAAGACTCTTTGTCTGGATTAGAGATGGACTAGATGTCAGCCAAAAATTGAGAATCAGTCTAGATAAAACAGATCAAATATTAGTCAAAAGAAAAGCTGCCACAAGATTGAGAATTCTGCCTCTTCTGAATGGACTTGCACTCTTCTGGAAAAATCAAGATTTTATTTTGGAATTTTCTCCTGGATCATCAGGTTCAGAAAACAGCAACCCTATTTTGTATGAGAACAGGTGGGAGAAGACCTGGTCCACTTTTCCCTGTCCCCTTTATTATATCTCTCTTGCACAATAGGTGATATTGTTTTGAAATTTTGCCATGCCTTGTAGTGCTTTAGTACTACTGCTTATTTTTTTCTTATTTAAAATCCCCTTAATACTTTGTAAGGAGCAGAACAAATAGAAAGGGGGATATTTCAACTAATCACAATCTTATTACTTGTGTGGTTTTAATCAATTTCTATCTAGACTAAGTAGCTACCTTTCAAAGAATGTTTACTGTGTAGAAAACCAATTTGAAGAAGAAAATGGATAATTCCAAGGAATTATTGATTTTATTTTAAGAATTTGTTAAACTGAGGGTTCAGATAATGGTTCTGTACAGAGCATGGATAGTATTATGGAAAAAATAAACCACTGCATTTCTAAATGACGTGTATAAGAGCTCAACTCTGAGAAAAATATTGTCCTTTCATTAGAATTTGATGTAGCACTATATTATATAAGCTCCAATGGAAAGGCTGGGAGCTGTGTTAGAAATGATTTAAAGCTCTAGCATAGCTGTTTTTCAGTTGAATGAAAATTGTACTGGTCATTTATGCAGCACTGAAGAAAGAACAAAATCTCCATATGTTAATTTAGTTTTTAATGAAAAAACAATTGAACAAAGAACTATTTTGAAACAGAATGTGTAACTACAGGATTAGGAGCTATAGTTGCATTTAAAAAGTATCCCCCCCCTTTGTGTGTGTATTTTCAATGCGAGGACTATAACGGGTGGAGAAATGATTCAAAAATTGTTGGGATCTACAAGCAGACAGATCCAGGATTTACAGAACTGTTTCCTTCCAATTCCAGTATTTTGGGGGCACTTATTATTATTATTATTTTAATTGTGTAAGCTTACAATTTTTTTTGTTTCCTGTCTCAAAATGATGGAAAACCACAGCACCATTTTTAAAATAATTAATCATAGAATGTAAACAGAGCTTGTCTAAATCAGCAATTTATTGTCTAATGAGTACTTAAGAACTGACTGTACTTATCCATTTAATTGAGATGATTGAATTAAGAGGAGGAACTAGACAACCTGTGATTTACTGGGTCATTGTTTCAGAGATAGCCCTTACCTAAACAGAGAAGCAGAATGACTACAAGCGGGCAAAAAATCAGTGGGAGCAAGAATGACTTTCAATTTCAGTGGCTTCCCCATTGAGTTTCCTTCTTGGAGGCTGGCAGGAATTGTTGGAAATTCCTCCCTTCCCTTCCCTTCCCTTCCCTGCCCTTCCTTGTCCTGGCTGCTGCCATGTGGGGGAGGGAGTTAGGTCATGCATGAGTGGCTGGCAAAGCACAAGTGCATGGACTGTGTAGTTTGCATGGAGGAGGAGATTTACTCGAGCAACTTGCAACCTTCCCTGCCAGCTTCTTCATTGCTGATGCTTCTTGCCATCTTCCCACAAGCAAAGACTTTGCTAGTGGGGAGGTGGCAGGCAGCATTAGCAATCATGATCAACTTTATAGTTCCTGCCACTTTCCCCTTTACCCTGTGGGAAGCTGTCATTGAATGTTGGAAATGAAGACCACATGACTGTATCTGACTGTGGCAGGACTGAACAGCACCTGTGCAGTGGTTCTGAAGCAGCAATTATGTTCTCATTCCTACAGAAGTCATGGGTCCTGACATTCTGTAGATAGTCCATATGAGTTATCTTAGTTGAATAATTGTTGCCCTATACCAGGCATGTCAAACTGCCGGCCCGCGGGCCAGATGTGTCACGCCAAAACCACGCCCACCCCATTGCCGGCAATGGAGAAAAAGTCCCGATACGTCACGCGACATCATGTAACGTCGCGAGTTTGACATGCCTGCCTTATACCTTCCAATCTCACCCAATTGAAAGTTACAAACTATCAAACAGATACAAGAGTTTTAGTAATATATAGTTGTTGTTTTTTTATGTTGGAACAATGCAGGTTGCATTATTTTGTTCATGCACTATATGAAACATGCACCAAATGATGTTGTTACTTTGTGGAATGATAGAACATAAGGATTGGAAGTTACATTGGAGATCCACCCTAAACCCCAGTGCAGGAATCCACTAATATGCCATCCTCAGCAATTTGCCAATAAGACATTTTTTTAAATAACTAAGTGAAGAAAAGTCCACCATCCCTCAATCTGTTTCATTCGTGAGCAGCTTTTACTGTTAGTTTTTTTCCTGACATCCAATTGAAACCCACTCCCCCAACATATATAGAAAAATAAAATGTTCATGGTAAATTAATGCGAAATAATAATTAAGACAACTACTGAGGTACATCCCATTTCCACCAATTATCATCTGTCAGTCAATAGCAGTTACCCAAGATAACATCATCTCAATCAATAAACTGTCTGATTATAAATTTTTCTCAGTATAAGTGTCAAGCTATGCAGCCTAGAGTTATCCAGGTCCTTCCCCCCCCCCCCTATTTTGGGAAAATGGAAACAACATCTGCCATTTTTCAATCCTCAAAGATCACAGAAAGGTCCTCTGAGATGACCTCTACAAGCTCCTTCAAGTTTTTAAATATATCATTATGATTATGAAAATTAAATTTTAATTGCCAGATTTTCCTTGGGGCCATAAAAATGGAATTCAGAGACATTTAACAAGTGTGACAAGTTGCCTACCTTTGTGATAAAAAAAATACACTATTTTATTATGGTGGGAAAATCCATGATAAAGTGACTTGATTCAAATGGACAGAACAAAATTGGCAGATATGCATTTAATATGGTCATGAGATGAAGAATGGCACCTTATAAGAAATAAACTGATATTTGTTAAGATTTTAATTGCAATTGTTTTATTTCTTAAATCTTTTGAATTCTGTATTTTAATTTTTTTGTTATCTGCCTAAAGTATTCATTTGACTAGCAACCTAGAACAGAAACTAATCAGCCTGTCAAATAAATAAAATTGCCCTGCAACTGGTCTTGTAGAAAATCTTATCTTCTCATTCAACATTAGAAAACATTAGAAAAAGTCATCCTCTTGCCTTCATGAAATATAAATAATGATACTTTTCTAACTGCTGGAAAGCATTTTTGTGCTTAAGTCACTTGGGCAGAGTATTCACTAATGTTATGATTTGTCCATAAAGTTTTTGGCAGAGAGTTGAGCCTGCACATTATATTCTCAGTTTGCTCATGAATATTGCAAAGAGGGACCAAGCCTTGTTGACCTTGAACTCAGTTGAACTCAGATATTTTGCAAAGCCCAAAATATCTTTTGCAGTTATTCTCTTAAGAGAAGGTGAACATCTGTCAAAGAAACACCTATGAATGTGGTATTATAATTCCTGTCAAGACCTTTCAAAGCATATGAAATGGTTTGCCTTCTGTTTCAGTAACTTTGTTCCCTAGTTTTCACCTATCATCTTTCATTTAACCCAATCTTGTCCATTAAAAACAGCTCACTTGCATCAGGATGAACCTCTTTCATTCTCTTTTGGAGAGTTCAGTAAACATCAAAGAAGCTGTTCTTGATTTCAAACTAGTCCAAAATGTCACTAAACAATTGAATGACAAAAGACATCAGAGGAATATGTCAAGTTAAATATGACCAAAGCTAGCAGATATCAGAAGAAGAGAAACAATAAAGCAACAGTTTAGAAAGTTTTTGTTCTTGTATCTAAAACTCTCTACTTTCCAGATATAGATAAGAAATAAAACTGGGAAGAAGATTTGACTGAATACTATTCAGTTCTCCTTTCTCTACAACCAGCCATCAACCAATAACAAATAAATTTATAATACAGCCCTGGCATATCATAATGGTTGTTCTCTATGTAATTCTTGGCTAGTACATGAATCTCGAAGCATCATGAGATATCAACCAAAATGTTTAGGATTTGGTATTTGGAGTGAGGAAACATTCAACCATGAACATTTATTTAATGGATATAACAAATAATAGAGGCATCCCAAGTATCAGAGGATTTTTTGAATTTTTTATCTGAAATCAGAGAGAGAGAGAGAGAGCTCCAATGTTGAAGGAGGAGATCTTTTTGGATCATCTCTTTGTTTCTCACAAGAAATTCATAGTCCTTTTCTTAGAGCTCTGATATTGAAAAAGGAAAATAATACAGCATGCCAGGATAAGGGGTGCTTTGGATCCAAAGGATCTGTGTTTATCTTTTATAGTAGTTGTGTTGCTATTTGTGTTGTTTATATTTTCATTGTTGCAAACCACAGGAATCTTTGGCTTTTGGATTTATAGAAGTGGAGAAATAAATAAGTAACTTTCATTTAATCAGACCTTCAACCTGCAAAGTGGGGATTGATTTACTTTCATTTAGGATAAATTGTTCCCAGTGCCCATGCAAAGAAAGAAACAAAGAAGCATATTCAGAATAAACTGAGCAAGATTTCAAGATCTTCAAGTACTTTTGCTTTGATGGCCTGTCAGAGATTTGAGCTCAGTTCTTTATCAGCCATCAAGATGATTTGGTAGTCTTTGACAACCCAGAAATTGATAAATAAATATTTTATTCTGTAATAGTATATATGGGGAAAGACTTCATAATATATTGCAGATATGCCTTTAAAAAGAAATTAAGATTAGGGCAGAATAGAGATGATGGTGACAATGATGAAGAGAATTTATAAACATTCTTATAATTGAGAATATGTTTGTAGCTTATTCCGATCTAGTTTTATTATTCTGCCATCATCTGCTTTCTGCAGGTTCATGTTATAAATTCTAGAAGATATGAAATATAATTTCATTAATTGGCTAAATGTCACCGACAATGCAACATGACATTAAGGACATGGGTCATCCTTGATTCTTGTGAAATGTTATAAAGTTCATCATGTTCTTGCTGTGATATTATAGTTCTCCAGGTTTCCCTTGCTCACCATTTATTGACCAATGCTGATAGTGAAACCAATGGCATGGTGATGCATATAACAAGAAAAGATTCTCCCCAACCTAATACTTTTATTGCTGGAGAATCAAGGAGAACTAGATACAAAAATGCTATTTTTCAAAAGTACTGTCATGTCACATAGTTTAATTCTATAACTGATTAAAACCAAGTAATTAATGATGTAGTAGTTGCTGTTATTTCCAACTATGTATGTGTGTTGCAGCAACAACCATTTAAATGTAAAACAATAGTTGTCACTATTGTTAGCGGGCTTGCCACTAACTGGGAGGAGGGGTTCATTCACAAGAGTGGCTCTGCCTTTGACTAACCTGCTCAGAACTAAACACGCGGCAGGCAAACCACGCCCCGGTCAGCCACTGGCATGGACATTGGACTGCCAACGGGCTTTTGAGGACCTGAAGGCTCTCTTTGCAAAAGAGCCTGTCCTAAAACACTCCAGTCCTGACCAGTCGTTCGTCATCCAGGCTGATGCTAGCAACGTAGCGGTTAGGGCGGTTCTGCTACAAATGAACGAACAAGGAATGCTACAGTGCTGTGCATACGCCTCCCGAAAGCTGACTGAAACTGAGTGGGCTTGGGCGATATGGGAGAAGGAGGCCTTTGCTGTACAGTGGGCATTATCGACCTGGTGGCATTTCTTAGAAGGAGCCGAAGAGCCGTTTGAGGTCTGGACACAAGAACCTAGAGGCCTTACAGACACCACGGCGCCTATCCCCGAAGCAGGTTCGATAGGCACAGTATTTTCAAAGATTCCGGTTTTGGCTGAAATATGTGCTGGGGGGTAAGAATTTCATGGCTGACGCTCTATCATGCATGCCCCAGTACAACAGCTGACAGGAGGAAGTGGTGCAGGCCATTATTCCTCCCTACACACAATTAGCAGCCCAGGTAACTGCACGTAAACCTGCAGATGATTTGGTCCAGGAGCTGCGAAGAGCGGGGCGGGTCGACCCCTGGCTTCTGGAGCATCAAGCACTCCTGACCCAGAGGGAGGGGTTGGCATGGAAGGCAACAAACTGTACATCCCACATGCGTTAAGACCGAAGGTGCTGCGGAAGTGCTATGATGTCAAGCAGGCTGGCCATTTCGGGTTCCTCAAAACCTTGTACCTGGTGAAGCACCAATTTTGATGGCCCCGGATGAAGGCGGAGATAGAGACATATGTAAGAGACTGCCCCATGTGTGCTACCACAAAGCCTTGCATGGGGAAGCCCCCTGGGTTATTGCAGCATGTGGTGGACCCATCACAACCGTGAGAAGACATAGCCATGGACTTCATTGTAGAACTACCAGAAAGCAATGGCTGCACGGTCATATGGACAGTGGTTGATGTCTTCTCCAAGCAAGCCCATTTCATCCCATGCAACAGGTTGCTGTCCACCTGGAAATTAGCAAAGTTGTTTGCATCACAGGTTTACCACCCCAGCGAATAATATCAGACCGGGGGGTGCAATTCACTGCACACTTTTGGAGGGAGTTTGTCTGCTTAATTGGGTCATCCCAGGGGCTTAGTTTGGCCTTCCACCCAAGTACCAATGGGCGGCTGAACGAGCCAATGTGATGGTTGAACGGGACCTGCAATGTTATGTCTCATACCAGCAAACGAACTGGGTGGACTTATTGCCGTTTGCAGAAGTGGCGTATAACAATGCGGTCCACAGTAGCACTGGATTCGCCACTTTCTGGGTGGTCCATGGGGTGGATTTCGTCCCGATTCCTGAGTGTCCTCAGGGTGTCCTTTCCCCATGCCAACCCCAAGAGTGGATAGACCGCATATGGGGAGTCTGGGGGGCTGTAAAAATGGCATTAACAAAAGCAGCAGAGGCCTATAAAGCCCAAGCTGATAAGAGACGGGCTCCCCACAAGCCATTCCAGGTGGGGGATACGGTGTATCTGTCCACTAAATACTTACGCCTGAAAATACTCTGCAAGACGTTAGGCCCACAGTTTATAGGACCATTCCAGATAGTACGGGTAATTAACCCGGTTACTGTGGAACTGAAACTGCCCCGTCTCTTGGGGAGGGTGCACCCGGTATTCCATGGTAGTTTGCTAAAGCCAGTGGAAGGGTCCTCCTTCTGGCCCATTACACAGTTACTGGGTCCTGTCATAGAGGATCAATATGAGATTGACGAGGTGTTAGATTCTCGACTCCATCGGGGTTGATTGCAGTACTTGGTATGTTTGAAGGGGTATCCTGCCACAGACGCATCATGGGTGGGGGAAAAAGACATAAAAACCCCTTGTTTGCTTAGACTGTTCCACCGAAGGCATCCTCATAAACCAGGGGGGGAGTGGACTGAGGAACCCACCATAGCCAATTACTATTCACATGTCTCACCTTGCCTTCCAGGTGGAGCTAGGCCGTCATGCTGGAGGATGGCTGCCGATCAAACTTCCGGGTTTTGCTGGCTCACCTGTTTGGCGCTCCGCTGAACAGCTGATTGGTGCAGAGAAATGGTGGGGAATTCAAAACCGGCCCTCGCTTGCCCTGCTGCCTTGCTGCCACGGACCAGAGCCCCTGTCAGGCTGATTGCTAAGGGCAGAGGACTGCTGCTATGAGCTGGGCACTCACGATCGTCATTCCGGATGCTCGTTAGGTGGGTGGGGCGGGCCCGGGTGGGATCCATCTATTTAGCGTGCTGGGAGGTAGTTGCTCCCAGCACTGACTTTGTTTGCATTTACTTTAAGCTCACAAGCCAGAGTGTACCCAAATAAACCAGGTTTCCTTTGAACCCAACGTCCTGTTTTCTGCTGGGCTCAGGTCTGTGATTGGGACTTCTGACAATAGTATAGCAAGCAACAAACATATGCAATAGTTGTTTTCTTTGCTTTGCAATTCTAATTTTTAGAATGTCACAGCCCTTAAATCATAAGTCTTCTCTATCAGGTGCTTTAGAATGCTTTAATTAATTGGCCCTTAATTATCCATGTGGTAACCCCACCACACACATTAATAAAATCAGTCTATTTGTATCACTCTGAAGCTATGTATCTTGGGAAAACTTCAACGCTTTATTCAAAAGAATACAGTGTACTATTAATTTGTCTTCTACAACCCATTATAACTCTTGATGAGATTTTTTTTTGGTAACAAGCCTTGTAAAATGAACTGTACACAGGTGCCAATCACCAAAGGAAAGAGCAGTTTACTAGACAACTCTTGAGTGGGCAACACTCTAGACACAACTTTAATGAAAACAGATAGTGAAAAAATCTGGGAAAAGAAATATATGAGCTGCTGGCTGGAAAGCTTATTATTATTGCAATGGATAACTATATGAATTTTTCATTTCTTTTCTATATTTGTTGAAGTCAACATGATTGTTTCCCTCCAGGTTTCTTCTCTAATTCATAAAAATGGGAGAAATACCATAACTGCACATGTAAAAGAGTTCTGAACCAGTATCCAAATAAGGTTGAAAAAGATTCCTGCATGTAATCTTATGTTACTATGTATTGACCTGGCCTGTCTATCAGCAGAGTCTATATCGAGCAGTCTGTGGCTGGTGAATTATATGTTTGTCTTAGCATCACTTTTTGTTTTTTTGTTTTTGGTAATTCATAGAGCTGCCAGAGGTTGGATTTTCATAACTTAATTGTAAACTGCCCAATATTAGCGACACATGGTCCCTATTTTCTTAAGTACTTTGAGTCTAAATTTATTTTAATTGAAATAGGTGGCATCATAAGCAGCCCTCTGCCACTGAAAACATAAAGTAAATGGATGCCATTCAGAAATGAAGGAGGGATGTGGAAGAACAAAAGAAATATATTTAAGCAACAGATGTTGTCACTAGAATGGAGCTGATCCCAAAAGTTTATCACTGGAATAAAACTTACTGCAGAAGTCCTAAACCTTTTATTGCTGCCTTTTTTAAATGCTTCAATTTTAATAAGCTTGGAGAAATAAAGTTTCTATATAACATTGGGTAGAATTCTTTAAACTCTTACCAGCATGGTTTATTTAAAGGATAATAGTATTTGAATAGCAATCAAAAGATGTAAATATTGTTTTCTTTGGCTGGACTATATCCAAAGTTGTTGGAGTTATTCATGTAATTTAGAAATTTAATGGTGCCTTTTAGATTTAATAGTGCTTGTAAATATGCTTCATTTTTTGAGAAGTTAGAAATTAGAGGGCTTCCAGAGGTGTGGTAAATTGAAGACAGGTCTCTGAAAGCAGAGCCAATAACTGTGGCAAACATCAATGAACCATGAATGGACTGGTTCCTTGGAACCTCTCCAGAAAAGGAGAGGACAAGAAATTGCCCACATGTGCTGCAGATGGCTGCTCTTCACAAGGAAACCACAGGACAACAATTTTTCCCAACTTAGTATATGGTGAGGTGAATATGGGATTAGCTACCTTGCTCACAACCACAGTGAAGACTTTTAAAGGACACTAAGTTCTCAAATCTCATTTTCTAATCACTTTTTGAACTTGCTCATTAAACTGATTCTAAGCCAGGGGTCTTCAAACTTAGCCCTTTTATGACTTGTGGACTTCAACTCCCAGAATTCCTCATCCAGCATGCTTGGCTGAGGAATTCTTGGAGTTGAAGTCCACAAGTCATAAAAGAGCCAAGTTTAAAGACCCCTGTTCTAAGCTATAAGATACCTTCAAAATGACAAGTTTTTTTTTTAAAAAGATGGGCTGTCTTCAATCCTGAATAAAGAAAAAAAATAATCATAAGAATATAAAGAATCTGAAATAAACAACAAGAAGCTAAATAAGATTTTAATCTTAGAAAGTTATTGTCAAACCCAGTGGTGGGATTCAGCCAGTTCGCACCAGTTTGGCAGAACCAGTAGCTAATTTTTTGTTGCCCAGGCCCAGAATGGACTTCCAGAAGTGAACCGGTTGTTCACATATTTGAATCCCACCACTGGTCAAACCCCTACATAACTGGGTGAGATCAAGGAAGGCCAAACTACACAGACTTCCATAAGGTATCATTAATAGGAGTCTTGGTATATGCAGAATGTAAAAGGAATTACTATACCTCTTTTCTAATGAATTAATTAAGACAGGCTGTCATTGAATTATTTGATCCTGACAGGTACAAGGTTGACCCAGCTTTCCATCTTCCAAGGTCGATATAATGAGAACCCAGATTGTTGGGGGCAATATACTGACTCTACTGCTATTGCTATTTGAAATGCTTCTAAGTTTCATGTCACCTGGGCTGAGCTGCCAAATTTATAAAATGAGTTGCCAGTGGATAGGCTTTCTACCTCTTGACTGAATATACTTGCTTTCCCTTCCAACATTTTCCCAGCTTTCCCAACTTTAACCTGTGTTGGCTGCAGAATGCCGAGAGTTGAAATCCATACATCTTAATGTTGCCACATTTGAAAAACACTGCCTTAAACCAAAGCTTCTATTGTTGTGTTAGTTCTTAATTCTTGGTTCAGAAAATCAAAAATAGAATTCCCTTAAGTCACGTCTACTGCTCCTGACAATTGTCTGAACCTTACAGAAATATCTTCAATAACCTCCACTAAAATATTGCAAATAATGAGCAAGTTTCTTTCTTTCTTTCTTTCTTTCTTTCTTTCTTTCTTTCTTTCTTTCTTTCTTTCTTTCTTTCTTTCTTTCTTTCTTTCTTTCTTTCTTTCTTTCTTTCTTTCTTTCTTTCTTTCTTTCTTTCTTTCTTTCTTATAAATAGACCTCCCATCTCCCTCAAGGACGGCCTCTTATTCATGACTGTTCTACTATACCACTGTAGCAGTAATATGCTTTCAAGTGCTATTCATGCCTGTATATGGTGTGGGGTTTGTATCTTAGAGGTTGCCTTTTTGAGGTAGATTCTGCATGCTGCATCTTCCAGATGCAGGGAAGGCACTCTGAAGGACTCTTCTCATCGTGAGAAGGAACAGGAAAGGGTGTGAGAACATGCTTCTCACCTTCAGAGCAACTTGCTGTCTGGAGCAATGGTAATTTCCATTCCCATAGTTTTCTGGAGTATTCAAGCAAAGAATTTTAGTTAGGCATTTTATTTAACCATGACCAAACTTGACAACATTCTTATAAGACAATACTTCTGAAAACAAAATCTACTATGCTGATCTTGCTTCAATATTTTTACTCAAAAGGAGGAAAAATTCTCCATGCAGGAAAAGTTTGTAATAGCAGAATTGCATCTCAGATTTAAAGTGAAATCCAAATTCCATCACATTTACTAACAAAATTATAGCAGGTGAAATTTTTAAGATCCCTTTTAAGTGTCCCAATTCCCAATTCTGTTATAAAACTGAGTAATGCTCTTTGATAACAAAGGTTTGATTAAGCATATTAAGTTGCAAATATATGTTTTTCAAAACAAGGAAGAATTACTTCAGGAAAACCCAAATGAATCCTTTATAGATTCATGGTTTAAACAAGTGACTCAAATGATTAGTCAGATTAGCATTGATCCTGATTATTTATTCTGCAGGGATATGTCATTAGCAATTCATTGTATCAGACAGACTATGGAATAACTCAATACAGGAATTAATGGATAAAGTATCATATTCATCTATAACTTTTGGAATTAACTACAGATATATTTTTCAATTCACAAAATATTTGAATAGCTTATAATTTAAGTAAATAAAGAATATTCTTTTCAAAGCCAGATTAAATGTGTTATCCTGAAATATGTTAAGAGACTTCAGCAGGAAGTAATCTGGTCTATTTTAAAATCCAAATCAGGAAGATATACTTCTGACTACGCAAAAAAATTAGTTGCAGATGAAAATCCTAAAATTACAATGGCAAGATCCAGATTTTTACTATGGCTATAAAAACAAGGCCTTTAGTAACAGATCAATGAGTTAGGGTATTATCTAATGCCAGGTTTAGATTATATTTATAATTTAGATTATATTTACAGTTTTTTAGTTGTAAATAAAATTGAATGATTTTTATTTGAATGAACAATCCAATGTACAGCCTTGGAATCTTAAGATAATGGAAAGATTTTGGCCAGGAGAACTTGTGTCAATGGATATTGCTAGCAGATAGATATCCAGATATTATCATTTTTCAACCATAGCATCAGAAATGTGACTTAGTCCATTTCAAATTAAAATAGACATTTAAATGTTTTTTTATAATGTTAATTAAATATTCTGCTAAATATTTTTCTTACTGGATTAAAAAATTGAGGGGAAAAGAGTTCACAAAATAATATTTTTCTCTCTCACCTTAGCCCTGTCTATATGCTATCATGTCTCTGCTGTTGACTATTTTCTTCTGTACAATAATGTACATTTTATTCTGTCCCTATCATTATTTTTGACTTTCTTTTAATCCTTAGATTTCCCCAGGTTAATTGCTACAATTTTTTTTGATTGATCCAGTGAGGGCAGAAAATATTTGCTTTTATTCCAGCACCATACTGAGATATCAAATTCAGCACAGCGTAAGAAAATGGGTTGCAGGAGTTGTTTTATATAAAAGGGATGAAGACACACTTTTCCTTCCTAACACTTATGAATTGCAATTTCCATAGTTCAGCTTTGCCCTCAAAGGAGAATGACTAGAAAATGAATCCATTTAGCCACAGGCAATATATATATTTTTAATATTATCTTTGACTTGTTTTCCCAGTCTGTATAATCTCAGAGAAAGGCTTCATAATATAAAGGTTAATTTTGCTCTACATTGGCCAGAGGAAGTACACAGAACATAAGTCAAAATTTAACATTATAATAGTAAATGCTAACAAATCCAAATGTAATCACTCAGTGTATACTTCCCCCCCCCATGAAAATTTACATTGTTGTAACTAAAAGATCCATTATATTTGCAAAAACACTTTCATATATCTGGATTAATATATTTTAATTAAAACCTTGCATTCAATTAAAGCTTTGTGGTTTGTCCTTTATTCATTAAAAATGAATTTACTGAGCAGCTGAGTATAGTTATCTGAGGCAGATAGAAAATCCATTCTTTTACTTAACAGTATGGGTAATGAGATAAAGTAGTCAAAGAATGATACCAATGAAATTCTTTTGTACTGACAATGCCATCTAGGCTAATTCTGTTTTTTTTATGACCAACAGCATGTGATAGATATCTTTTATGAAGGCCTGGGACTTTAAATATGCAAAGTGTAGTTTTCATCACTACACAGTACTCCCCTTCTTCAATCAAGAAGGAGGAGAAAAATAATCTGATGTGTAGGGTATAAAAGCCTATGTAGAGCTTCATAGCCAGTGCAGTCAGTTTATTTATTTATTGTTTATTTATATTTCACATTTCTGAACCACCGTTTTTCTCAAAGAGGGACTTTGGACAGAATACAATAAAATATAAAACAGTATATAAAAATTAAAATGCTAAAATTAAAATTTGAGAATTAAATTTTTTTTAAAAATCACACAAATTTTTAAGGCAGCCAGAATAATGAAACCCTGTTAAAAATTACTTGGCAAAGTTACATCACTAGCCCTGTATATATTGAATGCTGCTGGCCGTTCACCAGCTCTCATGGCAGATGCCATATTTTCCCTATTAGCACAAAATGATGTCCTCTAGCAAGGGTCTTCACTTCCCTAGCTGCTCCTTATGGCAACAGTCACAAAGTTGTGTCTGCCTGACTACTGTAGTCAACACATATTTGATTATATGAAAGAGAAAATATCACAGCACAGATTATGTTATGTTATGTTTTATGCTATGTTATGTTTTATGCTATGCTATGCTATGCTATGCTATGCTATGCTATGCCATGCCATGCTATGTTGTTATGTTTGTTAATCTTTAAGGGCTCATAAGACCTATTCCTGATGACTGAAAAAGCTCTTACTGTTTCTTTACATAAAGAAGAAGTTAATAATTGCAAAAATTACAGGGATAAATTTGTTTTGTGTGCCTTGAAAAGATGTTTGGCAGAATTCTAACTAAAAGGGCACAACAAGTGATTATAAATAGAATCTGAGATGTGCAGTACGATGGTGTTTAATAGGGGATGTATAGATCAAAGTGTTGATATTCAGTTAATTATTGAGAAGTATATGAACACAAGGATGTATTGCACATTTTTTGATTTAGAAAAAGCATATGATAAACTGAAAATATTTGAGTTATGGAATATTTTGTGCAAATGTGGAGTTGAAATTTGAGTGCTGACTCAAACATCCATATATCTATACATTCATACATAGTCTTGTCTCATCCATGTGGACACAAGACAAGAGATAGCCACAAGGCAAGAGATGTGAGAAGCTGGAGAAGGAGCAGGGCCTGAAAGAAGAACTAAAGAGGATGTGAAAAGTAAAGGACAAAGTGGTCTCAGAGATGGTAGGAGCAAGCAAGGCTGTGATTCCTAAGCTGGGAGAGTGGCTCCACCAGATCCCAGGAACAGCAACAGAGTTTTCTGCCCAGAAGAGTGCAGTGCTAGAAAAGTTAAGATACTTTGCAGAACCTCAAACTCCCAGGCCTTTTATAGAGGATCTGATATTGAAGAAGATGCATGCCAGTTAGAAGGGTGAAAATATAATACTGTGTATTATATTATTTATATATATATATATATATAGGAGCTAGATAATGTATGAGAATAAATGGAACAGTTGGTGAATGATTCAACATTGAGCAGGGAATAAAGCAAGAATGAATATCTCACTGTTTAAAACATTTATGGATAAATGTATAAGGAATGCTTATAATGTGTTGGTTGGAGAAGCGAATGTACATGTAGTTCTGTATGCAGATATTGCTTTGGCTGAGAACCAAAATATTTGCAGCAAAAATTAGCCAGTGTATATGATATAGTGAGGAAAAAGTTCACTAAGTTCCTAAGTAGTGAAACTGGTGCTGGTACTGGTTGAATTTGGAAGTGGGGAAAAATCTATTGCAAATTATACAAAAATGCTCCCCTCTGCCCCAATGTACGTATATGAATTTGTGTACTTTATACAGATAGTCCTCACTTAACTACAGTAATTGGGACTGGAATTTCTGTTGCTATGTGATATAATCAGGGCTTTTTTTGTCATAGAATGCCCAGAACGGAGTTCCGGCACCTTTTTTGGATGGAACCTTGTAGGATAGGCAAGGCGGGTTGTATGACATGTGTGACTTCCAGCATCTTTTTTTTTTTTTTTTTTTTTTTTACAAAAAAAGCACTGGATATAATCATAAAATACAATGTCACGTGACCCACGCAGCTTAGTAACTGCAGTTCCAGCAGTTTCCAGATACCATCAGTAAAAAGCATCTCATATGATCACAACTTCTGTTTTCTTATGGCTTCCCCATTGACTTTGCATGTGGAAAGCCATCAGGGAAGATTGTAAATTGTGTTCATATGACTTTGGTACCCTGCAATAGTTGGAAATCCAGAGTACTTGTCAATCACAAGACTGAGGGAGAACTGTGACAACCAGAATATGGAGGAATTTAGGAATTTTGAGGACCAGTCATAATGACCACCATTTAATTCTGTCCCAGGTTTGAATGGTTGTGCACTAATGATCATAAGGACCATCTGTAGTATAATATTTACTGCAGAAATACAAATGAAGATAGTTTCTTATTTGTTTTATTTATGATATTGTCTTTTGAAGCTTTTGACAATATTGCCTGTTTCCTTCTTAGAAACGTAGGAAGCTGCCTTTCACAACAGCAGTCTGTTTTTGTATTCCAGCATTTTCTATTTTAATTGGTAACAGTTTTAGAAGTCTTGTGCAGAGGTCAAGTTTTTCCTTTATCTAGGAATCGAGTAAGACAACATCAAAAAGACCTTGCACATACATTATGAGGTTATTATGCAAATAATGGAAGTATTTAATTCACATCATTGGCATGATAATGCAAATATTACACCCCACTTTCCTACAATATCTGTACTATTATATGATTTATTTAATAGGAGGGGGCAGGAACTGAGTAGCTGTCAATTCCTTATAAAGTTCTCTTGATTTATTTAGACACAAATTCACATCCTATTTTATCTGTGCTTAATCACATGGATAGTAGTTGATAAAAACTAGATTGTATAATACATAGTGAACTAACTGGAGATCACTTCCATCATGTGGCAGCCCCAAAATTGAACTTGCAAACATGGAGATGCTAAGGATTATGGTGCAAGCAACAGCTCAATTCATAATATATTTTTTCCAGTTTAAAAGTAATTCCTCACCTGAAAGAATTCAGCACTGCAAACCAACAAACCCATGCCCCCTATTAATATTTTTACTCGCTAGTTCAGAAATTAAAGCACTGTGGGAATCTCATATACTGTAGACTGACTGTAGTATATTTACAACTATCAATAAAGGAGAATATTTATAGCTCAGGGTTGAAATGAGGGGTCCTTGGTGCTCTCTGAGCTTAGTTGTTTTCTTGCAGACATTTCATTACTCAAACTAGGTAACATCATCAGTGCTAGGATATTCACAACTCAAAATTCTATCAAGATGAATCTATTAAATGTATTTGTCTGCAAAGATTCGGGCAAACAGCTCATTTTGTGTTGCGCATTATTTGTGGGTTTTTTCTGACATTAATTATGAAAATATCTTCCTGAGCAAAAGAGGTTAATTGCCATCCCTAAATAACCACCTAGTAATATTTGGAGTCATCATGAACACACTGCCATGTCTCTGTGATCTTGTGAGGAGAAGAAGAATGTCAAGCCATTCTGCTTAGATTTTTATAACTATCAAGCAGTCTGATGATACAATTGATTTCTATTCCATACACTATTTATATGGCCTATGAAATGCAGCTGCTTCAAAATGCTTTCTCTTTCCTGAGTTGCCATGATTCAGGATAAATATTAAGAATATCTTGTCACTTTCACCTTCCTCCAGATCTAATATCACTGCTCGATAAAGCAACAGCCAAATATGGATCTCATGCAAACCTCAGAACAGCAGCAGATAGAATTATTGGCTGACAGCACCATTCTGGTTTATTGGAATATAAAGGCGTGACATTTTGAGAAACTACAGCTGATGGAATGTAAGAGGAACTCCAGAGCTGTTATTTATCCTGCTGCTTTAATAAAAGAAAGAGACAGAAATGGAGGAATAGGATTGATTTAGCCTTGCCAAACATAAGACTTAAATAGAACTTTGGAATATTACTTAAATAGGCGCTTTTCAACCTGGCAGGGGAATTCTGGGAGTTGAAGTTCACATAGCTTAAACTTGCTTAGATTGACTTAAATGAAAGTCCAAATGACTGTTTAACATGATTGATTCATTAACCTATAGAAGAATGATCATCTTGGGACAGGAACAAAGATTTCTAATAAGATTTCCCAGTATATTAAGCTGTGAAAATCAGGAAAAGTCACAACAGAAACCATTCAACAATTCTCTGTATATTTCCCTTTCTGTAAACAGGGAAACCTTACACCTCAAACTAAGGGATTCACTTACTGAATTAATAAGAGCTGGCAGGGTGATGTGGCTACAACAAAAAGTGAATGCAATTTCATAAGATTACATGTTCTTTTTGTGCTTTAGTCTGACTCCCCATATAGAATATTGCATACATTTCTGGGATGCGTACTTGTTTTTAAAACTAACAGTAAGAATAGTGTAAAAATGATATCAATTACAGAGAGGTTATGGGTTCCTTTCACTGAATGAATTCAGCCAGGAGTTGGACAACACATTTGTTTGGAATGCTTTAATTTGGTTTCCTGCTTGTGTTGGACTTCATAGAGCAGGGGTCTGCAACTTTAACAACTTTAAGACTTGAGGACTTCAGCTCCCAGAATTCCTCAGCCAGCATAGCTGGCTGAGGAATTCTGGGAACTGAAGTCCACAAGTTTTAAAGTTGTCAAGGTTGCAGACCCCTGTCATAGACTAAATATTCTCTACCCAAAGTAAACTTCTATGAAACGAAGACAGGATTCTTTCAGTGTGGCCTGGGAGAGACCACAGAAAGATTTTGAATGTATAGCCAAGGAACAGATATAAATATGCTATCCATCCATAAAATTTACTGCAGCCAGCTGTGAGTCAAGTTGACTTCTGTCAAAGTGAATCAACAAAGATCACAATTAGTAATTCTTTTTTCATCAGAGTTAAAAAGAGCCTGTGCAAAACCAGGAAAGGCTATAGTGAGATTGTGATTCAGTAATCAGAATAAATTGAACCCAAAAGAGAAAATGCCTGGCTATAATTGAAGTCTAAAAGGCAATAACTTGACAGTCTTATTTTGCCTTCACAAAAGTCTTTGACAAATCTTAGCAATGTAAATAGAAAAAAAGGCTGCCTGTTGGACAAGACAGATTATAATACTATTTTTAGCCTAGCCTAGCAGGTGCACTCGGAGATCATAATATACAGTTTTTATACTTGTGTCTTCTGGTAGCAGTACAAAGACATAGAAGCAGACTTTAT
Organism: Azemiops feae; assembly: GCA_023970755.1. Classification (NCBI taxonomy): domain Eukaryota; kingdom Metazoa; phylum Chordata; class Lepidosauria; order Squamata; family Viperidae; genus Azemiops; species Azemiops feae. The sequence continues at coordinate 1,185,690 of JALGBA010000862.1, read as the reverse complement.
CTTAAGAATGTGGAGCTTCAAAAACAAAACAAACTAACCCAATGGCATCCAAATTAAAATTGAGAGAATTTAATTTGAGCAGTTTAAAAATGCAATGCCAAATGGGAAACATGTAGTGTTATATAAATATCTATAGAACTGTCATATGATAGAGTAGAAAAGATGATATTTGCATATCACTGCAAGATAGAGAAAATGATCTTATAGTTAAAACAGCACAAATTATACTCCAGTACAGGAAAAACTTGAACCAAAAATTTGGTTGAATTGAAGAGCTTGCCTTAGGGCAGACATGTCAAACTTGTGATGTCACGTGACATCGCGTGACGTATCGGAGCTTTTCCCCCATTGCCGGCAATGGGGTGGGCGTGGTTTCATTGTGACGCATCCGGCCCGCGGGCCGGCAGTTTGACACCCCTGCCTTAGGGTGATAATATTTTTTAAATATCTTCAATTTGTGTTCTTTTTTCCTGCAAGGTGTATGTGATAGATGTTTTATATCATGTCAGACAATATAATATATTTCCATATTTTATTCTAGAAGGTGAAATTCTGGTAAAATAATAAAAAAAAGAGTTCCTAGGAGCCTCCTCCTCCTCCTCCATCATTAATTAGCAATGTGGGAACTCAGCTGCTGCTGCCAGACTAATGACATATTTTTTGTTCAGTGAAAGGCTCTACCACTACCTCTACCTGCCACAGGCTATGCATAAAACAAAACATGGCTGCATCTGGGGTCTCCTACTGGGTACATGTGGGAGAATTTAGCAAGCAGAGAGATGGTTGCATGTTACTAATATGCACACAATTTCTTTGTATATATAAAATTAACACGTTGTAACTGAAGATGCAGGGGATGTTATTTCTTCTATGAGAAAATACTTAAACATACATTATAGCTGCCTGATTGCAGAGTAAAGAACTATAGAGAAAGGCTTCTGAATAATTCACACAAACTATAAAGAAACCCTGCTGGAAGAGCAAGTGGAGGCGATGGCTAGAATGGTCTTAGCAACACTCCAGGTTGTGTACCATCAGTGGCTATTCATGAATTGGAAAGCTATGTTGCCTGTTGCAATTCAATCTACATGGGCTGCTTTTGAAGATGGTTCAGAAGCTATATTTGGTCCAGAATGCTGTGGCAGAAGTAGTAATGAGCTCAAAGTGATTTCCCCATGTGACATGTTTACTTCAGGAGCTGTATTGGTTCCTGGATGCAATTCAAGGTGCTTTTTTTACCTTTACAATTCTACATGGTTAATGCCTACTCTGAGTGGAATCCTATCTAGCAAAATCTGGGAGGGAAGGCTTGTTGTTAACCCTGGTCCCTAGGGAGTGCCACATGCATGAGTCCCTCTTCTGGAATGACATATTCTCAGAGAAAAAGGTGGGCCCGTTCTTGCTAATGTCTTGGAATATGATTAACAATTGCTTCTTTTGAAGACCTTTGAAAATTATGTGATGTTATTGTTTATGAAGAAATGACTGATAGCATCATTATATGATTCTGTGGTGTTGTGTTATTGTATTGTATTATGTATTTAATCTTATGATTTCTTTGATGGGTGTAAGTCACTTCAGAGTCATTTTTTATTGAACAGCATATGGATAGGATGAGAAGGAATAGTTTTAGAAATCTGAGCAGTATCAAAACAAGGAAATAAAATATGTATAAAAACAGCTGTAAAGTATTGTTGAGAATGAACACACAAAAATAATCTACAAGAACCTGTAAGCTCTTGACTAATTTTAAATATATTTATCATGGAAAACTTTTACATGAAATGTAAAAGTAATACTGAATACAGTACATACAAATATTCTAACATTATAAGAAACAGTAGTATGTGATAATATATTAATGTATTATCTAATGATATATTAAATGTTAGAATACTTCATGTTAATCATATTAAGAATGATTAAAGCTATAATCCAGACGTTCCTGGGACATTTCCCACACCCCAAATAGAACTAATTCCCTTGTTAAACTCCTTTTCTGGGATCTGTCCAGGGTACTGAAGAATATGCTGACGATAGTTGTTCTGTGACTATTTCTTAACTGAATTGCTAAATGGATTTTTCTTCTTGATCTTTCTGTTTGGCCTTGATCCCTCATTTATACTTGATAGTGATTTAAGGTGGATTTCAAAAACTGGAGAGGGGAGGGAAGAAGTCAGGGAAGAAATCCAGAATAATAATCCCAGGTTGACCTATACAGGTAGTTCTCGACTTACAACATTTTCTTTTTTGACCATTCAAATTTACAACAGCACTGAAAAATGTGACTTATGACCATTTTTCACAGTTATGATCTTTGCAGCATTCCCATGACCATGTAATCAAAATTCAGATGCTTGGCAACTGATTCATATTTATGACTGTTGCTGTATCCGAAGGTCAGGTGATCACCTTTTGCAACCTTCTGACAAGCAAAGTCGATGGGGAAGCCAGAGTCACTTAACAAGTGAGTTACTAGCTTATCAACTGCAGTGATTCACTTAACAACTGTGGCAAGAAAGGTCGTAAAATGGGCCAAAACTCACTTAACAAATGTCTTACTTAACAACAGAAATTTTAGGCTCAGTTGTCATCATAAGTTGAGGACTACCTGTACAAACACACACACACTATCAATAACAACATGTACAGAATTCATAAAATAAAATATTCTTTAGAAACCACTTATTCATTAAAAAAAACACAACAAAATAAAGGGAGACATGTGCAGACCAATTACATTGTCCTTTTCTTCCTTCCTAGTTTCTAGTAGGATCCTACAACTGAGTAGTCATGACAGATGGAATTTCAAATTTCATTCAAATGCTTGTGTGATAATGCAAAGGTAATGTCCAAGTGGGTGGTTTCAAAGGAATGCAGTGTCTGATGCAGCTCAGATATAATCTGAATTAATGATATCTGCATCATCTATACAGTTTGAAAATGGAATCTATTTGGATTGGATTGTTTCTATAATCACCAGAGCTACAAGTTCAGGATTAATGCAAGATCACTGACAACTTCGTTGCCCTTTAACTCCTTCCTAGCCAACTGTGGGGATTGTGATGGAGAAATTGAATCTGTTATTCACTTGTTCAGACGCATTAAAAAAAATTAAATCAAAAGAGGATTATTTTTACTAATGTATATTTCTCTAGTTTTAGTGCCCCTCCCAGCCAGTTCAATTTTATCTCCAATTTTTATTATGCAGAGGATTTGATGTACTTTTAGACAGAGTGAAGCAGCAAGCAGGTACATATTTTAAAAATGATGAATTTTCACATGGTGTAAAGCCAACAATGGGTTCCATATTGCACAATGATTTTTTAAATTTGACCTATACCTGAGTTTTTCCAGAACACTTATTGGATGCTGAAATGAAATATCCATTTGTTTGTAGCACTATAGTCTTATCTAGGGTGATGAGATCTTGGATAATGAAGGATTTCCCCCCTAAAAAAAGCAAAGAGAACATTCTAGGGGAAGATTCACCCCCCTCCCCAGTATGCACCATAGAGGTCTTTATAGATAACGATCAGCTATTTGAATTGCTGTCATAAACATACTGGCAACCACTGTAGCTTCTGCAATAGTTGTATTATAAGGCAATAACAATGAATCCAGGATAACTCCAAGTTGGAAACTGCTCTCCAGTAGAAAGTATTACCCACTCTAGAGACAAAGTTGGTCTAGTTGGTCTATCAGCCTGACCTCAATACCTGGGAAGATTCTGGAAAAGATAATCAAAAAACGAATCAGCGAACACCTAGAGGCAAACAAAGTCATTACTAAAAGCCAACATGGGTTTGTCAAAAACAGATCATGCCAGACAAATCTTATTGCATTGTTTGACTAAGTGACAAAATTAGTGGATCAGAGGAATGCTGTGGATATAATTTACTTGGACTTCAGTAAGGCATTTGATAAAGTAGATCACAACCTACTACTTGATAAGATAGAAAAATGTGGGTTAGACAGCATCACTACCAGATGGATCCATAGCTGGCTGACCGACCATACTCAGCGTGTGGTCCTCAATGGAACCGCATCTACATGGAGTGAAGTGTATAGTGGGGTGCCCCAGGGCTCTATTCTGGGCCCAGTGCTCTTCAACATCTTCATCAACGATTTAGATGAGGGGATAGATGGGGAAATCATCAAATTTGCAGACGACACCAAGCTGGCAGGAATAGCCAACACTCCAGAAGACAGGCTTAAGATACAGGAGGATCTGGACAGACTTGAACACTGGGCACTATCTAACAAAATGAAATTAGATGGTGAAAAAAGTAAGGTTCTACATTTAGGCAAGAAAAACCAAATGTACAGGTATAGTATAGGGGGTACCTTGCTCAATAGCAGTAACTGTGAGAGGGACCTCGGAGTCCTAGTGGACAATCACTTAAATATGAGCCAGCAGTGTGCTGCAGCTGCCAAAAAGGCTAACACAGTGCTAGGCTGCATTAACAGAGGGATAGAATCAAGATCATGTGAAGTATTAATACCACTTTACAATGCCTTGCTAAGGCCACACTTGGAATACTGCATCCAGTTTTGGTCACCACGATGTAAAAAAGACGTTGAGACTCTAGAAAGAGTACAGAGAAGAGCAACAAAGATGATTAGGGGACTGGAGGCTAAAGCATATAAGGAACGGCTGCTGGAATTGGGTATGTCTAGTTTAATGAAGAGAAGGACGAGGGGGGACATGATAGCAATGTTCCAATATCTCAGGGGCTGCCACAAAGAAGAGGGAGTGAAGCTATTTTTCAAGGTGCCTGAAGGCAGGACAAGAAGCAACGGATGGAAACTAATCAAGGAGAGAAGCAACCTAGAACTAAGGAGAGAAACTTCCTGACAGTTAGAACAATTAACCAGTGGAACAACCTGCCTCCAGAAGCGGTGAATGCTCCAACACTGGAAGTTTTTAAGAAGAGACTGGACAGCCATTTGTCTGAAATGGTATAGGGTTTCCTGCCTGAGCAGGGGATTGGACTAGATGACCTCCAAGGTCCCTTCCAACTTTATTATTATTATTATTAGTTCCATGATATCTTGCTTGGGTAGAGACAAAATATACCCTGCATTCTTCTAGGCAAATTGTCTGACAAAGATCAACAATAACACACTTTGCCATACCTCAAAAATTCACTCATACCTGAAAGCTTATGAAACCTCATGAGACATTTCACCAGCATTCTGGCATGAGATTTCTCTGAAATCTAGCAAGAATCAGTCATTTTTACATTTATTTTAGTTTGCCACTTAGTACATTGCATAAGATTATGCAATTGTTCCCAGAGTTGGAAAAAGTTGTCAGTTTTTTTCACTCTGGCCTGCTGTATGCTTTATTGATTGTTTCTTGTGGGTGCACAAAACAAAACAGGACCTCATTTCTGGACTTTAGCAAGAGAGGAAAAAAGATGGGTTGTTAGAGCTTAGGTTTGAAACTGCAGTTAGCCATATTTTGTTGCATTCATTTCCATCTGGAGATCCTGTCTTCCCAGATAAGATTCATGGGAATGTTTCATTCTATCTTTTCAGCGTGAGCAAAAGTATCTGGACTGCAGGTCTCAATCCAAAGTATATATCAAATATATCTCATTTTTATTTTAAATAGTGTTTATAACAGATGCTTTTTCTAAGTACATAAGCTGGTTAATACAACATCCATCATGATGGACAATGAGTAAGGTTGCTTTTAAAATACATTATTTAATTGTCATGAATTTTTACTACTATAGTATTGTCATAAAAGGAGTGGTCCCACCAATGTTTTTGCCTTGAAGCTGAATTATACCTATCATGCACTCTGCTTAAACTAGCTAATTAAAATTTACTTCTTAAAACAAGTTGTATAATGAAACATTCAACAAATGATGTCATAAAATGAAATCTGAAAAATGAACATGTATTTTACAAAATTTCCAGTCAAGAACAGTTCTATTCCTGATTATTCAAAAAAGAGTCATATTAGTTTACGGAACCTTATTCTGGATTAATGGACGTAGGATTGTAAACTAAATGTTTTTTTAAAAGTGATTACTTAGTTATTTCTAGTGATCACTCACTCCATCCTCAATATAAATACTGTTTTACATCTGTCAGTTTTTGATTAAGGAACAAAAATATATATTTTATATTTGTTAAACTGCTTATGATACAAAGTTTAGGCATATTCAAATTATGTCGCTTTTTCCCTTTGTTTTTATTGATTTTTCTAATATTTTTACTGATCATCCTCCAAAATGATTACACATAACTAAGAAGTAATCTATAAATAATTATATTTCTGGCGCTCCCTAAAATATGATGTACATTGCTAATGCTATATAAATAGTGCACAATAATAACACAGTAATTACTTATCAGTGCATTGTTTTTCTAAGCATTCCCTTAGCTATTTTTATTATCATATTGCATTATTATGAAGGAAATCACTGAAAAAACTGTCAGCATTGTTTTTCTTGTCTGTGAGATGTTGGGATCCCAATATTTTTTCATTTGAATATTCACCCCTGCACTGAAAGATAGTGCATAACAATACTATACATCAAAAACATCTCAGAAACAACCAAAAGATTATTACAACCACACAGCATCCTGTAGCACACAAACCAACTAAAGTTCTCCAAAGAGTCTTAAGTAACTCAAAAAACTAAGTAGCCCAAAAATTAAAAACAAGAGTCATCTACAACATACAATGTAAGGACTGTAACAGCCATTATGAGGACAGACAGGCAGAAGACTTGTAGAGTGTAACTAGCAGTCAGAAGACAGAATGAAAACTCCTTAATCTCACAACACATGGACAGACTCAATCAGTTTCAACTGGGAAATTAACTATCCTACACAAGCTAAATCCAAAAACACTAGTGAATTCCTGGAAGTTTGGCATTCAGACAAATTAGTCATCAATTAACAGAGAAAGAAATATCATTTGCATACTATTCAAAACAGACAACAAAAAAACTAAGAAGGAAGCAAAAAGACCATAACACAGACATGTCAAACACAAGGCCCATGGGCCAGATCTGGTCCACGATTGGCCAATATTTGGCCCCCGAGGATGCCCCGGAGACAGCGAGGGACTGGCCCATGCTACCCTGGCTCCGGCCCTGGCCAGCCGGTGGACCCCAAGGCACACACACAGGAGGCAGTGAGTGTATGGGGGCTGACGGCATCTGGCAGCAGGGGCTGCATAGCCTGCTGTGAATACTGGGCCGGTCCTCCAGCAGCAGCGCTGCGGCAGCACCAGCAGCATGCATGTCATGGTTCCGACAGATGAAACTCTTTAAAAGAACTTCGAAGCATTGTTTACTTTAAAGAATCTTTTATTCGAGAAAGCATCGGCACTACATAGATAAAGCCAAAAACTGAATCCCCCCCCCCGGCACAAAGTAGCAAAGCACAATTCCCTCCTCCAATTAACAGTCATAAATCACATTCCCCAATTAGCTTGAAGCGAGGGCTTTCTCCCCAGCTCTACAGCCCGTCAAATCCTTATCAGCTCTGGGCGCAATAATCTTGATTCCCACAGCTGAGTTATTGTTGTTATGACTAACTGGACTCTCTTCCACATCCTCCCTCCCAGCATCATCTAACTTTAAAAGCGAAAGAGAAAAGATGGCTACATTTCCATCTGTTGTCAAAGCAAGAACATCTGATGTTAGCAGCATTGACAATGCAGAGTCAGGGGGCCATGTGATGCGGACCACCGGACATGCCTACTCTGTCCCATCTCTTTTTGGTTGGACAGCAGGTCACTGCTGGTCATCTCCTCAGCCCCCTCGAAGGTGTTGCCCTTGGCCCATGGATGGAGCGCATTCCCCTTGTGCACCTCGGTACCTGCCACGGCTGCCAGCTGCTTGCATAGGTCCATTAGGCCACTGCCCAGAGCTGCAGGCCTGCCTAGCATGAAGGAGGCAAAGCGGTTGGCTAGGAAGCCCCGGGTAGAGGTGGTAGAGCACACCCAGGGCCAGTAGGCAAAAGGCCACCCCAAGCAGGGAAAGCCGGATCCCCATCAGTGTCATGGCTGCCCAGGCCCAGCAGAGATGGGGGGAGGCACGCAATCCTAGCTGGGACTGGGGGGCCATGGCGCCAACGGGCGCTTTTCCCACTTGGGGTGGCCTTTTGCTTGCCATCCCTGGGCATGCTCTACCACCTCTACTCGAGCTTGCAAGCCAGCCATTTCACTTCCTTTATCCTGGGCAGACCAGGTGCTTGGATGGCGGCGGACCTGCACAAGCTGCTGGCAGCACCAGCCCGAGGTGGGGCCAAGGTGTGTTGGGTGCGTGAAGGAAACAGGCTCCATGCGTGGGCCAAAGGCAAGATCTGCGAAGGGCCGAGGAGATGAACAGCTGCGACCTGCTCTGGAGGTCTGCATCACACGCCTTCCCCCTCCCCTACTCAGCCTGCTGTTGGAGGGCTGGCTCGGTATTTGCAGCAGGCTTCGGACCCCCGGAGTGCACCAGTCGAGGGGCCGGCAGGCTGTGGCTGCTGATGGATATCATCAGCCCCCATGCACTGACTGACCTCTGTGTGTGGGGGCCAATGGTGTCAGGCAGCAGCTGCCCTGCCCCCTGCCTCGCCTTGCCTTGCCTTGCCCCACGGCAATGACATCCCCACCCTGCCCCCTGCCTCACCTCACCCTGCAGGACGAGCCTCCTGCTCACCACCCCACCTGCCAGAGACCCCCTGGATCTCCCCCAACCCCTGCCCGACCCACACAGGCATCCCCCCATGAGCAACATTGAGGTGGACGTGCCCACCCCGGCTACGCCCACCCAGTCTGTCGTGACCACCACAGCCACGCCCGCCCAATGGGCCACGCCTACTCAGCCCCCCCGAGGGCACCACAATGCTGATGCGGCCCTCAATGAAATTGAGATTGACACCCCTGCCATAACACATCCAAAAGGCAATACCCAAATAATCAGGGATTAACACCAGATAAACAATCAAGCAGAAAACAATACCCTAATCAAGGAAATGTCAAGAAGACAATCAGACCCCCACAAATATTGGCAGAGCAAGGCCTGAATATAAAGAGGGAGCAAACTCCACACTCAGTAGCTCTGATGGTGTTATCTAGTCGAGTAATAAAACTTTTGCAAGCAAACAACCAGACTCAGAGAGCACCAAGTTCTCTACAGTTAAATTGATTAGTTGTGTTTATATCCCCCCCCCCAATATGAGTTTCCTGGCTAGTTATTAAAATATTTTAAAATGTAAAAACAAAAAATGTGACCATGTAACTAAAACATAAAATAATAAGAAAGGAAGCAAGAAGCAAATAAAGATATATAAAACTCAATTTAATTCAGACCAAGATATGGTTTAAACTGTAGAAGCAACACATGCCAAGAATCTTTCTTTAGCTTTCATTGTATAATTTCCCATAATATTTTTCCTTCTAGTATGAAATGGCCAATGCTGCATTTTTAATAGGAAAGGCAGAAGGTGCTCTTAATTCTAATAAATCAAAAGAAAAGTTAGTTTTCAGAATTGATAATTGAACGGTGTTTTCAAGAATTAATTGGGGATGCTGCTGGAATGATGGAAGCAGCATTTCAGCCTGCAGTTTGCAACTCTTCCTTCTCTGCATCAGTGCTTAGTTCTGCAGAGCCTCTCAGCCTGACTGCATTTGACAATTAATGCACTAGCCTCATATGTAAAAAATGTTCCACTTTTGCTTTCCATTGTTGGAACAGCAAATATTTACATTGTCATAAAGAAAACAACGTCAGTAATGTCAGAGTTTTTCTACTGTGCCTTTAAATCTATAGGGATCTCGGTTCCTTTCTTTCAGGAAATACATGCATTATATCTTTACCCCTACAACTCATGTCTTCAACACTAACTTGCTAATTTAAAAAAAGGAAATCATGCAGTGAAGACAGACTGCTGAGACCAATTTATCATTAAAAGCGACTGAGCAAGAAGTGTGGGGCGTTCATTAGTTTTTCTTTGGCATGGGATATGTTCAGATACAGATGCTATCTATCCACTGGAATTCATGTGCCATATTTCCAGATAAGTAAGTATAGTATTACTGCATTACTTAACAAAATTAATCAATTTAAAAATTAAGTTTCTGGACAATTGCAAATATGCTGCCCAATTAATGAGGCATTTTTTTTTCAAAAATAAATTCAGGATTCCTAATAAATGTTCCACATTCCTATACTAAGATCAATAAGATCTTATTAATTCATACTACCATGTAGTCAACAAATAACCTGCTCTCAACAGCTCCAGGAACTGTTTCTGAAACTGTCAGAAGAGAAGGGATTTTATAGGCTGATTTTTTAAAAAAAATTATTTCCGTTAAGGTTTTTGCCTCTCCTACCAGAATAAGCAGAAATAAGAAAGCATGGTTGCAGATGCACAAAAGTTGTATGTGATTGCAAATGACTGTAGCTTCTCTCTTCTAATAGTTTCCCATCCTGATCCTACTTAGGTTTCCTTGAATTTTCTTCTCCCTGCATCTAAACAATATTGTTTAGCCACACTGAAGCCAAATGTTCCCCTGAAAGAAGAAAGTAAAGTTGGTGGAGGTAGAAATCTTTCATGATCCTCTTTTTCAATGGAGGCGCAGCTTGTCCATATTACACTGAAAAGCCTGACGCTAATGCATCAGCCTCTGGTATGTTTTTAAGATTTTCATCCATTGAGAGAAACCAGAATAATGTATTTGTATGAAAGTAGAACTGCATATTTAATTAAGGTCTGACCTTAGTTCAAAACACACTGTATTTACTTTTTCTTTTTTGATGATAAATTCCATTTGCCTCTTATTATAGTGCATCGATTCCCTAAAACTTGAACAAACACTGCGGCTACAATTAGTTAACACAATACCCACACTGCAAGTTTGTCCTCCACCTCATACAAGCATATTTCTTGGTACCTGTTCAGAAATAGAACAGCCTCCTGCATGAATGTCATTCATCAACAGCTTACTACCCATAGGAATATTAAGCAGTGGGAAATGTTATTTTCAGTCTGAATATCAAGAATCTTAAGCCAATTTATTTTCAAAATCTATTTCTAAGACTTTATTCATACTTGGAAATGTCAGCTCAGAGGTTGGATGGGAATAGAAGGAAACCATTTCCTCTTCTATAGAATTGAAACAGATGGGAAGTAGGCTATGTTAATTTATAGCAGCCAAAATGTCTTTCTGGAACTACTGTAGAGCAGTCTTTTGCATATATAAACCCACAGTGTCCTTTTGTGGAAGTTCCTGGGAAAACGCTGCCTTACAGTAAAAGTTGAATTATTGTGTATTACTCTTCTGGAGGTGATGGATCCTTTTCTATCACAGTGTATTTGCTTTTTAATACTTCATAAATCATTGCAATCATTGCAATCATTGTTATATTGCAGAACTTTACAATTGATTTTAATTTATAAATCAGTGCAGTGACCCAGCACTTAAATCTTTATATATGATCAATCAAAATGCCTATAATCTGATGCAATGCTTTCTTTCTTTCTTTCTTTCTTTCTTTCTTTCTTTCTTTCTTTCTTTCTTTCTTTCTTTCTTTCTTTCTTTCTTTCTTTCTTTCTTTCTTTCTTTCTTTCTTTCTTTCTTTTTCTCTCTTTCTTTCTTTCTTTCTTTCTTTCTTTCTTTCTTTCTTTCTTTCTTTCTTTCTTTCTTTCTTTCTTCCCATCCCCCCCCAGTGATGCTTGGAATGATGTTTCACTGAGATGTAGCATTGCTTCTATATGCCCACTTCAATAATATTAAGTTTAAACAGTGGATTTTCTGGTCTTGAATCCTTAATTTCTCTTATTTCCAAGCATGTCTATTCAACTTATCACATCTGGAAGCCCTTCTTTTCATTCTGCTGAGCAGGACTCCATATATCTCCCTTAACACCTTACCCTGATAACAGAGTTGGTTGTTTCCAATGGGGCTTTTTGTATGACTGAAGAGTACTAACAATCTGCTCTTTTCAGCCCCATTGTCACTGACAGGCTGCTTTACCAAAGAGATCAGAGCAATTTAATCTTTCTGTTGTCTAAATTCATAGTAAGTCCACTACTTGCTAAATGCATATTTCAAGGATTTCATCTTCACTTTCCCTTTAAATGGGAAAAATATTCAGCACTGCAGTGAAATGGAACTGTTCTTGAGAACAATGCCAGGAAGGAGAAGATTGACAAGGATGGGAGGGAAAAAAGTTGTGGAACTGGAGTGCAAACAAGGGGAGGTGGGACAATTAAGGCAATTACGGTCAGCCAGGACGGATGGCCCTATCACACGGTCAATGAGTAAGAAACTGGGTTAGCAAGGTTTATAAGAGAACTCTCCACCCCCAACACTTCACTCTGAAGATGCTGGCAGTGGACCTGCGAAAGCTAAGTTTGTTTTTAGTATTGTAAATAGTTGCTTTTATTGTTTTAAACCTTTAGCAATAAACAGCTGATTTATATTCCTCCCGGAGTTCGAGGATTGTATATTATTGAACAGATATGCCTGGGATTAAAGGATATATATATATATATCTTTAATGACTGCAAAAATACAAATCCCGGGCATCCCGGGCATATCTGTTCAATAACACAGTCCTCGATCTCCGGGAGAAATATAAACCAGCTGTTTATTATTAAAAAAAGTTTAAAACAATAAAAACAACATTTACAATATTAAAACAACTTAGCTTTCGCTGGTCCACTGCCAGCATCTTCAGAGTGAAGTTTCGGGGGTGGAGATTTCTTTTACACGAGCAACCACCCGGCAGCCCACAAGATCGCATGCGTTTGGACGTTGTTTGCACGTATAAATACGCATTGCAGCACCAAAAAGGCCAAGCAAGCAGAGCATGCCCACCTCCACCAGGTATGCAAGTGGTATGGCTACCCGGCCAGTTTTGTCCAAAGATATAGTAAGTGCCAGGAACCCCGTAGAGCACCAGATGACCTAGGGACAACATCCTGGACAATGATACCTTATGTCCAGGGGGTATCAGAGGCAACGGATTGCATATTAGCACCGCATAACATCAGTGTGGCCCACCGACCCAACCAAACATTCCGTATGAAAATGATGTGCCCTAAGGAACCAGTGCCAGAGGAGGAAAAATCATCGGTTGTCTATAGGGTGCACTGCAAGGATTGCTGGTGTAATTATATGGGAGAGACAGATAAAAACCAGGATCCATGAACACAAATTGGCTGTCAAAAGGCAGGAGCAGTACTCCCAAATATGGACACATATGGTGAATAATGGGCACTCGTTTGACTTCATGGGGGCGGAAGCCATCGCCCAGGATACCTCCAAAGGAGGGCGCCTAGTGAAGAAGGCCTGGGTCTCAGATGCGGGCTCGATTAACTGACACGTAGAATTGCCCCCGGCATACCAGACATTAAAAACACATGAGGAGCAAGCCAGAATGTGGACAGCATTCGCAAGGGGTAGAACTAAAGAAGGCAATCATCGTATGGAAAGGGAATCGGACCCACGACGAGCCGCTGGAGCCAAGGAGGAGGAAGAAAGGGGGGGGTGGTTGGGAGATACATCAATGGCAGTGATGTTAGGAAGGGTAGGGTTGATAAGGATGAGAGGGAGTGAATCCGGGAGTGAGTCAGCAGGCAGCTCGGCTGACCAAAGGCAGACGAGATGGAGGAATAGGACACGGCTGTGCGGCTGCACATCCTTGCGCAAACTAGAAGAAATAGGGCCAGTAGGGACAGATGGTGGAAAGCTAGACAAATGGGTGGACCAATACCAACAGGAGGGGGGCGGCAATGAGAAGGCATCGAGGATGACGGACCTAGACTTACGACCCAAAATGCGTATGGGGGTAGGGGTGGAGGGCGCATCAAGGGCAATGACACCAAGAAGGATAAGATCGGTAAGGAGGGGAGAGAGTGGAACTGAGGGCGAGGCAGCAGGTGGGTCAGCTGAGCGTAGGCAGATGAGGCAGAAGGACAGGATGCAGCTGTGCGTGCGCACATCCAGGCACGTAGAAAGATTGGAAGAAATAGGGCCCAGAAGGATAGATAGTGGAAGGCAAGTACAGCAGGTAGATCAATGGGATAAGAAGGAGGGGGGGCATGGGAAGGCAGTTGGCAAATGCACCAACGGTAACAGCATTAGGAAGGACAGGATCTGCAAGGATGAGAGGGAGTGAATTCAGGAGCGAGCCGGCAGACAGCCCAGCTGATTGTAGGCAGACAGGGCAGAGGGACAGGATACGGCTGTGCGCATGCACATCCAAGCGTGGAAGGAAACCGGAGGAAATAGGACTAATAGGGATAGACAGTGGAAGACAAGAACAACAGGCAGACAAAAGGGATGGGAAAGAGGGGAGCAGCAATGGAAAGGCATCTAGGACACCGGATCTGGACGTGCGGCCCAGAACGAGCACGGGGGAGCGGCTAGAAAGCATACCAACAGCAACAGAGCCAGGAAGGAAGAGATTGACAAGGATGGGAGGGAAAAAGGTTGTAGAACTGGAGTGCAAAAAAGAGGAGGCGGGACAATTAAAGCAAATACGGTCAGCCAGGACGGATGGCCCTATCACACGGTCAACGAGTAAGCAATTAGGCTAGCAAGGTCTATAAAAGAAATCTCCACCCCCGAAACTTCACTCTGAAGACACTGGCAGTGGACCAGCGAAAGCTAAGTTGTTTTAATATTGTAAATAGTTGTTTTTATTGTTTTAAACTTTTTTAACAATAAACAGCTGGTTTATATTTCTCCCGGAGATTGAGGACTGAATCCCGGGCATATATATATATATTTCATATATATATATATATATATATATATATATATATATTTCATATATATATATATATCTCATATATATTTCATATATATATATATATGAAATATATATATATATATTTCATATATATATATATATGTAGGTCTTTGGTAATTCGGGTTTTCTCCCGTGTAAAATTGGAAGTGTCTTGGCGACGTTTCGACGAAGTCTCATTCGTCATCTTCAGGCTGGTGTCTCTTCTATGAAAAGAATTGAACTGATTATGTAATGCTCCAAGTGGATCAGAAGATGGCACTGATCTATTACAAGTAGGAATTGTTATAACATTGTTTAAATATTAGATCTTTTGGAAATTACTTGAGGCATGATACAAGGCTCTCATAAAACATATAGTGGCTCTAGTTGTACAGACATCTAAAGACTGTTTATCACACTCAGCAAAGGAAATTTAAATTTAATGTAACTTTTGCCTAAATTAGGTACCTCTTTCTAAATTATAACCTGTCCTGATAAAAATCTTCAGCTTCTTTTCCTTGGATCCTGTACCACCCTCTTGGAATACTGCCAGCCTTTGATCAACCGTATTGGAAGATGAGGCTTCCTGTTCTCTTTGTGAAACCAAAATGCAATTTACTGTGTTGTTCCCTGGAATTCTGCCTCGAGTTTCAAAAATGTAACTCTGGGGATTTATAAGAGGGCCAGGAGGGGGAGGGAATCTGCTTCCCTGGGTAAGTGAGCAAGAGTCATGCTTCACTCCATATTGACTGCTTGTCTGAATGTGGAGTTTGCAGTATGTGACAGTTTAGTATAAACTCATAACAGGATTCCCCAGCTCTGTTTAGAAAGTGCATCACCTAGTCCAGTGTTTCTCAACCTCAGCAACTTTTAAGATGTGAAGACACCAACTTCAAGCATGCTGGCTGGAATATTCTGGGAGTTGGAGTCCAAACATCTTAAAGTTGCTGAGACTGAGAAACCCTGACCTATTGCACTCTCGTAAGGGACCTATAGACATGCACATCTAAAGAAGGCATCTGGGCAATTTATCAGGCATCTATCTACATGTTCAGATCATCTATTATAATAACAGGATTTTGTCAGCAAAAAGGTGAACTAGTAAATATATTTAGAACTTACTTATAACTCTAAAAATAAGATATTTTAGGGAGTTATTATCAAAGTCTAAAGATTTGGGCAGTTGGTGAACAAAGACATCCCTTAAAAGAGAGTGCTACTTTGGTCTTCAAGACTGGTGGGAAGAAGGAAGTCCATCTGAATGGATCCACATTATAGAAGTTGGTTGGAGGCATCTGTTTATACTGTCATACCAGCAACAGGAAGATAAAGTTTTGCATCAGGCTCAAATATCTTACAGTTGCTATGGTTACCAATTATATTACATTGCAAAGGACTGACCATTACTTTCTTCATCTGTAAGCCGGCTTGGGAATAGTAGCACAGGAAATGTCATATAAAGGTCCTGGGTCTGTCTGTCTGTCTGTCTCTCCGTCTCTCTGTCTCTCTGTCTCTCTCTCTGTCTCTCTGTTGTATATTTTCTATATTTAACCAATAGAGTTTCTTCTTACAGTTATTATATCTAGGTATATAAGGAAAAGGAGATATTTCAAGAGACATGTGGTAAACAATATGAGATCTGGTTAAGAGTGCTAAATAATTTGATAATGCTTAGCAATATAATTCAAGTGTCCCTTTGTTTCTGATTAAGTAGCGAGTAGAGTAACTGTTAATATCATGAAGTACCAATTCAGACATGCTTTTCAATAGAACTGTCAAGTAATGATAGGTAACAGTGCTATGAAATACTTCAGATTTGATTGCAGAAATTTGCTTTGCAATGTGCAGGGATATACACCTCTCCGCACCTAGTTAAAGCAACTGCATCTATTTTCAAACTAGCACCTTGAAATCTGAATCATTGCATAAATAGATGTGACCCATCCCCATTTACTGTCCAACCTCTATACGCTTGGCTTGCTCCAAAACCACCTGAGAATACTCACTGTTTGTTTATTTAATTTATATTGTGCCTTCCTGCTTTGTTGACTATTCAAGGCAGTTAACATTAAAAATGGAATATAAAAGATTAAGATATATTAAAATTAAAACTAAAATAAACAATCCATTAGATATATGACAAAAGAGAGACATCTTTATAGCTATCACAAATTTTGATTGTTTAAGATTGCAACCCTGAATAGATCAAGTTATATATAGATAAATTAATGAACCTCACACATGGATAATCCAGCGCAGTATGCCTGACTACTTGAAAATTCAAAGACCTTCAATTGTACAAAGGAGTTAAACTTTTTTGTTTTAAAGAAAGTCTTCACAGAAGATTACAATTGGGTCAGTTGCAGTCTATTTCCTTGCAAAATTCAAACTGGCTTCTCCTTTTTCAGAGTCAATCTCTTTATAGTTGTTGTTATACAGCTATTATAAGACATGGCACATAAGCAAAGGAAAACAAAGGAATACAAAATTGTATGCTGTGAAAATTTGATGTCCTAGTGAAGGAATTAAGATTTGGTTCAGGAGATTTTATAAAAATAAGGCTTCTTCTTCCACTTGGCTCTAAATAATCATGCACACATAAGGAGTTAAAATGTTCAAGAATTATAAGCTGCAGATTTCTTTGCACAACACACTGGAAAAGCTAATTAATAATATCCAGAAAATAGGATGATGTAATAGCTGCTCTGCCAATAATTATATCTTGTGAACAGATACAGTCTAGCTCTTTAGAGAAACTATGACTCCCAACAGCCTCAGTGTTCTGACCTGGCTCCCCAAACACAACAGATGCACCAATAAATCTCCAACATTCCTTTTATTCAGGAACGCCAGCAGTTTCACACAGCTGACTGTTCAAGTCTTTAACAGAGCTCGCTCCCTTTTCCCCTGCAGGGGTCTCTCAAAACTCAGAGTTAATCTCAGTCTCTCACCACGCTTGCAGCAAGAATCCTTCAGGCAAGCTGGCTCTATTCCAACATAAGACACACGCACACACTAAGAAGTCACTCTGACTCCCAGTGCCACAGGATCTGAGGAAAACTCTGGCAAGTTTCCAAACAAGAGTCAGGAGTTCCAACCAGAAGTGGCTGACCGGCAGGGAGACGAATAGTTGTCTGCCACACCTATTCATCTCCGCCTCAGCCTTTTATCCACAGCTGAGGGTGGGGCTCTGTTAGCAGCGGTGACTCTTCCGCCGTGAAGACTGGGCCATAGCCTCTCACTGTTCTCCTCTCCTCAGCCTCCGTCGTGCCCACGCATCAATCACTGGCCCCATGTGATCCTCCTCTCCTGAATCACTTGCCTCAAGGCATGGAGGTCTCAGCCTTTCCATCTGGGGGCTGGCAGACGGCCCAGGTTCTGCCTCTGTCCCTGGCTGCCATAGCTCCATTCCTTTGTCCCCATTGGAGCTTTCAGATGGCCCTGATGCTGGGCCCGATGCCCACTCCTTGCTTCCTCCTCTGAGTTGGCCACGGAGTTCTCCGGTGGCCAATAGGCCACAACACTCAGCTAGTACCACAGTCAATAATGAGGGATGCTGGGAAACACAGTCCAGCAACATTTGGAGAGCTTCCTATTCTGTACTGAGTTACGTGTAACTCAGTAAAGACCAATTTCGGAAAATTGATATGATATAGATTTTGACTGTCCAATGCTATCTGCATCTATATTTACTCAGATATAAGGTCCAAAGAGCTCAGTTGACTTTACATTCTAATTAGCATACCTAAGACTTCAGTGTTGTATTGCTGTTGGTTATCAGTTATCCTTTGTTTTCTTGGTCACAAAAAATTATCATTATCAGCAAGAATGTATACCTTTCGTATAAATCTGTCTGAAGATTCATCCATCATTTTTTTCTACAACCATCCATCTCTATATCAGACTGTATTTTACCCATCTCACTTGTGGGGTGAGCATGACATCCATCAAATTCTTTACACTGAAACCTCTGTATAATTATCACAAAGAATATCAGACTAGTAAAAAGGGGAAAGAAAGGTCATCTGTTATTAAAAATGTCTTGAGATTTGGATTCTATAAAGGACAGAAAATGTATTATGGTATCAGAACAAATATAGTAAAGCCAACATTTTCTTTAAAAAGTGCCAGATTTGCACCAGTTGCAGTAAAATAGATGGTGCTCATTTTTAGATACTGTTGCAATATTCCAATATACACACTCAACAGAATCAACTGAACAGCATAAAACAATGACACAGATAGGAATTATGTGGGGTTTTTATAAAGGCACAAAAGACAGGCTAATTTGTAATTATCATTTTCAAACAATATGGAATCATAGGGTCATGATTCTGTATAGTCTAGATTCAATTCATTGTTCTAAAACTGAATCATAATATTGAAAAAAGCAAATTGTATAATTTTAATAAACTGAATTTTCTCTCTAGGTAGGCATATACATATAATGAATTGGAAATAATGTAGGCATCTGAAGATTTAGCCCTTAGTAGGTCCCTCCATTTTTTCCATTATTTCTTAAAACTCCTTCCTTCCTTCCTTCCTTCCTTCCTCCCTCCCTCCCTCCCTCCCTCCCTCCCTCCTTCTAGGTCATTTAGTATAAGGTTTTATTTTATTGTGTTTTCTTTGTAACATAACTTTTGCATATAAATACAAGACAATTCTATATAAAAGTATATAACAGTCCCCAGTCCCGGCCTACTACTGGGCTGTGGTGGAAGCAGTGGGCAAGTATGCATATGCATGCACAACTCCATTTGTGTCTGCAGCAGGCAAGTGCACCACGGAGCTCCATTTGTGAGAGCAGTGTGCATATGTGCCTGCTGCTTGCACAAATGGAACTGCATGCGTGCTCACTCTCTGCTCACACGGAACCATCCCCCCCCCCAAAGCCGGAAAGGCTGGAGACCGTTGATATGTATTACAACTTTATATATAATACAAAATACTAAGTCTTTTTAAAAGAAACATTAATAGTGATGTAATTTATGTTTAATATTTAAACAAAAAACATGGAATCACCTAGTTGGTGGGGTAGTTATTGAAGCCATGAATTGTGCAAGATCACTATCAAGCCTCTGTCTAAACACCTTCAGTAAATCCCCTCTCTAGATAATTACTTATACTGCCAAGATGTTCATATCATTCAGAACTTTCTGCTGGAGCCTGGATTATTTTATTGTTCTGCACTGGAATGAGACAGAATATGTTTTGGCCTCCTGGAACATGTAGTGTCCTTGTGTATGTACACTTCTAATTGCAAAAATCAACACTAGCTACAGGAAAGGGAAGAAACACTAGCAAATAGAGAGCCAACAATCCACTTAGGAATGCAACCCCTTTTATGGCTACATCACCTTCATCATCCCAGATATAAGAGGAAATAAACTATTATTCTCCAAATGTGTCAGAGATTTATGCCTATAGAATTTTGCAATGAAGTTATTTCAGAACTTTGTCTGTTTTTAGAGTTCTACTGCCAAATGTTTAATTTTAAGGTTTAATATTTTGGTACTAAAATATATGTCTTTGTATTTTAAAAGTCACATTACAGAATATATTACAGAATATAGAAAGGCTCTCTTGAATTTACCTCTTTGGTCTCTTCTGGTATTTTTCTCCCTTTCTTGGTATTTTTTTTTCTTTTTAACAAATTGCTTCTTTTTCTGACTTAACAGTCTTGCTGTCCCGAAAAAGTGTAGTGTATATACACAACAAACAAAGATGCACATACTGAATATTACAACATTCCAATCAAATTTGATTTTAAGAGAAATTTTATTATTTCTAATTCAAATGTATTACTTAGCCCTTTGTTAAACTTTGAAGGATTTGGGGCAGAGAAGATGGAATGGGAAAAAGTGTTACTATAAATGAAAACAGTCTTTTTCTGATTATTTTGGGAGATGTAGACAACATTATAGATATACAGGTAACTCATTAACTTTTATAAAGTATGCTATATGAAGAAAATAAGAAGAATCTAATACAATATTTTTAAGCCTTTAGAATACTATGAAAACTATTTCATAGTTTTTCAGGAAAAGCAATACAGGTTTTTAGAAAAAAATAATTTCCTTTTGTGAATTAATGGGAAAAAACCTCATATTACATTTAAACCTCTACTTTAGGGATGGGAGTGTTAATAAGCCATTCCTTACATTTCATGGATTTGTTATGAATTAACTGATTTGCAGTAATTGCTCCTTTTTTAAACTTGCTCATTAACCAGATGAAAGTGCATTTTTTAGCTTACAAATTAACACAGATTATTTTTAACACAGCTGTCTTTTAATTTCAGCTAGTTAGTTTTTCATTAATTCTCCCATGGGTGTTTTCTAATACAAGTAATTTCCTTCTTAGCTTTTTAAAGAACAGCTAATATCAGTGAATCCCTATTATAAGGTTTATAGTTTAAAAAATATAATATGAAAGCAAAGAAGGTACAAGAAAGAAAAGGAAAACATGAGACTTTGTTGTTATCAGATTTCACTGGATTGCAGTGCTTGGTTTATGGGTAGAAAATCCTGTGGGAATAACCATTGAGTTTTGCTTCCAAATGAAGTAGATACTAATCAGGGCAAATTCTGGTTAGCATTTTATCTTTTCTAGAATATATTTGTAATGGCTTGTATGGGGATCTTATTTTTGTTAAGTTTGACAAAAGTTGGGAGGGTCCACTAATTTTTAAAAATATTTAAATCTTTGCTACAACCCTTTGAAGAATACAAGTCTTTCCTGGTGCTCCTTATATAACTTCTCTGTGGCTATATGATGATGCTTGGTTGGTTGGGTGGGTGGGTTAAAAAAAATAGAACTTTGTTTAATCATCTCACAAAGCTTATAAAAACAAGTGGTAACTTCTAGCTGGCTGACTTTGGGCTGGTCATTCTTTCCCAGCCCAACTCATTTCTCAGGGCTGTTATGGGGAAAATAGGATTCAGGAGTATTAGGATGTTTGTTGCCTTGAGTTATATATAAAAAGTCAGAATAAAAAAAATCTAATTCTTCTTCTTCATCATCATATGATGATTTGATCACAGTTTTGATTTGGTCAATTTCTGTACAATTTTTAAAAAGTGGCTTGGATATTTTCATAATAGAACATTATCTATGAAGTGGACTGTAAAACATAGTAACTTTAGTCTATTAAAGTTTTAATAAACACTGCCCATTACAATTACTCATAGTTTTTTTTATATTTTAAAAGGTAGCCATCCACCCAGCCACACACGTTAACCCATAAACACCACTTCATCTATCCTTGCAAAATACAAATGGCCAATTTTTCATCTTTGCTGAATTTGTCAGAACTTACCATAATTAGCTACATCACAATACCATATAAGAAAGTCTCATATCAACCTGCACACAATCCCAAAATTTAAACTGTGTTCTGCTAAAAACAATGTCCCTTACACTACTAAAAAAAAAAAAAAACTTACATTGCAAAACGAGGATTCCTTTCCTCCCCACCGTCTTTTTTTTTTTATCTTTTACAACGAATATATAATTAACCTGTGGAAACTGTGGTCTCCAGATATCATTGAGACCAAGCGCTTAATAGGATTTTATAGGCAGCAGCAGTGGTGGGAGATGTGACAAGTTATCCCTGGTGGAAAGTCTAATTGAGAAATGATACAGCTTTGATCTCAGTCGGTGCTCCTTCATGCTGCTGTATAATATTAGTAATAACTGTGACTCCAACACTGTCAAGAGAGTTATGCTTGATTTATAATCAAACAGGAAAGGAATTAGATTGGAGTCTTTTTTTCCTTAAAAAGACAATCCCAAATAAACAGAAGTATAACACCATAAGTCCATGACCTGTTCAATCCCTTTTGAACTGTTGACATGATTTATTCATTTCTAAGTTTGTAAATGGTGTGTGTGTGTTAGATATCATCTCCTGCAATTATATTTTTCTTCTATTTCCTGGCTAAAGCAACAGTCATTCTGAATCCATAAAGCTTATCCCAATACAAAAAAAACCCCTTACATGTTTAGCAATAGAAGCAAGAAATCCTAATCAAGTTTCAGATTCCTGCTAAATTTGTGATTCCACCCATACTGCTATTGCAAAACAGAATGAATAGATTGATGAAATCAGCAAAGTTTCATTTTTGTTTGTGTGCTGAAAAGGA
The DNA here is from genome assembly GCA_023970755.1 of Azemiops feae. Taxonomy (NCBI): domain Eukaryota; kingdom Metazoa; phylum Chordata; class Lepidosauria; order Squamata; family Viperidae; genus Azemiops; species Azemiops feae. Next base: position 1,162,787 of record JALGBA010000862.1, on the reverse strand, counting down.
CACTGTTGACATGAGAAGATTTTGCACAAGTGCTATCAGGTCTTCTACAGATATATCAGCTGTAGAACCTGGACTTGATATAGATTGAATAAGGTATCTATATACAGTACTGAAAAGTCCTTAAAAGGGATTCAGGAAGTTTTGCAGTGGTTTAGGCACTGCAAGCTAGAAAGTGGGAGACCAGGAGTTCAAGCTCTGCTTAGCGTGAAAGCCAGATGGGTGACTTGGACTAGTCATTCTCTCTCAGCCCAACCCACCTCACAGGATTGTTTTTGTGGGAAAAATAGAAGGAAGATGAATTGAATATATTCGCCACCTTGAGTTATGTGTAAACATAATAAAGGAGTCACTGTGGATTTTACTCCACTAGTTGTGCTGTGCTCATCTCTGTTTCAAAGCCATTGAACCAGCGCTATCTGAAGACATTTCTGCAGTCGTGTGGCCAGCATGAAGTCATGGAGCGCTGTTAGCTTCCCACTGAAGTGGTACCTATTCATCTACTCACATGTGCATCCTTTTGAACTGCTAGGTTAGCAGGAGATGTGGTAAGGATGGGAGCTCTCTAGTGGTGGGATTCAGCCAGTTTGTATCACTTTGGCAGAAGTGGTAGCTAATTTTTTGTTGCCCAGGCCCAGAATGGACTTCCGGAAGCGGCATCCACACAGAGAACCGGTTGTTCACATATTTGAATCCCATCATTGGAGCTCACCCCATCATGTAGCGCTTGGGTGTCAAACCTGGGCAGCCAGCTTTCCAGCTGACAAGCCCAGCATCTTAACCACTGAGTCACCGTGCTGCCAAAAATAATAAAGGCAGGATACAAATTAAACAAACAAACAAACCAACAGATAGTAACAAAGATGGAGAACAAATAGCTATGTAGATGTGTTCAAATACAACTCCCAGTGCCAAACCATTGTGGCCAATAGTAAGATGTTTGAGGAACTGTGGCCCACTAAGGTGGAGGACCACAAAACCTCTACTGCTGTTTTAAATGAATTATATTGTGTTCCCTTTATAGTAATATTCCAGAGGCCTGGTTCAGAGCACACCCACACTTTAGAATAATACTCTAAGAATCTGCCTACTTTTAACAAATATTAACATTAAATATTAAGCATTATTAACAATCAATGATGAAAGCAGTCACTGCAAGAATAATACATTTAGGGTCTCAGCTTAAATTCAGGCAGATGTGTACAAGTGATGCATAGCTCAGCTTCATTTTTCCACAACTAAAAAGAGAATAGTAAAGACTTGTCTTCTGTGACTGCTGCAAGCATGACTGAAATAAGGATTTTCAGGAACTCAGCATACATCAAATGTGCTGCAGACATGATCAATAATCATGTTTGCAAAATAAATAAAAGAGATCTGCTGTCATATCTGCCAAATAGTTGGAAGGGTTGAGAGGTATTTTCACTGAGTCCAGAGTTACGTTTCAGATGTGCAGTTACATTACTATCATTTTTTCCATAAATTAATGACACCAATTTCTTTAACAGAAATGTCCTTACAAACTGAATATAGACTTGCAGAAAAGATGTTTATCTACAAGATAGTTTGAAATAAAGATCAAATTAAACCAGTTTTTAAAAGTGCGAAGTCAAAGGATAGAGTTAGAGCAACTTGATAGATTGTATCAGGTTAAATCTCAAGATAAATGAATTCAGCACACTTAATGCTGTGGGAATGGGATAAACTACTGTATATGTGAATGGATTGTTACAGTTACAAGAAAATTGCAATTTTTCTTATGAAGCTCTTTCTTTTCTGTATTATGTTTCAGTTTGTTTGCCTGTATGGTTGTTTAAAATGATTCTTAGCAAACATTGAAAAACTGAGCTTTGTGATAAGATAGGATCACCGAAGATGAAAATTGGTTTGGATCCCAATTTCATAAATTTTGATGGCCTAGTTCATTTCTAGAGTGGCCCATTTCACTACAAAATTACTTTTTTCCCATATTCCCATACTCCCAATGCTAATACTATACTTGAATGTAACTCATCTCTCTATGCAACTGAAGATTTTGTTTTTACTAAACAAATGTGAGTCAGATATGCTGTCTGTATGCATAGAAGCTGGAGGAGGTAAAAGTCAGAACCAGATAGACAAAATATGATAATATGAGTGAGTGCTTTAATTGTTCTTATTTTATCTCCATTTTTATTATAATCTGGGATTCAGAAACTGGAAGGCCTTTCTATATCTCAGAAAGCCACTCACTCAGGGAGAGCCAGTCCCTTTGAATCTCTGAATAACTAACAATGCTTCAGGAGGGTTTGTATTCAGATTGGATCTATAACAGTAGCCTTTCTTGAATTCATTTTTTTTCTACAATTTTTTTCAAATCTGTTTGATTTCATTCTGGACTGGAAAGCTGTACATCTTATTTTGAATGTAGTTAGGAAAATAGACTTGCTGTATTCTCCTTGTGCATTCAAGTATCAATTTAAAGACTAAGGACTAAGTAGGGAACATATAAGAGGCAAGAAAAAGTTGAACATAAAGACTTCATTTGATGCTTCAGAGTTGATTGTGTGTCAGCTCTCATCTTTGGAAGGGATGATCTTTGGAATTCTTTGCTCACTCATTTTTATAGCGAATGCAGATGAAGTCATTGACAGATTGTTGCAGTCCAGATTTCTGCATTGTTCTGCAGCTTTTCTTTCTTTTTTAATAGAAGTTAATTAACAAGCCAGCCAGTCCAATATGGACTGGCAAAGCAGTATTGAAGGCTTTAATGGCTATTATTCTAGAAGCATTGTCCTCACTATGGCAAATGTTTACTTACAAGCAATTACAAACAGGTTGCAGTCCACAAAGGTCTATTTGTACAATATTAATTCAACATGTCCTCCTTGCAGCTTCTGTCCATTTTATTGCTTTCTGTTAAATGTAGTTCAGGGATTAATTATTCAGTTTATGTCCCTTGCAAGATGCAGATTTAATTATAGTTTGCTTCCATTGTTTTCTCTGTTTGTTTCTAATACAGCAAAATATAATAGATAAGAAAGAAAAGGATGAAAAGGCAAGGAAACCAGTCATTATTGAGACATACAGTAGAAGCTGAGAATTTAGCTCAACATTAATCTGGATTGAACAGGAAGCAATAAAATAGAACCTGTAGGAAGTTAACATTTAATTTGCGTATGGAGACCTTTCTTGTCCAGACGTTGCTTAGAAGTAAATGTAACAGACATTTGTAGAAACTATAGCATTGTATTATGTATGTTATGAGGAACCTCCATTTCAATTTTGTTTCTAGCAAATTGTGAAAAAGTAATAGCTTTCCTATTTTAAAGGGCTATATAATTAGAAAATAATGGTATCTCACCATGCATAGGAACTACTATGTATGACTAGTAACACATGATCTTTATCTCTGGCACTGAGGGCTGAAGGGCAGGAGTTCCATCTGTCACTGAGTTTATGAGGTCATCCCTATGGGCTAGGAGACCTGCAGCCATATATTATTGACTAGCAGGATGGGCTGGAGGAGTAGTTGAAGGACATTTCTATCTGCCTTTGTGGTGGGTGGATGATGAAAATTCAGATGAATTAGTTGGCTGGTTAGAGATTTAAAGAAAGGATGGAACTATAAATAAGACAAAACCAGATATAGATGCTGGGAATCAAATGCAGCACATAGACTGTAGGTTGTCTGCCTCTGGGATATAGGTGAAACCCTTTTATCTGCATGAAAGGGATGCCAGCTTTCACCTTATTGCATTTTACTGCAGATCCTAGTTTCTAAAAGAGATTACAGTATAATCTTTTGCCTGTTTGTGGGGTCATGTCATCATATTGGGGTAGCATATACATTTGACAGTATGTGATCCACTATAGTTCATCTTAACAAGGCCTTTACCTAAACATTATAACCAAACTGGATATTGATTAACTGATTATGTGCCATCAAATCACTTTCAGTTCCTAGCATTAAGTCAATTTCAATTCCTAGGAATCACATATATAGATTTAAACAGGATATAAAAATAGTGAAAGAAGATATGAGTCGACTGACTCTACCCTTTGTTGCTGTTCCTTTCCATTTCAAGTTGCAAGATGTAAAGGGAGATTCAGTTTATATGTTCTTGAATGTGGATCTTTTCAATACATGTCCAATTGCTTAACAGCATAAGGACCCTTTTCCCCATCCAGAGCTCTCTGATCAGCACAGTCAGTGCACCTTGCTCTTGTGATATTTTTATTTATTCTGCTTTGGAATGATGCTTAGGCAAGGCCAAGGAAAACAATTTAGGTTTCATTAGATAAGCCATCCCCTGTTGGGTCATTGTTTCAGAGATATTTCCTTACCTAAACAGAAAGACCACAAGTTTGCAAAAAAAGTGGTGGCAGCAGGAGTGACTTCTGATTTTCTGCTGGCTTCCCCATTGAATTTCCTTGTGGGAATCTAGCAAGGAGCATAGAAAATCACCCTTCCCTTCCCTTTCCAGCAATCAGTTACTGTAAGTAACTGCTGCTGAGTGGGGAAGGGAGTGAGGGATTGCAAAACTGGCTGGGAAACTGTCATAGAACATTGAAAATCAAGATCACATAACTGCAGCAGCAGCCAGTGGCACTTAAACTAGCCACAACTTCCCCATTCTCTCTGGAGTTATGGGCCCCAAATTTTGGACACTGTAAGTTAGCCAATTTGAGGTACCTTGGTTGTACTTGTAGTCTTATGATGCACCATTTTTTCCAGTTAAAGGTCATAACAATGAGAATTTTAGTAGCATATGGATGTAACGCTTTTACAATTTGTCAGAGATAGCAGTGATTAAGGGTACTACACCTTGCAGTTCTTCTATATCTTCTATATTTTTGTATATCTATATTAAATGGAATTAATCCAATCCATGCATATGAATATATTTGGTACAATAAGACAGTTCTGCTGTCATTATGAAAAAAGAAGCCAGACTTAAGTCTATTGACAAGCCTTTACAAAAATCTGCATTTGTAGTAGCTTTATTTGGCAAGTGATTTATTCTCTCTATACTATTTATTCTGAAGTTTTGGGGTGTTCAGTACTGCTGAATCTAGAGCTTCAATATTGGTGGCTAAGTTTTTACAAGAAAAAAATATTTGACATAACTTGATGGTCTACTTCTACAGGTTCAGTTTAAAAACAAATCTAAACAAATGAAAGGCAAGCTGTAAGATGCTTTTGTTATAATTTTCTGTTTTATTTGCAGCCACCAAGTCAACCTGGTTCAATTCTTTGATTTTAAGCAAAACCAAAAATGTTTTAAAGAGATAAATTATTCACCTCTGAAATCACCCTTACATAATCACATTAAGTGCTTCTATTATTTTTTGTTCCAGAAAGACTTGTATTATTATTTTTCTCCCAATTTAAATTAGGATAAATGAGCAATTATCATGCTTGGACACTAGCTTTCCCAAAATGTAACACATTACAGAAAGGCAGGATTTGATGCAAAAGTGATTAGGGTACTGAATTTTCTATTCCTTTCATGCATGTCAGCCATCCTGATCCATTTAATTAATTTAAATCAAGGTTGATAAATGCATCATTATATGACTACCAGATACAAGATGTCATATTTTATACCCACGCTTCCCTTCCCTTCCCTTTTTATTTTATTTACTTATTAAATTTATATGCCACCCATCTCACTATTTAAAGTGGCTCTTTTTTGTGATAGTTGTACTTCCTTATCCAGACATTTTGTGAATTTGGCAGGATGTCTCTTGCTAAAATTGGAAGGAGCTTTTGCAAGAAATGTCAGTATATGTCATGGCTGCAGATCCAGAAACCACCAGAAAAAAACTAGAAACATGAAGGATGGAACCTTAGCTATTTATATTTCAGAATGTCTATAAACAGATGGGATACAATTAAATATGTATATAAATTCAATCTTCCACCCTTCCTTCCTTCTCCAGGAAAATAATAAAAACAGTGAGGGCTCCAGAGAATAATTGTACCAGAGCCAAAGGCATTCTCTATCTTGTGTGTTTTGAGGAGCTCTTAATCTCTCTCCCTATGAAAATCTAACAAACATTCTGTGATTATCACCAGTTCAGGCTTGAAATGAAGAGCACTCAATGTTAGATTTTGCCAGCTCTGCAGACTGATTTGATGCTACTTTGGACTACAGGACATAGAACTGGCATCATCCATTCATACTCTTCCTCTCCTCCTTAAGAGCTATAGAGCAATGCACTGAAAAGACATGGAAATAGTTACTGCAGAGCTACGTTGTGTGTGTGTGTGTGTGTGTGTGTGTGTGTGAGAGAGAGAGAGAGAGAGAGAGAGAGAGAGAGAGAGAGAGAGAGAGAGAGAGAGAGAGAGAGAGAGTAAATATTTGAGAAATGTAAATGCCTCCCTGAAGATAATTTCCTTCCAAGCTGGTTTTAAATCTTGCCTGTGGCTCCTCCATTTTCACCATTTGTTCTTGCTGAATAATATAGTTTAAAATTGGCTTTCAGCAATTGATTTGACTTCTGTCACAGATCATGGAGTGATATTTCTGAAGCAATAGAGAGAAGATCTAGAAAAAATGGCAGCACTTAGCTGACTTTATCAGATCTCAAACAGTTAAGCAGGATCAGCCATGGTTAAGGCTTGGAGGGGAGACCAGTATAACTATAGGACATATTCAGAAGTTCAAAAAGTATGCCAGAAGAAGGAGTAGCAAACCATTTCTATGTTGTTATATCAACATGTCAATAAAGCAATCAGTAACTGAACTTGATTCAGAGATTTGATCTTATCTAGGAAGAATGAAGGAAAGAAGGTAGGAATGATAGAGCCATTAACCAAGACTTTCTGTGAGGGGTGAACTGCAAAGTAGCCATCATTGTACATAGGACTACACATTCATTACCTTTTGGGAATTTCTTGGAAGTGCTAACAATCATAAATGGAATGGAATAGAATAGAATAGAATAGAATAGAATAGAATAGAATAGAATAGAATAGAATAGAATAGAATAGAATAGAATAGAATAGAATAGAATAGAATAGAATAGAATAGAACACTTTATTTAGCCAAGTATGATTAAGCACACAAGGAATTGTCTCCAGTGCAGAAGGTCTCAGTATACATACAATATGGAGAAATGCAAAATGAGGAATTCTGAAACTTTTCATTCCATTCCTGGCTTGCCCAATTCCCCCTTTTCTTCAGCTCATCTCCTTCCTCGCTGACTGTCCTACTCTCAGTTGTTGGTTGAGTCACACAATGCAGAAATCATAATGTAATGCAAAGTGATTGACCATTTTTTCATTTTTTGCAGATGACCTGCTGTAAGTCAGGCATGTGGCACAGCTGTCCTGCCTCAAGCAGCATGGCAGTGGAACTGCATAGGCTTTGCCAGCTCCATCCAGAGGAGACTGCAGGCAGCTGCAAGACATTGCATGCCAGAGGACTTGGCACGGGACCTGCCGATTCCATGTGGCTTTCTGTTCTCAAGTCAGCGGCATGCTCTCTTGGCTTGAACCAGTGACATGATTTACCTTCCAATTTTCAAGGATCTTCTGTTTGCCAAACAAATAACTCCTCACAACTTCCTGCAAGCTTTCTTCAGCATGGTGTCAGGGCATCCAAGCAGTCAAATGAAAAGAGGCCACAAATCAGGAGAGACTTACAAGCCTGTTTCATTTGTTTCAATATTGTTAAAATGAGAATGCATAGGGAAATAAAGCAAAACAACAGCTCAGTTTCTTGCCTTAATGAATAAATGAAACACATCCCAGGAGGATAATTAAGTGCTTAGAAGCAAGCATGTCTCCTAAATAATAATATATAAATAAGGGAGGGGGAGAAATACACTAAAACAAATCACATAATTGTAATTAAGAAAAAGATATATATGTGTGATTACTGCAGAAAGATACTGAAGCTACTAGCTAGGAGATGCTGTTTGAGAAAAGAAGTTCTTTCTTAGAGAATGCTTTCCAAACCAGTCAGCAAATCATTTGGCTGAACATTATAATTGAAAGTTATCAGCATCCCATTTATATCCCAAGCACAAAACTGAACAGAAATTTGAATTCTAGAGCAGTGTTTCTCAACCTTGGCAACTTGAAAATGTGTGGACTTCAATTCCCGAAATTCACTAGCTGGCATAGTTTCAATTCTGAGAGTTGAAATCCCTACATCTTCAAGCTGTCAAGGCTAAGAAACACTGGGTCTAGAGCATGAAGTACAATGCATGGTACTTTAACATCAAGGTGGGCCAAGAATAGATCTGAATAGATCTCTCGGTGATTGGAGAATTTGTGACTATCAGAAATTTAATCAAAACAAACAAAACTGTAAGTGATAAAGTGGCTGATCTCCTGACAATCAGTTCTGTCCCAGTCTCAGTGTTCCATCCTTGTGAAATTTGATTATTAGTTTATTGCCTTGCATTTCTTTGGTGGGCAGTTTTAGTGTGCTGTGTTAGGATTTTCAGATAGATTTTTCAATAATTCAGATATACCTGAGTTTAATAGTACTAGTTTACAGGTTACTATGTTTGAGAGTGGCAGGCGGAAAGCTTTAAACAAATAATTCCATCTCTGCATCACCATTTTAAACCTAGCTTCAGTTGGTGGTCTCTTGGTTGTATTCTAGCAAAAAACAGAAGATTCCACAAGTCTGAAATTTATCCACCTTCATGGTTTGTGTGTTCTTACTGGAACAAAATATATATATCCAAATAAAGGTGAAAACAGAGTGGTAATGTGTGATTTCTTTTGACATTTTTTTATAAGTTTTATTAATTTTTTTAAAATTACAATTTTTAGAGCTTAGTAAACAATATGCTGTCTGGGCTCACATATTTAACATTAACTTCTTCAATATAAATCTGTTCAGTACTGCACAATCCAGTATGTTTTCCTTGATCCTCCTTTCTTCCCCATATTTTTTCCATTTTTCCCTCATTAGACAATTTCAATTCTTGGTACTATTAATGTATACAAAATTAGATATAGACATCTTCATCATATTTTACTAATATTATACAAATAATATTGATTCATAAGTTTTTGACAAACCTTTTATCTTCACAAAAACATAACTAAATTACATAGGGATATTTTCAGTTTACTCTTTTAGTACCAAGTTTGAAACCACACTCATACATATGAGTCATTCCTATTATTTGTGAGAAACATTCAAATCAGCGTGATATTAAAACTGACAATTACATTTTTTCCATGCTGGAGAATCATTTTAAGATCTAAGGAAATCACCTTTAATTCAGGCAGAACATGAGTGGAATGGGCTACGCAAATGAAGATGAGTTTGAACTATAAAAATTATTTAATAAGCAGAAATATAAAGAAAACAACAAAAATATTCATCAGAAGTGAACAGGTAATACATCTTCTGACTCATGTGTACCCATCATGCATAGGAATTAAATCTTTGTGAAATTACAAAGGGAATGTTTGCTAATACAGATTTTACCATAAAGGTAAATTCTTCAAAGTCAGTGATCATTTGTTGAGTGTATGCTTGATGATAAATTCAAGCCTTGAAAGAACTGTTTGATTCCAAATGCTGGCTGGACAATTCTAGGAGCTGAAGTCCACACATCTTAAAATTGTCAAGGTTGAGAAACACTGTTGCATTGTATCTGGAAATGAAACGCCGAGAGTGGCAATCTCCAGTCCAGATACAATCCAACACAACATACAGCCCCCAAGCACTTTTTTGCATCCCTAGGTTCTTCTCAGACTACAATTGGTGGCACAAAAGTGTATTCTATAAATAGGTTTAACATGAATTAAGAGCAAAACAACAAATGCCCAATCAACGTCCACTCCCCCAAACAGGAAGAAATGATACTTTTGGCTCTGTCTACATTTATGATGTAGTCCTGCCTTGGGTTCAAACAGAGGCTCTCACTCAAAAAATAAATGTGCATGCTGGAAGCATGTTTGACTCAAAAACTTTAACTGAATATTTTAAACAGTAATTGGACTGAATAGATATTGTCTCAGGGTCTTCCACTTCTGTATTTACAGTATTTATTTAATTTGATTTTGGCACTGCCTGACTCAAGAGACACTGTGTGGCTCTCAATATAAACAGAATACAAATGCAATAATGTACGTAAAAATACAATGAGAGAAATAACACACTGGCAGTCTGGACATTAATACAAAACAGAAAGGAAAAAAAACACAATCATCTCTAATGTGGCAGGTTTCATCCATCCTAACTCTTTAAGGTTTTCCTGTATGCTATCGTGGTAAGAGCCATTTGGATCTCAGGGACGATCTTATCACAGCAAAAATCTAACACTTTGGTGAGTTGTTAAATGCAACAAGTCTTGGACTTCCAGCTGTTGATATTTTTTGTATAAGTGATTTAATTAATGCTAATAATACATGGAGAACACAGCACAGGTTTATTTTTTACATCCTACTACAGAGTAGCTTTTAAGTTGCCCTAGAGTAACTATGTGCAAAAGAGACACAAATACAAATTTATAGAGTTGTATAAAAATTAGTTTCCTATTTTAAATTTGGAGATAATTCAATCAACCTCTCCCCAACCGAATCTTCAAGTTGAAACATTGAATTGATTTAATATGTCAAATTGAAGCAAATATTTGCTATCCAAACCTATCGAAAGATTTAGTGGATCTTTATGCATGCATAAACACTTTTATAGTAACTGATAAAATCTTCAGGTTGAATCTATTTAATCTCAGGGTAATTTGTGGCATGAAATTTGTACCAATCCATATTTATTCATAAATAATAGTTGCAATATATAAAGGATCATAAGACTCGACTCTACTCAGCACCATTTAAAAGGTGATAATCATAATTTTAGAATCTTTATGTTAAAACATCCCCATTTGTCATTATAACAGTATCAAAGATTTTAGTTCCTGACATCTGGATGAAATACATCATTTGAAGAATTACACAAGTATACTGTTTGCAAGTTCATTTGCTTGATACATTTCCAGCTGGGATTACTATTGCTTAGCGAGATTTTTCTGATTCTGTGTTGTAGAATTTTATTCCCTCAGGTAACCTCATACCTTGCATTAAACACTGTACTTTCATGCAATGTTTGTAGAATAATAATACTAATATGCCTTCTTCCTACTGATGAGAAAAAGTGACTAGCCTAAGGTCATCCAACTGGCTTCAGGCCTAAGGCAGGACTAGAGTTCACAGTTTCTCACTTTCTAGCCAAATGCCTTAACCACTTTACTAAACTGGCTCTCTTTATTTTATTTACTGCATTTACATAGTCCATGTACATAAAAAGCCCTACAAAAATAATAGAAGATCCAATAATTAAAAAAAGAATGTATACACAGGATGAAATAATATAACTGACCTCTTCACTAAATAGCTTGGTGAAGAATCAAATCTTCAGGGCTTTCCTAACCATTAATAATCTTGGGACCTCTAGATTTCTGAGGCGAGATCATTTCACAGGGACCTAGGTAACACAGAGAATGCCTGCATTTGTTCTCCTTACTTCTTTAAAACATGGGATGTTCAACAAGTTCACCCTTGTAACTTTAACCCAATTCATACAGGTCTTTCTAAATCAGGACCAATATCTTGAAGTTGAAAACTTTCTGGTAGCAATGTAGCACAATATTGGTGTCATACTATAAAGTGCTCTCATTTGCTGAACGTAAAAGCTGCTGTATTCTGCCACTAATTCTAGTTTCTGAGTAGTCTTCAGAGTAGCTGTAAAAAGAATAAGTTACAGTAATCCAGTATTGCACTGAGGATGTAAATCACTACAGGTAGCCCTCAACGTACGTCCACAATGAAGCTCAAAATTTCTGTTGTTAAGTGAGACATTTGTTAAGTGAGTTTTGCCCCATTTTACAACCTGCCACAGTTGTTAAGTGAATCACTGCAGTTGTGTGCAGTGTAACTTAGTAACACAGTTGTTAAGTAAATCTGGTTTCCCCATTGATTTTGCTTGTCAGAAGGTCACAAAAGGTGACCACATGAATTTGGGACACAGCACAGCAACAGTCATAAATATGAACCAGTTGCCAAGCACCTGAATGTTTATCACATGTTTATGGGGATGCTGCAAAGGTTGTAACTGTGAAAAATGGTCATAAGTCACTTTTTTCAGTGCCATTGTAACTTTGAACAGTCACTAAATGAACAGTTGTAAGTCGAGGAATACCTGTATTACCCCCTATTCTAAAATGGGCTGCAATCTGTGAGTCAATATGTAAGCTAGCCAAAGGGTCATCTGGTCACAGACTCCACTTGCTGCTCCAGTAAGAGTTATGAATCCAGGAAACTCCCAAATTGTGGGCCTAGTCCTTTGGAGGGAGGTCCACCCCACATAGAGTAAGCATGTGGGGCTGATGTTTTTTTCTGTAGAAAGAGCCATTCTGCCTTGCCTGGATTAATCCTAACTTATTTTATCTCATCCCTTCCAGCCACCAAACAGCAGATCTTCCATAGGCTATGGGATATTTTAAATAAACCACTGGGTGCCATTCCACTGAAAGAATAAGATTGGGGAAGTACTAGTATGTTGCCATCTTTATTATCACAACAGGACTCTGATTGGATTAATTTCTGCTACTTCATCTGCTAGAACTCCTTGGTACATTATGAGATACCCTGGGGTATGCAGTCAGATTACAAACCTGGATGTTTGTAATGTATAGATGTTAAAGAGAAACATTGTTTTAATGGAATAAGTGTGGACAGGTCTGTTTCCAGAATCTGATAAATAAAATAATATCTCATCCCAGAAATGCTAGTAAGGCAAATTACATCATTTGTATTAGTTATTCTATTTGCATAGCAAACAGAAACTGCAATGGACTTTGGTTTACTGCTTGCAAGGTCCAGAGCATAAAGGTCCAGATTACTAATGTTTCACTGTACTCACTTTCCAATGGGTCTCACTATACCTTAATAAAATGCATATGTTCCTATACAGCTTCAGTTTATGAAGGCATGGGCATAGCTAAAAGTGTGACAGACCCACACTTCATCTATGAATCAGGCATAGATGAGGATGTGTAATACAACGCCTACAGATTTTGTTCTTATCCTTAATGGAATCCAGAAACAGCAAAGGAGTTAATTGCAGCATACTAAATAGAATAATCCAGGAAAGACAAATCAAACATCTGGCTCTCCCTATTTTTGCTTCAATGACTTATTCTTATCTTACTGTTGGCTGTTCCTAGTTCCACCCCTGACAAATGGATGGCTAGCCATCTTCTAAACAACTCATCTGAAAAGAATGAAAACTGTCTTTTATGCTGGGTGAACATGTTCAGATATCAGTCAACTTCCAGCTTTTTTTGTCTACAGCACTGTTTGTTTGTAGGATTTGTTAGTCACTCTTTGGCAAATTGCTCTCATGGGATGTACAATAGCATCAATACATTAAAAGCACTAGGAACTAAAATAACAGGCATCAGCATAACACCAAGAAGTTCTAAAAATGTCACCTGGACAAAATCACTTAAAATAACCAAATAATAACATATTATATAGAATTTTAAAAATCAGAAACAATTCAAAGAAACGTTTCTAATGAAGTAGCAACAGGATGGCTATTCATAATTTTAGGATTACCTGCTGTAGCTCAAACATCTATGACAATTTGGAGCAGAGTGAATGTTGTCAGAGTTTGACTAAGAAAATGTATGTCTAGTAGAAGGTTTTCCATCCAGAGGGGCCATCTTCATCTTCAGAAGGGTTTCTCTAATTTATAAAAAAGAGGACCTGGGTCATGCCCTGGGTCTTTCGCATTTTTTTCTTCTGTTCAGATGTCTAATTTTCAGAGGTTGCTTGGAAAATCCCTGCAGTTTTCTTGACAAGATTTTCAGAAGTGGTTTGCCATTGCCTCCTTCTTAGGGCTGAGAGAAAGTGACTAGACAAAAGTCACCCAGCTGGCTTCTTACCTAAGGCAGAATTAGAACTCATGGTCTCCTGGTTTCTAGACTGATGCAGTAGCCACTACACCAAACGGTGTTTCTTTGCATTAATACCAACATTTAAATCCTGTCCAAAAAGTAAGTGACAATTAGTTTGCAGTTTTCATGCAATCCCAATATGTTGTCCCAGCTCCAGTATCAGGATACCTTTCAAGGTAGCCTCAGGTAGAACATGCTAAAGCTTTTGAATAAATTGTCAACTAGCTCATGCCACTTTATGTTTTCCAAAATGCTTCAATCAAAAGATATTTTTGAGAATATGCTTGCATTTTGTTATTGTCACCATCCCCTCTATAGATGCCTCCTTTGCTATGAATTTGGCAAATAAAATGTGGCAGGTCCTACCCTCATAATAAGAACTCTCTCAAGTCAGTATCAATTTATTATCATAATATCCAGCCATTCTTGACTGATTTTGAAAACAGAGTTAGACCTGGGTAATACCTGCATGGGAGATCATCAGGGAATCCCAGGGCTGTAAAGTGGGAAGTTGACAAAGTATTATGAAAGAAAGCTATAGCAAAATATGTTTGTACTACTGCAAAATAAAAATAAAAAGAAACCTCTACAGGGATACAGCAATAATGTCACCTGGAGCTGAGCTGAACCTGAAGACTTTCTTTCTTGTACTTCCAATAGAATTTTAAGGAGCTTGCTAAATCTTCCCATAAAAATATGCTCCTCTTTATGGAATGCTGTTTCCAATAACTCTTGGATACATAGCATTAAGTATGCATTTTCTTGGATCTCAGTGAAAGTGACTGAAACCTCTGGTGGATAGTGGGTATGAATGTTTTTCATTGTCTATGTCTTGTATTGGCAGAAAATTTTGTGGTGTCTAAAGTCTGTTGTGGTATCTACGCCATGAAATCTTACATCAAATATGCAGTATTGCAGTATTCCTATTTTCAGTAGCACTAGTTAGAATAGCTGTTGACAAAGGATGTGAGGAACTGCAAGCCAACATCTGGATAGCCAGATATTGCCTATCTCTTGCCATTTGAATGGAAATGTCAATTATCAAAGTGCAATAAGTTGTATTATTATTATTATTATTATTATTATTATTATTATTATTATTATTATTATTATTATTATTATTATTATTATTATTATTATTATTATTATTATTATTATTATCATCATCATCATCATCATCATCATCATCATCATCATCATCATCATCATCATCATTATTATTATTATTATCATTATTAACCCCATGAATAGATCTGTTCAATAGCACACATAGCTGAACATTTAAAAAGCTACAAACAAGCAAGAGGAAGGGGGCAGGCGCTGCAATAAAGCATTTGGAACACATTAGATATATAGGAAGGCTGAAGGCAAGAGGACAGAAGACAAATGAGCAAAGGCATGCCAGCAAATTTTAAATCTCTAAAAGGATGACAAGAAAGGGGAAAGTAACTTTTCATGCCACTTGGAACTGCTTAAGAAGCTACTTAATCCATTTGTTAGAGAGCATGTTAATGAGAGAGGCATAAATAGAAACCCTCCAGTCAGTGGTGGGATTCAGACATTCGCACCAGTTCGGCAGAACCAGTAGCTAATTTTTTGTTGACTTCGGCGAACCGGATGAAGCCCTAGCCCTTTTTCGCAAGGCCCAGAATGGCCCACCGAAAGTCCGTGGTCACCACTTCTGGTAGTCCATTCTGAACCTTGGAGGCCTGGCGAGGCCTCCCAGACCCAGAATGGCCCACCAGAAGTGCATGGATGCCACTTCCGGAAGTCCATTCTGAGTCTCGGAGGCCTGCGGAAGGCCTCCCAGGCCCAGAACGGCCCACTGGAAGTGCGTGGATGCCACTTCCAGAAGTCTGTTCTGGGCCTCAGAGGCCCAGGCCCAGAACAGACTTCTGGAAGTGGCATCCATGCAGAAAACTGGTTGTTCAGGTATTTGAATCCCACCACTGCCTCCAGTGTAAAATTATTGGACAATGAAGGGTCTCCTCTGCAGATTTTCAAAAAGGAAATGCAGAAACTCTAAAATGGGACTGTAGATTAAGAGAAACCCATATCTCCCCCTCCCAGAAAATAAGTCCACAGTACTACATGCATGCAACCTGTTATTAAATCAATATACTGAATGCAGATGGGCTTACACTATTTAATCATGCTTTTATTTAACCCAATATTTATCAACCTTGGCAACTTTTAAGATATGTGGACTGCCACAGCATGCCGGTTGGGGAATTCTGGTAGTTCTTAAAATTGCCAAGGCTGAAAATGATTTAGTCTATATAAATAGATGAGAATGCAGAACACTGCAAACCTTAACAGAAAATAACTCAGCAGATTATTACCATTATTATTATTATTAGTTGATTAGAACTAAGACCACCATATCTGGGCTGTAAATGGCAATAAAGTAGTAAGAATATTTTGCATCTTTTCACTGTCATCTTGTGAAAGCTACAAGTTTTCCACCCCTCTCCAACAGCTTGAGAAATATATTGCTAACTGTTACAGCTTTTAAAGAAAGCTATGAACTGCAAGGAATATCAATTCAAAATAATGTCACTAAAAAGCAGTTGAGCATATCATTATTACAAGCAACTGAAAAGGCATTTAAATAGATGTGATTCTTCCATTTTTATGACCTAGGAAAGTTTTGTGGATTGTCTCTTTTTAACATCTTTTCTTTCTTTTTCTTCCCCTTCCATCAACATGGCTGAGCCTTTGATGCTATCAGCACCTTCTTAAAGACCTATTGATTAATAGATAAGTGACAAGGGGCCTCAGTACATATTGCAGAAGCTTTGAGATACTACATTTGCTCCTGCATTTTTGTTCTACAACATAGGAATTATACTATTGATCTGAAAATAATGAAAGAGCAGCTTTCATATAAGATGGTTCACCTATAACTTTGAAAATATTAATCGCCCAGGTATATTTCTAGATAGGATGTAAGTGTATTCATAAAATTTCTGTTTTTCATTTTCTGCATTCTACATTTTTACAAACTATGTAAAATATGCATTATTTCAATACATTTTTTCACAAAGTATTAATTTCTAAACACATATACTTCTTGTTCAGCTTTGCAAGCACCTTATGCTAAGGGAGCTATTTTTGGTTCATGTGACACACATAAAAAAGAGGCAAGGCTTAGACTGTGTATCCAAACCATAATCCTGACTTTTTAAAATTCTTGTTAATGTCTTGCATATAACCTAATGTTGAATCAAGGACATATAGCAACATCCTGAGAAGCATAAAAACAAAAACAAAAAACAATTGCAAAAACCCATGTAATTATACTCAGATCTGGTAATCAGCTATTCTGTAATTAATATCACAGTAACCTCATTAATATGGGGCAGTTGGTTGATGTGCTTCCATTTTAATGACCCCCTCCCATCAGGTACATCTGCAATGGTGGGAACCAAGTGGGACAAAATGATGGACACAACCATCATTCAAATTCCATGGATGGGGGTGGGGCTTCAAACTACTGTTGCACCCAGCATTTTGGCTGCCTTTGGCCCCCCCTTGTGAATGCCTTTCTGCCCACCACTTATCAATAGGCCCTAGGAGAGAAGAGCAATTAACACTGTTCAGAGACTACATGAGATTGGTGCCATCAATTAGTTTACACCTTGAGCCTGCAATTCTCTGGTTTCATGAGCAGGCAATAATACAGCATAGCTTTCCTATTCATAGCCCTCTAGCTTTATTATCACTATCTATCCAGATGTACTGTAGCACACATGGTGAGTTTAATTATGGCAGAAGCATGCACTTTCTCTATGTTCACTGACTATTTTGCATAGAGATTTAAAGATTTGCATTGTTTCTGTATGCAATAGCAATAATCATGCAAAAAACCCTCAAACCCTCTGAATAACAATGGCAATTCAGAACTGTCTTGCTTCTAACATAGAAATAGTATTAACAACAAATGAAAGCTGTCTCCGCCTCTCTGCTAAAGATAGAAATGGATCCTCATTACAGTATGTATTGATTGTTCCATAAATGCTGCCGAGGTACGGATAAGTCAACATGTGACCCACAACCATTGTTCACTGAGAAATACAATTCAAACTAGTCTATCAGTTATTACAGCAGAGGAAACACTAAAGAAAACCCCAAATTGTAAAACACCATTTCTTCTAGACATTAAATCATTGCATCAGCAAACCGATCCATATGTCCACTATATAAATAATTAAAATCCATTCATATTTAAAAGATATGTTGCATTCACCTTCCTTCATTAGCTGTGTCATTTTAAAAATGATCAATAAAAAAAATTTAAAAAAAGAAAAATAATTCTGAAGAAATGCTTTGGATCTCACATAAGCACAGCACCTCTGTTATTCATTGAAATATGTTTTTGGAGGGTTCACATGAGCCTGCAAACAGATGCAGTTGTTTTAAGAACTACACAGTTGATTAATATGCACCCAGTCTGAAACTGTTCTTCCAAATAATTTTTAAAGTATGCATAGCCCTTCCTATTCAACTCAGAAATTGCTATGGGTATAGCATAAATATCATCTGAATCTGAACATGTAAATGATAAAGATTTCTGAACTATACATAAAATCTTGCTTCTTGTGTACTACATAAAAACAAATCTCCTTTGAATCAGAGGCTTTCAAGGAACCATCCCAACTTCTGAAATTAAACTTCAAACATGGTAGAACAATGAAACCAAATATAACTATTTTCTGCTGCATTATACATTTCTGGAATACACTAAAGAATGAAACTATCCATTCACTTAGTTCTCTTTGAAACTCATAAACACACAGCAAAATCTAACAATCTAACTATGTCACTTTTTGATATGATTTTTGATACAATTTTAAGGGGAAAAAAGTCAACAGTTTTGTGCATTAAGAAGCATGCATGACTCACTATAAAATCAATCATCCAGGGATTCCATTTTCCTTCATGAAAGATCCTGCTTTTAAGGTGTGCGTCTGATCAAGTTGCTTCCCACGTGGAAATTGTGTTGTGTGAAAGAAGCACAAAGAAGCAGTTTGTCAGTGATTGGTATACAGGAGAAGGCTGAAAATCTCTTCAGTCTAAGGAGAGAAAGAAAAACATGAATTAAAAAACTGAGACACAGACATATTTTAAAAAATGATTTATGTAATATCATCAACATGTGTCATAACTTAATGGATCTTTGCCACATGGTGATGATAATTTAAACTTTAACGAAACAGAGAAGTGATAGAAAAGATGGGGAAGAAAAGTAATTGTAGCCAGAAAAATAATATGTGGCTTTATTTTATATGTATTTATGCTTATATTTAGGATTGCCAGTAATTGAAATAAATATTGTGATTTACGGAAAGGAGCTATAGTCAGAATCACTGCTTCTTAAAAGACAAAATGACTTGCAGGAAGTTGGATTGTTTTTCTAAATATTGGTCTTTCAGCACTGGTAACTGTTAATTAAATTTTCAGAAAAATATTTTCCCTCATTTCCTGAAGGACCTGGGAACTACGGGGTTTCTAAAAGCATTTTTTAATAAGTGCAATATGTAATTTGGGGGTAAACCATGGTGGTGCAGTGGTTAGAATGCAGTATTGCAAGCTAATTCTGCTGATTGGCAGTGGTTCGATCCTGACCAGCTCAAGGTTGACTCAGCTTTCCAAATTTCTGAGGTCAGTAAAATGAGAACCCAGATTGTTGGGGGGAATATGCTGACATTTGTAAACCACTGAGAGAGGGCTGTAAAGCCCTGTGAAGTGGTATATAAGTCTAAGTGCTATTGCTATTGTTAAACTTTTTCATACCATCCTTCCACCTATCTGTTGTCGTCTCTTCCTTCCTCTACATAATGTAGAGAGGCTTCAGATGGAAAGAAATATATTTGCAGTTTTGAATAAAGACACTAGTGAAGCCAGAAAGTCCATCAACAGAGAATCACGGCAAGACAATTGGGGTGAGAATGTGTGCTAATAGAAGGATCAGACCCCTCAGTTCATGATATGGATGGAGAGATGCTTTTCCATGCCTTTAAAGGCCAGTTTATATACTAATAAGATTAGAAATGGCAAACTGCCTCTAAAGAAAATCAAAATGAAAACAACATGCCGGAATTAAGTTGTCCTGAGCCAAGGAAATTAAAAAATGTCACAAAGATAGATATACAATTATAGTCCTTTGTACTGCACAATTCTTGGTTATATTTTTGGATAGGTTTCACAATTTCACAGTTAAATCACAGGAGTATCTTCAAATTAATAGTCTCTCTGTGTTAACACTTTGGCCAGATTGGAAAAATAGATTGGACATATTGGGGCAGTTTTTAAGTGCCACGCTGGGCAAATGACACATTTGCAGAATAACCACATGTTTTTTAATCATCTATTCCACCCTCAGAATATACCCCATCTGGCAATTCAGTCTGACTTTAACACTGATGATCTGAAAGTACTCTTTATATTACTTGAGAAGCAGACTAGTTAGAAAACAGCAAATTGACAACAGTAGAATATTTTCATTCCGTTTCCAACTTGAAACAAAGCTATGTCAACAAAGAGAGATGTGCTAAACTTTCCATGTCTGCTGCATCTTGTTTTATTAGGCTAGAATTCAGAAGGAATTACAGTTCCTCAGAAAAAAGAACTGTGCATAGAAGAGTATTAGATGCATCAGATCTTGTATGTTGTTTATCCAGTCATTGTAATAACAGGAATTGAAATTAGCATGGATAATTTTTTGTCATCTAAGTGCAGAACAGTTTGGGAGGTGGAGCTGTCCTATGCAAATGTCAAAACCTATTTCCAGAGGAAGAAATTAAGGACTAAAGACAACTATGTAAAAAGCAGAGCCAATGACTGCATTGGAATGAAGAGCCGATGAGTAGACTGGCTTTTCAAAACATCTCTGGACAAGGAGAAGACCTGAATCACTTATTACGTGCTTCAGAGAGCTGGTCCTCACAAGGAGACTTCAAGAGAGCAACCTCTGATAGGTTTAGAGGGAATAATCAACTTGCTGAAATCATGGTTGGCCCCTTTGAAAGGACACCAAGTTTGGACTTCCAGTTTTGCACGGTAGCGACCGGTCGTGGGCTTGTGGATTCTCCGCACCCCCGTGGCTAATTTTGCCCTGCCAGGGGGCCCTAAATGGATCTAAGTCACCCCGGAGAGGCGACAAAGAAAGAAGGGTGCTCCAGCAATTCTGTTTGACTTGGGGAAAGCCTTCTAACCTGACAGGAGAAAGGCTGGCCATATTGCATAGACCAGCCCAAAGCACTAACCAGCACAACTGTGAACAGTGTGCTTGAAACTGGCTGAGGAATTTGATCTTCTCTTTTCTCTTTTACATTTAATTTCCTGGAAAAGATCCCCAAGAAGCAAAATACCTCCAAAAGGGAAGGAGGGGGATTTTCGCCCCACCCTTATACTAACGGAAGCGACGAATTAATCTTTTTATGGAGGATCAAAATATATGGTAGTGAAATAAATATAAAACCTGAAACTTAAAACTTAAATCTGGATAAATCTAAAATTGTTGTAATGGTTAAGACTCTCATTTCAAAGATAATTGTACATTTTGGAAATTGAAAAACAAACAGTTGCTGACACCTAGTGGCAGATGAAGACTATGACAGCTATGACTTTAATATAAGACTTGGGAAAAGCTAATCTGTGTCTGTGACCTTCAAAGCTTTAACAACAAAGAACAGCTGTGACCAAAAAAAGACAATAATCTGGGCTGTAGCCAAAGAGAGATGAAAATTTCTTGCAAGTTGACTCAACAATTCAGATGCACTATGAAACCATGTTGATCAAGATCGATGTGTTTCTTTATCAAATCTAGGGTCTGTTAAGACCAGGAACTGAAAAAAATCAACTTTTTGTTTGGTTTATGATGCCAAGGAAAAATGTTTCCTTTTGAAATAATGCACCCTGTTGCTAATATGTGAATATGAAGTAGTATGCCTTGAAACAACAATAAGAACTTAGGGTTAGAGCAGTAGATGTAGAGAAAAACAAAGGATTAAACTAACATTTTGAATAGCTCATGATTAATATTAAAAAGCTGGTTCTAAAAGATATTTTACAAGTTTTTCTTACTAAAAACAGTTAAAAATATGTAAAGTGGTGTTGGTGTGTACATATCACTATTCTAGGGAGCTCTAGCTCTAGCAGCATTTAGAATAAAAATCAATATCTTACATCTGAAGTACAAAAATAAGGTGAAGGCTAGGCTAGAGAATTTCTTCTGAGCAAAGAAAATGATGTGCGATAGTAAAATCGGAAACTCCCTTAGGCTGAGTCATATCATTTCTCTATCTAGCTAACTTACATCTGACCTGGGCTGAGTTCCCACACTGTATTGTCATGGTTTGGTTTAATCACAAAGGGTTGAACTAAAGATAATGGCCTGGTGGATATAAAGAACCAAAGCATAAACTATGATTTACAAACCAAAATGGCTGGTTTTACCTGTTAACACTAAACCCAAACCTAAGCCAATTACATGATTCTTTAGCCTGAACATTTCAGGGTTCCTTTCAGGCTCTGCATGGGGGGGGGGGAGGTTGAACAGGCACTTGTACAAGTGAAACTTGAATTTCTGTCACTGAGTAACAGTCTGCATAACTTCCTGACTCTTCTAATAGCTAGTAAAATCTCAATACATGCCTAATTTACATCATTTGTCTGGATTCCAGAATTCATTCATTCATTCTCTCTCTCCCTCTGGCATTTTTTTGGTTTCTTCTTTTTTAAAAAAAGAAACCTTTTTAAGGCTTCTTTTGTTAACCTGATAATTAATTGTTTTAAACTGATAGTTTAAAATTACTGAAAATTACTGACAGCATAATCTGAGACCCACTGACAGCATCATCCTATGCTATTAATTCAGTAAGGTCTACTGCTGCATAAACGTGCAAGTATGTGCTGTAAAATGAGCTTTTAACATTATGTAACTTTCAAACAGAGCACGGAGTTACGTCTCATGGGGGATGATGTTGATGGATTCATAGGGAATATTGCATTATTTGACAACAGTTCCTACAAACGCATTTGAGAAGTAAGACATTTTATGCAATTTTCAGGAAGAGGAGTCAAATGAGTCGCTTTTCAGGCTAGCCTTTCTGCAAATGGAACTTCCTGTGTTTGCTTTCATTTGCTTTTAATCATCACATATTTGTGTGTTCAGCTCCAATCTCCCTATCTTCTCCTGGCAATGAATGAAATAAAGCCTATGCAGTTTATGTAAAGTCTTTTATAAAGCAGAGACAGCTGGATTAGAAAGGTGAAGCCCAACAAGCAGATGAAAAGAAAATTATTTGTGATAGAAGGGAAAGTATGAAATGCATCTCCTTGTCCACCCCCATCCAGATGGGATCTAGAATAATCCAGATTCTATTGGCCACCAGTAACAACTCCTAATAGTCCCTCCACCTTTCTGGGACTCCTTTCTGCCTTTGTTATATGTGTGGATCACAGTATTTTAATAGGAGAATACATACTGTATATCAAGAAATAGATTAGTTGTTTGGGTTTTGTTCATATATTTCTTTTCTATTTGAGAATCACTTTAGATCTGGGACAAGAGTGGTCATAAAAATGATGTATGTAAAGATATAACTATGAAATCACTAAATTAAATAATATTTATATTTAATCTATCAATGTTATTCCTCACCCACTTTTAAAATCCCTTTCTGTGTTTTATATGTGATCCTGGCATATTGTTTAAAGCTAGTACATCACTGACTTACAGTGACCACATAGGAAGTGAGTATTGTTTATAGAGTACAAAATAGAGGGTTGAAAGCAATTCTTCAATATATCAGATATATAATAATATGGATAAAGATTTATTTATTTTAATTTTAATTTTTATTATTAAATTTGTTTGCTGCCCATGCTGCAAAGTGACTCTGGGCACTTTGCAATAAAACCATGCAAACATATGTATCTATAATAAAAATGCAAATTATTACTAAAAGATGGGGGGAGGGAGCACGATGTGCAGGAGAGGAGGTGGGATCTGCAATTGGTCCATCAACCACCTCCAGCATGAAACTCCCCTGCTCGGGCCACAAGCCAACTAGCAGAGCCATGTCTTCAGGCCCTTACAGAAGATCAGGAGGGCAGGAGCAGACATCACCCCCGGGGGGGGGGGAGAGGGGGGCAAGATGTTCCAAAATTTAGAGTAATAAATGAAGACAAAATGAAAAGGAGAAAAGAAATTCTCATCTGGATGGATGAGAATTCCTAAAGAAGTAGAAGCTAGAAATACAATTGCAAATAGTTCAATGAGGAAAAAGAAGAAGAAAGGAACCAGCTACCCAAAACATTTTGTGAGGATCTGAAACTACCAAGGATCTATAATGGATAGATGGGCAGGTTGCAAAGGCAATGTGGAGCTGGTATCAGGAAAGCAGAAGCTCAGCTGGGATTAGTGAATGATGCTAACAATAAGAGATAATAAATAATAAATACATAATTACATAATTACACCATGATAAATACACTAATATATCAAATATAATGTATTATATAAAACATTGTTAAGAAATACTGGAGAATTGGTGAAGTGTCAGGTGACTAGAAGAGAGCAAATGGGGGCAAAGAACCATCTAGCAAATTATAGATCAATTAGTCTGAAATGATACATTAAATTGGAGAAGTTATCTAGTATAGTGCTGCAAAGTTTAACTGTAACCTTTGTTTCAAAGGTGAAGAGAATGTTGATCAGATTTGCATATAGATTCACATGATTATCTCATTAGCCATGATTTTTAATTAAAAAAATATCTTTATAAAAATTACTCTCTGAAGAGAACTAGGTATGTCTAGTATAACAAGAGGGGATATGATAGCAGTTTTCCAGTACTTGTGGGGTTGTCACAGAGAAGAAGGGGTTGACCTATTGTCCAAAGCACTTGAGGACAGGACAAGAAGTAGTGGGTGGGAAATGATTAAAGAGAGAGATCCAACCTAAAACTAAGGAGAAATTTCCTGACAGTGAGATCAATTAATCAGTGGAACAGCTTACTTCCAGAAGTGGTGGATGCTCCATTACTGGAGGCTTTCAGGAAGAGACTGAACAGTCATTTGTCTGGAATGCTATAGGGCCTCCTGCTTGAGCAAGGGGTTGGACTAGAATCCAACCCTATTAATCTATGTCAATGCTATTTATGGGGAAGCATTTTTGCTATTATCTGAGAATACATAGTTTGTATGCATATTTGTACTGTTGTACTTCTGTATTTTATTCATCACTTGAAATCTCCTTTGTAAGAATTCTAAAGGCTTGAAAAGTGGTATCAACAGTGGCTTAAATAAACAATTGGCATGCATTGAAATACTAAGATTTTGGCTTGTCCTGCAGCAGCCACACCACCTTTATAGCAATCATTAAAAATGAATTCAATTATATTTCAAAGAAAATGCTTAAAATGATATCCAGAAGCAGAACCAAAAAGAAATAAAATATTAACACCCACCGGTTTTATCATGTAACCTACAGAACCTTAATCAGCATTCAAATGCTTTTCAGTTTTGTGTGACTCAAAACTCAGAGAACATCTGAATACATTTAATCTTGAGATGGTTGAAAAAAGAAATCATACTATTATTTCAGGTAAGACCTTACTGAGGATGGAAACCAGCCTGTTTCTTAACACAGAGACAGTGATCAAAGAGAGGCAGTTAGGACTTGCTTTGTAATGAAATGCAAATATTTGCTTTCAGTGCTAGATTGTAACTTCCATTTTCCTTACACAGCATGATGAAGCACCTGAATAAGTTGGCTGCTGGATAGTGCTGATTAATGACCAGTATTAACAATAAGACCAGAATCAGGGCGATGAAAGGACAAAAGAAATATTTGTGAAATATATGAAATGTATGCATTTGTCTCCTCTGCTCCATAACTCTACCTCTATCAACATGATCCACTTCTAGCAATTTCTGCTTGATATCTCTAACCCCTTAACCATTAGAATGAGATTAGCTTGGCTATTATAAGGATAACATATTAATCCTTATCTCTTCTAATTAATGTTCATTAGTTATTTGGAGAAAGATTTCTCTCTGTTATGTTCTAACAGCACATCTAACTTGTGGATCAAATTAATCCGTTGTCTGAGTTTATATTACACATTGAGACAGATATTTGCCAAACAGTTAATTTAGTTTATTCTCTATACTGTGGCAAACATCAGGTGGGTTTATTTTTCAGCTAAACCTGATTTCTTTATTTTTCACTCAAATATTCTTTAAGAAAAAAAATATTGATTCATTAGTACACATTTCTTCTTTGTAGCTTTTTACATGTATTTTTAAGTATTGTTTACAGACTCTGAAAGCTAAAAAGTGCCACTTTGGCTAGAATCAAGCCTGGTTGGGTCTATAAGTAACTTGATTTTCCCCTTTGATTCCCTTTTGTTTCTTAAATTTCTTTTTACCCTTTTACTATTATTTAAGTATTGATTTTTCTAAGTTTGGAGTGAGGTACCTTTTTTATAGTGGAATATAATTACACTCCCAGTATTTTCAACCAAAGAGGGCCTATGGTACAAGATGAAGTGAATTGCAGTTTGGTAAAATCTTACAGGATAACAGATTAATATTCAACGCTACTTTGAATAAGCTATCTTTAATATGTTTATTTTTTATATAAATCAATTTCAGATATTTTGAATCACAAAGCTGGCCAACTGGGTGATTTAAAAATATATATAACAGAATAACAGAGTTGGAGAGGACCTTGGAGGTCTTCTTGTCCCACTCTGCTCAAGCAGGAGACCAATCTCTTCTTAAAAGCCTCCAGTGATGGAGTACCCACAACCTCTGAAGGCAAGCTGTTCCACTGGTTGATGTTCTCACTGTCAGGAAGTTTCTCCTTAGTTCTAGGTTGGATCACTCTTTGATTAGTTCCCATCCATTGCCTTCAGGTGCTTTGGAAAATAAGTTGTCCTCCTCTTCTTTGTGGCAGCCCTTCAAATATTGGAGCACTGTTATCATGTTACCCCTGGTCCTTCTTTTCACTAGACTAGCTATAGCCAATTCCTGTAACCATTCTTCACGTGTTTTAGTCTCCAGGCCTCTAATCGTCTTAGCTGATCTTCTCTGCATTTTTCCAAAATTTCAACATATTTTTTTATATGGTGACCAAAACTGGATGCAGTATTCCAGGTGTGGTCTTATCTTGAAAGACGTGAATGGCAAACTACTCCATGGACAAGTAATCAACTGACACAAACATTATTCAAGCAAGCCTTTAGTTTTACAATTCAGAGCACAGCATTATGGGAGGAAGTCCATGGGTGTTTGACTGCATTCAAAATTTTTGTATCATGAATATACTGTGCTTCTGTTCATTGAAAAACTGTGTTTACTGAAAGCAAGCTAGATGAGTGCATTGTTACCTTTTTCTTTTGAATATTGATGTCTACTTTTTTCTTTTGAAAAGAGAGCAAATTACCTAAAAAAGTCAGCCTGATTGACATTGCAACAATATATCTGTGAGATTTGAAAGGCCAGAGCTCTATTTTTTTCCCCTCTAGCTTGGGGTGATGTTTCTTCACTCTCAGCTAACTGTCACTTTCTAGGTTTCACACTCTCTAAACCAGACTAATTAAGACAAATAGTCAAAACTCTATGCAAGCATTGACAAGCCAACGTGTTCTGCATGAAGCAGAAAGTGGTAAGATAGAAAAGATAGCCTTTCAGATTGCCTGTTGGACTATACTATGTTTTAGGGCCATATTGTGCTGGAGATAATAGGATCTGAAATTCAGCACATTGCAGACTCATTACACCGTGGAAGAAAAGCTTAAAAGGTAGACAGAAAAGGAGAGAAGCAAACTTGATATAATGGTAGGGAGTGAATGAAACCTAAGAAAAAACACAGACAAAAAATAAAGTAATCTGTGGCCCCTCAGATGTTGCTAAATTTATTGCAGACATGGTATAGCATAGTGGTTAAAGTACCAAATTTGTAAAACTGTGGCTCAGGTTCAAATCCCCACTAACTGCAGGACTCATTGGATAACTTTGGAGCAATCACTTTCTAAAGTTGAATGCAAGGGTTGGGAGGAATCCTAGAGATTGTCTAGTCTAGCGCAACACCTTGACTATAGAATTCCAACAGATGGTCATAGAGCTTGCACTACAACTAAGGTTGTAGCTGTGATACAGCTCACCACATCCTGACACAGTCTGTAACATTGTTAAACAGTCTTACCATTAGGAAATGCTTCCTAGTGTCCAATAAAACTCTTTTCTTGTAATTTAAACCTTTTATCTGCCCTGTGTATTGGAACAACCCTTAAACAATTCAGCCCTGTCTTCTATCTATCATGGCTGCCCTCAATCTTCTTTTCTCCAAGCTAAACATGCCCATTATCTCCAACCATGCCTGTTCAGTTTTTCCTTTCCAGTACCTTATTACATGGATTAGTTTCTTTTGGAAATACAAGTGTTAAAAATGTTCTTCTTAAATTACAGTGCCATAAAATGGAAGTTGTATTTTAGGTGCAGTACATTTGATGCAGAAAACAAAGGAATTATATTTGAACAGAATGACCCTATTCTTCTGTTAATGTGGCTTATTTTACTGTTACCCAGTATAATTCCCCCATCCTATGCTCATACAATAGTTTTATTAATCTAAACATAGGACTTTATATTTGTCCCAACTGAAGTTCAGATTGCTGATTTCTGCCCATAGTTGAAATTTGTAAGGATCCCCCTAAATCTTGATGCTGTCCTTCCCTATCTTTGCATCATCTGCCAATTAATTATTAAACCCCTTATTCTAAGTCATGCTGACCAGGACCAGGTGAAGAGAAGAACACTGCAGACTACTGCTTGCCACTTCTTTCTAGGTTGATATGGACCCCTAGTTACACACTTTGGAGATATTTCTACGATCTGTGTATTCATAGCAATATCAATACCATCCCAGCCCAACCTATTTCAGAGCTGTAATGATGTGGATAAAATGAGGGGATATTCTTATGTAGCAATAGCAATAGCACTTAGACTTATATACCACTTCACAATGCTTTACAGCTCTCTCTCTAAGCAGTTTACAGAGTCAGCTATGGCCCCCAACAATTTGGGTCCTCATTTTACTGATCTCAGAAGGATGGAAGGCTGAGTCAACCTTGAACCGGTGAGAATCAAACTGCTGGCAGTTGGCAGTCAGCAGAATTAGCCTGCAATACTGCATTCTAACCACTGCGGCACCATGGCTCATAAGGTGTAAGCCACCTTCAACTATTAGACAAATGGCATCATTTAAATAGTAAGTAATAACTACTCCCAATAAACTCAGAAACCCTGATGAGAGATTATGGGAGTTATGTTTCAGTAGCAGCATTTGGAAAGACAACAGTTTAAAAAAGAAATAGCAATTAAACCTCACAGAAGTTATCTAGAAGATTTGGGGAAAAGAGGAGAAGACTTATAAAAATTGTACTATTCAACAAGGAGGAATGGGTGGATTTTGGTTCATTTGATTTCAAGAGATCTTCATTGTCCAGATATACTTGCCAGTTAGATTCTCCAGGATCAATGAAACTAGACATGCATCTGGTGTTTTTTTTTTTTTTTTGAACAATGGACCGAGAAGTTAATTTTAAGAATGTTTGTCTCTATAGATAGATTGTTTAAAAGATGTTATAGAAGAGAAACAAGTTTTACTATACAAGATGGAGACTGATCTGAAAGTTGAGTTAAAAATGACTGGCTGTAAGAATATGGAAGAAGATACTACACTGGACCTACAAAAGAAATCAGGCAATGGTTTAATAATTAAAACAAATAATTAAAACATTAATAACAAATCAAGAGCTGACTAATTACAATTTTTAATAAAATCACTATTTTAAAAAAATGAGAAAAGGTTCTAATAATTTTATTTGGTTCTAGCTATTTGCCAAATGATCAAGGCTATATAATTATGGAAGAATAAATAAAGTTGCCAGTGGATATGCTAGTTCTGTATTTCAGTTCAAAAGAGATGGCTAATCTAGATTGGGAAGGATACAAACTGGGCTCTCAGGGCTATAAGAAGCCTTGCAAACTAGTGCCTATTGTCAGGCATTAGTAGTCAGATGCTTAGTCTGAATTTGAAGAAGCTGCTCCAGCAGAACTTGTGGAATCCCAGCGTCAGGAAACCCAAAGCCAAGAGTCACCTGTAGTTGATCAAATATAGGCACTATCTTAAACCTGGAGCAGTCGGATGATGATAATGATGTCAGCCCCCTCTCACCCAACTCCCTCACCTTGTGAAAAGCAAAGTAAAAATGTTCTATGCAAAGTAAGGGAGTAAATCCCTTGATTAAGGGCAGATGGTTGCAGCTTCATTTAAGAAGCAGCCCTGGCCCATGATACTTCATTAGAATCAACTGTCTAATCTTTAGTGCTTATGTGATTTTTGTGTAGATTTTGCTTGTAAAATTCTGGCTCTGGACTGGCTGACAACCTTGACCATGGAACTTTGGACTGGATTTTGACTATTCATCTGCGTAGCCCTATTAAAAGCAAAACTATTTAGGCAAGCTTCTTTCAGAGACTCTGCATTTGTTTGTGTTCCTTATCTGTTGCTATCTCCTTGGCCTTGAATAAACTGTTAGTTTCTATAGCAACTGTATGTATGAGTGTACAATTGAATCCAGATGTAGGACACCTACAAACCCTAAAAGTCCATTTAACGGTTGTTGCTATCTTATAATTTGGGAATGCGATAGATGGGGAATTATTATTGTATTAACTCCTGCTATACAATGCTTCAGATTTGAAATCAGAAGATGCTTTGGTCTGTGCTTATAATATACTTGAACCAAATTGCTTTTCCCACAGCACATGGAGGTCAAGTGATGCCAGGAAAAAGCGTCAGCTCTTTGATGGAATATCAGTCAAGAATAGTGTGCATACCCCTGCATGTTTTTGCTTTTGAACCCTAAATGTTGCACAGCCCTAATATTATAATATTATAGTAACAGTTAAATAGATGTAATTTTAATTAACTGAAAAATAAATTAAAATGTGTTAAATTTTTCTCCTAATACCATTGATGTGTCCCAGATCTGCCTACTTTTGCAGTGTGACCCCTGGCATTCTGCTCAAAAGTTAAGGGCAACCTCTTGCACACTCCTTTAGATGACCTACAAAACCCTCTCAATTCCATAATTGTATGCTACCTTCATCTTTTTAGTTGCTCACTCTTATTATAAAACATTTGCATAAATCTTTCATAAAAAGTAACTGAATACAAATTAAACTGACAATCAGGATTCCCCAAGCTAGAAGACGAGCTATGTTTGTTTCTTTCTTAATGAAGCCACTGTATGTTTTTAAAAGTCTTCTATAAAACTCCAGGCTGATTGTTAACTTGTCATAGCATATACAAAGCATCATACTATTTGGAATGTTACCAAATTCAGGAGTGTCCAGAAAACGAGTTTTTTTAAATTACTCTAACTTGGTAGCCAAGCACCTGATTACCATTCAAATATTCCCAGATACCAGTTTCTAACATCTCCAGATAGGTTTTGGAAAACCACTAATAAGAAATGCTGCTTTTTGTAAGCCAAGAAAGGCCATATGATATCCTCCAAGAGTTTTGTATTACAGTTTACATCATATGTACTGTAGCCTGTATAATAAGTAGAAAGGAACCATGGAATTATGTAACATTTATTTGTGATCAGTTACCTGCTTTGCTCTAATAAATACTGAAATAGACAGTGCATCTTATATTCCATACAAACAAGTCTACAACACTGATTGTGGTCATGAAAATGTATTATATGACATTACATAACATTTAGGTCTGTCAGTCTGATATTTCCTATCTGTTTAGATTAGAAAGTAGCAATGAGCTGAAAATGGATTCTGTGTTTTTTCACTCATTCCCATTCAATTTAATGGAAAAAAGATTTCATGTTTTATTTCAAAATAAGTTATTTCATAAGTTACATGGTAACTAATATATATGCATTTGTGCCTTTTCTTATTGGATTCACTAATCCAGGGGTGTCAAACTGCCGGCTCGCGGGCCGGATGCGTCACGATGAAACCGCACCCACCCCATTGCCGGCAATGGGGGGAAAATCTGATACATCGCGTGACATGTCAGCAGCCATGGAGGTTGCATAATGAGCTAAAGATGGATAAGAAAACAACAGCCTGGTTTGCCTTCTAATAATAATAAATGCTCAATATTAAGAGTTTGAAAGGATTTCTAAAGCTTGCCAGAAGTGAAGTAGAAAAAGAGAACTCTTTTGCATAATATAAAATTGGAGAACCAATTTTGTCAGTGTTAATACAAGAGCTTAAACAATCCAGTTTTCCTGTGGCGAGGATGATGAGGGAGAATAACAAGATAAAGATGGTTTGAGACTACCTTTTTTTTACCAAGCTCAGAAAGTTGAATAAAATTCCTAACAAGGTGAAGTAGCCCATGATTTTCATAAATCTTCTTATAAAACTGCTGGTCAGTGGTTAAAGTCAGAACTTTCCACATCTTCTCTACAATTGTGTTAAGAGCTACTTTGGTGGAGTGATTAAGGCGCTGGCCTAGAAACTGAGGTGGCTGTGGATTCTAGAGCATCCTTAGCCATGAAAGCCAGCTACATGACATTGGACCCGTATAATGATGGGATAAAAATATCATAATAATAATTTCAACTCATAAAGGTTGAAATATTACTCAACAGAATTAATCAAACATTCCCAGCTGTCCAACAACCACTGACCTAGTTTTTCTGCAAAATCCTGGCAGGTAGCATCAACTGAGTCCATCAGCTACTCTGAGATTGCAACTTGTGTCTACTGTGCAAATTGCTTTTTTAATAGAACATGGCACAGCCTGTGACAATTGCTAATCATCCAGATGGAGTTTGGCCATATGTGAGTTGAGAACGCTGAGCTTAGGCAGGCACTGAGAAGATTAGAAACCAGAAACTGGCAAGCAGCTGTTTAGGGTGTTGGTTGTGTGTCCCTGCCATTATCTGAATGCCTCATCGGGCTGTTCAATCCATCTGGTGAAACTGGCAACTTTCTTTTTGTACTTCCAAGTTTGTACAAATCTTGTCTTACAATTTAAATTAATGGAAGTATTAAGCCGAAACAAACACAATCTGGGCAATAGGAACAAAGTATGAGCAAAAAAGGAAAGTGTTTGTTTTGCTTGCCCCAAGCCCATGTGGAGCTGTGTGCCACAATAAGAAAAAACAGCTGTGAAATAAAATAATTACCTTTAAGGGTTCATTGCTGAAATACGGCATCCAAAAGAGGAGTGGATGAGTCACAAAACTGGGAAGAAGGAGAGAAGTACTTTCAGTAAATGCCCTATTTGAACTCAAAAGCTGCCATCTTTGCTTTTTCTTGATTAGTCTTCTTTCCATATCACTTGATTTCATCTCTGCTTGGTCTGCCTCATCTTTGTGCCTCTAAGAGTAGTCCTCTTTGAGGTAGTCCTCAACTTAAAACAGTTTGTTTAGTGACCATTCAAAGTTACAATGGCACTGAAAAAACTGACATGACCTTTTTTCACACTTACGACCATTGCAGTATCCCCATGGTCACATGATCAAAATTCAGATGCTTGGCAACTGACTCATATTTATGATGGTTGCCGTGTCCCGGGTTCACATGATCACCTTTTGCGACCTTCTGACAAGCCAAGTCCCTGGGGAAACAAGATTCACTTAACAACCATGTTACTAACTTAACAACTGCAGTGATTCACTTAACAACTGTGGCAAGAAAAGTTGTAAAATGGGGCAAAACTTACTTAACAACTGTCTCGCTTAGCAACAGAAATTTTGGGCTCAATTGTGGTTGTAAATTGAGGACTACCTATACTTCAGAATGGCACCAATTTTTCCAAGAGATAATGTACTAGATAACTGAGCGGGGTTATGAGTGGGATTATCCCAATAAATGTTATTTCTTAAAGGGAGGACAAAATATTATGCCTCTCTCTTCAGGTACAAAAGTTGATAAAATTGGTGGTGGAACTTTATTTTAATACTATTATTTGATAAGCTCCCTTCTCCCACTATCATGTTTTCCGAAAGAAGGAAATGGATAGATGACTCAAGATAACAATTATGGGACTTCCACTGTTGTTTTTCTCCCTGTTGCTGAGAAATTGCCATATTCATAGTCAGCTGATGCTACTTTACTGCATTTCTCCCAAAGAATTTTTGCTGCTTACTTCTAACTTCCCAAATTAAGAAACTGGGGAGAGCTAATTAAAACTTGCTCTGCTTTCCCCAAATTTTCCACTTCAATCTTGGTAAAAGATTGTTTGTAATTCTATGTTAATATCACATAAAGAGATGCTTGTTTACTTTGAGAAACTATTAATTTTTCTTTGAACTTTTTATCTGCAAAACAAGAATGATTTCTGGTGACTCACTACTGACAACACAATTAACATTTGTTTAAATAGCCTTAATATACATGTTTGATACCTAGATCGTTTGGAGATTAAATTATTTGATATTATGCATGTTTCAGTTGATGGCAAAAAGCAATTTTTCTTAAAATCTGAATTTATATTTACAAATACTGTAATAATTCCCACTGATTCCTCTAAATCGTGAAAGTTTCCAATGAAGTGAATAAAAACTTGAACACACCATTACATTGAAACCAAAACTTAGCACATTAGCTTATGGTTGATGATCTCTGCAATTTCCCTGATACTTACAGTGAGCCAAGACTGCGCATTAGCCCAAAATGAAGCCCACCAATCATACAGTGGTCTAAAAATTTCCTTTTATTCTGCTCATGGGACATATTTAGTGCACCAGTTTACGGTACATTATAATCATGTCTTTTTCATTTGGAGAAATAATTCATGAATGGAAATCAATGCTGCGTAAAGAAAGAATGCATCATTTATTTATTTATTGACAGAATACTTATACTATTTT
Organism: Azemiops feae; assembly: GCA_023970755.1. Classification (NCBI taxonomy): domain Eukaryota; kingdom Metazoa; phylum Chordata; class Lepidosauria; order Squamata; family Viperidae; genus Azemiops; species Azemiops feae. The sequence continues at coordinate 1,127,937 of JALGBA010000862.1, read as the reverse complement.
TAAGGAACATTTTAATACAGCTCACACAGAAGAAGGAAGATGGGCAAATTGGTGTCAGTTCCTTCTTCTAACCTAACTGTTATCATCTCAGGATACCATATTGCTGGGTTTCAGGCTGCTATTACTAAATGCCAGGACCTTATTCCTTCACAGTTCAGAGAAGTATGTGGACTGAGCATAAATAACAAGATATGGCTCAATGAGCATGGAGAAAATCCTTCTCTGAAATCACCTCTCCAACCCTCTGATTTTGGTCTTTCCAGCATCTGCAACTTGAAGGCCAGAGAGGCTGGGTAACAATGATCCCCCATAATAACTTGGTTGTTCCCAGATATTGTGGTCCACAAATTACTGCATGGTATTTACATATGAAGAGTTATATAGGGAAAAACTACATGGATCAAAACTTCCCTTCTTGAACTTCTAGATCCCACTTTGAACCTCCTGCCTTGAAAAATAGCAGTGAAGCATCTATACTTTAATCCATCTATACTAGGTTATATCTGCCTATTCCCCAATATTGCCTATTTTGGAAGACTTTGGAGAGGGTACTGGAACATCAACTACAGAGAATTCTGATATATGAATCTCTATCCCTTTCAGTCCAAGTTCAGAACTGGTGCAGAACAGAAATGGATACTCTGTTGGATGACTTTTGGGGGAATCTGAATGAAGGAGCACAGATCTCCTGGTTTTATTAGCTCTCTCAACAGCTATCAATACTATTGAACATATTTTTTTGGGACTATCTGCAATGGACTATTTTATGGTGGTTCCTTCCTTTCTGAGCAGGCAATTCCAGGCAATGTTAATGGGAAAAGAATCCTCATCTCTTCCTTTGTGAGGTACTACAGGTCTCTTTTGTGTTATAATATTAAAAAAAGGGAAGGAAAGAAAATGCCAGGAATATCATCCTTAAAGTATCATCAATGTCCTGATGATTCCCAGCAATGTATCTCCATCCTGGACTGTATTAGAGATACATTAGATCAGGGCTTTTCAACCTTTTCATCCATTGTACCAGTTTTAGGATATGGCAACATCTGAGTACCACCAGTCGCCTAGCAAGGTGTCAAAAATCTGATGACCCCAAAAAAAAAAAAAGGAAAAAAGTGATAAAGTACAGGTAGTCCTCGACTTACAACAGTTCGCTTAGTGACTGTTCGAAGTTACAATGTCACTGAAAAAAGTGCCCCCCAAGCCACAGCCAAGCAAGACACCTGCCTGCCCGCCTGACGGCGCTCTTCCTCCTGTCCGAGGTTTTCATTGTTGTGAGCATATCTGTTGAGGATTGGCAGCGGGGGTGGGGTGGGGGTGCTTGGTTTTTATTCCCCCCATCTCCTCGGTGGTTGCAGCAGGTTTTGGTCACTTCACATGACCCTGGGACACTGTGACCGTCATAAATATGAATCAGTTGCCAAGCATCTGAATGTAAATCACAAGACCCTGGAGATGCTGCAACATTCCAGCTGATCGGTGCTTCTTCTGGGCTCAGCAGAAGTGCCAGGATCAGTGCTGCTTTCCAGCTGATTGGTGCTTCTTCAGGGCTCAGCAGTAGCACCAGGATCAGCGTGAGCTCCAGCTGGAGCCTGGCACTGATCCTGGCACTTCCGCTGAGCCCTGACAGCCCTGCAGCTCCAGCCATCTCTCACTTAGGCTTGTGCAGTGCTGCCACCGGTTCAGCTCATTCCCCTCCCCCGCTACCACTTTTCTAGGATGGTCGCGTACCACCTGCCAGATGCCAATGTACCACAGGTGGTACCCGTACCACTGGTTGAAAAGCCCTGCATTAGATGTTCTCTAGTGGTGGTAAGGAATTGGATAGGAAAACAAACTCAAATTGAATCCCAACAAGACAGGCATGCTCTTTCTCCAGAAACCATCTGGCTGATTATTAGCTCTAGATGGGGTTACACTTCCTCTGAAGATCTATGATCAATGAGCTATCCCAAATTCACACCTTCTGCTTGCATTAAAACTGCAGCTATGACCAAATGTGGAATAAAGCAAAATGGCAGGATTTTTTTATTCCCCCTTTTGAAATGACACCAGCAAAAAGGGCATTGAATAACTCCTGTAAAAAAAAAAAACATTTCAAAGCTGTACTGATTATGAGTAATTTTACTTTGATTTGTTATCGACTCAGTTTTTCATTTAGTGCTGAAGTTTTGCTTCACTGTACAATGGGATTCTGTTTTTTTCAAATCACTGAATTTAATATAAGCCAGTGAAGATGGCAGATAAAGTTACTATGTTTTTTGTAGTCCCTGGGGTGATATATGGCAACAGCTTCTATAATGAAGAATTCACTGATAATATCTATTTTTACTTTGGCTTTTTCTTATGAAACTCTAATCTCTTCAAGGGTCTTCAGCTTTGGATCTTTCAACAGTTTGGGAGGAAGTCTCCCTACCTGTGACTATTGCCCTGGTGATAGTTGCAAATACAGTGGTCACTGTGAGTTCCTAGTTGGCTGCTGTACTTGTTGGCAGCCATTCAGCTGGCTCTTTGGCTGAATGGCCCATTTGGTCTGCAGCCATAACAGGGGACAGCTTGTTAGAAGGATGAGTTTGTTTCAAAGTAGTTGACATAGCAGAGATATTGACAATTGTATTAATGCATATTTCTGCAGCTTCAAATACTTAAAGAGCATTTCCTTCCTAATTGGGAGGGGAAGTAACTATGGGATTATATAGCCTTTCAGTATTTTTTCACATAAATCAGGTATAACATAGGTATGTAGAAAAATAAAGTCATGTCAATTTAGACCTGTTTGTTTAAGCCCCAGAAATTTGGAAATGTTAATTCTGTGAAAAGATTAAGACCCCATCTTCCATACACACTGAGCAACATAGAGCCCTTCATGGAAATACAGATCCCAGGGACTAGAGTAAGTGTAATGTTAAACTTCTGGAGCACTATAATAATAATAATAATAATAATAATAATAATAATAATAATAATAATAATAATAATAATAATAATAATAATAATAATAATAATAATAATAATAATAATAATAATAATAATAATAATAATAATAATAAAAAAAATAATTAAATAGATGGAAAACCAAAGCTTTGCATGGACAGCATTTGAAAAACATTGAAGGAAAATGTGATAACAACTTGACATGGGCATGGCTTAAGATGGGAACCATCAAGAAAGAAACGGAAGGCTTAATACTGGCTGCTCAAGAACAAGCATTACAAACTAATGCCATGAAAGCGAAGATACAAAAATCCACTGACAATCCAAATTGCCGACTTTGCAATGACAAAGTTGAAACTGTTTCACACCTAATCTGTGAGTGCAGCAAAATCGCACAAACTGATTACAAATCTAGACATGACCGAGTTGCTAAATTAATCCACTGGGCATTGTGTAAAAAATACGACTTGCCTGTGTCCGAAAAGTCGTGGGAACACAGGGTGGAAAAAGTTGCTGAGAATGAGAGGGTGAAGATCTTGTGGGACTTTCGGATACAGACAGATCGCCATTTGGAACACAATACGCCGGATATTGCAGTTGTAGAGAACCGAAGCATACAGCTGATTGATATTGCTGTACTAGGAGATGCCAGAGTTGAAGAAAAAGAACTGGAAAAAATTACAAAATATCGCGACCTGGCCATCGAAACTGCGCGATTATGGATGAAACGTGTAACATTGTACCCATTGTCATCGGGGCACTGGGAAGTATGTCCCAAAACTTTGCAAAATATATCAAGAAATTGCAGCTTCCTGCAATAACTCCAGCAATGTTACAAAAAACTGCGCTACTTGGAACATCTTATATTTTAAGAAGGTACCTGGTTGACACCTAGGATGCTGGTAGCAACCCGTGTCAACCATCAGCACCAACCAATTTGAATGTTCAGTTGACTGAGGTTCATGTTTAATGAATAAAAGATAATAATAATAATAAAAGATAATAATAATAAAAGATAATAATAATAAAAGATAATAATAATAATAATAATAATAATAATAATAATAATAATAATAATAATAATAATAATAATAATAATAATAATAATAATAATAATAATAATAATAATAATAATAATAAAGTTGGAAGGAACCTTGGAGGTCATCTAGTCCAACCCCCTGCTCAGGCAGGAAACCCTATACCATTTCAGACAAATGGCTGTCCAGTCTCTTCTTAAAAACTTCCAGTGTTGGAGCATTCACCGCTTCTGGAGGCAAGTTTTTCCACTGGTTAATTGTTCTAACTGTCAGGAAGTTTCTCCTTAGTTCTAGGTTGCTTCTCTAATGTAATTGCCTTGAGCATCATTCTTTTGGAAGGTGGATATTAAATACTTATTTGCCCATTTATTTCCTATAGGCCAGTGGTGGCGAACCTATGGCACGGGTGCCAGAGGCGGCACTCAGAGCCCTCTCTGTGGGCACGTGTGCCGTCGCCCCAGTCCTAGGCCTTCAGCTGGGTTTTATAAAACCTTTTTGCTTTAGGCCTCCGCCGCCGTGTGCAAAAAAAAAAAGGTTCAATCAATCAATTTCAACTTCTTGCAGGAAAAAAAAAGATCTTGCAAAGTTGGAATTGATTGATTGAACTTTTTAGTCCCACCCAGTCTGCCATTACCACCACAGCCATGCCCACCCAATGGGCCATGCCCAGCCAATGGGCCATGCCCACCCAATGGGCCACGCCCACCCGGCACTCGATGATGCATAAGTGGGTTTGGGGTTGCAGTTTGGGCATTCAGTCTCTAAAAGGTTCGCCATCACTGCTATAGGCTGCTATGATCACAGTTCCTTGCTCAAATATTGGCCTAGAAATACTCTCTCACACACACACTCTTCTTGATTCCTCCCAGCTAGGAAAAAAAGAGAGCATCTGCATTAATCTGTTCTTTTTAAAAAAAAAGCAAGATGGTGAACTCTGGCAGATGCAAACTAAATATAGCTGTCTCAGAAAATAGATGCCATGAGTTCTGCTCTGAAACATGCTTATGAATTCAGAATAAGTTACTTTAAAACAAAAATGCAGTGAAGCAATAATTATTTTTTACAAAAATATACTCTCCAATTGTCCCTATTTAATATAGGCAATCCCTATTTGTTGCTCCCTATGCTTACTATAGTTGTCGTGTCTCAATTTAATCCCATTTCTTGAGCATCTCCAGAATTTAAGGTATCTGAAGAGCCGTAAATATCTTACCAGCCTTGTGCAAGCAGAGAAAGCTAGTCCTTGACTTATGACCACAGTTGCACCCAGAATTCCCACTGCTAAACAAGATGATTGTTAAGTGAGTCATACCCAATTTTATGACCACAGTTGTTAAGTGAATCATTGCAATTGTGAAGTGAATCACAAGGTCATTAAGCAAATCTGGCTTCCCTCATTGACTTTGCTTGTCAGAAGCCAGCAATCACATGACCCAAGGATGCTGCAATGATTATAAATAGTCCTCGACTTACAACAGTTCATTTAGTGACCATTCAAAGTTACAACAACACTGAAAACAATGACTTATGACCATTTTTCACAATTACAACCTTTACAGCAAGGGTGTCAAACTGCTGGCCCATGGGCCGGATGCGTCACCAGGAAACCGCGCCCACCCCATTGCCGGCAATGGGGGAAAAGCTCCGAAACGTTGTGCGACGTCACGTGACGTCGCGAGTTTGACATGTCTGCTTTACAGCATCCCCATAATCCTGTAATAAAAATTCAGACACTTGGCAACTGCTTCATATTTATGACTGTTGTTGTCTCTGGGTTATGTGATTATCTTTGGTGACCTTCTGACAAGCAAAGTCAATGGGGAAACCAGATTTACTTAACAACCATGTTACTAAGTTAACAACTGCAGTGATTCATTTAACAACTGTGGCACGAAAGGTTGTAAAATGGGACAAAACTCACTTAAAAATATCTCACTTAACAACAGAAATGTTGGGCTTCATTATGAATGTAAGTCAAGGATTACCTGTACATGCTGGTTGCCAACTACCTGAATTTAGATCACATGACCTTGAGGATGTTGCGACAGTTGTAAGCGTGTGAATTAGTTGTAAATCACTTTTTTCAGTGCCACTGTAAAACTTCAGACGGTAGCTAAACAAGTGTTTGTAATTTGAGAACTACCTGTGTGTGGAATTCACCTTTCCAAATTCCCCAGTCAGCATATTGGAAGCTGAAATCAACATATCTGAAAGACAAGTAATTCGGGGAAAGTGAATTTTGCTTCTAGTTTATGTCCATGTTCATTCAAATGTATGAACACTGTACTAAGAAATCATGTAGAGCTATGCAAATCCTTTGAAAAAGATGTTTCAGAATGCACAGGAGAACCTTCAAAGCTAATCTTTTTTTTTTTTTTTTTACATTTTTTTAGTTCAGATATATATTTTAAGATTTTGCTTACAATGCACTTAACAGTGAGTTAATATAAAATAGCATAATAACTTACTGAATTGGATGTGTATTTTCATTCCTGTTTATCTACCGGTATGTGTGTTTTTATTACCTTACTATTATTTTATTTATTCAATTTCTATGCCGCACATCTCACCTACAAGATGACTCTGGGTGACACTATTTCCATATATTTTGGGTGACACTATTAGAACATACTTCATATTTTATTTGTTATCATTGTGTAGAAACTCTTTTTGTATTTTATTTATTTGGAATTTATAATTTTACTTGCAAAATACTATGCTCAGTGAGTACAGTAAAGACTATTAATTCATTCATAGGCTGTACACTTTGTGAAGCACCTTTTCCAAAAGATGAGTGCAGCTTTAATATAGTTCATTGTCTCTTATATGAACGATCTCTTCAACATACACATTCACTTTTGTTTACCAAGGTCATAGTGGTAGAAGAGACATGGAGGAGGAGGAGGAGGAGGGAGGAGGAGGAGGAGGAGGAGGAGGAGGAGGAGGAGGAAAAATCTAAACATCCTTGGATGAGGTAGAAAACCAAAAGCTTCTTTGCCATAAGAAATTATCTTGGAGTACTTGGATGACAGATTTAAGTGGTGTATCAATCTTTTAATTTTTTTATTCCTTATAGGACTTATGAGCTGATAGTAAGGACTTGTATATGACAGGGGTCCCTTGTGAATTCTTTCAATTTCATATATTCTGTTGAACATTGGAGAATGAGAAATTTAATCTTGGGGAATTTCCATCTTGTTACGTGATAAAAGCTTGATACAGCTCAGCTCCTACAGGATTGCCATAGAAACACTTGAAAGTATTTTGTTCTTCTCAGAGGAACATCTCCAGCTCATGAAAGGCAATTATAGCTACTGATCTTGTCCCCAACACATTTCCTTTGGTTTAGTCATGCTGCTATATCCACAGGAAGTTCTTTGCACTAGTAGCTTTGCTTTTCTGAACATGCTGTGCTGCAAAATATTGCAGCCTAATCTGCATTTAATTATTAAGAACAGCCCAGCTGAACTCTGCCATAGACTTGGCTGAAACTTTAATGGAATACATAATAAAGGCCTGGACATTGGCATTATACTTTAGAAGGGCCACACAACTATAGCAACTCTATTCCTAAAGACCCCAGTGGAAGGAATTGTCTCATCATGTTTTCCTTTGGGATCAAATTGAAGAAGCCGGGCAGAATGGAGGAGAGGCCATTCCCAAATATCCCCTAGCATCTCATTACAAAATAACTGTAAGAACACCATATTACACCAACAAAAGCTTCACCAGCATTCTCCTCCCCCCCAAAAAACGATATTCTAAATCAATTATGTCATCAAATAGAAGAAAAAATGGTTGGAAAAAATAGGATTTTTTTTTCTCCAGCACCATTAAAACCAGAATTATTTTTAAATTATTTTGAAACTATTGTTGGAAGAAAAATCAGGTACAGTTCCAAGCCGGGAATGGAGGCTGCTTAAGAAGAAGGTCTGTTTATTGATGAGCAGAACCATCAACAGCATGCAGTTCTGGGACAGTTGACTAATTGATTTGATGAGTACAAGGATTTTTATACAGTTTACAGCATTTTGTAATTTGAAGGCTTGCTTTGTGTGCTTTATATTAGATTTGTCTAGTTTCACAAAGGCTAGCAATGGGTCTAAAAGAGTGACTTCCTTGGGTTTTAATCCTGTCAAACAAATGTAATTATTTTTATCCCCTTATCTTTGTTGTTGTTAGTTGCGAAGTCGTGTCCGACCCATCGCGACCCCATGGACAACGTTCCTCCAGGCCTTCCTGTCCTCTACCATCTTCTGGAGTCCATTTAAGCTCACGCCTACTGCTTCAGTGACTCCCATCCAGCCACCTCATTCTCTGTTGTCCCTTCTTCTATTGCCCTCAATCTTTCCCAGCATTAGGCTCTTCTCAGTGAGTCCTTCCTTCTCATTAGGTGGCCAAAGTACTGAGTTTCAACTTCAGTATCTGGCCTTCTAAGGAGCAGTCAGGTTGATCTCCTCTAGGACTGACCGGTTTGATCGCCTTGCAGTCCAAGGGACTCGCAGGAGTCTTCTCCAGCACCATAGTTCAAAGGCCTCAATTCTTTGCGTTCAGCCTTTCTTATGGTCCAACTTTCACAGCCATACATTGCAACTGGGAAAACCATGGCCTTGACTATATGTACTTTTGTTGGCAGGGTGATGTCTCTGCTTTTTAGTATGCTGTCTAAATTTGCCATAGCTTTCCTCCCCAGGAGCAAGCATCTTTTAATTTCTTGGCTGCAGTCCCCATCTGTGGTGATCTTAGAGCCCAGGAAGATATCTTATCTTTAGTCTCTCTATTACTTCCATTGAGCTCTCTTTGTGAATCAACAGGCCTGATTCAATGTTTCCACTTTTTGCAATAGCCAGGGGTTTCATGAGTGAAATATTGTTTCTGTATTTCTTTTCCTGAGTTTTATTCTTGTGATTTGGGGGGCATAGTAAAAAGGATTTGGGGGGGTTCCTTTCTTACCACACTATATTTCTATATTGCTGAGCAACTATACCTCTCTGGAAGTTTTCTATTAGATGACAGTAATAATCCTCATTTCCATTTCTCTTAGTGGAAAAACACTGGAAGCAATCTCTTATCATATTGCTGCAACAGTTAAATTAAGGTTGCAAATCACAGTGTGTTGAAAAAATAAGGAGCACCATTTACTCAACAATTACTTTGGAATACACAAAGCACATTCAGGCACTGGGTGGCAGACCCATCCTTGCATATACTTAACTACTCAATCAGATGCAGATTCTCAAAAGCAACAAGAAATAACAGAATGATGATGCTAATAGTGAAACCAGATTCTGCAACAAACCAGATGTCTACTTAGCCTCCACATTTACAGTACATCAACAGCAGCATCGCACCCCTCAATAACTTCACACCCAAGATTAGAGTCATCTTCATGTGGTCTCTTCCCCTAAGGTGAACCATCAGCCCATGATGCTCCTCTACTATAGATTCTATGCAAGACAAGCTAACCAACTTTGCACAAAATAATTGACACAAGTTCGACATCAGGACTCAAATGAAGGATAATGCAATATCACAGTATTTCACCTTCCCAAGAACTACCATTAAAGATTTCTTTTCTTCCAAAATAGTTCCTTTAAGATATTCTATTCTATTCTATTCTATTCTATTCTATTCTATTCTATTCTATTCTATTCTATTCTATTCTATTCTATTCTATTCTATTCTATTATCTTAAAGGAACTATTTTGGAAGAAAAAAAGTTCACCAATACAATTAAGGTGAAGTCAGAATACTTCAAACTATTTCAGGCAATCTCAGAATGTCTTCACAAACACAATTTTTTTAACACATTACAATTGTTCATTGATAAGAAACTTGTAATCTGTCTCACATACATCTGTATAACCACCCAGTCTTCACCCCACCCCTGCTTCATATCATCCCAGTTTAAACCTTGCAAACATTTAGCCACTTCATGCATCTTATGTAGTGATCTATAGCTCATCCAAGTTTATACCTTTTAATAAAATGTGTTTGAAAAGAGGCTATCAGATTCCCAATTTTTGGCTACCGTAACTTATGATGGCTCTCTTCCTTCAATATTTACAATTTGGATGTTGCGGCACACCCTAAATAGTATTAGCCTGACCTTTAAATCTACTGTGGAAATATGTTTGATGGGACCATCTATATTTTGCTCCTTGAGGCTCCTAGAGCGAATACATATGTGAAATAATAAACATTACATTAGGGCCATTTTGGAGTTTAACTTTTATAAAAGCAAAACAAATCCTAAATATGCATGTGCAAAATTTCAGTAATGTGAAACTCATTTTATGTAGTCAGTGCCTTTACCCAGTGAGTGTTATGCTTCCTAAGGGGTTTCATTTCCCTGGCACAATACAGTTTTCAAGATATTTGAGCTGTTAAAGTTCATTGTAAATGTTAAGAAGTGATGGAATATTTTGTAGATATTATGTACCAAAAATATCCTCAGAGGACTTTGAGGGATTCTTCCATTTTGCTATCTGAGTAAAGACTGTTACCTGTTTTTATTTAAACACCAACTAAAGCCTTTACAGGTCATTTTAGAACATATGCTTTTGTGGGTGCTTTCTGCATACGTTTGTCAACTTTACCCCAGAAATTCACATAGTGGACTGCTTTGTGTTTTCAGGGCATCTCAATTCTCAAATAATTTCAGAATCAAGAGAAAAGCAGATTTAACTTTATGGCTTTCTTGTTTTGTGTTTCTGCTCTCTGGTTGTTCACCTTGGCTAATGAAAAACGTGTCTCTGCTGGCTTGCCAGCATATTCTGTGCAGCTGTCCACAAAGAAATTTAAACCACTAGAAGTAAAAAAAAATGGAGTTGATATTTGCATTGATATGCTATTTTTCTCCCTGCTGGAGACAATTTAGAAAAGAAAAAGTGTAGAATACTTACTGAAGCTCTCTATGTGTATGTGTGCATGCGTGTGCACATGCATATTCAAGTCAGTACTGACTTCTGTAAGATGCCTGGACTAGTCCCTGCAGTTTTTCTCGCAAGTTTTCTTTTTTTCAGAAGTGATTTGCCCTTGCCTGCTTTTCAGGTCTAAGAGAGAGTGATTGGCCCATGGTGATCCTACTGGCTTTGAGCCTAAGGCAGGACTAGAATTCACCACCTTCTGGTTTCTAGCTTGGTGCCTACACTATAACAGATTGGCTCTCTCACTGAAGCTAAAGACCATTAATAATAATAAATACATCTGTATCAGATTTTGCATCAAAGATAATGAAAATAATATAAAATATAATAATACTAATACTAATAATAACAAAATATCAAATAACAAAAATAACAAAATATTGTGATTTGCAAATTGAAGTTGTGTGACTAGGGAGGAAGAAATCAACGGTTGTACCAATAGTAATAGAAGCTCTTGGAGCAATACCCAAAGGGCTGCCTAGATACATGGAAATTTTAATTCTTATTAGACCTGAATATCCTGACTTTGCAAAAAAAAACCATCCTACTTGGAACTGCCTATATACTTACTCAGACGCTACCTTAATAACTCTTAGGTCTTTGATTAGGACTTGAACTATTAAGTTTTTACCAGTCCCACACCATGAATTGAATTGAAGATTAAATCTTAAATAATATATAATATAAAAATAATAGCAACAACAACATCCTGCCTGCGCTTAAGGTGCTGGCCCACTGTTCAAAAGAACGAATAATTAAATTTCAGGCCTAACCTAGACTTGATGTATAAACACTGTAAAACTAGATAATCACTAAATAAAATCAAAAACACAAAAACATTTTCAACAATTGCCACCAAAACACTATTTATGCAGTCACCAAAGTCATGTATGCTTTCTTCCCTTGCATGTTTCAGTCTAAATTAGCAAAGGAGTAAAACCATGAGCAACAATGCAGCTTTAGGTAGCCTAGTTACTACCTAATCTACCCTAATCTGACTTAAATGTTTTAAAAGGTTATTTCTATTTTTTTTTAAATAAGTAAAAAGCTTGCACACTGCAAAGCAAGATACTAATCTGTAGCACAATATTTATGTATTGAAATATCTTTGATTAACAGAAATTCTCATAAGAATGATCAGAAAATATAATATAATAAGACAATGCTATCAGATAATGTCTGTCTAAGCACACTCATAGACAGCCATAGACACATGGAAAAGTATTTCAGAAAGTATTAAACATTGCCAATAAACTACATATATATGGTCTGTGGTTCTCCACATCTGCTTCTTCAAATATTCATATGGACAAAATAAATCTAAGCAGCTTTAACTGTTATTTTTCTTTTAACAATACTGTTTGATAATGTAATATAGGAATAGCAGGTTTAATTGTACCCATAGGACAATTTTATTTGGCTTGAGCCCTTCCAATACATAGACCAGGGGTGTCAAACTGCCGGCCCGTGGGCCGGATGCATCAAAAACAAAACTGTGCCCACCCATTACCAGCAATGGCAAAAACATCGTGATACGTCGCGACACATCACATGACATTGCGATTTTGACATCCCTGACATAGACTGTTCTTTAAAAAACAGGGTTTAGTGATAATTTATCAATCATTTGAAAAAACTTGTTATGCAAATATGCATAGTGGAATTGATCATGACTAACTATTTTATTATTATTCCTTTTCCTCTTTCTCCTTTTCTCCTAACTTACCCTGACTTCAAATCTTAAAATCCTGAATTTCAGGTAATTATTTGTAATGTACCAAACTGTTTGAGGGGATCTATCTTTTGATTAGCGAGGGAGGTGATAATGAATTTTCAAGTTTTACAATTTTGTGACAGATGACAGTCTGCAGTAGCAAATCAGAAAATAAAGGAAATAATCAACCAGTTTTTAATTTAAAAATAAAAATATTTCCTTCTAGTTTACACACAAATAATTGTCATCCTCCTAATCAGATACCAAGATGAATATTCAGCTGAGTGAATTTCTGTAGTTTTAAACCTGGATTTAAAAGCAGCAGAATAGAATAATTTTGCCACAAATCTGAACAAAGAAAAACACGGTGTGATCAAATATTACTGGATACACTGCGTTCTCAGTAGGGGCCAAAACCCAGAACTATTGAGTCAGAAGATGACATTTTCTATGAAGTGTCCATGCTAAAACATCACTTTTGACCAAGGAGTCTAGTGTCAAAACAAATTGCCACTCAAAAGAAAGAATTTATCAGTATTAGACTCTTAATTCTCTTGCAAGTCAGTTTTAAAAAATCTTCACAGTTCAAAACTGTTCTGTTCTCGGCATGGAGACGAGGCAGTTTGTGCAAAAAGATGTTCTTTATTTGTGCTTGCACTGAACAGAAGCAAAGGAGAAAAATGGCAACATGCCCTTTTATACTTCCCCTGCAAGGGGATGCTCAACCAATGAATGCAGGCCATTCTCCCGCCTCGCGCATGCGCACGAGGCTGGAGACAGCCTGTCTGGGTCCCGGGCAACTTATGGGCTGCCCGGGTCTATACAACCGGTCCCGGGCAAACACGTGGTCTGCCCGGGCCTCTGCAGTTATCCTGCAGGTTGCCTGTGCCTTGCTGATTGACTCAGCAAGGCTCAGGACACAACACCCCTCCCCCCTAAGTTGGGACAACACTGACACAGCTATACCAGTACCATGTAATATTCGGCACATGCAGCTATATCAGTACCATGTAACATTCAGCAAATGTCACCTGGCAGTTCCCGATACCCTCGGGTAACCTGGTCCCCCGTGGATTCAAATCAACCCACGGTCTTTTAGTTTTGGGTAACAAGTCCCCTCTAGGGACCGCACATACTCTTGCAAGTATTTAGGCGGGGCCTTAATCCGCCCCGATCTTCGCGGATCAAGGTTAGGGCCAGGTGTGCTTACCTGTGGGGGGTTTGTTTTTGGTGCCTGGAGTGCTGACTCGCGGTCTGCGTACAACAAACCAGGACTTTGTCGCCCAGAAGACTCAGGGATTCCCCCTAACTGCTGACTGGCTGGGTCCGCTAAACCCAAACCAGATTTCCTTGGGGGGGTTGAGTTCCCCGAGTTCCTTGGTGGGGTGGAGTTCCCCAAAACCCCTTGGAACTCCCCTTGGGAGCAATGTCTGTCGGGCCCAAGGCCAGCAGTAGGGGTGCCCTGAGTAGCCGATTTACGGCCATTTGCCCTCAACCAGGGACCTCTGCCAGAGTCAGGAGCCGCCTCCATGGCAGAACTCCCTGCTTCTATGCCAGAGTCAGGATCTGCCTATATTGCCAGACCTTCATCTGGGACATTTGGAGACCCCTCTGCTAGGGGAGACTGTGATCCACAATCGTAATTGGGGTCCCCCTCCCCCCCGAGAGCGGAGTCAGGGGAGTGATGCCGGCCCGGCAGCCGCCAACGCAGCTGGTCAATGTGGCGCCGGAGGACACGCCCATCATCCAAGACCACTTCGTAGGACAGCGGCCCCAAAACCTTAGAGATGACAGCAGGTACCCAGGGATGCCCTTGTCCATAGCTCCTAGTCCAGACCGGGTCACCCAGTTGAAGTCTCCTAGGTGCCCGCGGTTGCGACACCTGTGAAGCCACCCGGTCTGGGTGAAGCCTGTCCAGCTTTGTGGTGAGTCTGCGACCCCAGCGGAGTTCAGCTGGGCTCTTTCCAGTGGCTGTGCATGGTGTGGTGCGGTGTGTGAGAAGAAAATCAGCTAACCTGTGATGCCAGGATCCTTGAGTGATTCTCTTTAATGTGTCTTTAGTGGTGCGCACCATGCGTTCAGCCTGACCTTTGGTGGCAGGATGGAAGGGAGCAGATGTGGCGTGCCGGATCATGTTGGCTTGTAGAAATGCCTGAAACTCAGAAGAGGTAAATTGTGGACCATTGTCTGACACTAAAACATCAGGAAGCCCATGGGTAACAGATTCCTCTGAGCACCTGGATGGTCCTGGCAGTAGTAGTAGAGGCCACAGGAACGACCTCTAGCCATTTGGAATGGCTATCCACGAGGAGGAGGAAGAATTGCCCCTGAAAGGGCCCAGCATAATCAATATGAACACGTGACCAAGGAGTGAGTGTCTCCTCCCACCTATGTACAGGGGCCTGGGGCATTTCTGGCCGTGATTGCTGACACACTTGACATCCCTGTACCTGGGCCTCGATGTCCTTATTGAGACCAGGCCACCATAGATGGCTGCACGCAAGCGCCTTCATCCTTACTATTCCCGGATGTCCCTCATGAAGAGAGAGCAAGACTCTAGTCCTCAATGAGGCCGGAATGAGTACTCTGTTTCCCCACAGGATACACCCTTTAAATGTGGACAATTCGTGCTTCCTGCACCAGAAGCTCTGGAATTCAGCACCAGGACACGTGTCAGGTCATCCTGACAACACACATGTCAGCACGTGTGCAAGCGTGCGATCAGTGGCGGTTTCTGCAGCCACATCCCTAGCATTGAGGGGAGATTCTGGTAAGTCCTGAATGGACAGAATATGTACAGCTGGAGCAGGGTCTGCCTCTATTTGCTTAAGAGGTAACCTGCTTAGGCCATCTGCGTGGCCCATCTCAGTGCCTGGTTTGTGAACCAGTGTGTAATCATATGCTGCTAAGAATATGGACCACCTCAGCATCCTAGGAGATATTATCTGGGGAGTTTGTTTGTTGGTTGTGAACAACCCTAGCAAAGGCTTGTGGTCAGTATAGACTGTAAATTTGCGCCCATATAAGAAATCATGGAATTTCTTAATGCCTGAAATTATTGCCAAAGCCTCCCTGTCGATCTGGGCATAATTCCTCTCTGCAGATGAGAGAGTCCTGGAATAATAGGCCACAGGGACCTGTGTTCCATCTTCCTTGAAATGGCTTAGTACTGCTCCTACTCCATAAGGGGATGCATCACATGCGATGCACACTGGCAATTGCTCATTGAAGTGAGCCAGTACAGCATTTGAAGATAATAAGGCTTTGACCTTTGAGAAGGCTTCCTCATGGATGCTTGTCCATGTCCACTGAGCCTGTTTGTCTAAGAGCCTGTGAAGCGGCTCAGCCACAGCAGCTTTGTTTGGCAGAAAGGAATGGTAAAAGTTCAAGAGGCCCAAAAAAGCCTGAAGCTCAGTTTTTGACTGGGGACTAGGGGCCGATTGGATGGCCTTAAATTTGGATTCTGCGGGGTGGATGCCATCTGCATCGATGCGGAACCCCAAGAACTCGGTGGATGGCACACCGATCTGACACTTGTCCTGCTGAAGCTTCAGCCCAGCTTAGCGGAACCTCAACAAGACAGCCCTCAGCCTTTCGGCTAAGTTCCCTGATGATTCTCCTGCAATGAGGATGTCATCAAAATAGGGGCAGACCCCGGGAATCCCTCGGAGCGTTCGCTCCATCACCCCCTGGAATATGCCAGGGGCTACATTTACCCCAAACTGCAGCCTCTTTACTTTAAACGCGCCTCTGTGCGTGACTATGGTCTGGGCTTCAGCAGTCGCCTCGTCAACCGGCAATTGTTGATATGCTTGAGCCAAATCAAGCTTAGCAAAGTTCTTCCCTCCCTTCAGTGAGGCCAGAATGTGGCTCACCACGGGCACAGGATAAGCATGCTGTTGTAATGCCTTATTCAGTATGCACTTGTAGTCCGTGCAAATACGGACTTCCCCATTGGATTTTAAGGGAGTTACTATGGGGGTTTCCCATGGACTAGAATCCACCGGTTCCAGGATGCCCTGTTGGAGCAGTTTGTCCAACTCGGTATCAATCTTGTTTTTTAATGCAAAGGGCACCCTCCTAGGCTTGACCCTTATGGGTGTAATGCTTGGGTCCAATTTTAATGTAATGGGAGGCCCCTTGTACGATCCAAGTTCCGAGCTGAACACATCTGCAAACTCCTTGCAGACACCCGCAAGACTAGCCGTTTGCAGCTGGTTCAGACCAGTCACCTGGATTCCAAGTGCCTCGAACCAGTCGAGTCCAATAAGACTCGTTCTGTCCCCCTCGACAACGACCACATCCAATGCACCCATGAAACCCTTTCGCTGTACTCTGACCGTTGCTTACCCTTTTACTATTACTCTCATGTTTTAAAAATCAGTAAGGACAAGGTTGGAAGGCCTGAGCTTTACTTGAGAGCCACTCCGGAAGCAAATCTTATTGAAGGTGTCCATTGAAATAATGGACAACGCGGAGCCTGTATCCAGCTCCATAGCCAGGGGAACTCCCTGCAACTTCACATCAAGACTGAGCTTCTTCTTGAGGGGCCTATGTGTTCCTGTCTTGAACACCCCCCTCCTAGATGCGCAAAACCCCACCCTGTTTTGGCTGGGGACCTTGGTACCTTTCAGAGGCAATTCTGGGGACCTGTTCTTAGGGCGGCCCATGCAGGCCGATGCAATGTGGCCTTGCCTTCCGCATGCTCGACAGACGGCGGATCGGAACCGGCAGTCGATCCTCCTGTGGCGTCCTCCACAGCCGAAACATCGAGGGGATGCAGGCGGTGGCCCCCTCCGCTCCGGTCGCCGCTGGAGCTTGTCCACATTGTCCTCCTCGGACTCTTCCCCCGAAGCCTTACGGGCGGCCTCCTGGTGAATCAGGACGGTCTCTGGATGACTCTTCGACGACCGCAAGGCCTTCACGGCGCCGCCGGCTGCTTCTCCTGCTGCGATCTCTCTGAGAGCATCTTGGAAGGTGACGTCCGTCCTCGCAAACAGTTTCTGCTGTACTTCGCGGCTTCGCAGCCCGCACACCAGTCTATCTCGGAGCCTTTCCTCCAAGTCGTGAAACACGCAAGGGCGCACGGCCTGTCTCAGGGCCGCGACGAACTCTGCAGCCAATTCGCCTGGCCATTGGTCTCTCTGTTCGAATTTATGCCTCCACGCAATGATCGAGAGCTTGGGCTCGAAATGCTCTCGCAGCATCTTTTTTAAATCGGCATATGCGATTGAATCTAAGGCAGCTGGTGCGACAAGATTCTCTGCTATTTCAAATGTCTCTTGTCCGCACACACAAAGCAAGGTAGCCGCTTTTAGGCCGTCTTCCTGGATCTTGTTTACTCGACAGTAATTTTCAACGCGAACTGCATACGAGCTCCAGCGTTCAGGATGCGCGATGTCAAATTCGCCCAGACTGCCCAGCTTGGACATCTTCAACTCAATGGCCTCGTCCACGCCTCTCACCATCAGGAATCAAGAACGGGTCCGACGAAGCCAAGCCCGCCTCCAGCATATGTATGCTGGCAGGCGGCTGCTCCTCCTGGACACCGCGCTTCTTCCTGGCCTGGGTGAGTAGGCCTACTTCAGTTCTTCGGGATTCCCCATGACGCTTCCCACCTTCGTCGCCAATGTTCTGTTCTCGACACAGGCATGGAGACGAGGCAGTTTGTGCAAAAAGATGTTCTTTATTTGTGCTTGCACTGAACAGAAGCAAAGGAGAAAAATGGCAACATGCCCTTTTATACTTCCCCTGCAAGGGGATGCTCAACCAATGAATGCAGGCCAGTCTCCCGCCTCGCGCATGCGCACGAGGCTGGAGACAGCCTGTCTGGGTCCCGGGCAACTTATGGGCTGCCCGGGTCTATACAACTGGTCCCGGGCAAACACATGGTCTGCCCGGGCCTCTGCAGTTATCCTGCAGGTTGCCTGTGCCTTGCTGATTGACTCAGCAAGGCTCAGGACACAACAAAAACCATTATGATGGATTATAACTATAAAAATAATAAGTTCCATGCAGCCTGTTGGGGGATTTTGCTGACTCCTTCTCACAATCAGTAGTACTCTAGATATTAGCATGTTTATTGATAACAATAATCATATTCTGAAGAAACATAAAATTCCCTAACTTCTAAAGGTCATTGGACCCCAAAGCTGTAGTTGGACTTGGAGGTTCCTGATTATTCTTGAGTGTGTTTTATGCCTTGTACTGTATTGATGTTATTAATGTTTCTTGCTTTTTATTTATGTGAACTACTAAAGGGAAATTTATAGATATAAAAGCTACCAAAAAGGGCATCACTTAAGATGATAAAAGTCTTAAATACTTTCAGTCAGTTATTTTATTGTTTTATGGATCACTTTATAATACAACTCTATTTATAACCCTTTCTAATTACTGGTATTCCTTTTTGAATCACTCTCCTGTTGAAAATTCAGAAGTCATATTTCTTCATGTTCAAAGGAAAGTTAAAAAAACCCCAACATTTTCCATCATGCCTTCAGTAAACAGGGTAAGCATGTTATTTCTTTATTGTGACTTTTTGTGCTCACCGTCCTGCTATAGCATCTCTTTGCTGCTTACTTCATTTCTTGTTTATTGCTTTCTATATCTATTTTAAAATGGGTATGGTATTTAGGATTGTACAGTGCTTTAGATTTGAATGCAGAAAGGTGTTTTGGTGGTTAAGTGGCTGCACATGTAGAACCTGTTGGCAACTCTTTTAAGCAGCCATGTCTTCTTCTAGGGGCACATGCCTGCTGCAGAGAAAAAAACTGTGCAATCCAGAGATGCAGATGTTACCCTGTCTTGTGAATAATTTCATTTTTATTATAAAACTAGCTGAAGAGCACTGTCCATTAAAAAGCAATCCATAAAAATAGTACATAAAATTAATTTGAATATGCACAGTTTGATATCCGAAGCTGGAGAGGTAATTCTTTCCAGATAATTGTGCCAAGTTAGTTTCTGGGGACTAAAATCCCCCCCCCTATATTTATTTTTAAATTTATTATGGCCACCCACTCCAAAAGACTCTGGGCTATCTGCTAGTTCCTTGAAAACAAAACCTTTTATATTATTTGGCCCAAAGCAGTAAGTTAATTCTGTCCCCAATAAAGAGGGGACAGAACACATGCTCTGGAATGTTGTTTCAGGAGCAATGGTTGTAGATCCAGCTGCTAACACTGATATCTATAACATTCCTGTGTTTGTTTTGTCATACTTTGCCTCATTGCAGGGCCGGCCTTGCATATAATCTTTTTCTCTTCTATTCTTCTTGTTTGAATTGGGACTGGGAAAACTATGGAATATTCATTCATCCATTTCACGTCTTCTTAATTTAAAACAAGCCCCTATTATAGTTTGTTCTGAGGAAACTAAAATATTTATTAGGATGGTAAAACATGAATGTTATCCCCTTTGGCTCCTTACTTCAAGTGTTGGAGATGATCCAGTTTGTTTTAGCACTTAAATATCCTTTCCAGATTCATAGAGAGATAAAGAGACTACTTGAGAGATAAAGAAATGGCCAAAGGAAAACAGCATGGTTCTCCATCTGATATGCAAGACTGTCACTTGTATATTTGTGCTGATAGACTGATTTAACTGGATTATTTTCAGACTGAATCACCCTATAGTACTTTTGCACAGCCCCACTATTAATGCAAGTTTAGCCTTTAAAATTTGATTTAACAGCAAGCCAAACCACTATTACTAATAAGCAAGCTTCACTGAACACAATAAACATGCATACATTTGAAAGGATAATTCAGCCATTCTGTTTAAGTTTACATTATATAAATTCCTCCCAGTCATAATCAGCTGAAGGATCGGCAAGTATTCTTGCACATTTTAAATATGGATAACTCTATAACACTGTCACTCTTTACCGTATCTGAGAACCAAAACTGCAGCACCACTGCTACTCTGTACCTCTTCAAGTCAGTAAATTTACCCATAGTTGTATGCTGCAGTGCAAATTCTTCACCTCCCCTTGCATTCCCCTGAGAGTTGCTGGCCCAATTCAGATGGTCTCTTTCTTGGAATCATTATCAGGGAACAGGATTTGGGGAACGTGACCTGGACTCATTTTTGCAATGCGTTCTCAGGAGGCACAACAAGAGACATTTTCTGAGAGGCACATAGATATGAAGGACACTTACAGCAATTACAAAATAAAACAAAGGGCACATGGCAGTAAAGTGGATTTTTTAAAAAAGGGATGCTTGCAAAACAGCCACTGGGTATTTGTAATGCTGCCAGAAACTTAGTTATAAAAGGGAACATTTCTATAAAAATCAGTAGAGTTCATGACCATTATGTCCATGCAAGACCTCGTGTGGCTTCCCACCTCCTAATACTTCACAAACACGGCAGCTAGAGTAGGTGAAATAATTACATACCTCTCTGCTACCACCATAGTACTGCCATGAGCATGTATCTATTTCTTCATTCATTTCTTTATATGATTTATCTCCTGCCTCAATCCAAATCTTCTCAATCCCACCAAGGGTACAAGATAGAATCTTAATGCCATTGGCATTACTGTCATATAGTCAATATGCTGACTCTGACCTGTTTTGGAACTGATTATCATAATCTATCCTTATTTAAAAGTAATAGTGGGAACTCCCATTGTCAGAGAAATATGGACCCTTAAAGTAAATTCTTGCTAGAGAACTTCAAGGTTCTTTGAGAGGCTTTGGAAACAAAGGGAATAGGATTCATTCAATCCAAGGATAAGAGGTGGAATAATTGGTTCAATCTTTTGATAAAGACACAAAATCTTTATGTAGAAAAATCTCTATTAAACCATAGACTTTGGGTCTAATCCAGTATTTTTCAATCTTAGCAACTTTAAGACGTGGAGAATGAGGAATTTTGGTAGTTGAAGTCCACACATCTTAAAGTTGTCAAGTTTGAGAAACACTGGTCTAATCTCACCAGACATCACAGTTCTACAGTGCCTGTCCAACATATAAATAATAATGCCTTTCCCCATTTTTAAAAAATTGAATGAGCACCAGATTTTTATTTTAATTCAGAAGATTCTTAAAATATATAAAATGGAAAACAGAAATTTTTCTTTTAGGTTTGATGAACAAAGACTTTGAAAGAAAATTTGGAACTTTGTGATTATATATGTTAACAGTGGCAAGAATTTTATATGGACAAAGCTGGAAAGACACACTAATTCTAGCAAGAGCCAGTTTGGTTTAGTGGTTAAGGTAGCAGGTTAGAAAGCAGGAGGCTATGTCTATCTTAGCTATGAAAACCACTTGGGTAACTTTGGGATAGTCATTCTCTCTCCTCCTGACCCACCTCACAGGATTATTGTTGTGGGGAAAATAGGACAAGGAGCTGTGTTGCTTATGTTCATCACCTGGGGTTATTTGTAAAAATAATAAACATGGGATACAAATGAATAAATTCCCACAATGAAAGAGTGGATGGTAAAGAAGATGGAGTTAGCAGAGGTGGCAAAATTGACTGTTTTAATTAAAGAAAAGTATTTATCTAGTTTTGTTTCTACTTAGAAAATGCTTCTGGAGTTTTTGCTTTAAGTTTAAAGTTTTGACTTTAAGTTTTGATTATTAGAATGATTTTGTAATGATAGAAATATCTTGAAATGTTGTAAAATGTAAAGCAAAAAATTGAGGTTTTTTTTTTTCATTCTTCTGCACTGAAGAAAGTTGAAGTCATCACTTTTTTCTGTCTCTCATTGCACTTTTTCTTTCTCTCATTTTTCTAACTTTTGTTTTTATATATATATATATATATATATATATATATATATATATATATATATATATATATATATATATATATATATATGTGTGTTTTCTGAGGTTTTCACGGGTGTTTGTATGTAGGTCTTTGGTAATTCGAGTTTTCTCCCGCGTAAAATTGAAAGTGTCTTGGCGACGTTTCGACGAAGTCCCATTCGTCATCTTCAGGCTGGTGTCTTCGGCTTCGTGCTTCTAGGAGCAATGTGTGATCGCGGCTGTTTCTTCCTTTTAACTGCCAGTGGAGGTATGAACTGATTGGATGGGAGCTTGGCTGTGTTCTGATTGGGTGGAGGTGTGTTCTGATTGGTTAGGGGCTTGGCTGTGCTCTGATTGGATGGGGGGTTGGCTGTGCTCTGATTGGCGGGGTGTGTGCTCTGCTTGGGTGGGGGCCCTGTTGTGCTCAGATTAGTCTGAGTGGCAGGGGGATTTGATATGGAGAGCTGCATTGCTGTTGTTTGGCTTCGCGTTCGTGGTCGTGCCACATCTTCAAGGTGGGTGTCAGTTTGCTTCACGTATGAAATGGAGGGGTTTAAGATGGCCAATGATGCAGCTGTGGTCTGGTTTCTGGTCCGCGGTCATGCCTCATCATCGGTGCAGGTTTGAGTCTGCTTTTTGCGTGGATGTGTGGTGGTGACATCATGTGTGGTCTTCGTGAGTGTGGGTCCAGTGTTGCTCCTTGTGCTAGGGATTCGTCTGTCAATAAGGCTGGGTTTCCAAATGGCTGGTAGGCGGGAGGTATCATCTCGTTTATTCATGCTGTGTGGGCGTTTTTCTATCTCGATGGCTTCTCTGATTATTCAGTTGTTAAAGTGTTCAGTTTTGGCAATAGTTCTGGTATTTTTAAAGTCAATTTTATGTCCTGTGGCTTTGAGGTGTTGGACCAGGGAGGAAGTTGGTTCCTCTTTTCTGACTGAGTTCTTGTGTTCTTCAATGCGTGCACTTATTCTTCTGTTGGTTTGTCCGATGTATGTGGTGGGGCAGGCGGTACATGGGATTTCATATACTCCTTGATTTTCTAACTCAATTTTGTCCTTGGGGTTTCTTAGGATGGTGGATATTTTTCGGTTTGTGCAGAATGCTGTCTTGATGTTGTGTTTGTGGAGGATCTTGCTGATTTTGTCTGTGGTGCCTTTTATGTATGGGAGGAGGGCTTTGCTGTTTTCTTGTTCTATGTCTTGGATTTTAGTGGGGGTTTCTTTTTGGATTAAGTTGGTAATCTTATTTCTTTGGAATCCGTTGGATGTTAGTACATTAGTGAGAGTGTGTAGTTCGGTTTTTAGGTGTTGTTCGTCAGCTAAGCGTTTTGTTCTCGAGATGAGTGTCTTGGCTACGGAATTGATCTGTGCTGGGGTGGTGGTGTGAGAGTGCGTGCAGATAGCGGTTTGTGTGTGTTTTCTTCTGGTAGATGGTGTGTCCTAGGGAGCCATTGGATTTCTTGTAGACTAAGACATCCAGGAAGGGAAGTTGCTTGTTAGCTTCTGTTTCCATGGTGAACTGTATTTTGGGGTGTAGGCTGTTGAGGTGTGTGAGGAAGTTGTCTAGTTTTTCTTTCCCATGTGGCCAGATTATGAAGGTGTCGTCTACGTATCTGAGCCAGAGTTTGGGTTTATGATCCGACTTTTCTAGAGCTTGGGTTTCAAAGTGTTCCATGTAGAGGTTTGCAATGACAGGTGAGAGTGGTGACCCCATGGGTGCTCCTTCTATTTGTTTGTATTTTTGTCCGTTATAGATGAAGTATGTGTTGGATAGGCATCATTGGCCAACTTAAACCCCTCCATTCCATACGTGAAGCAAACTGACACCCACCTTGAAGATGTGGCACGACCACGAACGCGAAGCCAAACAACAGCAATGCAGCTCTCCATCTCAAATCCCCCTGCAACTCAGACTAATCTGAGCACAACAGGGCCCCCACCCAAGCAGAGCACACACCCCGCCAATCAGAGCACAGCCAACCCCCCATCCAATCAGAGCACAGCCAAGCCCCTAACCAATCAGAACACACCTCCACCCAATCAGAACACAGCCAAGCTCCCATCCAATCAGTTCATACCTCCACTGGCAGTTAAAAGGAAGAAACAGCTGCGATCACACATTGCTCCTAGAAGCACGAAGCTGAAGAGACACCAGCCTGAAGATGACGAATGAGACTTCGTCGAAACGTCGCCAAGACACTTTCAATTTTACGCGGGAGAAAACCCGAATTACCAAAGACCTACATATATATATATATATATATATATACACACATATACATATACATATACATATACATACATACATACATATATATACACACATATACATATACATATACATATACATATACATACATACATACATATATATATATATATAGGTCTTTGGTAATTCGGGTTTTCTCCCGCGTAAAATTGGAAGTGTCTTGGCGACGTTTCGACGAAGTCTCATTCGTCATCTTCAGGCTGGTGTCTTCGGCCTCGTGCTTCTAGGAGCAATGTGTGATTGCAGCTGTTTCTTCCTTTTAACTGCCAGTGGGGGTATGAACTGATTGGGTGGGAGCTTGGCTGTGTTCTGATTGGGTGGAGGTGTGTTCTGATTGGTTAGGGGCTTGGCTGTGCTCTGATTGGATGGGGGGTTGGCTGTGCTCTGATTGGATGGGGGTGTGTTCTGTTTGGGTGGGGGCTTTGTTGTGCTCGGATTAGTCTGAGTTGCAGCGGGATTTGAGATGGAGAGCTGCATTGCTGTTGTTTGGCTTCGCGTTCGTGGTCGTGCCATATCATCAAGGTGGGTGTCAGTTTGCTTCATGTATGGATTGGAGGGGTTTGAAATGGCTAATGATGCAGCTGTGGTCTGGTTTCTGGTTTGTGGTCGTGCCTCATCATCGGTGTGGGTTTGGGTTTGCTTTTTGCGTGGATGTGTGGTGGTGACATCCTGTGTGGTTTTCGCGAGTGTGGGTCTAGTGTCATTCTTTGTGTTAGGGACTCGTTTGTCAATAAGGGTGGGTTTCCAAATGGCTGGTAGGCGGGAGGTATCATCTCGTTTATTGAAACTTAATGAAACTTAATAAAATTTATTGTAGAAAAAACTGAATGAGCAGCCATATCAATTTATAAATCTCAGTGCTCCATCTACAAAACATTAATCTTTAAGATTGTCCTAACAGCTTCATTTTGGCAGTGGTCAGTTTTCTTTTAGGCTGGTCCTTTGTGCATTAGTTACAGAGCAACTGAGATAATGAGCTCATTTCTATACAGCCGAAAGCTGACTTCAGTGCATTGGCTATACTTCCTTTGCTATGCTTAATTGGCTTCTTTTTCCTGGTGCTTTTTGCTGAAGAAATTGTTTGTTAGACGTTTACAAAATACCACAGTGAAGAAATTACCTCCACTGTGCTTGCATATTGGCTGTTTTGCACCTTGCATGTCATTTTCTGTTGAACGTCAAAGACATGGTTGCATGAAGCATGGTGTGTTGTATGTATTTGTGGTCACATCTGTTAAATACATTTTGCATCATTGTTCAGGATTTTATAACTACAGTATGTTTAATATTTCAGCAGACAATGGACACTCCATGATTTAGTGCTCCTTTCTGGTTCTTCTGTCATGTCATGTCAGCCTTCTTCTGTTGCTGTTTTAACAAAAAACTGTGAAAATATATGTTTCCCTTTATCACCAAACACAACTAAACTATTTAAAGACTTTATTGTAAATAAAGTCAATTTCTCTATTCTAACACTGATATAATTCTACATATAATTCTCATTCATACACATCTAGATTGCCTGGAGAAAAATCAGCATACTTTCCAGCATAAATATCTCAATTATAGCAGGGCTTTAAAGTTTGTGAACCCTTTTGCTAGAGACAAATATGCAGTTTTGGATTATTTTTCTCAATAAATAAATGAATAAGTATAATTTTTATGAGTCATTTGTATAGTCCTGAACTAGTTTCAGGGCTTGTATAAAGAACACGTCTCATTTTAGGCCATATTGATGCAGAAATATTAAAAATTCTAAAAGGTTCATAAACTTTTAAGCATCACTGTAATTTCTCTTTTTAAAATAGTAATTTTTATTAAAAATTACAATTTGCAATAATAAAAACCTAATATAAACTAAAAAAAACAAAAGAATGAAAAGAAAAATAAAAGTTGCAGGAAAGAAAAAAGAAAAATAGGAAAGAAAAAGAAAAGAAAGAAAAATAAGAATATAGTAAAGAAAATGAAAGGAATCTGCCACCTCCTTCACAATAAGTGTAAATGATTTTAGTAACTTATCACATTCTCCTAAACTTCTTCCCATATCCCATCTCTCAACTATAAACAAACGCATAAAATCATTTCATTCCTGATATCACCAGAGGTCTATTAAGTATTACCAGAGAGAACAACATATTTTAACCTTGATCAAACGAAGCAACATAATATTCCTTCCTTTGAATTTTAACAATCTTCATCTTTAGACCCTTCAAATAATGTCCTAGAACTTTTTTTCCTTTGGTCCTTCTTACAAAATCTTTTGGAGCATTAACAAGCCTCTTTTGTAAATCCAATATAGGTGTGTTATCCAGGTCACTCTCTTGGTTTATTATTTGTATATCCCTTTTAATTATTAAGACATCACCAGTTTCTTTTGTACGCCTAGTGTAACATTTTTCATGTTATCTGGTACCAGCCATTTTTAAATTCACTTTCAGATCACTATCAATTATGTCAGGTAATACTTGTCCCTCTTCATAGCATCTTTTAAACGCAATCCACCTATAGAGGCCAATATTCTTAAAATTAACTTCTGGGTCCATTGTTCAACAATATCTTTCAGCATGTCCAATGTTAAATTATTCATTCTGTATTAATAAGTATTAATGTTCTTCTTTAACTGTAATCTTACTTCCTTCTAGTTCCCTCTAGTTTCCATTTTTAAAAGTCTTATTTTATTATTTCTTTTTAAGAATTCAAAACAAAAGCATTTTCCCACTGGAAGTATTCTTTATAATTAATTTCAAAATCTTATTTCAAATTTATCTGGACTTCTAGTCAATTTGTAGTATTCTAAAATCAAACTTTTAATCATACTTTGACTGCTTATTCCCCCCATTTTTAAAAAAATCTTAAACTTATTCTTTAAACTATTTTCACTAAGAATTGAAGGAAACTCATCTGTTGCTGTAAAAGAACCTGTCAACCCAAAGGTTCTTAATAGCTTTAAAGCACTTAACAAGCAATTTCTGAAATTGATTAGAATCCAATGTCCTTTTAAAGATGCTAACTGCAATTTCCGCAAAATGGCTGTTCTCTTATCTCTCAGAGCTCTAAATCCAGACCCTAGCAAGAAGCAACTGTCTGGAGCACTCGTGGGTGATCTCAAGTCCTCCCTTTGTCTGGAGAGGAATTACAAAGAGCCAGTCTACTCGCTGGCTCTTCATTCCACTTGAATTCATCAATTCCACTTTTAGTGGAACCATCTTCAGTTCACAATTTCTTCCCTAGAAGACAGCATCATTGTAATTTTCCAAACCAATCAGAACATATTAGACTATCTTATTAGTCCAACCAGAATGCAGCTCATTCTTTCGATTATGACCTCTGCTTGCTAGAGGCCTTTGATCTCAAATTTGCTTTTAGCCTGTTCAAGTTGAATTATTGCAGGAATGCACTGCCTGAGTTTCCAGGCCCCAAAGTTGCTCTTCTGGTCTGCTTGATCCTTTGCACTGCTTCATCTCTGCCTCATCTGTGACCATATCTATCATCTTTCCACTGTCATCTGTTTATATCCAGATTGTCCTCCACATTTACTTTATGTAGGTCAAATCTAAAACATAAAAGGATGCAGGAAGCAGATTACCCAGGCCTAATTATTCGTAATCTGAAGCACAAATTCATTTTGCTGACATATGTATGATTTGCAATCAAGTCTTTATACTGTGTGTTGCAGCTGCTTAACAGTAATTCCCTCTACATGGGAAATCTTTAGAGATGCAGGCTTGGGGAGATTGGAGAGATCACTATTAAGATATTTTTCAGCCTTTCCATATAGTTTGCAAGATGCTGGTGGAAGTGAGAACCCCCACATGCAGCTTTATTGTTGAAATCTGCCCCTCTTGATTAACTGAAGCTTTCTTAAAATTATCTACCATTTTTCTTGTTACCTGTTCTGATTCCATATGCCAGTGTTCTCCAACCTGATTTAGCATACTTAATTTAATTTTCTATTTGTTTATGTATTTATTTATTTCTATGTACCTTAAAAACTATGTTAACAGCCCTATAATTTCACATTTTCAAAAATATATGGTGATGGATATTTAAGATGCTCAGAATTTGCAAACATCAATTCCTTCTCTGTGAATTTTAAAAATCTGCATCTGGTCTGCTCTCTATGTTACTCTGATTCCCTCTATCTGGATCTGGTGCCCATGAGGGCAATAATAGTGTCTGTGTTTGCACAGATCAAAGCCAGAGCAATTTACTGCACTAGGCACTACAACCTTTGTATTCTAAAATATTACAAATTACTATCTGATCCATTAATTAGGAGCAGGATGCTGAAGCATCTTTTGACAGCAGTGATAGCCATGGTTAACAACTATTCAGAAAACATTCAGAAATTATTGTGATGACATTTGTTCAAAGCACCACCATACTGTCCATGCTGCAGAACATAAGCTGTATCATGAGACCACATGGTAACCAATTGATCCTGCTGCCCCAGCTTCAGTTTATAATCCTAAAGATACTTGTTGTTTGTTTGGGTAAGAATAGCAAAAGCCAGGCAGAGCAGTTAGCCATGTCTAAGATATTGTTTTTTTCCAAAGATGGTGTCTGCAGGCATTTTGACTCCTGTCTCAGTTGCTACTATGTTATATTTATTTATAAATTAAAAAGTGCTTAGCCAGGTAATCTCAAGGGGAAAAAAAGATACACTGAATCTTCATGCTGCTTTTTAAAAAAGGAAATATTGTCCTGAGATAGATAGGAAGTTTACCATTAACAGCAACATAATCATCCGTCCAGAGTTTAAAAAAAAAAGGTGTCCTGTCTTATAGTAAATATTTAATTATACCCATTATAGTATATTCCCAACATTTTCCACAGTGGACACATGAAAACCTTTGTTTTGTCTAGAAAATAAAACTCATTTCTATACAATATAGCCATAATGGAGAATTGAGAGATGACATGTTTATGGTTGATAAGATCATCAAAATTATGAATGTTTATGCTCTCCAGTATTATGTAAGTTACAACAACTAACACAGGCAAGATTGCAGTTGACATTTCACAATATCACTATTATGGTTTATCTTTCTATATGTATCCCACTCCATATTAGTGAATATAAGATAATTGCCAAAGGTTGCAGCAAAATAGAGTAGATGCTGTTTTATACTCCAGATCTTAGATTATCTCTAAATATGCTTTTTGGCCCATATATTTTTGTGTGCTCTGTGAGTGTGTGTGTGTGTGTATAGTGCATACATACACTATATATCTATAGTGTATGTGTGTGTGTTATATATATACACACATACACACACACACACTCACAGAGAGAGAGAGAGAGAGAGAGAGAGAGAGAGAGAGAGAGAGAGAGAGAGAGAGAGAGAGAGAGAGAGAGAGAGCCCTCCCTATAATCTTTCCACTCCCCATCATCTTGTCAGAGCTGAAGAAGCTTCTTGGATGAGAAGCGAAGTATCTTCAAAGAAAAACAAGGAAGTCCAGTTGCCTCCTGAAAAAGCACCTTTGGGACAACCATATCTGGATGACTGAGAATCTCCATAGACATTTAGCTATGCACTTTGGGATGAACACTCTTCGAATGGTGCAAGAGTATGAACGGATTTCCAGAAAACATGGCAGACTACAGGAACCATTTGTGCTTCAGTTTGAGATTCAAACAACATAGACTCATCCCCAACAGCCTGCGCCTGTCTTCAACAGTGAAGGGACACAGGGTAGAAAACATCCTGCAGCCAAGAAAGCTCCACATACATTTGTACTACTCAGTTGACCCTGAGGACACAGGTAAACCTCCAAATGGCCCCAACGACTCCCTAAAAGAATGCAAATGACCAGCTGTCTGCAAGCAATATAAATCCTTCTACTCTCCACCATCTAGTAGTCAGAGCTGAAGAAGTTCTTTGGATGAGAAACGAAACGTCTTCAAAGAAAAACAAGAAAGTCCAGTTGCCTCCTGAAAAAGCACCTTTGGAACCCTCCCTATAGAATATAGTGAATGTTTGTTATGATTTTTATGTTCACTTTTTCAACATATTTTAGCCATATCATAATCCCACTTTTTAAAAAGAGATGCACTAAAGTCATTTACTAAAATTCTGTAGAGCATTGGATTCAGTTATAAACTGATACTTCAAAGCACTTGGGGAGGAAGGGATGTAATGCCACATTTCTGCAACTCTTTGAAGGCTCTCTTTGGAAAAGATGCAGCTGCTTTAAAGAGCTACAGACAGGTACTATGTTTGTACCTTCACACTAAATATTGCTTTAGAGAGTTCTAGTTCAGCAGTATGTGGAGAATCATCCACCTTGGCATTTCAGATAAACGGAAAGAAATATATTGCAAGTACTAGAGAACTGTTTAAGTAGTATAATCTTTGTTTCCACTGGCAAACTAACATATTTTAATTTGTTGTTTTAAGGTCAAATATAATAGAGAATGTTTTCTACATCTCCCAATATTCCCGCCCCCCCCCCATTCCAGGAGATATAATGTATGCCTGGACATATTTTTTGGGATCCACTCTCTTTTTAAATAATTTAGATAAGTACATTCATTCACAAGGTTCATGGTCAAAGGAGTTCATGTGTGTGCCTCTCTTTTGCCACTATTTCAGTATGAATGTGCTCTAGCATAAGGGTCAAACTAAATCTTATTTGAGTATGGCCATGAAGGCTGAAACAGATAAGGTCAAAGCAGAGAGACTGAAACCAGGCAAGGCTATTATCAAAGCATGGTGCAGATACAGATGCCCTCCATATCTGAGGCCAAAAAAACCAAAGCAAAAACAAATGGCAAAGAGAGGGAAAGAAAGAGAGATGTAAGATTAAACTGTGAGATGTTATAAACAGAAGACTTGATTACTTGATTCTACAATAAAACCAACTTTCTGAGCCTTACCCTTGAGTGTTCTGAGGGGAGATTTATTGACATCCTTGTTGACAGGTCTGATCAATTACATTTACTCCCAGTGATATGGGAGGGGAAACGTACCCAAGACTTTATCATTAAAATCATGGCTACTTATGTTTTCCCCCAAAATCCTCTTGACCATAGATCAGGTTGCCAGCAACATGCTCCTGTATCAATATGATTTATTCATCTATGTAAGATCTGAAGAGTTTCCTACAAGCTAATCTAATGCAGGATATATGCCAGCTCTTGACAGAAGGAGCTGCAAAATAGGTCACCCCCTTTGGCTGCAGAACAGCCCAGATCTGGGGAACTTCACCAATTTTGTGGCACTTCTGGGAGCTAATTTTGATGAGCTCAACAAATAGATGACCATCAACTATTAGATGCATCCCTTGTAAGACAGTAAATACTCAGTACGAGTGTATGTTGATTATTTCCAAATATTAATTCAAGGGTGTTGGCTGGAATAAAAAAGCATTAAATGTTTAGTTTAAAGGACTATCAGACAAAATACAGGTAGGTCATAATTAGTGTGAATGGTACAAAATTTGATTTAGTGCAATTTATAAAATCATACTGAATTGCGTTTAATGCTAACCAGAATTCAGTTAGCATGAGGTTAGCACATGTATGATTGAGGCTAGCACATGCACAGTTGTCAGTGGTCTAAAACACAGTTCAGTTTAAAATACTAATAATTGTGAAAAATAGAGAAAAGGAAGGTTCCATTCAAAGAAAGTTAAAAAGAGGCATATTTTGAAGAATGAGGAAGAATGCAGGAATGAAGAATGCAAAGCATATAATGTATGGTTTGAATATGGGTTTATCTTCTTTTATTATTATGCAGGTAGTCTTCTACTTAAAGCCATAATTGACACAATTACAGTTGTAAATGGTATCAGTTGTTAAGTAGGTCACCACATGACTGAGCTCAATTTTACAACCCCCTTTTGTTGTGGTTGTTAAGCAAATGCAGCAGTTGCTAAGCTAATGCATAGTCATTAAACAGACCCATTGTTCACTATGGGTGTTTTTGGCTGGACACCAGAAGTAAACATTGATTTCTGGCAAAAACATTATAAACTGCAGTCACATAATTGTGGGATGCTACAAATGACCATAAACATGGGCAAGTTGTCGAGCACCCAAAATGTCTTCATATGACCTGGTAGGAGGGCAGTAGATGTCTAAATTTTAAATCCAGGTTATACTGTAAGTACTTTTTTTTTGGGGGGGGGGGGTTCATCATAATTCTGAATAGTCACTAAGCAATCAGTCATAAGTTGAGGATTATCTGTATGCTATTTCATTAATAAACATGCACAAATTTAAGTTTATAAATTTGAATTGTCTATTTCTGTGGAACTGGAATCAATTAACCTATTTTGCATAGAAATATCACTTTGAACACCATAAATTTGAATAATGTGACCATTTCATGGGATATATTAACCACACTAATTAAGACCTACCTGTATGATACAAGAACATTAGAGCACTGAGAGACTTTATATTACAGTAATCCAACTCTGCTTGGGGATTGATGAAAGATTTGAAAAACTGTTGCAGAGTTCAGGGGAAGGGAAGATGTTTTCTTTCATTCCCTCCTCCCTGCTTTCTGTTCATGAATCAGATGCAAGGGAGATGGGCGGTTAAGAAATAGAAGTATAAATAAATAGATGAGGCTAGCAGAGCTCCACCCTCTGTCTGAGAAAAGCTGCCTCAATGCATATAAAATCTAGGTATATACTGTGGGAAATCTGTGGGGAAGCAGGCATTTTGCAAGTAAATGCCTTAAATGACCCAAATCTGGTATGGTAAAGATAAATCCTTTTTCTTAAGTTGAACTTCAGTACTGATGATCATATTTTCTTGGGAATTCTCTAGACAAGACTCATTTTCTCCACCTAAGCAATCCTGAACAATCACAAGTAAATACTTGCTGCAACAAATGTTACCTTTCTTCCAAAGTACTCACAGTAGCTTGTCTAGAAATTCTTCCATTCTTTTCTATTTAAAAACCCAATGAGAGAAGTTCAACTGAGAGGTAATGCTTAGCCCAAGGTCATCTACAGATGTTCATGGTTGGAGCCAGATTGGAACTCATTCCAAGCTTGTTGGTCCATTACACCTGACAGGTGATAATGTGTAAAAATGACTGGTAGCAATTCCAGTGATTGGAGCAGCTAGAAAATTGTGATGTTGTAGGCCTGGGAAAGGCTATCTTTATTATAGTCTAATTAATGTCAGTATTATTTTTGTTCTAAACTGTAGGGGTATCTAATATGGAAAACACCAAAGAACACCAGATTTTGGCAAAAAAAACAACAACCAGGTCTTTTGCAGAGGAAGTGGCAAAAAAGGAAGGGCAAAAAAAAGTTGCAATGAAATTGAGCCTTTAGACAATAGTACATTTCAAAAATAAAATGGATAAAAATGACAGTAGTTTAATGGATAGGAATCCAAGTAGGAGAAGCTCAGTATGAAAATTCAAAGCACTTCAGGGTACAAAGAAAGATTTTAGGAAGAAATCAATAGACTTTCACTTAGTGCCTAGATTTATGAATGGATTACTATGTGGCAATTAATCAGTCTTCACATTAGCAATCAGTATTCGTAGTGTGTATGCGTTTCCCCACGCCCACCCCCTTAAATAAATAGCTGGCACAGGAAGCTCAAGCCTGTCAGGATTTTCTTTGTACTGTGTGAAGCTGGACAAGGTTGTTATTCTACAGATCAGTACCTCCTAGGAAAATGAATGGGACAGTCAAATAATGCAGCCAAATGTTTGCAGTGTTGATTTGCCTTTAAAAGACATAACAGTGGGGTATGTGGGACAGCTCACCATAGTGCTGAAAAGGTCATCTAGACCCCACAATGATACACAGTTCTTCCCTGATAGATTTGGCCAACAGAGCAATTGCACAAAGTCAAGTTGTAGTAAGACAGTTGCAAACAAACAAAAGAATTTTCATGTAAACAAGTTGACAGAACAAGCAAGTCAGTTCTATGCACTTCTAGTTAAAGGTGAGCTTGCATTGATATTAATGAAACCATTACTCCTAATGCAAATAGCTGTCAGGAGGACCATGACAATGGGGGAAAATGTATTCTTCCTCTTTACCCTCCAAAGTCCAAGATTTTTTTCCCCAGAAGAAACCAACACAAAAACTGCAATAAGATCACAAATTCAGGAAAATAGCTTTGCTGATGATTTTAGCCTTTTCTTGAGTGACATGGAAAAACTGTCTAGCATGGAGTTGAATCTGTGGCATTTTAATCCACCCTCATAAGGGTGTTCTGTTTATAATGTTTGTCAGAAGGTTTGTTCTTATAAATAGGCAGCTATTTATAATATAATTTCATACATAACTATCCTAGATGCAGTCTGAATACAAGCGGCCTCTTTTCACTGTGTTCTGAATACATGTTGATTTATCATGGCCTTCTGCTGTAATCCTGCCTCATCTCCTGTGCATCTACAGAATATTCCCAGATCATTTGTGTGAACAGGGCTTCTCCTTTGCTCTCCTGATACAAAGCCTCACTGCAGTAGGCACTCTGTGTTCTCAGACAATGTCCACATATTGATTTCAAGACTTCATTCATTTGTTGTTGCTGTTTTGTTGGTGCTGCTGGTGCTGCTGCTGATATTATTCTTGGCAGTCAAAAAGAAGACAGCAACAATTTGCTGGGGAATGTACCATCTTCAGGCAAGCATCTAGCTTGATGCAAAGGGCACACTTAGCAAGCTGCAGAGAACACAATGTGTATCATCTAATCATCTAATCTTATTTACTATGGGAGGAATTTATACTGGGGACATTCTGTATGATTATTTTTTTTAACTGCTTCTGCTTCTTGGAGTAGCATGGAATATTTCCAATTTTGTGGCTATAAAGAGGTTACATAAATCAAGTTTAGTTAGGCTTTTTCCAACATTAAGTTAGTTTTTACCCATTTTTGCATTAATTTACAAATGTCATTGTTTGGGAAACAGTTATCACAGAAATTGAAGTGTTATAAATATGTTGCAAAATTGTGCAACTTTTCTATTATCGAATTACCTATGTTGCATCATGGTTGGAGCAGAATACTTTTTCCAAACCTGGAGCCCTTCGAGTATGTTGTAAAACGAACAAAGCTTTTAGAAGTCAAGAAATTGGGGCATTGTTGTAATACAACATATCAAGTTGGAGACCAGCTGCAAGAAAATGAATTTCCTAGACCCCTTTGAACTTATTGGGACTTAGTTCTGAGTAGGCAGACACAGGATTGCTTTAAAAAGAGTAGCTAATTCTAATAACAGCTCCATTTACGAACACAATTTTTAATTGCCGGCACCCTACCTGAACCTCCTTTGCATATGACAAGATATTTAATTTGACTTCTCTCAGAACAGCAGACACTGTTATTGCATATTAGTTATCACTTGGAAGGGGGGGGAAAGCATAGCTTTTGCTATATGTGCATCCCTTTACAGACTCTGAAGAGAAAACATTTAAAGCAGTGTTTCTCAACCTTGGCTGCTTCAACTTCTTTGCTGGCTGGGGAATTCTGGGAGTTGAAGTCCACACATCTTCAAGTGTCCAAGGTTGAGAAACACTGATTTAAAAAATCAATTCTATAACTGCAGAAATTCCTGCTTCAAATAATATAATCAATGCATGAATGATTGAAAAACAAGGTTGAGGAATGAAAATCACCAAGAAACTATAAATCATTTGTCCGGTTTCAGTCAAAGTATTTCTATAAAATAAAATGTCAAATTGAACTTTTAAAGTAAGCAAACAATGTTGTTAAAGGATGTCTCTGACAACAGTGGAAATTGCATAACACTTATGGTCAATAAATCCCAGAAACAAGAACAATGGTAGGGAGAAGATGATGAAATTTATAAATTCATACAGTCTGCTGAATATGTATTAGAGCTGTATAAAGGAAAATGGTAATAAAAATTATTTATAAAAAAAAAAGAACTGCAAATATAAACTACTTTCAAATGAGTTTAATTGCCATATATTCTAATGAAGAATCCCTTGGAACCTTGGGGATGGGAACTAAACAAAATTATTATTTTATGCAATGGCTAATATATTTACTTTCCCCATGATGTTAGAACCATTAACAAAACATCCTATGGATTGTTAATGGTAAAATATGGAAAACAACATCAGAATCAAGATTTTCAACAGAGTACCCAAAAGACACGATCTTCAAAAGCATCAGCACACTTGCACACTTACATTTTGAGTACAGAAATAATTTTACTTGATACTGATACCACTATGAAGTAGGGTCAGTGAATTATAGAGGGTGTCTCTATTGAAAACATCCCTTTCCTAATACCCTGTCTAGTAGGGATTCCAGAGAAAGGGAAAGTCTCTGCAGGGATCTGAAGCATCCTGTACATGACAAGAGATGAACTTTAAAAAAAACTGACATCAATCTATTTAGAGAATTAAATATTTATACCAGCACTTTAGCAAGGAATTTGAAGCCAATATAGATGACAAAGTTCTTGTGTCATGTCAATATATTAGCCAGTCTTCATTATCAGTCTTCTACCTTAGTTGAAGTTTTCAAAGATAGCCCCATATATAATTCATTGCATAATTCAATTCAACCAGGAGTTTACCACTGCATGGATAAGATTTATAAGATTAACAAATCTATAAGTTTTATAAAATTGTAAGAGTCCCACTATGCAGACAGAATAATATATCTGCTACAAGTCTAAGGAAATAAAGGGCATTTAAGCTCCTCAGATCATCAATATCTCTACAGCTATAACTACTTTTAGTAATCTCTTACAGAGCCAGTCCTTTAGGGGGAACAAAATCCCTCTGCCAGAGATTGATTTGGGTGTCATTAAAAAGAGAGGTTAAGATGGATGTCATCTATACTTTAGTCCATATCTCCAGATAAGAAGTTTCATGAAGTTGTTAGCAGGTGCCATATGGAAACCAAGAGTATAAATCTTAAGAATTAAAACTTCTGCAACATGGCTTTGATTCATCTCAACAAGGCTTGATGTGCCACTGTACACCACCTTGAGGAAAACAGGCAATGCAATTTGCCTTGACAAAGCATTTCCCTACATCATAGCCACCTACTTCTTATATTTCCTCCAGCATGGCAAAAGCTAAAAAAGGCATTTATGGGTATGGTCAGTAGTTCTTCCAGATAGTGCAAGTGCTGAAGGAGCTGCAAAGGGGAAAGGAAAACAGAATAACTTGTCACTTCACTCTTAGAGGCTTTGCTTTGAAAGCAACCCCTGCTTGATCCTATGGTGAAGCAAAGTACCCTTTCAAAGCTCTGCATAGTCCTCATAGGTATAATCCCACCGCATCATTTTAAATAGGAATGGATAACTGCAATTCTGATATCTCCATCTTCCAGTCCCAACAGTATTCAGCATCAAATCAAGATACTATTGAAAAATGTAGCGACTAATCTGGAAAAATCAGTAAGAGCACACTACCTTTTTTTATACAGATTAACATATTAATGCATCTTTCTGTTCCAGAACAGAAATCTAGTTGAAATTATCTGTAACACTGAAAACATTTTTAAATCCTTTGGATGGAGCATATGATTATTCAGCCTAGTCAAACTATGTTACAATCTCTGCTCTGAAATATTATAGTATTCACATACCACCCTTCACAATTTCATCCTTTGTTCCTCTCTTCTAAGTTTAGCGCTGGCATGTATGAAAATCCTTTCTTTACCTCTTGCTGCCTACCTTATCCATCCAGGAAGAATGCAGGTGAATAGGTCCAGAGAATTAATTGTTCCATTTCAGAAAATAGGTGAAGGGCTAATTTTTAATGTTCCTCCCCATTTAAAAATAAACAAATAGAATCCAAACCTAAAACCAGCAGATTAAACAGAAAAGAAAGTTAAAATATAACTTTGCAAGCTAAAGGGCGTAGATCAGGATCCCTACACTTTACCCCATCAGATCCAAAATCACATAACAAAAGGAGCTACACTGAGTGCTCTCTTCAAAAGTGTCCTGGCTCTTTTAAAGGTCAATAAACAAATAAATAAACAAGCAAGCAAGCAAATATTTTAGATGGGAAGAATGTTGTTATGTGAAAGATTATTGAAACAAATGCAACATCACTCTCTTACAATCTGTAATGATGTGGTTCTAAATTCTACCATGTGGAGGTGTGAACACAGAAAACCTGTGCATGAAGCTAGAAGGGTATCTTGTTAATCAGTGAATTCATATCTTTGGGGTGCCATAG
This sequence comes from Azemiops feae, assembly GCA_023970755.1. Classification (NCBI taxonomy): domain Eukaryota; kingdom Metazoa; phylum Chordata; class Lepidosauria; order Squamata; family Viperidae; genus Azemiops; species Azemiops feae. Next base: position 1,089,140 of record JALGBA010000862.1, on the reverse strand, counting down.
TGAAGCAAGCTGTTCTGTGATCACGTAGAAGATTAAGCAGCTGAGGCTGCAGAACTACAAAGGACGTCTCCATGACACCGTCTTCCTATTAAGATGCTGTTTGCACTATAAATATATTTGGGAGTCTCTGCAGCTGAAGGCATTGGACCATCTGATTCTATCCCAACTTTCCCCACCGGTTCTACAATCACCATCTGTTACCACTTGGAACCATCTGGATTTTTTTTTCTTGAGCAATTGCCTAAAATGTAAAAAAACAAAAACAAAAAAATAAAAACATTCCTAATATCTCTATGCTGTTGAGTGTGAGAAGGCAGACTGAACTCCTACCTCCTCCTTTATCAGTTTTAAAGATCTTTAATGGGATGGATGTCTATTAATACAGTTTACTACTTTGTTAATCAGACTTATTGCAGTTAATTTTTAAAGTAAATGGCATTCTTTTTATTAAGGGTACTTAGGGAATTCTACTTATATTTCTCTCTATTGCAGATATTATTTAGTCCTACTTGCTTTCAGAACTTTCAGAACTTAGTTGTACACTCATGAAAGTTGACTGTCCATTTCTGTCAGAAATCTTAGGCAATAAATTTAATGGAAACATTTTTAGAAACTAAAGATTAACAGATTTGTAGATGGATATTTTCTAAAAATTATTCTGCATTTTCTCCCATTTATGTGTTTGTTTTATATTCCATCTTTTCTATGAGAGCTCAAGGGAGAGAGGGAGAGGGAGAGGGAGAGGGAGAGAGAAACTGTCCCAAAGCTAGCCAATGGGTTTGCCTGATTATAGCTGGACTTCAACCTGCTTTTATTTTATTGCAGCTCAACACAAAAAAATGCTTTCCTTCACTGGCTTCACCCTTAATGGGGAATTTTAATTTTTTTAAAAAAAATTATAGGCAAGGAACTGCATTTCAAGAATGAATTTGTTGAAGGTTCTTTCTTTCACAGTCATCTTTCAAGACTCTCTAGTTCTGATGCTTTAATTACATCACAAGGAAAAATGTCACAAGACTGATCTTCCAATGGTATATTTAATGTATCCTGCCAGAGTCATTTGAACGGGTGGGAGAATAAATAGCGAAATAAAAAAGCAATCAAATGGTGGCTTTTCAGTTCAGAAAGCTAGAGAAGCTAAGAAGGCTGCAACAACAATAGCCATCTCTAAATAATGACAAATTCAAAAAAAAAAAGGCAAATGATTCTAAAGAAATTTTAAAGCATGCTGGAAATTGCTTAAGAAAAATATAAGTCTTCTTCAAAGTCTAAACCCGGGAAATTGGAAAACACATTCTAGAACAATATTATAATCAATCATTATCTATCTATCTATCTATCTATCTATCTATCTATCTATCTATCTATCTATCTATCTATCTATCTATCTATCTATCTATCTATCTATCTATCTATCTATCTATCTATCTATCTATCCATCTATCCATCCATCCATCCATCCATCCATCCATCCATCCATCCATCCATCCATCTATCATCTATCATCTATCATCTGTCTGTATGCAGTGATAAGATACAAAGATTCCCCAACTCAGCAAACAATGCAACAATTGACTCTAGCACTTAACAAGTCTTGCTCACTTGCCTGTTGCAGAATAAGCAACCAAACTTTTAATATAATAATGCATTGCTTTCTCAATAGAGGAAGAAGGGGCAGCATTCCTCAGCAACAAGTAAAGCAAACAGTCAAAACACAGTATTTATGAAAGAAGGCTCAATATGGTTTGCTGGGCTAGAGTTTCCAGATCTGGGATGAAAAAACATGAGCGATTTCTAGATAGCAGCAAATAGCTATGGCTCTCTTGTTCTCTTTGGAAAAGAGTTGTGTTCTAGTGGTTGTTTGGATGTTTTGCCCTATGTCATATTTCTGTCAGATTCCAACAGGCGATTTTTGCAAAATTTTCTCCTAGTATTTTATGAGTTCAAGAATAAGAGGATAACATGAAAATTGCCTTTCAAAATTCTTATTCTTCATAGAATTTTGAAGAAGCAGAAGCAACATTCCCCATTGACCTATAAAAACTTCACATTGAGAAGATTTCTTTCAAGATATTCTTTGATGGTTTTCAGTTTAAATACAAATGTCAACACTGGGCCTTAGATATTGGCTGTTTGACTCTCTTCTGGGCACCATATCTTCTACACTGCCAAGGGCACACAATATTCTAGATCACTGTGTGGGAAAAGCTTTCACTCATAAATATTTCATTTTCTATATTTTATCATGGTAGTCTTTTTTTATTCCAAAACTCTTGGAAAAGATACGTTGAATCCGTTGGAAAAGATCAGTTGTATCCATGAACAATTAATCAGTGGCACAACTTGCCTCCAGAAGTTGTGAATGCTCCAACACAGGAGGTTTTTAAGAAGAGATTGGACAACCATTTGCTTGAAATGGTATAGATATTCCTGCCTGAGCAGGGGGTTGGACTAGAAGACCTCCAAGGTTCTTTCCAACTCTGTTATTCTGTTCTGTAGTTCAAATAAAACACTGAATTAAAATCTCATTATCAAGGAAGTATAGGTTTCAGATCCTATGGAAAAACAGGCAAGCAACAACAAATCTATCACCAGAACATTCTATTCCATCAATATCTATATCTATATCTTAGACATAATTCAGTAACAGTTTAGCAGAGAATAATATTATGGAGATTATATATGGATTCTTTGTTAAGTAGTTCAAGGCACCTTTGCTGCTAATGCTATTATGCTAAGGAATAAATTCAGGAAGAGTATGTGCTTCCATTCCAGAATTAAGATAGGCCATGACTGCAATATGTTTAGGTGAGAGGGTCAACTTTTCAAAAGGGTGATTCTCATATTAGGTTAATGATCAGAAGTACCTTTAAATATTCAAGCAGTCACATGAAAACTTTCTAAGAGGTAGTCAGTTTGCCTCAGTTTTTCAGCTTTGCTTATATGAAATCAGGAGGTCCTTCAGGCAATCACTCATGCCATGGTCACCTCACAACTGGACTATGGCAATGTGCTTTACATGGGGCTGCTCTTCAAGACATATCCCTGTGTTGGGCAAGCACTTACCATCGTTTTATACTTGAAACAGCTCAGTGCTGCACCTTCTTCAGCTCATATTTTCCTTGATAAAAAGCAATGGATTGTTCTCCATGTGTGAGAGGATGCCTTAAAAAACAGACTTTAGTATTTTGTTCTTCTCTATGTGCTTTCTTTCTCTACCCACACCATCTTTACTTCCATCTTGAATGTGGAAACAAAAACTGTTATCTGATCTGATTATAATGTCATTTAAAAAAAAGATGTGGACCATTGTTCAGATGGATTATTGTATTCATTAGGAATGTCAGACTCTATCTTATGTTTACGCCAGACCTTTGATTCATCTAGTCAAGTATTGTTGACCTGACTGTCAATTGTTCTCTTAGCTTTCAGATATGAATCTTTCTAACTATGACTGGAGATGACAAGCATTAAACCTAGGACTTCCTTGTTGTGATAGATTTATTTAGCATCCTGCATTTGCATCCAAAGGATCCCCTAAATAGGTTAATATAAAGAAATAAAGGAAAAGAACAAAACACTATGATTGTTTTAAAAAGAAATCCAATGAATAAGCACAGAAACAGAAACCTCAAAAGAATAAGGTGGTAAAATAACAAAAGGATGATCAGCTTTTAAATCTGGTGGGGAAGTAATTTACATTGTTTGTATAACTATAAGCAGTGCAATGCAGTTTTCCTGAGGTAAAGATGAACTCCTGGTGATTTCAAAGACCCATCCATGTAATTTTCTTGGCAAAATGCAGATAGTCTGCCATTTTTTCCTATTTTCCAGTGCAATCTATAGTTCTGATATTTCCTAATGATATCTCATCCAGGTATGACCCTGGATAAGCATTTCTGGATCAGTCAGACTGAAGTTGTCACCTAGTCAGGCATTTCATAACTGAGTCCCTATTTCAACATGCTCACCTATTTCACTTCTGAATATGGAAGAAAAAAGCAGGTTCTCAAATACTAGATATGTAACAGTAAGCCAAATATGCAAATATGTAAAATGGAAACTTTAAAAGGAGAAAGAGAAAACAATATGCATCATAAGACATTTACAATCCTACTTTTCCTCAATAGTGTGAATCAAACCATGCCTATTACTGTTAGTACTTTGAGATTTGTCATTCTACATTTTCTGGCATCTGCCATTACTGACACCTTATCTCAGCCCCAAATCCTGCTGTGCTACTTCATAATAGCAGGAGTATGTGGGTATGTCTTCCTCAGAGAGATGAGCAAAGAACTCATCAGGACAGTACACTAATAATATAAAATTCCTAAAAATGTCACACAAAGGATGAATGTCACTCAGCTGCTCAGCTAAAGCAAGCGGGCAACTGAACTGAGCAGCAGTGATATAGGAAGAGGTGGATGGTCCCTTTAGCAATAATGGCAAAGGTATCAATTCATACTGTGCAGAAGAAGGAATGTATTTTTCCACTATGTTTACCAAGAAAGCTACATAGATAGAAAATTTAAAATGATTGACAATATAATACCAGATAATGGGCACCTCAGGTCATATGGCAATCAACATGCTTTGGGGAATAGCTTTGATAGAAATCAATTTGATTATATTATTGCTAATATGATGTGGAATAGCTCAATTGTAGCATCAAAGACATGACTAGGTGTTGAGTGTGGAACAGATCATGAACTGCTCTTGTGTGACTTTCAAGTTAAATTAAAGAACAAGAAATAAATTCTGCCCACTGTCAAAGAAATATCACCCAGAGTCACCTTATAGGGGAGATGGGCAGCATAAATATTTAATAAATATGAATAAGAAAACCAACCAGTTTCCACAATGTGATCTTGAGCATATACCCATCATTTTCAAGAACAACAGGACCTGTCCTGAAGTTCTGAATCTCATTGGTAGAGAGCTGTAGGAACTGTGGAATGGACTTAAATATGTTATTAAAGATGAACTTGAACTTCCAAAAATAGAACAAACAGATGAATGCAAACTGGATGTCAGAAAAAAACATGGAAATTGTCAACAAAAGAAGAGAAGCCAAAACCAAGAAAGAGAAACAGCTCTGGAAGGAACTTAACAGTTTTAGAGAGCTGGTAGACAAGACAAGAAGCAGTATTCCAACATATGCAAAGAAACTGAAGATGGAAACCAACATGACAATCAAGAAAAATCTTTTAAAACATCTCTGAATTCAGAAGGAAGTTCCACCCTCAAACTACTACAAGAACTGATGGACTTCTTAAAGTAAAATGACAAACAGAAGAAGAATCAATATACATTCTAAACCAGGGGTCCCCAACTCCCGGTCCATGGACTGGTACCGGTCCGTGGCATGCCAGCAACCGGTCCGTACAAACAAGCAAAGTTCCATCCACGGGATGCATACAAAACCACGCACCCTCCAGTCTGCGGAAAAACCTCTCTTCACGGAACCGGTCCCTGGTGCTCAAAAGGTTGGGGACCTCTGTTCTAAACAATCTATGCCACCAAATCTGGAGAATGGCATAGTGGTTAACAGATTGGTACAGGTCATCTACATTCCAATACCCCCCCAAAAAAGGATACTTAATAGAATATGCAAACTATTATATAATATCCTTAATTTCACAAAATAATGCTTCTTACAATGCAGATTGGAGTCCTACATAGAAAAAGAGATGTCAAGTATGCATGCTGGCCTTAGAAATGGCAGAGGAATATAAAACATTATTGCTGTTATTTTCTGGATAACTGATAGATCCAAATAATATTAAAAACAAATCAGTATGTCTTTGATTATAGAAAAGCCTTCAATTGTGTCAAAATATACATACAGGTCAGGAAGCCACAGTAGTGATAGAAGCTGGTGAAACAGACTGGTTACATGTTGGCAAAGGACTGAGGCAAGGCTTTACCCTTTCTTATTTATTCAACATATATGCTGGATGTATAGGGAACTTGGACTGGAAGATGAACATAGTTTTAAAACGGGAGGAAAAATAATCTGCACTATACTGAAGATGCTACACTGACAGCCAAAAATGCAAAAGATCTGCAAGCTCTAGTAATAAAAGTCAAAGAGCACAGTGAAAAAAATGGGACTAAATTTAAATATAAGGAAGGCCAAACCAATGATGACAGGTACAACAACCAACCTTACAATTGGCAATGAAAATACAACAACAACAATGACAATGACAATGACAATGACAATGACAATGACAATGACAATGATAATGATAATGATAATGATAGAGTTGGAAGGGACCTTGGAGGTCTTCTAGCCCAACCCCCTGCTCAGGCAGGAAACCCTATACCATTTCAGACAAATGGCTGTCCAGTCTCTTCTTAAAGGCTTCCAGTGTTGGAGCATTCACAGCTTCTGGAGGCAAGTTGTTCCACTGATTAATTGTTCTAACTGTCAGGAAGTTTCTCCTTAGTTCTAGGTTGCTTCTCTCTTTGGTTAGTTTCCATCCATTGCTTCTTGTCTTGCCTTCAGGTGCTTTGGAAAATAGCTTGACTCCCTCTTCTTTGTGGCAATCCCTGAGATATTGGAACACTGCTATCATGTCACCCCTCGTCCTTCTCTTCATTAAACTAGACATACCCAATTCCAGCAACCATTCCTTGTAAGTTTTAGCCTCCAGTCCCCTAATCATCTTTGTTGCTCTTCTCTGTACTCTTTCTAGAGTCTCAACATCTTTTTTACATCGTGGTGACCAAAACTGGATGCAGTATTCCAAGTGTGGCCTTAGCAAGGCATTGTAAAGTGGTATTAACACTTCATGTGATCTTGATTCTATCCCTCTGTTAATCCCACAGTTTAGCACTGTGTTGGCTTTTTTGGCAGCTGCAGCACACTGCTGGCTCATATTTAAGTGATCGTCCACTAGGACTCTGAGATCCCTCTCATAGTTACTACTATTGAGCAAGGTACCACCTATACTGTATCTGTGCATTTGGTTTTTCTTGCCTAAATGTACAATCTTACTTTTTTCACCATTGAATTTCATTTTGTTAGATAGCACCCAATGTTCAAGTCTGTCAGGATCCTTCTGTATCTTAAGCCTGTCTTCTGGAGTGTTGGCTATTCCTGCCAGCTTGGTGTCGTCTGCAAATTTGATGAGTTCCCCATCTATCCCCTTATCCAAATCATTGATGGAGATGTTGAAGAGCCTTGGGCCTTGGAAAACATAGTAATGCAATGTCTCTATACCTACAGTACATAGATCAGAATAGTACAAGCAATTGTATTGCCTATGATACTCTATGGAAGCAAAAGTTGAACTTTGAAGAAGCAACATAAAAAGAGTATTGAAACTTTTGAACTTTGGTTCTGGAGAAGAATCCTGAAACTACCCTGGACATTTTCCAAGAAAAAAAGGATCATTGAACAGATCAACCCTGAGTTCTTACTAGAGGCACAAATGATCAGGCTCAAATTATCCTACTTTGGACATATTACGTGAAGATCTAACTCTCTGGAGAAGGCTCTGCTTTCTGGGAAAGGTGGAAGGAAAGAGAAGAGGCTGACCAGCAATAAGGAGGATGGACTCAGTTACAATATGATGAGTGTACTATTGGAAGACTTGAAGGACCAGGCTAAGGACCTATCATCATGGAAAAAATCTATGTCATTGCTAAAAGTCAACACTGACTTGATGGCACATAATCAATCATAACTAACCAATGCCAACCAGCCCCTCTTTATTTCCTTTTCAGATTCTATTTTCATCGCCATCACCTTTGTTTTGTCCATTTAATACATGCAGTAATAAATACTCAGTGGAAATCAGTATTTAAATGACAGCTTGGCATGCAGTTTCAGGTTTGCCATCCTTAAATGAGAGAACAGCTGTTGCATGCAATATATAACAAAGTGTTTGAATCTCCCTGCAGTATAGCACAGAAAAGCAGAAGCTCAGCCCGCCCACATTTTTCCCATTTCATTCCCCAGAGCCTTCATATTAAAACAGTTTAATATAAAAATATGAGACATCAATACCAGTTCCAACCTGGAATAGATTTCCAAAAACTGTTTACAGCACTGTGAAGTGGAATTAATAAATACCACGTGTTATAAGTTAATACATGAGATCAATTATTTCAGATCTGCTCACAATGCAAGTTATATCTTCATTATCCTTTGCAGTGAAAAACACAAAGATGAATTGTATAGTCTAGCACAGGGGTAGGCAACCTAAAAGAGCCAAGGTTGCCTACCCCTGGTCTAGGACCATCCAAGATATTGCCTGTTTTATGCGGACAATACAACAGTAGTGGGCTTTATTCAAGATGACAATGAGGGTGCTTACCCAAGGAGGTTGAGGGTTTGGTGAACTGGTGTAAGAAAAACAGCCTAGTTTTAAACATTCAAAAAACCAAAGAGATCATTGTCAATTTCAAAAAAGGCAGACATAGCCATACTCCTCTGTGTATTAATGATTCACCTGTGGAGATGGTTACCAGCATCAAATTTCTGGGTGTCCAGTTAAAGAGTAGGATGGCTTGGTCACTCAACAGCGAGACACTGGTGAAGTGGGCATAGCAGTGCCTGTGTTTTCTGCGTTAAATGAGAAAAGCACATCTTCCTTCCCCTGTCCTTACCACTTTCTATAGAGGGACGATTGAAAGCATCCTGTCATATTGCATTAGTGTATTGCATTGGAAGCATCACTGCCTCAGGCAGGAAGGCAGTGCAGAGAGTGGTGAGGATGGCAGAAAAGATTATTGGCAGTTACTTCCCTTCCATCCAGGACATAGCATATAACCGTTGCTTAAGCAGGGTCTGCAAGATTATCTGAGACACTACACATCCTCTTCATGACCTGTTTTCCTTGTTACCTTCTGGGAGGAGGTTTTGTGGTATGCGAAGCAGAACATCCAGATTCAGTCACAGTTTTGTTCCACATAGTATTAACCTTGTGAACTCTGAAGGTTCCTCCTTCCACTGTATATTCAAGATGAACAGTGATTAATATTTATATGTATTTGTATGTAAGGATGTAGATATATACATATGTTGTATATAATATGTTTATATGTGTGTTGTGTATGTGTACACTTTTGAGAGCAAGCAACAGAATATCATTTTTAATGTGTGCGATTGTGCCCACAGTAAAAAATGACAATACAGATCATCTTATCTTATCTTATCTTATCTTATCTTATCTTATCTTATCTTATCTTGCCCTGCCTTGCCCTGCCTTGCCCTGCCTTGCCTTGTCTTACCTTACCTTACCTTACCTTACTTTAGCTTACCTCGCCTTACCTCACCTTGCCTCACCTTATCTTACCTTATCTTACTTTACCTTACCTTACCTTACCTTACCTTACCTTACCTTACCTTACCTTACCTTACCTTATCTCATCTCATCTCATCTCACCTTACCTTACCTTATCTTAACATCTTATCTAGAAGTGGGAATAGTACAGCACCTTTTATTTCCATCTCTCATTGTAGACTCAACAGGACAACAATGAAGTCCCTGGGAATCCCATCCAAGACATTTAGGAATAAGGGTTTCAATCTGGATTCTTCTGCAATAAATTCTCAACATCTCGATGCTTTATCAAATGCCTCAATTTTATATTATTTTTTTCCCAGAGTCCAAACTAATAATAAAAAAATATTTGATCTAGAGCAAGAGTCTCCTAACTTGATAACTTTAAGACTTGTGGACTTCAACTCCCAGAATTCCTCAGCCAGCATTCTGGGAATAAAAATCTACAAGTATAAAGTTGCCAGCTTTGAAGATCCCTGATCTCCAAAGTAGAGCTAAAATGGTAGTTTCAGTATTAAATCCAGGCCTGAAACCCAACTGGAATAAACCAAGATAATCCATATCTTCCAAGCTTATTTTATCACACAGTCCTTTAAAAAAAAAAAGGGGGGGGAGTGCAGAGTTAAACACATTCCATTAAGAAGTGTGGTATATCATCGTATAAAATAGTCAAAGATCTAGATATATCATTAAATATATGTGAACCAGGGTGGATTACTTTTCATATTGTATGGGGTCTTCATTTCAAGCAATATTATATGAATTTAATTTCAATTTATTCAAATAAAAAAATCATAGACTATCCCTTCCTTTTAGTTTCTTACAACTAACTTTGATTTCATTATATTTAATTAAAATGAAATAAATCTAATATAATTCATTTCCTGTCACATGCTTAATTGTGTTTTTTTTTCTTCTATCACAGTAAATAGTATAATTTGGTAATCACTTTTGGAAATCCCTGAGGATCTCATCCAAGTCTTTTAAGATTAAGGGTTAGTCTTACCTCTATAATAAAATCTCATAATCTTTTGACACTTTAAAAAATGCCTCAACTTTATATTATTTTTGCCAGAGACCAAAGTAATAATAAAATCATTTTTGAAATAGAACTACACATTACATCCTTTATGGGTATTTTTACTACTGATCTTATAGAGGGTCTACAATCCAAATGTCATCAATTATTAGAATATTCCATTGACCTCACTGAGTAAATGAGTATACCTATTTTATGATATGTTAACTTCCTAAATTCTGTAACATGTTCCATTCCCAAGTCTCATATATGTTCATTTCTATAAGCAAACACATTTTGATCACATGGAAAAATACATGTTCTCCAAATCTTCACAGGAAGATCTAGATATTTAATTTTTGAGTAGCTGTGCTTACTGTAAATATATATCAAACAAGGAAAAATTAATTTGCAATGATCCAATTCTTTCTACATTGATACAGTTTTGCTCCTTGTGTACTATATATCCAATAGTTTTTGATATTATTTTGCCTATAATATTACTTTATTTAACTGTGAGCCAACATGTTTTAATTGTTAGATCAAACAGCAAGTAATAATTAAAACCAGATTAGATGTTCCAAGTAATGCCTAATCGTGAGCAAGAAGCAGCTGGGAATGGAGGAGGGAAAGCATATAGCAGAGAAAGAGTTAAGAATTCCATGCCTCTTCTTCCAACAGTTCCCCCAACAGCTGTTTCATTTCAAGTAAGTGGAGAGGAATTGCACACCTCGAGGTAATAAATATTGAATTTCGCTTTATATTTTCACAAGTGCAAAACAATCCAGATTGGACTGGAAAGGCAAATTTGTCATATAGCTACCACTGCAGTACATAAATAGTAATAACAGTAGCAATTATATACCACTTCACAGTGCTTTACAGCTCTCTCTAAGTGGTTTACAGAATCAGCATATTGCCCCCAACAATCTGGGTCCTCATTTTACCGACCTCAGAAGGATGGAAGGCTGAGTCAACATCGAGGATTGAACTGCCCGCAGTCAGCAGAATTAGCCTGCAATACTTCATTCTAACCACTGTGCCACCAAAGCTCTTAAATGCTGGGAAGTATATAAATATGTGCAAATAAATAAATGACCAGAATGGCCTTCTCCCAGGGTTATTCTCCCAGGTTTCCAAAATGGGTTTCTACCAGTTTGTTCACACAAGCTTTGGGGCTGTTTTTAAAAAATATTTATTTATTTCTTTGCTATTAAAATTGCTGAAAAGTAAAATTCTGTACTTGTTCATCAGTTAAGAATCGGTACTAAGATGACACTAAGAACCAAGTGGTCTCAGATCAACTGAATCAGAAACTGTCTCTTTTGCACTGCTAGACTGCTCTGTATGGGGGCTACTACCACCACAGCTTTCTACCAATGAAGCTTTTTCAGGACATAAATTACAGGATAGGCAAAGGGCCACCTCTGCCAAGTTCCACTCTGTACATCACTTTTTCTTAAACTTTGTGCTCTTAGAACCCCTTCCCATTTTGGAGAAAACTATGGAAGATCCCTAAAGACGTTTCATTTGTATGAATTATATTTACCAATATTTATCACATTAAAAAACAAACTGCATTTTTAGAATATTCATTTACTGAATAATGTAAAATGATAATATTAAACTCATTAAATAGTTGCATAAAACACACAAGATGTTTTTCATAAAAAGCACTACTTTTTAACAAATAAAAATAATAATTGAGAAGAATGACTTTGTCTTAAATTTTTGCAAATGTCTTCAAAATCTGGCAAGTAATTTTGATTTTGCGAATCCCTGAAAGGATCTTGGGGGATGCCCCCAGGAGTTCTTGTGCCACATTTTAAGAAATACTGCTATAGATAAAAATCCCCTTTAGGCATTTGATAATCATAAAGATCCCACTGGCACAGTGGGAACAGCTTTGAGGAAATAAGATTAGTCTACCAGCTGGGCAAAAAAGGTGCTACCATGCTCACCATGGTAGTCAATATGTGAATGAATTAACCTCTCAGGGCAGCTATTTTGTGAGTGTGCTCACTCTCAGCATCTTTTCCTGATTTGAAAAGTTGCTTTCTCACAAAGATTCAGTTAGCCATCTTTCTAAGTCTAACTTGAACCTCACTGAGTAATCTCAGATTAATTTCTCATAATTTAATCCACATCATACAGTTGTTGTGGGGAATCCTCAATATACATGATCTTGAACTTCTTGGGAGAAATACAGAAGTGAGAAACATAAATGTAAACTCTTTCTCCAAAATGTACAAGATACGAAAGGTAAAATGAGAACTAAGGCATGCCAACTAAGGCATCCAACTCTGTTGGATCTTTTAATTGCTTATTTTGATACACTATGAGGTTTTCATAAGACCTTTTTTTCCTATATCTGTTCCAGCAAGAAGAGATGCTATTTGCAGAGGTATCCAGCTTCAAAAACTGACATTTCCCCAAAAGTCTTTATGAATTGCATGAAATGCAAATGACACACTGCAAAATGACACTATCATTGCAAGAGGGAAAGTGTTCTCAGAAACAACAGTCAAATATGAAGATTTTTATGAATGTACTAATATTTCTGCAAATAACTATCTCTCTATGGTTATGTTGAAAAAAAGGCATTATGAAACATGGATAACAAATTATGAATTTTATCTAGAGAGACTAGAAGACTAGAAATTGTGTCCAGAAACCTAAATGACATTAGCAGATACAATTACAAAACCCTAACTGTATCTGTGCAAGTTGGCTTCTGTAGGAAAAAAAATGCAGTACCTTGAAAGTTTTGAGATTTTTTTTATTATAATTTAGAAAATTACTATGTTAGTAATACTCGGTGTTACTATGTCAATACAGAGGTTATACTATATTATTTGTATACTACACTTCATTATATTTATACTGCTTTTTGTTCAAGATGACCTTTTTTAGTAGAATGCTTTAAATTGTGCACCTTAAAAATAATTTGCACATATATGCATGTTTTCATTTGATTTAAAAATATAATCTGGGGTCCTAGATGCAATAGCAGAGGATGAGCTGATACAAATGGAAACTGAAGGAGTAATTAGAGAGTCTGCAGTCTTATGCAAATTAACCAAAGACTAAATTCAATTAAAGTCCATCTCAGGAAATTGTCAAGCTATCAGTATGCTAGGGCAATTCTAGGCAAGGGTTTTTGTTGCCAGAAACATTGAATAAGTGAGCCTTGGTTTTCATATGCCTTTCTGAAATACCGGCCTGTCCCCTCCATATTTTATGTTTCAGGATTGTCCTTAGCTCAGCAGCAGAAATCTTTGTACATGCATAAGATCTCAGATTCAAAGTAAACCTCAAAAAGATCTGTCTGAACTCCTAGTTAAGAAACACTGCTGAGTGTAGACAGTATAAATCAATGAGTCCAAAGCTGGAATAAAGCAGCTTGCTTTCCATGATACTAAACCTGCAGTTTAAAAACATTATCCAAGAATCTCTGGAAAACTAGGATCTTTGCTTTGACTTTCAAATAAACGAAGGTCCCTTTTTACCAAGGCTGTCATAAATCCAGAATGAAATGCAAGGATGGGGAACATTCTGTCTCTCAAATTCCTTGATATTTTTATCCAGAGAATGAGAGTGGAACGGCCTTTCTTGGCTTATAATTATAGTAAGGATGCCTCACTGGGAGGAGATGAGAACACAATGCTCCCCCACCTCCAAAATGCCAGCAAGTGGCTGGCTTAAATCCATAGTTTTATAGATGAAAGCAAAAAAAAAAAAAAAAACCAACCAAATGTGAACACAATGTAAAGAGAATGAGTTGTACGTCATCTGTAACAAAGATTCCTGGGGATGGTTCACATAGATATTAATGTTGCCTTGAGTTTCAGTAATTTCTTATGGAGTGGAAGATCATTTTTACTTCAATATTAGCTCCTGCATGTTGAGTTTTTACTATCTGTATTTTTACTTCAACATCACTTCTTGCATGTTGAAACGGCAGAATAACACACTCACATTCTCCTTATATCTCTTGCCCCCCCCCCAACAAATGTGATTTGTGCTAAATGGAAACAGACTAAAAATCAACGCTCTGTAGTTTCCTGGTTGTTAGTAATTTAATGGGTGCACACAGTATTTATTCCCCAGCCTGCCCCACAGTTGCCTTTGATTGACAATAAAAAGCAATTTTTGTCTTTGCTGGTATCGGCAAGGAATAAGCTGAGGTGCACGAAGAATTAACATTCATTGTCAGACATCAAAGCCACCAGTCCAGAGATTTTATATTGTTTTGTTTAATGGGTGGCCCAATTGCCTCAGCTCATTGGCCTAAAACACTTGTCGCTCAGGAAACTTGCTCTGATTTTATGAATCATTGCATTGTCTGATAACAACTATTTAGGACTGGAGACAATGGCAGCTGCATGTTCGGAGCAATCAAAAATCATGTAAATGGAAGTAAAACAGATGCTAGCATGGTTATGCAAAATGCATTCACAATTCTAGTTGAAGACACAGCTCATTTATAGCTCTGTCGAAAACTTCTGTTGAGTTATTATACCAGGCAGAACTAAGTTACAGTATATCTGGGTTAGGAATTTCCCATGTCTGACTATTCTATTTGAATTCTCAACTCACTTCATAACCAGAGTATCTTTTAAATCTAATAATGAAGAGGAGTTCCCTGCTTCAGAATAACAGAATAACAGAGTTGGAGGGGGGCTTGGTAGTCTTCTAGTTCAAACCCCTGCCCAAGCAGGAAATGCTTATTAGTTCTGCAACATGGCTGAAAGAGAAAAAAGGTTTAGTTTTCCCCCCCTGCCTAGTTCCCTTTTCTTCCACAAAGGAAAAATAAGCGGGTCAATAGAATAATGAAATGTGAATATGATAAGCCAGCAGCATACATGCCTCCTCTCCCTTTTTATTGAAAGGGCAACTAATAGATATATTTTTTCCCTGAAAGTGTGCAACAAGGAGGAATGAGAGGGCTTGCTTCCATTAAAGCTCCGAAGTCTGGAATCATTTGTTAAGGATCTTATACAATACAACAGTGAGACTGCTAATAAAAAAATATAAGGACTTTTTAGAGATAAATTGGTTTAACTGAAAGAAAGGGAGTAAAGACTTCAGAAAACTAATAAAAATGATAAGGCAATCTTAGTTGATCAAACCAAGTTCACAAAGCAAAGATGACTTGGGAGTGACTCACAGGAGCCAACCTCTCCTCCCCAAATACTAGAAGCTTCAACAATGATTTTGAAAACGGCAAATTTACTCTTCAAGTCTCTCTGAAAGCTGCACAAAAGAAAAAAAGCAATCCAACCAAGCATTTCTTGCTGCAAGCAGACTCCTCTTTTCAGAGCATGCTCTCAATAGGTATTTATACAGAAAGAAAAGGATTGTACAGAAAGTTACTACATATCACAAGAGCATTTTGCAACTATCTGCTGAATGGTACAAGAAGCAACTGCTGTGGGGAGACAGCCAAGTTCTGGTGGGCAAGTGCATATAGGTAGTCTTCAACTTATGACCACAACTGAGCCTAAAATGTCTGTTGCTAAGTGAGCTTTTGCCCCACTTTACCACCTTTCTTGCAACAGTTATTAATGAATCACTGCAGTAACACAATTGTTAAGTGAATCTGGCTTCCCCATTGACTTTGTTTGTCAGAAGGTTGCAATCACATGATTCTGGGACCCTGCAACCATCATAAATTTGAATCAGTTGCCAAGCATCCGAATTTTGATCAAATGACCATGGGGATGCTGCAACGGTCATAAGTGTGAAAAATGGTCATATGTCACTTTTTTCAGAGCTGTTGTAATTTCAAACGGTAATTAAGTGAACTGTGGTAAATTGAGGACTATCTATATTTTGTAAAGAAACAAACTTTCTCTATGGAATAAATATAAATATTTATGCAAATGGTAATTTCAAAATAACCTTAGCAGCTGATTTTAGTTATTTAAGAAGAAACTACAGAACACCTCCCACTCCAGAATATGCTGATGTCAGAAACCCTTTTACAGAATCCAAGAAATATACTATTGTATCTTAAATATCTCACACACAGAAACAAAAAAGGACTAGTTTATATTTTTTCTCTATGTTATACAAGAAAACTGAACTATCTCTTCAGACATGAAGTAGCTGGCAGGATAGAGTTACTTAAAACAGTAGAAGAAGTGGATAGAGATACTGGTCTGTTAAAAGGAAATAGTGGATCTTGTTTTTAGACCTAGTGCTTAATTATATAGCACACAGAGACTCTGAATTCTCTAATCGTTTATTGGAAAATGGAAGTGGATCTGGTGAAAATCTTCAAGTCTGTTTTTCCAATGATCTCAGACATCAATAATATGTGCATTTTTGTAGATTTCAGAAATTTGAATGAAACTACAGTCTGAGAAACGACTTTACAGCAAGGACTTTCTCCCAAAAGCGATAGAAGCTATTTTCAAACTGAACACAAAGCAGTTTCTCATCATTATCTTTGATAATACAAAGCATTAAACTCTGCTGAATGGAGCATGTATGGAGACTTACTACTACAACCTTGTTCAGAATGGATTCTTAATGTATTCTACTTCGGGACATTTACTAAATTGGAACAGGTCTATACATTAGTGGGGGAAAAAGGGTGTCTATTCTATTCTCAGGCCTAAAATGTTGGGAACTGCTATACAGATCCCCACAGATGATTTATTTAGGATTGTTTTTCACATCCCAATGTCTTCCAAATATGGAGATACTGGAAAAGATTTACAGAAGCTCAAGAAAAACTACCCCTTTATTGTGGTTCATCGTAGTCAGCCAGATGTCCAGACTAGATTTGGCATTTTATCCACTTATCAAGTCCTTCCCAAGGACCTGGGATAGATAAATGTTGTTTCTTGAATTATTATTATTATTGGTTAACAACAATGTGAAATCATAGCTACCAGTTCTTTAGCTGATGTTGGCCGTCATATGCATCATGTTCTTCCCAAGAATCTAGGATGCTGTCATGTATTGGCATAGTATATGTGCAGATTCAAGCTGTGTGGCCTTTTACAACTGGCAGATGGAAATTGTCAATGCGTAGATGTTCTATGTGCCATCCAAGATTTTTTGGTGAGGCACCCAGTGTGTCGATAACTACTGGGATCACCATGGTCAGTTTATGCTGTTATGTTTCAACTTTCAGATCTTGATATTTTCTGATCTTCTCCAATTCTTTGTCTTCTAATATCCACTGGTATTGCCACATAATTTATTCAGTGTCATGCCCAGCATGTAATTTATGTACATACTGTTGTTGTTCTCTGGCCCCATCTAGTGGCTATAACCAAATACCAATCTGTATTGTTTGGAAGCTGACCCAGCTCCTTAAGGGTCATCTACCCATGAACCCTCACTCCAAAAACAAGTGCATCTTGGGAATCCAGACTCCATTTCCTTTAGCATTTGGAAGCACCAGGAAGAATCTAGCCTAATCCATGGCACACGTTCATCTGAGGACAAAAATCCACATTCCATACACATAGCATCATGGTGAGATTTAGATTTATCTATATTTATTAATTGTTATGCTCACCAGCAACTCAATGCTGCTTATTTTGTATTTGGGTTCTTATTGTATGTATTTTTATTTTTCCCAGTTTCACCCATCCTGTTTCTTTAATAAAGCATCCAGATCTACACACATGGTCTGTTTTATTGGAGGGTAGATGGATTTAGCTGCATGTCAAGCTGCACACAGAGTAACATGTAGTTTCCTTTTTTTTATAGCAATTAAATCTGGTTTTATATGAGCTAAGTCTGTATCAGTTTTTGTATTTGGAAATCCCTCAATATTTTAACCTGCTAATTTTTTACTATTATAACTCTATGTTCTCACCAAATTTTTACAGATGTTCCATTTTGGCAACTTATGTTGTTGTTTGTGTGAATTTCTTGCATGAGCTATGATCTACTATCTCTTCTGCTTCTTTGTACAATCATTTTTTGATTTTTCAATTGCACCCTTGATTGCATTAGTTCAAATAGCTTACTGTTGAGTAGCCAAAATCAAGCTTTGTTTTTTTAACATTCTAGTTGTAAGCCATTACTAGATTTTATCTTTATCTACTTTCCCTTCAATCTTTTTTAGAAATTAACTGTGTAATGCTTTTCCTTGCTAGCATACTTTATTTTATTACACCATTATTTTTTAAATAATAATAATGTAAATGTAGAATGTGGTGAGACAAAACAGGGAGAAACATCAAGGAAGGATCCATTCAATGCAACCTGATTATACCTGCTGGGGTGAAGGAAATAGGGCAGGCACAGTAAATGCTGCAACTTAATCCGACCAGATAAAAGATACCAGGTGAGAGAGTGCTTGAGAAAGACCTGAGCTGGCTCACTCACCGTTAACCAGGAAATGTTTATCACTCTTATCTCTCCTGACTAACTTCATTCCAGAAAAACACCAAGGAAGAGAAAACAAAAGAAACAGGATGTCATTGTTTTTACAAATCAGCAAGTAAAGCCTTTTCTTGGTTGGAGGTTGTCATGTAATTATAACACACCTCTGTCTCCAAATGAGTTGGGGAGTGAGAAGAGTTAGACTGAAGAACCATTGCTCAGAATGGTGATGTTGAAGCAAGATTTGGCCAGCCATCTACCTTAATTTGAGTTCCTGCACAGATTAGGGAACATGAATTCAGATCCAATTCTTTGATTTCATCAGATTTCTTGTTATCACATATTTCCTTTCTTATGAGAACTCGAGGCAGTGCACTTGATTCTTCCACAGCCATTTATGCTCGCAACAATCATGTAAGTACATGAGGCTAAGATGAGATAGATGCAAATAGTTCAAAATAATTTTGTGAGCTTCATAAAGAGTATGGATTTGAATTGTACTATACTGTTAGCCTATTGATTTCTATTGGCCCAAGACAGTAGTCAGGAATGATAGCAATGGTAGTATAAGATTTCCCCAGAGGCCACCAGACTGAGAAGATTGGTCTGCATTATCAGGCAGAAGTCCACTAGGTTTTCAGGCAGGGATCCTTTTGCAGTGTTTCTGAAGATGCCTTGAATGAATCTGGGAGTGTCAACATACACAAAGACTCTGTCTTTAACAGTAGCTCTTATGTTTAATAACTCACCTATTTTAAAGCTATTTCCCTTTTTGAGCTGGTAAATTATTTAGTATATCTTAAATATGGTATCTAGAGAAATTTCATCACTTTATTTCCGATGTAAATCAAAGCATGACACACAGCATAGTGTTGAACATCTCCTGGCAGCCTAACCTTACCAGACACATGCATAAGGCATTTGGCTATTTCCTTGCAGAGGAAATGAATTTTCCTTCCAACTTCTCTGCCAATATGTTCGTTTTAAAGGCTCAATTTCAGAGACACAAAAGGCTGGGCAGGTATGTCTGCACAAAATATACTAGTATTAGAGAATCCATTATCTTTCTTTTATATACCTGCATAATTCTGTTGAAGTTAATAGAATTAACTAGTGTTAATTTGCACAATAGTAGCTGGTTCCAGATGCAGAGGAAAAAAATATTGTTTTACAAAATCAAGATCATTATCAAAGAAATACACAGGGGAGGCATTCTGTTCTCAGACTGATGGACATCATAATTTAGAACACAGAAACACAGAACATCCTTAATTACATTTGTTCATGCACACATACAAACTGTAATGCCATATATTTGATTTTCTCTATTTTCAAGAGGATCTGCAAACAGTGGTTTGCATTCACCTTGAAATCAATTTTGAAGATGACTAGCAGGTATAATCCTTAAACCAGAGTTCCCTTCCTTTTCCCAACCTGATGCCTTTGGAATTTGCTGGATTATCACTCCTGACATCCCTATTCATATGTTGAAAGTGTCTGGCTATTCTGTGAGATGTTGGTATATGTGTTTTAAAGTGATAATTGAAATAAATAAGCTTTGTTCCTACCTACTACACTCAACTGTGCACTTAAGGATTCTTCTTGGTCACCTGGGTTATCTTTCCAGTACAAAGTACTATGCTAACAACTTTATTTTTGTTAATTGATTAGGATTCATGGCAATTATTTCTGTGCTGAGCACCTCTTTTTTTATCCCTTTTGTGGAACCTTTGTAAAGAGGTCTAAAACCCAGGGGGGGGGGGAATCAAGTTTATTCCATATATCTGCTCTGGATCAAATATAGATGAAAATGCAATGAATAAATCATGTAGATGGATAGGAGAGTAAATCCTGACCTGTTTTCTGTTGTGAAAGTCTTCCTTACTAGCTCTGCTTATTCATGTGTGCAGGCCTGTTTAAAAGCTTGCACTGGACTTTGCTACTTGACTGATTGGCCAAATGTGGGGATAACCTGTTATGGAAGCAATTTGTTCTGGCTGCTAAACAATCCTGATACAGTTCATTATTTTGAGGTTTGGTATAGATGAGGGAAACTAGTAAAACTTCCCATTCAGCTCAAAGTCTCGACACACTTCTTCTAAGGCAAACAGAATTATCATGACACTAAAACATGACTGAGGACAAGGATGGGGGGTGGGAGTAAGATCAAAATATAGTTTTAACAGATTAGTTATGTAACTCTGATGTAGCTCTGTAAAATATAGTGTCCTCTCAGTATCTGCAGTTCTGTGAGAATATCATGACATCACTAGAAAACCACAACACATTATATGACCAAAATAAATATTTGTTTTTGTGACATTATGACATTATTATATGACAAAGTATCGTTTTTTCATCATATACTTAAGTGAGTGCAAGTTCTCTTGGCCAACTCTGCCCTCTTTATATTTGATTCTAGAAGGAAACTATGTTTATGGGAATCTTCTCAGAATCTATAAGCTGCTCCTTTACAAAACTGTAACTAAGTTTTTTGAGATCCCAATTTACTCTGTACAAGCTGTGGTTTTTGTTCACCATCAGCCAGTAGTGAAAACAAACAAGAAGGTCATAATGCAGAGAAGATATTCATACAGGAATTTTGGATCCATGTGGACCAAGTTGCTGGATTATACATTCACTACATTACCTCCATCTGCAAAGCACTTATCTGTTTCTCAGTCACCAGTTTTGGTTCCCTCTCTTGTTGAAAAAAGTAGCACTCTACACTATAGCACCCCCTGCTGATCTCCATATACCACAGCATGTGCTTTTTGTGTAAGATTCCCATAGCAAAATCCAAGGCAAGCTAAGCGTAACAAAAACAGGAAATAATTTAGTGGTCTTGTACTGTACTTCTTTTAGTGAGCAGCCACTGGGATTACTCAGCAACTACTGATATCACATGATACTTTGCAATGCAGAGTAAGGGCTGTGTCGTTTCCAGATGCAAACAGCAAAGTGGGATAGAAAAATAAGAGAAATTCATAAGAATAATGTTTATCAATATAAAACATTATTGAGTTCATTGCAACACTCTGGTTATTTTCTCCAACTCTCCATTAATCATGAAAGGGAACTTCATGATATTTCAAACTTCTTCCCTTTCAGCCTGTACTTCCATGGTTTTTCACATTCAAGAAGCCCTGGGATGATTGGTAGGCAATCTCAAGGTCATTATAAGGCAAGTATGTCAGGCTACAATGCAGGCATGAGGCTATCAAAAACTTCCTCCTGTCTTTCCTAATCTGTTTCATCATGTTAATCATTCTATGAGCACACAAATGGTGGTGTAATAAAGGAGATTTTCCTGTTTCATTTCAGAAAGCTACCCTCCTTTTCTTCTCTTCCTGTGCTCATGCTAATATCTAAGAAATTATTTGAAAAATGTATTCAGGAAGGATACTTTGTGCCAAAGCAATATGTGTGCTTTACCTTCACAAACCATTGCTACAAGTTATGGCTGATGAAGATTTGACACAGGCACACACACACTCTCCCTTCTTGCAACAGGATACCCTCATCCTTCCTTCCTTCCTTCCTTTCTCTCTCTCTCTCTCTTTCTCTCTCTCCCTCTCTCACACACACAAACTAGAGAGAGTGTTCCTTCTCACATTTCTACACACAAGTCAGCCACTAGTCATCACACACATGCACCACAAACCCAAGCATATTACCTGTCACAGAAGTCAAGCTTCCCATTGTCACAGCACACATGTCTCTTTGTTTTTCAGAGGTAGAAAGAAAACCATGTAAATATAGGCTCAGTGTCCAATAATGAAATCAGTGAATTGCTTTTTGGGTGCAGATTCAGGAAGACTGCAGAATATGACCAAGATAATCAGCACAAAGCTTTAAACATGAGCCCCTTCCATGTGAGTTGGCAATTTTTTTTCTTAGTTTTCTCTCTGCCGCCCAGGACACATGTCTCTCTTCTGCAGGCAGACGGGTTAACTACCTGGTTTGTTCTTGTTTTTTTCCCTTTTTTTTGTCATTATTGCTGCTCTTGTTTTCTGGCTAGAAGAGCATTATACCATTGGGAAAGCAAGCTATAGAACTCATAATAAATAAATGGTGCCTTTGCTGATTTGTTCTGACAGCCACTCACTCAGTGAGGACCATTTCTGAGGATGTCCAGAAGCAGCCCAGACCCTTCCGACTCTGCCACCTGCCAATGGCAGAATGACATTGCCCACATTTTGCCTGACTGTTATTTCAAGCTAACTTAGTGGGCCTGAACGCGAACCACCCACCCACCTCTCCCCTGCCCATCACCATGGTATCTGACTCTGTGACGCATAAAATCAATAGCAACACCAAACACTCGAATCCTGCTGCCAAGCGGGATAGCGTGAAATGGCTCCCTGCCTCTCCACATTATTTTCCACTGATCTCTCCCTCCTGTGCCCCCTCCCCCTCCCCCAGAAATGACAATTGACTCTCCTTCCTCTCATAAAGGCTCATAGGAAGTGAAGGCTGACAAGGCAAGCAGGTACGTTTCAAGGTCTTAGAAGTGAAGAGTAACCAGAACTACCCAGGCTGATCTGAGGGTATCACAACAACACACTAAGTTGCCTGAGGGAAACACCAGGGAGTTGCACAAAGGGGGAAGTAAAATGACAAGGTGTGCCACTCCACAAGCACCCTCCCTGATTTATCCCTCCTCCTGTTCTAGAGAGGCAATGCTTTAGCAGCATTAGCTTCCATCCTTTCCCTTCACAAAGCAAACGGTGGCAGAGGTAAAGGAATCACGTGAAGCCCCCCCCCCACACACACACACACCTTTGCTTCCCAACATTTGGCATCATAAGAATGAAGACTGCATCAGACTCACCTGGGGTGTCAGTGGAAGAGACGGCTACTCATGTGCTGACACTACCTTCTTGCCATAGCGTAGTTGTCCAAAGAAAGCTTTGTGACGAAGACTGGTGTGAATTGTTGTGGCAACTCTTCTGTTCCTCTCCTTGTCTTCTGTCCTCCGTACCACCACCACTATCAACACACACACACACACACATATGCACACACACACTTTTGCTCCTCCTTCAGAAAAATCCGCCTCTCCATGCAACAGCCGCCGTTCTCCCCATAATGATCACTGGTGCGATGCCCATTCATTCAGCTTTTTCTCCCCCCTTCCGCCTCTCCCTCTTTCCCAACCTTCTGGATGAGCCTGTTAGTGATGCTGCAGCAGTGCTGACATCCCCCTGAGAGTACAGCACAGAAAGGTTGGGAGGGGGAAGGATGGAGAGGAAAGGGACGCAGAGATGGAAAAAAAGGAAAAAGAAAGAAAGAGGAGAGAGAGAAAGAGAGAGACAGAAGAAGAAAATGAAAGGGGAAAGCAGGTTTTAAAACCAGACCTGGATTTGTACAGGAGTCTGGAATATTAGAAAGACACACACACACACACAACATATACATACATACTACAGAGAAAACTGGGGCACTGGAAAGAGCAGGGGCATAGTTATTTCTCTGGCTGTGTATCTTTTTCTTGTGCATCCTGCAATCTGAAACCTGCATGACATTAACACAAAAATCTAAGGAACTCAGTAACTTATTATCAAGAAGGGGTAGAAAAATATCAGAAGGCAAGCAACAGACAGGCCTTGCTCCATGAAGGCTTTGTCATGGTTGGGGTGCGGGGGTGAGGCTGACAGCCTGAAATGAAAGACAATCCCTCAGCAGGTGAAATCCTGCTGGAGATAAACAATAGCTGTTTGCGGGGATCTTGGTTGGGTGGGAGCCTATCTCCTATTGTTGTTCCTGTTTCATAGGGTAGAGAGTGACAGTTTGGCAAATTAGCAATAATGACCATGAGAATAACTTCTGGCATTTTCCTGCCTTTGTTTTGCAAGATGGGGAATTATAGACTGTCCTCCTCAATTTCCTTTGTTTTGAAATAATTGTGGGAATTGTCAGGTAAAGCTCCGCTCATTATTCCATTACATAGATAACAGTTCTTGTGTTTGGGGGGGGAGGGGTGTGAACACGCGCACACACATGCACATGTGTAAAGGCTTGCATCTGTTTTTTTTTAAATGTTCCATTTAAGGTGTAAACCAACTTGAACATTCTTCTGACTATATTGTCATCCTGGAAGATAATTTTATTTTTGTATTATCCAAACTGTGAAAAATAAAACCCTACCCTGTGTAACCAACCTGATCACAAATTGAGTTTGCACAGATACACATGAAGGGGAAATGAAGCTTGGATGCGCACTCACAATCTTTTGTTATCCTTCTTATTGGCAGTTCTGGGTCAGCATTTAAATCAGTTGTTAACCTGTCCTAGTTTTCAAGCTGAAATAATAATAAGAAAGATGCTCAGTTTTCAAAGAGTGAGTTGCAATATATCTAAGAAATCTGATCTGATGTATCACATGGTAAATTAGTGGCAATAATGGCATATAAACATAATGTCTAATCCAATTCAAAAGTATTGTATGTTGTTAAGATAAGGTGTGGGGCAAGAGGAAATCAGTTTGTAATAAAATAAGAATAAAGTTTTCAGACATCAGACTGAAAGCTTCCACTTCCAAATTCTTTGTAAACTGGATTTTTCATAAAGGAGAGGATTACATCAGAATAATTTAGCTCACCCCATCCACAATTAAAGGAAAAAAGAGTTCCTGCAAGGTCATAAAACCAGAATAGTCATTGCCTATACGTACCATTTTAAAAAATGGGCAGGTTTCAAGGAAGTAATAATAATAATAATAATAATAATAATAAAGTTGGAAGGGACCTTGGAGGTCATCTAGTTCAACCCCCTGCTCAGGCAGGAAACCCTATACCATTTCAGACAAATGGCTGTCCAGTCTCTTCTTAAAAACTTCCAGTGTTGGAGCATTCACCACTTCTGGAGGCAGGTTGTTCCACTGGTTAATTGTTCTAACTGTCAGGAAGTTTCTCCTTAGTTCTAGGTTGCTTCTCTCCTTGATTAGTTTCCATCCGTTGCTTCTTGTCCTGCCTTCAGGCGCCTTGGAAAATAGCTTGACTCCCTCTTCTTTGTGGCAGCCCCTGAGATATTGGAACACTGCTATCATGTCCTCCCTCGTCCTTCTCTTCATTAAACTTCATTAAACTAGTTGAGGATTCCAAGATGTAATAGCTTCCAGTCATAGGTTAATCAAAACAGAAATACCCACCCACATGAGAAATGGAATAGTTGAGTTTCTAATATAATTAAAGAGCCAATATGGACTAGAGTTAGGAAGGCCCAGGTTCAAATCCATGGTTAGCATAGAATCTTACTGGATAACCATGGACCTGTCCAGTCAATCATTCTTGGCTTTACCTAACCCACAAGGTTGCTGCTGTGAAATAAATGGATGATTTGATTACTCTATACACTATTTTGAGTTCCTAGAGGACACGTGGGATAGCAGGCAATCAAATGTCAGGCCCAACCCAAGATAGAACAATCCAGCCAAAGTTCAGTTCTTTATTTGCTTGTATCATATGGACAGAATCTTGCCAGATTAAACCTATAGTATTCTCACCCTAACGGATATACTGGGAGATTCTAGGCAGTGGCTATCCTAAATCTCTTTCTCTGATCCAGGTCCTGGAAAGTATTGTCTTTTGTCTCCTCTCCTTCCTTGGAATGTGTTCCCTTCTTTTGTAGAAATTGCCATTTCCAAGTAGTCCATCACACCACTCCCCCTACCTAGATACAATCTATCACATCAAACATACACCAGCCTTTCTCTTTTATTTGATGTAAAGGCTTGTGAGAAATGCCTTGAAAATGGGCCAAAGTGATGCAGTTTAGGCAATAGTCAGACAAGAGACAGCATAGTCAGAAGCTGTATAATGGGAGGAGAAAGAAGCTCAGAAAAGACCCTCCCTAATTTATCAGGCTGTAAAGAAGACAGCAGGAGATTTATACTTTCAGACTTGCAAGATTCTGTTAATGTAGCCTTACAATAAAGTAGAATTAGCTTATCTGGTCATGTTTCCTGTCTGATCCACAAGTTGACATCCAAATAGAGAAAATGTCTTATTGCCAGGACAAGAAGGTGGAGTACATCAATTTGTACTTGTGAATTTGTGATCAATAGTTTTAAAAAAAGCAGCAAACAATTAAAAAAAAAAAGAATCTGAATTTCCTCAAGTTGTTATTCATGTGCTGTTACCAGGTCTGTGCAAAAGCAGGCTTCAAACTTTCAAATGCATTCAAAACATTCAAACATTCTCCTTTCAGGGAACACAATTCTTCTTGTCACTTTCTGTCTTTCTCTCTCTTTGTGGTATAGTTGTAGACTAAAGTAGAAAGAAAAAAAATTCTGGAAGAAGGCAATGATAGTCATTTCCAGAGTAGACTGTTGTAATGTCTACATGGGGCTGCCCTTTTCCAGAAGCTTTAACTGGTGTAGAATGCAGTGGCACAAACAGTTATTCCTGCCCCCAGAAGAGTATATGTCACACCTTTCCTCCAGGAGCTGCATTGGATTCCAGTTTGTTTCCAAGTTCAGTTCAAGGTGCTGTTTTTGACCTTTAAAATCCTTCATGGCATGGGACCAGGTTATCTGAGGACCTCCCCCCCCCAATTATATCAATCTGTCCTATTATATCCAGCAGAGAGGGCATATTATAGGTTCCAATTGTGAGACACAGAAGAGTGCTTGTATTTGTTGGATGATACCCACCTTATGGAAAATTCTCTCTCCCCCATCATTAAATTGGCTCAATCCCTGTTAATGTTCTGGAAGTCCCTCTAGACCTGGTTATGTCAGCAGGCTTAGGGTTTCCAGGAAACAAGTGACATTTTAAGGAGGCTTCCCTATTGTGGGTAAATTGAGTTGCTATACTTCTCTCTCCATTTGTGATTTGCATATTTTAATTTGTTAATGATTTTTAAAAAAAATTTAAATGTCTATATTGTTATAATGATTGTTTTTATAATGATTGTTTTTAAGAGCCATGGTGGCGCAGTGGTTAGAATGCAGTATTGCAGGCTAATTCTGCTGACTGCCAGCAGTTTGATTCAAGGTTGACTTCCATCCTTTCGAGGTCAGTAAAATGAGGACCCAGATTGTTTGGGGCAATATGCTGACTCTGTAAATCACTTAGAGAGGGCTGTCAAGCACTGTTGAGCTGTATAAAATTCTAAGTGCTATTGTTATTGCTATTTTATATTGTGGTTTTATTTGATTGTTGTACTTTATGTCCCCTGGAGGTACTTCTGGTAAGTTAGGTGACTATATAAATTGTATAAATAAATAAATGAATGAGAAACAATTTCCATATCATGCTAAGAAAACTGATTGTGTAAGTCCAGGTAGACATGAGAAGCAAGCTTGACTTAAAGACAATTTCACTTCACTACAGAATCTGAGGACATAAAATGAAGAGAACATGGAACAGGGGTAGATAATCTTCTGAAGGTGGAGGGCTACACTCAGTCATGGTGGGGAAACAAGGGCTACAGCAGTGAGTGAAGCCTGGTTAGGGGGATTTGGAGGTCTTTGATATTTGTTAAATTAATACATGCCTATTTGAGGCATCACAACAATTTTCACCTCAAAAATAAGAGGAAACAGTGCTAAAAATTTTCAACAATTGGAACTGCAAAAAGAAGAGTTTGAAGTTTCTTCTACGGCCTTGCAGGACTCTCTTTTTTATCTATTCCTCCAACATATGTTGGAAAACAATTTGTCTGGCTGGAAATTATGTCATTTTTAACCTAGCATATCTGCAAGAGACCAGAAGATGTTGGAGAGGCTCTACATTCAATCATTTAGTATGTACTGCAACTACATAACTATCAATCAGAGATGTTCTTCTGGACTGCCCATGAAACACAGGTTGTATTAAATGACTTCTAAGATCCTTTCCTTTGATTATGTACTTCAGTAAGCTGTTATTCACTGTTGAGGGCTCATTACTATTGACCTCCTCATTGAGGAATCTCCTAATATGTACAAAGGAATGCCAAGACACTTACAAATCCAGCATGAAAACCATGCGTGTATGTGCAATCCTTTGAATATACAGGTAGTCGACTTATGACCACAACTGAGCCCCAAATTTCTGTTGTTAAGTGAGACATTTGTTAAGTGAGTTTTGTCCCATTTTACAACCTTTCTTACCAAAGTTGTTAAGTGAATTACTGCAGTTGATAAGTTAGTAACCTGGTTGTTAAGCGAAACAGGCTTCCCCATTGACTTTGCTTGTTAAAAGGTTGCAAAAGATGATCACATGACATTGGGACAAAGCAATGGTTATAAGTATGAACCAGTTGCCAAGCATCTGAGTTTTGATCACATGATCATGGGGATGCTATAAAGGCTGTAACTGTGAAAAATGATCATAAATCACTTTTTTCAATGCCGTAACTTTGAACAGTCACTAAATGAACTGTTGTAAATCGAGGACTACTGTTCTTCAAATTTTGTCAGGATTATTGCATTTATATCCCCCTTTTTCATATTTTGCAATTTCAGTTCTGAAATTGTGCAGTCCATCTTCCACAACGTGACGTCCTTTATCTGACACATCCAAGCCATAAGATTTCTGATTATAATTATTGCATCACAATTATATCTTGCCTGTTGGAAGATAAAGGAAGTACACCATGGGAAGAGGGGTTATTTGCTCTTTTATCTTCATAACAACCCTGTGAGAAAGTTTGGGCTAAGAGAGAAAGTAGTCCACAGTCACCCAATGAGTTCTATAGTGAAAGGATCATCTCAACCTGGGTCTCCTTGTCCCAGTCATATGGAATTGGGATAAACAGCTCATGTATTTAGATTCTGCCTAGAATGACTCATTATACTGGTGCCTTTTAACATCCCAATCAAAACAAACATGCATGTCATACAAGCAGAGAAAGCAGCTGCTGATTTTAGTCTCTTGCAATTTTAGGGATGATATATTTGCCAATTGGCTGCAGATGAGCTCCCATGCCCCTACAGTGAAGCCTGATTTAAGGCAACCAGAGAAAATCTTGTGCGTAGTAGAGATGGGCCTGTGCATATCTATTTTACATTATCATTCATTTGTTTCAGATGATTACTTCTGCATGGAGGCCAA
This sequence comes from Azemiops feae, assembly GCA_023970755.1. Classification (NCBI taxonomy): domain Eukaryota; kingdom Metazoa; phylum Chordata; class Lepidosauria; order Squamata; family Viperidae; genus Azemiops; species Azemiops feae. The sequence goes on along the minus strand of JALGBA010000862.1, from coordinate 1,059,432 downwards.
GGACAAGTTATAAAAATATCAGGTCTATAGATACACCATTTTCAGAGACTGCTCCAATTAAGTTAATAGGGACACTTTTATCTGTGATTAAAGAATTATTAAATTAATGATACCAATTAATCGGTTAACATTTAGAACTCAACCAATTAAAGTTTGCCAACTTGTAGCACCCCCATTGGTATTGTTTCATATGTACACTGCTACAATGATTTGGACAAATTCCAGGTCCAGAGGAAATAAAAACAGAGTGCTGTTTTCCTCCCTACTACAAATACAATTTGTATGCTGCAAAAGCACAGCTGTCTTTGCAGTACTAGTATCTAAATAGAGGCTAAGTTGCACATGAGATGAGCAGTAAAGCTGAAGAGAGAACCCATTCTTTTTGAAAGTCAGCAAATATAATCAAATCTGCACACCTCCTAGATTGTATTATAAGCAATTCCTTTAGATAGGAAATTCTTTACCCCCAGACTAGTGCAGTTTTATCCTTCTTTCACAGAGAGTGTTGAAATCCCCTTTCCCAGTGTAGGGACTGGTGGTGGGTTGAGAGCTATATTTTTATTCCAAAAATCTTTTTTAAAGTGAGTAAAGTGCTCTAATTTTGCTATTTAATTTTGACAATATGATCTGGGGTAAGAAATGGCAGCTGGAGGGATCCTGGGCATTGATGGGTTGTCTATCCCTGATGGACAGTTGAGAACCAGTCTGGTTTAGTGCTTAAGGCACAAGGCTAGAAAGCAGGAGATTGTGAGTTCTAATTCTGCCTTAGCCATGAAAAGCCACTGGATAATCTTGGGCCAGTCACACTCTTTCAGACCCAACCCACCTCACAGGGTTGTGGTTGTGAGGAAAATAGGAGCAGTTCACTGCCTTCAGTTATTTGTAAAAAATAATAAAGGCAGGATACAATAAATAAATAAAATTAAATAAAAATCCCTACTTGAGGCAGGGGCATACAACTTCCTGGACTGAGGATCACACTCTGATTTTGTGAAGCATGCCAACATATTTATAGGTAGTCCTCAACTTACAACCTTAATTAAGCCCCAATTTTCTGTTGCTAAGTGAGACATTTGTTAAGTGAGTTTTGCCCCATTTTACGACCTTTCTTGCAATAGTTGTTAAGTGAATCACTTAGTAACATGGTTGTTGAATGAATCTGGCTTCCCCATTGATTTTACTTGTCAGAAGGTAGCAAAAGATGATCACATGACCCTGGGACACTGCAACTGTCATAAATATGAGTCAATTGCCAAGCATCTTAATTCTGATCACGTGACTATGGGGATGCCGCAACGGTTGTAAGTGTAAAAAACGGTTATAAGTGGGTTTTTTTCAGTGTCATTGTAACTTCAAACAATCACTAAACAAACTGAGGTAAGTCAAGGACTACCTATACTTGATAATATAACAGGCATGGGTTGGACAAAAACTAACAGTGATTACTTTTCAGTGAATTAAAATGATTATTCTCTATTCATGTATTTAATAATTTTTCCAGTTGTCTTAGGTGGTAACTTTTGAGCAGTCTTCAGAACACACTCAAAGCTTGGGGGGAGGGGGGTAACGTGTAATCTTGAGGCGAAAAGTGACTCTGTGAAGAGTCAAAATGTTGGTTACAAACACATGGTTTTGTTTCATTACATCCAAATAGGAATGGGGCTTTGGCCATGGTAGCACAAACTATTTGTTTGATACCTCCTCCAATACCTTTGCCTGGGGTCTCAGAGTATATGATTGTGTACTTGGGGATTACTTTAAATCCATCACTGTTGCTAAAACTTAAAAATGGTGTCTTGAAGTGTCTTCTATCTACTGAGGTCAGTAGAACAATTGTGAGCCTACCCAGATAGAAAGAGCTTTGCACACATCCTGGCAATTTCCCATTTGGATTATATGTAATGAATTGCACACCTGGCTGCCTTTGAAAACAGTCTGAGAACTTTAGTGAGAATTAAAACAGCTAGAATTTTATGCAGGACTAACCAATATGTTGACATTTTATTCATTGTACTGGCTACCAGTGGGTTTCCTGCCCAATCTGAGGTGTTGGCTTTAGTTTTCAAGATAGAAAGAATACTGACTCTTTGCTGTTAAAGAAGACTTCTAATGTTACCATGATCAGCCAAGAAAACAAATCAATCATTGAACAAATCAACCCAGAGTTCTTATTAGAGGCACAATGACCATGCTCAAATTATTCTGGCCCCACATAAATAAATTTCCTCCATGAAGATCTCTCCTTAACCTGAACATATTATGGGAATGTTTAATGCTAGGAAAAATGGAAGGAAAGAGAACAGGATAACCACAGCAAGTTGGATGGATTCAGTTATAGTGACAATGGATACATATTGGGAGACCTGAAAGTTCAGGTTAAGGACAGATATACATGGAGGAAATTTATCTGTGTGATCATCAAAAGTCAACATTGACCTGATGGCACATAATCAATTAATCATGAGTAATATTTGGGGCCAGGTTTTCTCAAATAGCATCTCTGCACATAGCTATTCTCCTGAACCCCAAGGTATTTTCTCTTTTGAGTCCCTTCTCTGGGTACTCAGCATATAGAGAGCAAGTATGGGCCTTCATTTAGTGGCTCCTCATCTGTTAACTAGAACAATTCTTTCAGCACTAGCTGAAGACATTTTCATTCTCCCAAGCATTAAACATTTAAAGCAGGATGTCCACGGGCCGGTTGCATCATGCGGAGGCCACACCCACCCCAGCTCCGGCAATGTGAAAAAAGTCACGATACGTCACGACACATCACCAGTGATTTAGAGTTACTACTTCATTTCACAGCATTTGGAGTTACTAGAAATTCACATTGTTTGGTTGCTAGTTTTACTTTGCTACTATTGTGATTTTATCCTAGCCACTGCTGATTTTATCTTGGTTAACACATTATTTTGTGCTGTTAGTTGCATTATGTGTGGTTTATTTTTTAAACTGATTTTTACACCCATAAGGGAACTGTGGTTCATTGGCTACTGTAAACAAAATAAATAAATAAATAAATATCCCATTGCATGGTAGCTGCCCCATGGGTGCAAGGCACATTAATGCTTCAGAAAATAACAGCTGGGTTTCTGACTTTCAGACTTGATAACAGTTTGACCTTTATGTAATTGCTGTAGAGATGAGCTTTTTCTGTTCCCAGATTTCTATCTTATAGCCTTTAGTATGACGTGTTACCCCCATAATAGGTATGGAAATGTAGAAATAATAACAGTGTAATCAGCAAGGATGATGCTAAACCCACCCTGCTAGAAGAGAAAGACTTGCTGAGTGTCCTATCACCCTGAGGCCTAAGATGCCAACTAGTACACCTTATGTCAGAAATACAAATGGGTTTCAAATAGGGGTTAAATAGAAAAACAGCAGGAACACCATAGGAACAGATCAAATCGGAATAACAATATAGAAGTATTGCAAATTGAGGCAATTGTAATATTTGATCATAAGAAGGTAGTTTAACTTTATTTTATTATAAAGAAGTAAAGAATATATTTATTTAGGAATAATTGTCTCATCACTCCCCATTTTCCCATTTCTAATCCATATTAGGCAAAAATTGATCCTTCATTCTTTTCCCATGAAAGGCATTTCTGTTTTTTGTTTTTTGGATACATTCACAGAATTGTTTAGAATTTATTTTGTATTTCCTTTAAGGATATTTTTTTGAGGTGGCTTACATATGTAGGTTAATAGAATATATTGTTGTTTCTATTCCACTCATGAAAATTTCACCAGCTTTTTCTTTTGGGGAAAAAAAAAAGCAAAGTAGTTTATCTTCATAAAATGGAAAGTGAAGGTGAGTTTTTGTTTTGTCTGGTGGAGTGGCATATAAAATATTCATTTTCTTTGGCAGAGTTGAGACCAGGCCCCCAAAAAGACTTTCCCAAGACCTGTATACTATAGGAATGACCCAGCCAAGGGTTTAGAAGCAGGTGGGACAGGACGCAAGGTGGGAGAGTCATTTCAGACACTGCAGTGTGCTGAAGAAAGGCAAAGGATATGTGGGCCTTATATCAATGTACTGATTATCTTTTGGTTTCTTTTATTACAGGTGGATAAAATGTGTACATGCAGGCTAATACTGTACATGCAGGCTAAAACTGTACATGCAGGCTAATACTAGAAGCCATCCTGGAGGCAACCTCTGGAGACAAAGGGATGATTGAGAGGTGGATTTTGTATTCTGTCATAAAAAGGCTGTATAGTAATGAAGATATCCCAACAGAAGTTGGAGTTCAACATGTCTAGATGTAAGGATGGCCAATGAAGCATTCAGACACTGCACTATGCAATGATCATGGATCACAACAAATCCTAGGGATTGTGTAAATCAGCCTTCCAGATCTGGTCATTCCCAGCAGAAGTGACCTGTTAGAAGAACCGTGAAAAGATAAGAGATGCATAATAAACAGATACTCAATATGGAGATATGTTTCTGGCAGCATTTTTCAGTTTGGGTTTCTTCCAAGTATCTTCTACTGACTCATCAGTGAAAAAAGCCCATTAAACAATGAATTTGGCTTTCAGGGACAACAACTTCCTGTGTCATATATCTGACTATTTTCCCTTTGCATTTGCAGCCTAGCTTATATAGACAGCCAAGATACTTCATGCATCACTTCCCCACTATGTCAGACTCCTTCCAGTAATATTGTTTCAAAACTCAACTTTATAACACTGCCTACCCCATCTAACACAACTGACTTTGGGAAATCTGGTATTTTATGCATCCTCGAATGGAGCTGTCACAGAATCTAAACTTGAATGCTGAAGAAGCAATGCAGAAGTCTCTGTGACATGACTCATCTTAATTAGTCTATTGCAGACAAGAATGAAACCATAGACAGAAATTAAAGCCTGTACATCTATTATTTTATGTATTTACTAAGCTTATGAGCCACGCCAGTCATGGCTGCCTCTGAGCAGCTTACATATCTCCAAACAACATAATAAATTACTCAGACATTGAGGAAAATCCATGACATATCTAAATGCTAACCCTACATATGACCCCTTGCCCACTAAAGTCCTGCTGAAATCACTACTTTTGGAAAAATTAGCAGATGTGGAGGTCACCTGGGCAATTCTCTTCCACAGAAAGGGAGCCCAAGCCCAGGATCCCTACATATGACATTCTATTCCATAAATGTTAATGTCCTTAGATCTATGTTTCAGGGTTTACATTTCAAGCTTTTTCCTTCCGCTTTTCTGAGGCAACAGGTGCGAAGCCTTTCCCTTGATGGTCTTGGATCTCCCCCCCCCCCCCGATTAATGGTTCTTTCTACCCTGGGGAAGGTCTGGGTCTCACATTGCCAGCTTCATCCTTTATACAAAGCAGACACATAATCCAGCAAGATCTCCTAGCATTTTTAAAAAAATTGGTGGCAACTTTTCATTGTTTATAGGAGCCATCACATATAACAAGGATGAATAAACAGTGCATCTTAACAAATTAGGATATTTCTTAATTGGTTTTGCTGCAACACACACAAGATAAACAAATCTATCAATTTCTTGTATAGGCCTGCTTCGTTTTTATTGCACTTCGCAGATAATGCATTTTTTTTTACAAAACCCTTCACCAACAAAAAAAGAAAGCTCACTGAAGGCTCAGATGATGTTTAGTATATTTAGAAATTAAATATTTTTAATGTATGTACATTATGTTTTAGACAAATTATTATTGCATATTTAATAAGTTATAGTGTAGTGTAAACATATGTACTGGAAAACCAAAACATTCTTTGTGATATTCACTTTATTGCAGTAGTTGAGAACCAAGGTACTTCCTATTTTTTCAATCTTATAAATAAATTTCATCAGACTAAAATGTATTTATAGTACACATGGAAATGTATAACATAGACATTTTGTGCATATTTCTCTTGGTATCATATTTTTGTATATATTATTGTGTAATGTTTGAAAAAATATCCCTCATATAATACATTTATGTGTACACCAAACCAAATTTCTCCTTCCCTCCCATGACTTACAAAGTGCTATTATTCATCAATGATTTCTAGACTGAGGTAGTTCTGCCAGCTCTCTGGAAGACATGAAATTTTGAAAGTTATGTCATTAAAATACTTTAAACTTGAGTAAGATTAAAGAAGAGGAATGGAAATTGGATGAGACTGGCAAGGGCGTCCGTGAAAATACTGAGGAAAATAAAACTTAGCAGTCAACTGACTCCCCTTAATAATATTTTTTAAAGGAATCCCTACCACAATGATAAAAATAAACATTGTTAGGGTTAATTTTCCTCTGGGTTCTATTCCAAGAAGTGTTTTATATTTATTTATTTATTTATTTATTTAAGCAATTTTTTTATCTCACCTTTCTTCAAGAAACTCAAGGTGGCTTACATTTTCCCCCATAATGAAATTTTGTGAGTTAGCATGAGTTGAGGGTGACTAGTCAAAAGTCACCCCATGACTTCTATAGCTAAGGTAGGCTTGAACCCATGTCCCCCAAGTTCTAGTAACCCATAATCACTATAGCATTTTTGCTCATCAGAATAAAACAATGAGTGGTGCTCAAAAATCTTTTCCTCCTCCTATTCCTCTTTTCCAAAGTCATATTGTTCTTGGTCATTGCCTTGTGGAGTCAGGTTGCACTGGACACAGCAATTCTCTAAAGCATCCATCCGTACTGAAAAATTATTCTGGATCACTGAGCATGGCATCAGGATCTTGGTAAGTCACAGGATTTACTTACTTCCTAGGTAAATGTATCATTACACTGGCATGCAACCTATTGTTTAACACAAAATTAATGGATGCCTCCCTTTCCTACAAACCTTGTGAGCCATTTAAGAACACGGAGGGCTGTGCCATTGCTAGCGCAGATCTCAAAGCTGGTTGTATATCAGAAAGATGATAATGTGCAGTCAACCTATGCTCTGCTTGCATCACTCTGCTTAACATGCACCATGCCTGGGTGCTATTACTCATACTGAGTTCTTAGTGAAGGCACAGCTGTAGAACTTTTCTTGTAGAATAATAACAGGAAGAAGAGATACATGAGAGAAGATAGTTATATCAGCAGAAATAAATCTTATTAAGAAAAACTTTTACAGCCAAGGGAGAATGCTTTATTTTAACTTGCAGCTTATAAGGGTAATGTGAATGAAAGTGAAGGAGCTGGTTCTACCTGAAACTTTGATTTCCATGCTAAATGGGAATAAGAACAAATTAAGCCATCCTCTACAGATGTAGCATGAAAATCAAACACAGGATTTTACTTGTCCCTTCCACTCATTCCCAGCCATCCCAAACAGGGAACATAATAATCTACTTTACACTGAATGAGATCATGGGCCCATCTATCTCAGAACTGTTTTCACAGGGTGGCGGAGGATCTACTGACTGATCTCCCCACTCAGATCAGGGCTGCAAAAATCCAAATAACTAAAGATGTCAGGAAAGGGTTAATCATTTTCTGTTACATCTTTGCTACCATCTAGTAATAATTCAGCCTTTTTTTCAATTGAGACTTGGTAGCCTTAGGAAGACAGGTATTGAACCTAGGATCTTTGAAAACAAGCTACAGAATCTACCACTAGCGAGACTTTGTTGTGCCCTCGTATAGGAAAGAGGAAGAGTGATGAGTAATGCTTGATATGGGTAAATGAAAATCAAACCATTCATTCATTCATTCATTCATTCATTCCATTTATTTAGACAAATTAAGATAGATTTCTGGTTAGATTGCCCCCCTTAGTTTCAGAGGGCAGTTAAACTGAACTCTACCAGAGAGCCTTTAGAACCAAGTGCTTACTATTTTTTTTGTACAGTGTATTCATATAGTTATTTTATATCAATTGCCAAGCTTTATGCTATATCATTATGGGCTGAGTTGGAATATACTATGGACATTTTATTATTCTGTAAGCTTTGAACTGTTGTAAGCCATCAGGATTTTCATATCAATATAATAAATGAATAAATAAACAATAATACATTCTCCCCCTTTACTTATTTGGAAAAGCAGTAGAATGGGTCTAAGTGTTTGGTTTTCATAAATTCTGATGATGTGGCCTAGATCTGGAACCCCAAGATATAAATATCTTATTTCCCAGTAACATTCATACAATATCCAATGACTGACTACAACTTGGGGCAATGCGTATATGAATGATAGAAGGAAGAACCTGGCATGCTGAGATTCCTGCAGATCTTTCTTGGATGCTTTAGCTTTACAAAATCATCAAATCCTTGAGAGGAAAACTAGGAAGGTTAAAATAATCAGATGACATAACTTATTGGGATAAATAAATCAAACAGCATGATGAATACTGCGGAGGGATGATGTTGTGGAAGAATCATAGTGATAGTTTATTATTTCAGAGATAGTATAATAATTGGATAATACAAAAAATGCCTTAGTAAAAGTTAATTGACCCATGGATTGGCAAACAAATAAGAACAATATTAACACACAACTAAAACAGATACAACATTTGTACAGTGCTAAAGTAGCGTGACTAATAAACAGCTTTAATACCGTTGAGATATAATCCAATAAAAAAAAGAAAAATTAGAGCAGTACCAGCATCTAAGGCAATATTTCCCATGTTGATGTCCTTTAAACTCCCATAATTTCCATCCAGAATAATACATTTTGGAAATTGTAATCCTATCATATGTGAAGAGTACCAGGTTGAAGAAAGCTTGATCTAAGGAATATGGAGGAGGTCCTCTCCTGCCATGGTATCTTCATCAGTTTCTTGAAAATAATGATCTTTATTTACTGTGTTCTAATTTTCCTATATTGTTATTGTGAAATCATAAAAGACAGCATTTAAAGGAGTATTGTCTCCTCTGCCTTTTGTATTTGAGGTGGCAAGCATGGAAGATATGTTTCACATTACAAAAATAATTAAATAGCTTAGACAAGTGTTACTTCTATGATAAAAAAAATTGGAATATGAAGCAACCTTATTATAAAGGAATAATTATAATTAACTTAGATGTCAGCTATATCAATATGCTGTTGATACATAATAAACCAGTGCAGGCTTTCACGGTTGGCATCAATGAAGCAATGATGAGCTTTCAGGTTGAATGGCCATGGTCTAGTTTTCTTTTATTCTGACATTTTGCCAGCAGCTATGGTTAGTATATTCAGAAACTAATGTTTTAGGACTTCTGTGACAAGGACCAATCAAAAATCAGCTTGCCAGGTCCTGAGGATGGTAGCTATAGTTGCTGATAAACCTGAAAAAAGCAAAACTAGACTGATTCTAAAGGTAATAGAAAAGAAAATTTCAAGAGCAATATTTTCAAGCAGGAACTGACTCTACATGTAGAAGAACTGCTTCATAATTTAGACACTGGAGACTCTGAGATTAAATGTCTCTGTTTTCTAGGAATTAGAAATGTTCCCCCCAAAACTCAGCATGATTGCACAAATCTGCACAAATGATTTCAAATGGAAATTGAAGAACTCTTCAAAATGTTTTCCCCCTACACACTCATACTGTTGATGAATTGGACTGAGAGTAAATTACAAAGGGGTTTTGATTATTTCTCTCCATGTAAAATATTACAGGAAATCAATTTTAGGGGCAATAGCCAATATTATATCGGTGGAAAAAGTACAAGAGGACCACTTCATGCTCAGTTAAATCCTAATGAATTGTGAAGCTTCTTGTATACCAACCAGTGCAATCACCGAGGAATGGCTCATGAAACAAATTGTTCAGACCTTGAAATGGTTTGTAATGCAACATCCAATGGAACAGCCTGTCCAGTAACTTTTACAAGCTGAATTCAAGTACTAAATCTAATACTTGTGAAGTGTTCTTCCTATCATTTCCAAGCACAATAGAAAGCCGAAACAGAATATAGCCATAGGTGTTTTTCCAAATCAAACTATTTGTGTTCAGGGCCATCCTGTATCAAGGTTTGAACTTCTTTTTAAAATTCTTTATGATGCTTTGAAAATGCCATTTGCAATAAATTGAATGTGAAGGGTTAGAGTTAGGGTTAGGGCTTTTGGCCATATGACACAGATAACCTAATCACTGAAGGAAATACAGAGTCTTCCACCTGTGAAATATTTGCACTCTCTTATTTATTCCGATTACAGATGGATCTTTTCCAGTGCTGTCCCATAGGTTTTCCAGTTCCAATATGGCAGAGGCAATGCCCTTGGCCATCAAATTTGCTTGAATCCATAGAGCATCCTTTTCTAGTCTGCAATTTTATTTTGATGTAAGGCAACAGCTGGTCCAGTCATTATTTTATTTTATTTTATTTAAAAACAAACTTCGTTGTACTGAAGAATTTTGAAAGAATTGTTTTGAGGATAACTACAAAGAAAATATGCACCATTTTTAATAAAGGAAGGAAGGAAGGAAGGAAGGAAGGAAGAGAGAGAGAGAGAGAGAGAAAGAGAGAAAGAGAGAAAGAAAGAAAGAAAGAAAGAAGAAAGAAAGAAAGAAAGAAAGAAAGAAAGAAAGAAAGAAAGAAAGAAAGAAAGAAAGAAAGAAAGAAAGAAAGAAAGAAAGAAAGAAAGAAAGAAAGAAAGAAAGAAAGAAGACACTGACATCCCCTAAACTCAGCTGAAAAAGTTACCTAGCTTGGTAACGAAATATTCAGAAACCAGAGAACGAACCTTCAGGAAGGAAGGAAGGAAGGAAGGAAGGAAGGAAGGAAGGAAGGAAGGAAGGAAGGAAGGAAGGAAGGGAGGGAGGGAGGGAGGGAGGGAGGGAGGAATCAATCAAACAGGTCATACAGGGTGTTTTTTTTTCAATCTGGGGTCTCCTCTAGCAGTTCCCTTAGTCTGAAGAAACAATAGACATGTGGCATCACTGAAGCCTCTTCTGACTAAAAGAACTATCAGCTAATGCCTATTCCTTCACCAAGACAGCTGTGTAGCTTATTTGATGAAAAGCTCAAATTCAGTGGAAGCCATATTGCCTTGTTCAGGTCTAGCCTATTATAATTAAATTAATAGAAGGAGAATTAATCACCAGCTATTATCTGCTGTGGCTAAATGAAATTTCCATGTTTGGTAGCAGAATAATGCTTGAATACCAGTTACTGAGGCATATTAACAGAAGAATCTATAGGCTTTGCAAAGCTTTGAAGCTTTATTTCAATGAAGAGTTGATTTAATTACTCCATCAAAGTAGGTTCATGACTCAAAACTGGGAGCTGCTTTGATTAGCAAACACCATGAAATATTGTGTAACCTTTTGGCCCACTTTGGAGCATTATGTAGTGCTTAATATAGTAATTTCTATAATTGTTACAAATGATGTACTGTATTACGTTGCAACCTTTCTTCCACGTTTAGAGAAATCTTAACAGCATTCATTCTGCATTCTCTTCTGCTAAACTACGTTATATGCGTGGTGGTCCTGTCAATGGAACTGAAATTCCACTAACTTTCAGCACTGAGCATGAACTCAAGGCTGATCACTCCAGTGTGTACTCTTGGATCTAATCTTAAATCTGCAGGAATGTGGAGGATTTAGTCTCTGGGCAATGATATCTTGGGTTCCAGGCAAACACATACAAGATTGGCCCAAATTATTATTATTATTATTATTATTATTATTATTATTATTATTATTATTATTATTATTATTATTATTATTATTATTATTATTATTATTATTATTATTATTATTATTATTATTATTATTATTATTATTAAGAATAACAGGTAGCAAGGCAACAATCAACCTGGAACTAAGAAGAAATTTCCTGACAGTTAAAAAATTGAATCAATGGAACAACTTGCCTTCAGAAGTGGTGGGTGCTCCAGTACTGAAGATTTTTAAAAAGAGACTGGACAGCCACTTGTCTGGAATAACATAGGATCTCCTGTTTGAGCAGGGGGTTGGACTAGAAGACCTCCAAGGTCCCTTCCAACTCTGTTATTCTGTTATTCTGATCCAGCCTTTTTCTGGGCCGTACCTTTCTCTGACATTGCATTTTACTGTGCCAGCATACCTGTTGCCTTTTCTAATAGTCATATGTGTAGTTATCCATCAAACATATAACATCAATGTTATTTAAATTAAAATTTAAAATTTAATTTTAAAATATTACTATTTAAAATTGGCCTAAAATCCCAAGCATAGATGCTCTCATTTATCATATCTTTAGTTGCTGATTGAAGAATGATACTTACAGTAGTTATTATTTGCCTTATGGCTAATAGCTGAGGTTTTGACTTCTACTCTAAAAGAGAGAAAGAAAGAGAAGGAAATTTGTTTTGGGTAATTGAAGGTTCTATTACTCAAAACAATAATTTCTTAATCCAGTGATTTATTTCCACTAATTAATCATTTGTAAATGATCCAAAAGTTGGCCTTATCTTCTTTTTGGATTTTATTAAACAAAGAAACATAGTAAAGCTAAAAGTGAAAAATGCTTCCTTTTCAAAATACTAAAACTGATAAAAATAAAAATTCATAGAAATGAAACTCAAGAAGGGTAAATGTAATCTGCTATCTACTGAAATGAAAAGAATTCTGAGAGACAAAGACCACTCATATCCAATTAGCAACATAGTAGACATGTATATTATTTCTGGTGAACAGAAAAGCCATTGCTGAGTGGGGAGGTCCATTCCTCAGCTCTCACTCTATGGGATGCCCCAACCCCAGAGATTTGATTGTCTTCCTGTTCCTGTTTAACATCCACATAAGGCTGATGAGTCAGGTTCTCTGTCAGCCTAGGATAGGTATCATCAGGACACCGACAAACAAACTCAGACACAATCATAGCAAGAACCAAGTGATGTAAAATTTGAGGCTTAGCAATTTTCCATTGTTAGTTCTGGATGGGGTCACTCTTTGAACTTGCAATATAATTGCCTTGGAATTCTTCAGAACTTGTCATTGCTTTAAGTCCAATAAAACTGTGAATTCAATGAATAATAAAACATTTAAGAATGTTTTATTTCTTCTGATTAAAAAAAAGCAAAGAAATTTCAGTGCTGTTATATAAACATGATTTGTTATTCACATTAAAACTCTCTGTTTAACACTTTAAGGACTCCTTCTCAAGGTGCTAAAGCCTGAAATTTGCTGCAGTTGTATAAGTTTACTCCAACCTGTGTGGGTAAAATTAATTTTCACACTAGTTTTGTTTATTATTAAATTATTGAAAATCTGAAAAAAAAAGTGCTGTGTTATTGCTGAGCTGAGAGAGAAGGACGATGGATGAGTTCCAATCTACAAAGGAGACTGTATTTGTTGTAGATAAAATAAATACTATAAAAGAGGCCATAGAAAGAAGAAGTAACAACACATCTCTATTCAGCAAAGAGAGTCCTGCTAAATTCACAACTCCTAAAGAGCAGGTGGCAGTCATAACACAAGGCCCTGTGCACAAATCCTATTTGACTTCTAACTGTACCCATTCCTGAATCAGGTAGCTATATTCATAGTCACTCATGCTGTGATAATCTCTTGTCTAGATTACTACAACATAATGTACATGGAGTACCCATGAAGACAACTCAGAAGCTACAATTGCTCCAGAATGCAATGGCACAGAAAGTTATAGGAGCACTTCAGTATTTCCATGTAACACTATCACTTTGTGCACTGGTTGTCAGGCGCTTCCAGGTGCAATACTGTATTGGTTATCATCTTTAAAGACCTATATGGCACAGGGCCTGATTATAGGTGGGATTGCTTATCTGTGATTACTTATGCACTCCCAGTAAGATTAACAGCACTTAACAGTGTGATCTGATGGGATCCAGGAAATATGCCTTCTGTTTTGCTGCACCTGCCCTATAGAACAGCACTGTCCCTAAGATATCTTACTTTCCCTTGAGTATTTTTGCCCAATGAATTGGTCAGGCAGCCTTTTGAACCATTCCTGAGTGATTGCCTTTGTTATTAGAGCTGCCTCTGGCACAATGCATTTTATTATACATATTTTATTTTTGTGGTTGCTATTTCTTTTAATTGTGTACAATGCCCTGAGTTGCATATTGAGTGGGCAGCTATATAGAATGCATGAGTAAAATTACAATTTAAAATATTAATGTTTTGGAGCTATGTTGATGAATATGAAAAGATTTGGAAGCAATCTACAGGGACTATAAATGTAAAACAAAAGGAAACTATTCTAACACTAGTGACCGATTGTTCATTTCTTTGTTTGGGTTGGTCAACAGATAAGAGATTATCATAAGATAGGTAGAATTTGTCTGTATCCTAGAGGAAATGGGTAATTTTAGCTCTCCATTGGTAGAAAAGTATATGAAAAATAGGAATTAATGGTTTTTGGAATCTCACCCAAAATGCTAGAAAAAACACAAATCTATCTGAAGGGACTATATGCTGCCTTCTTTCCCCAAAATCATACCTAATATCACAAATCTATTCACATGTAACAAGAGTTCTCACTTCCCAGTTTCAATTCCAGCCCTCATACCATAATACATAATACAAAGATTTGCATTTTTTAAGGGCTGAGTACCTTTACTTTGGAGAGAAGATGATTAAGAAATACTATGATTCCCATCTTTATTACAAGTACCAACCTGGACACATCCTGGAGTTCAACTCCAAGAATACCTGTGCTGACTGGGAATTTTGGAGTAAATGCTCACACATTTGGAAGTTGTCCACTTTGGGAATATTTACTATTGAAAGAAAAGTCTTCATTAGGGTCCAGTCCAGGTCGGGAATAAACAAAACAGAACTGCTTTAGAAAGAAGGTTGTAGTTTATTGAAGAGCAGAACCACAAGACATGAGGCTCTGGAGCAGCTGACCACATGTTGCTGGGAGTGGTGGGTTTTTATACCTTCTTGGGCTTTTTATGTTTCCTGTTCCTGTGGCATGAACTTTGACCTAAGGTTCAGTGTGTCCTTTTGATGTTCTGATGGTGGGTTAATCCTATTATATCCTAAAGGTCATGTTTTGAGTTTGGGTGGGGTATGTAGATTTTAGGGGTCTTTGTCTTTCTCATCTCATCAGCATCTAGCTTCCTGGCTCCAACCTTTCTGAATAGAATTATCAGATCTGCATTTCTACAGACCTGGTCTCTGCCTGGGGCTATTAAGAAAACAAGGCCTGCTTTTTCTGCCTTTAAGATCCTTTGGGGAAATATAATATTCTGCCTTTATAATACTCCCCAAAATATTTCTTTCTCTGGGGAGGGGTGCTGTCTTCCCACATTACATAAAAAATGAAGTAAAATATTGGTTTGGGGAGGTACCAGAAGGTAGGACATCATGCCCAGTATATTGAAACGTGTTTCAATATATTTTTTCTTTGTTGTTCTTATAAGTCTTGTGTTGTTTCAATACAGTGATGTTTGTGCAATATTAATGGGAGATTGTTAGCATTTTACTCTTTAGCTAGTTAGAGTGTTGAAAATACAGAAGAAAAAAAGATATTTGTAACAATTTATTATTTATTTATTTATTACAAGTATAAAATTATTTAACAATATCATCAAAAGTTGAGTGTTACATTGAAAAAGAATTGCTGCAAGTTGCATCAAACTATTTGATGCATGATAAAGATTTTGATCTTAAGTGAATTTCTTAGTATTAAAATCTCCATTGTACTGTTACTTTATACATAAACCCATTAATGAAAGGAAAAAATAAATAAATGAAGCTAGTTTAACAAGAATTAAAATACCAAAGGGGAAGGGAGGGGAAAAAAAGAATGATTAGGTTTCTGAATTCTCCTTTTAAACTGTCTACTAATTTACTTTAATCATTAACTAGACTAAACTAATATGGTGGTGGAGCACTTTAGGGGCACAACCGTTTGGCAAGATGATTGCATCTCAAAGTGGTAGATTAAAGGCTTGAAAAGATTTGATGCATATGCATCAGAGAGAAAAAAGGATGGATTTACTATATTAGCTATAATGAACTTGATGAACTTTGTGATCTCTTCAAGCTCAGTGATTCCATTACAAAAACACCATAGGTCTGCAACATTCTAATAAAATGTAAATCTAAAGGAAGCTAAATCCATCAGAGCAGTTTCAGGTTCATCCCATCCCAAAGACAACAGATCACTTGGGGAGGGGACATCTGGAAGTGGGTCGAAGGGCTGAGGCAAGTGCATAAGGATGAAAACATTTTATTATTATTATTTTGTGAATGCTTGACAGTCAGAATCTTAGTCCCCGTCAATACAAATATCTAGGATATCAGTTCTTAAGGTTTTTTTCATACAAAGTAACAGAAACAACCTATTGTAGCATGAATTTACACCAGCTCAAAATCCACATAAAAGAAAGCACTTCTGAGAAACACCAGATAACTCTGGGGAGACTTGCTTTTATTATCCTGCAGTCAGATTACTGAAAGTCACTCTACATGGGGCTGCCTTTGAAGATGATTTGGAAACTACAGCTGGTACAGAAATGCAGCTGCCCACTTGCTGACTGATCAGTGCCAATATAGTCAAATAATCCCGATACTGCATTGCAAGAGCTGCATGACTGCCAAACTTTCAGGTTGATTTGTTTGTTTATTAAATTTATTGCCTGCCTAGCTTACCATAGAATAATCTTTGGCAGCTTAAAAATATTAAAAAGATAAAACTATATAAAACTTATACACAATACCAATAAAATACTATAAAATACATACTCAATCCTAACTAAAAGATGGGAGGGAGGGAATAAGATGAGTGGGACGAGAGGAGGGGTCGGTTATTAATCTAGCAACCACCCCCAATTCAGGCTGTGATGATCACTTATAAAGTCCTTTATGGCTTAGGTCCTTGTCACCATCAGACTCTGGATAGAGTCTACTTGGCTTCATCACCCAAGGTCAATCTGAGGATGCCTTTTTGAGACGTTAACGGGAGAAGGGTCTGGAAACAAGTCTCCTTGGTTGCAATTTCTTGCTCTTGGATGGTTCCTTCCCAGTTAACATTATGGAAAGCACTGAAGACTACACTCTTCCTATGAGCCTCCAAAGGGGAAGACATGATTTAATTGGAAGCAAGTGTTCAGAAGAAGCATGATATCTTTTCTTTTTTAAGACTTGCTTTTATGGTTTTCAGCATTCCAAATATAAACTGCTTAGAAATTTTGGAGTAAGGGGCATATAACTGTGTATAAAAGATAATGTGATATATAATATAGAATGATTCATATTTCAAATGGATTTAAAAATTAATGGGACTTTCACTCTGATTCAGAAAATTGGATGGATTTATATTTTCAGGTGGAGTTGGGAAAATGTATTTGGATGTATAGAGGAGCCTGTCGGATCTCCAAAGTAAGTTTGAATAAATTCAGATTGGATTGTCAAACTGAACAAATCACCTTTGAACTGAATGTCTGAAATAAATATTCTCCCAACTCTCTTTCCTAGATACAACCAGTTACACAATGAAAATAATAAAGGCCACTGGAGGAAAGAACTGGGTTAAACAACGATCCGTCCCATCTTTTCCAGATTACAACTGTTTATTGTTTCCTGGTATTTGGAAAAATGTGTATTAAATGCAAATAGTACATCTGGTTTTGCCCTGAGTCTCAAAGGGACTTAACAAAATAGAAATGGAGTTTGCTTTGGAGCATTAAAATATATTTTCTTTCTTGCTTGCTTGTTTCTTAACAATAGTCACATACTAATCTTACATTTCAGCAAACCTTCAGTGAAGTTACCATTGCATTTTATTTGCTCATTTCCAAATTAGTAGGTGTAGAGTTGCAGCCTTAATTTCACTACCAATTCAGCAGCATTATAATCCATTCACAATTGCCAAGAAAATTGATTATTTTTGTTCATCTTAAAGATGCAAAATAAGGGGAACATTTATTCTCTTTCTCAAAACAAGCTAAGCATATTAAACAAGTATATGATAAATGAAGCATGCAGTATTTTTGCAGGATCTCAAATAAGGTAGATCCCTCAGGAAAACACAACACTGCCTGGCACTGCTGAGCCATCACAGAGCAATTAGCTTAACATCAATGTGGAGGAAACTCAGGAAACATTAGAGGCTATTTTGGTAAATAGTCTTGGAGAAATGTGCCTTGAGAGCCATAAATTAATTAGAGTCTGCTGCCAGGATGGATTCGGAAGAACATGGCACACAGCAAAAGGACAACATCAATGTCAGTTTGAAGAAGGTCTGAAATTTTATTTGCTTTCCAAAATGGCACTTTAAATTTTCTTTATAGCATTCTGCTTTGCACCAATGGGGGGGGGGGGGGAGACTACAAGTATGGCCAGAAACTATCCAAGCTTCTGAAAAAGTTTTAAGGAACCTGTTTAAGGGCTTATTGCTTGCTTGTTTTCCAATATAATATAAACCATTGTTTCTCAACATCAGGGACTTTAAGATGTGTGAACTAAAAATCATGTTGGCTGGGGAGATCTGGGAGTTGGAATCCCCGATGTTGAGAAAAACTGGTTTATATTATATTGGAAAACATAGCAAGTGGAGCCACAATTCAGAAAAACTATCTTTTCAAAATTGAGTCAACCCCTTCGGTGGAATCACCTTAATCTGAATGATGCTATCCAGCTGCTGAAGTTCAACAGAAAAGCCACTGTCAAGTCCTTTGCACTCTCTGAGCTTGGTTATTTTCTTACCAACATTTCATTACTCTACAAGGTAACAACTTCAGTGCTAGAAGGAAGTGGAGTTTGCTTCCTGTTTATATACAGTGGCTTGCCCTGTAAGTTTTATTTTCTTCTTGGCAGTTTCTTTATTAGGCTGTTGTTTACCGTTCGTTTGTCTGAATTGGTAGTTCCTTGATTGGGGTAATTGTTTATTGTATTATTGATTAATCTTGATGTTAATCCTTGTTTATGTGGGTGCTGATTGCTGGTGAGGAGATGTTCTGCTCTTTTTGTTTCCTTTTTAGCTTTTTCATTGTCTCTTTTGAATGGTTTGTAATGTGATTTATCTCAAGCTTCCAGGAATTCCCTAGCAATTTTGGATTTAGCTTGGTCTAGGATGCTCACAGTTTCCCAGTAGAAACTGTAGTTGAGTTTGTCCATCTGCTGTGAAATTAAGGAGTTTTCATTGTGTCTTCTGACTGCTAGTTAGTGTTCATAGATGTACTTTGCTAGTTTTCTGTTTATCCTACATAATAGCTATGCAGTTTTTACACTATATTGTAGATGATGCCAAATTTTACTTCTGGAGTTACTGGGTCTTTGATTTACTTAAGATGTTTTGGAGGGCTTTAGTTGGTTTATGAGCTACAGTGATGCTGTGTGGTTGTAATAGTCTGTTCGTTGTTTCTGAGATGTTTTTGATGTATAGCAAGGTTATCTTTTTCATAGCTTGCATTGGTTGTCCTGTAGTAGGTTGAATGGTAGACACGTTTGATAAAGTTTGTGTATCTATTTTGTTGGAAATTGTATAGGTGGTGTGTTTCTTTTTTAATTCAAGATTGCTGCATCATGTTTGTGCTCATCTAAATAATGATTTACACAATTTTTCCTGTGGAAGTTGGATTATTACTTAGGTAGTGGAGCACTTGGTTACTGTGGGTGGGTTTACAATAGACTTGTGTTTCTAATTTCCTATGCTGATGAGGATATTCAGGAAAAGTAGTGTGGTATTAATTTCTTCTTCCCTTGTAAATGTTATCCCTTTATTATCCCTATTTATTTATTTATTTATTTGTTTGTTTGTTTATTATTATTTTCGTTTTATTATATTTTATTTTTATAGAGTGGCATGGTGGCCTAGAGGTGAAGATGTTTGCCTCCCACTCGGAAGGTTGAAAGTTCAATCCTAGGCAGTGGCAGATGTTTATCAGGGCGCAAAGAGAAAATATCTGCTGTGAACTCTGCATAGGCATCAGGAAGGGCATCCAGACAGTAAATGCTCAGCTCCACTCAGTTGTTCCAATTCTGCCCCGAAACAAAGGGATTAAAGGATTGTAAAAAGAAAAAAAAATCTTTATAATTCTATTCCTTTTAGTCCTTCCCATTCTTCAAAGAAATTAGAAACATGAACCTTAAGTAATCAATATGGAGGACCAAAGACCAATATGGAAGGGGCCTTTAATTATTTGTTTATTTGACCTTTCTTTTCTTTTCTTTCCCTTTTCTATTTATAATACCTTTTTCCTTCCCTCTGATTCTTCCTTTCTCCCTTCCTCCCCAAGCTGCCTCTTGAATAAACTGTTGTTGCTGGAGATTGGAATTGCTTGCCGGCAGAGGGATTTTGAAATTACATACTGCTTTAGTGCTACAGAGTGCACATGCCTATTTTAAGTCTTTGGGTATTTGCTGCCTTTGGTGGTTTACTGTTCTTTATTGTACATTCCCTTTTTATTGCAGCCTTTAGATTTTATTACATTGTCCTGATTGTTTTATTGAATGTTTCATTTAATTCTTATGGAAGCCAGAGGTGGACAACCAACAGCCAGACCTGCTCCCTGGTCCCCATTTCTATCCTAATACCCTGAAGTCATGCCACTGAAATTCAGGAGCAAAATAAGCAATTTCCAGTAGTGTAGATTTCTGCCTTTTCTTCAATCTGCTAGTGCTTCCAACCATAAATCTCCCTGAAATCCCCATCCCCGCTGCCACCAGTCCAAAATTGCACTGCTAAAATGTTTGTGGGTTGTTGTTGTTGTTGGTTGTTTTTTTGTTTTGTTTTTTTGCTATCAAATTATGGTAGCACAAGAAATGGTCATTTCAGGGCACTCAGAGAGCTTTCTAAGATAGAAAACAAAAAGTTCAGCATTGTTATCACTTAATGCAAAGAGTCAGAATGACCAATAAATAAATATAAGTTCATAATACATATGCTTAGATTTTGAGTGATGCTAGAGGCAGACGTCTTCCATAAACATTGAATGAAAAAGATTGTTTCACATTTTCAAAGAACAAGAAAAGCAGACAGATAGGAAACCCTGTCAGGAAACTCAAATGTATGGGTGGGAAGTATGCCATTCCCAATAAGGAAGAACAGAGAACTAGAATTTACCATTGTAATCTAATCTAATTTATATATCTTGCTACTGGGCTTTCACCTGATTAAAGGTATCACATTTTTTTATGCTGCAGATGTCCAAAAGGAATAAAAATGAATGTGATTTCATAGGTGTTTCTCCCTCGTCTTAGAAGAACAGCCATCATTAGCTCAGAGTAACTACAAACCTTTTCATTGATGCCACCCTTGGTATTTAATTAACACAGTGCAGTGATATTACTCTTGTTCCATACTCCACACGTTGCCTCAAGGAAAAGGTCTGGGTCTCTGTGTGAAATAGACCAGTTAATCAAATTAACAGGGGTTTAACACTTGCTATCTTTCAGACAGATTATGTTTCACATCAATGGACCAAATTTTCAAGCTCGTTTATAATCACACTGTGGTTATAGAATGCCTCTTCACATATTTAACATTAACATTGGAGAAATCACATTGACCTTGAGAAACATTTGCGATTTAGCAAGACAATGCAATTGTTATATCATACCCAAGGCTACAGAGAATTTATATAACTCTAGTATATAATCAGAAATGTATCTTTATGGAATCTTTGAGAGTAATCATAAATTATATAACATTTTCCATAATATATCTGCATTAACTGAACTAAAATATTCCACTGTACACAAATACTATGTCTTATAAAGATTTTAGATGTATAATTTTACAAATTCATCATTAATAGATATAATATAGAGGTGAATAATCCAATGACATAAGGCAATTTTAAGAATCAGATTTTGGAAACTCACCTGTGCTCTTTCTAAGGATCCTGATATCTCTTGATACTAAAACCTTGATCTAAAACTAATAAAAATATTCCTAGAATTCCCACTGGTATTTTGCCAGTACATTCTGTTTTCCCCTGTCATATCCAAACCTAGGAAGTGGCATCCTATGAAATATTTTCTGTCGTTCATATTTTTAAATGGTAGATTTCATCTAATGTATGAAAAATAGAAACCACTTTGTCATGAAAGTCAAGAGCTGTCTCTGTTTACAAAATCAAAGAATAAGCATTTGCCTTCCATTTCAGTTTCAAAGAGCTATCATTTCTGGTTTTGGTAACTATTGTTTCCAATGTCAAATATACTATAGATTTAGGACACCCTCTTCTGTGGGTCACTGAGAAATCTATGAGTGTGAGAAAGCAAGCTTGTGCTTAAAGCAAGTCTATGACAAAGTAAATAAGCTTGAATTTTGGAGTGTTAAGGCATGACTATGGAGTTGAAAGTTAGTTGATAAATGAGATAAGGGTGGTATTTATTGGAAAGAAAGGTTGTGTACACAGAGAATGTGACAAGAATGTTGATACAGAGGTCTGAATGATAAAATAGAAGGCAAGATGGTAGCCACCACAGTGCAATAAAAGCTCCTCCTGGTTTTTTTATATTACGAAAGGCATAAAGATCAGGCACAATTTTGATTGCATCGTTGTGGCCACCATCTTGACTTTTTTGACTATATCTTGCAGACACTTCTGGTGACAAGTTACCATTGTTGTTTATTGCATTTATAAATGAATATGTAAAGATGACTTGTTGCGACATCAGAGAGTGTTAGGTCCAAACTTCAATGTGCATGTATTTTTGCACATTGACCAAGATCCTGATGAAGTGCAGTGAAAATTAGATTGTATAATGCAACAAGAAATATGGATTGAAAACTATATTGAAAACCTATGAGGCAACTGTGTTTAAAAATAAAATAGAATGGAGAGATGATAATTATATGAATATATTATTATATTATTTGTACTTATTTGCTTCATTCTGTTTTTGTTCTTTTAAATTTTTGCTGGTCATTGACCAAATAGATATTACTAGTTGATTGATTGATTGATGATTGATGCTGAATGAAATTGGACTGAATAAAAAAATGAAGTACATTGAGAATTTCTTTGATTTTTCTCTGGTTTGTTAGGTTGAGTTTATTTTGTAGCAGCAGGGACCTGAGTGTGCTACAGTTAGTGCTGTTTTACTTTTATATATCTTTTCATTCTACCAATGCCTCCCTGGTTTATTACATTTTCCAGTCTGCAAAGTCTAATGGGAGGAGTTCTATCATTAACATCTTCTTGTAAAACTGCATTTTACTTTTCACTATTTCTACGTGTGTGTGTGTGTGTGTGATTTTTCATTCCTTTTGTATTTACTATCATTACAGATCTGCAAAGTCAGTTAGTACCTTCTGGCTCTCCCCCTCCCCCGAAAAATTCTAGATTATTTAGCAAATTTAACATTATACTCCCAGGTTATATAGACACAGACACAGTGGTGGGATTCAGCCAGTTCGCACCAGTTCAGCAGAACCAGTAGCTAATTTTTTGTTGCCCAGGCCCAGAATGGACTTCCGGAAGTGGCATCCACACAGAGAACCAGTTGTTCACATATTTGAATTCCACCACTGCACAGACATGTCTTTAAAGGATACCAGTCATACAGGATTCATCATATTTTTTTGTGATGATTATGAGATGGTATGAAGCAGTAGTTGTAGATATGTGTATGTGTATCTGTGCATGCATGCATTCTGCCTAATAGCCACTGCACATCTGGCACACTGGATTGCCAGAACTGTTCATAACACAAAGGTTTTTTGACATGTCTGCACGTAACTGCTATACTTATTGATAGTGTAGTTCTGATGGATCTGAGCACATCGACACTTCCTTATTCCAGGTTTAAACTAGAAACTTTTGACACAATCACAGAGAAACAATAGAATGGAATAAACTGCTATCCAGCTAAGAATAAGATGAATGGGTTGTACATCTCAGTCAGCCTCTTGCTGCTTAGCATATATATGAAAAAACCAGCTGAACAGGAAATGGCAGACTTCTCTCCATCCCTTATCCTTGTTGAAAAATGAGGGCTCTTGCATCAGCAGTATGGAGCTCTCTATAGGCAGTCAGGCACCTAACCCTCTAGCTAGACCTTCATTGTGATGGCAGTTCAGAATATTTTATTCCATTCAGCTGTTTGGGCATCATTCTGTAAAGAAAGCAACTGATTGCACAGAAGCATTGTTTCAGGGAAGACTAGTAACCTGCAATATAGCAAATCGAAAGAGGAATGACTTGCCAAATTGCATAACAAGGCCTTTGGATAATAAAGATATAATTAGTAATAGACAGATTCCAACAACCCATACATGTTTTACCTATCAATTGTGAACCCTGCTACATCCCAATCCATTTGATTTCCAGTCCATTCCCAACAGGATAAACTTCTAATCCAGTGTAATATACAAACTGCTTTCTGAGCTTTCAGGAATTGGGGGAAAGTGGGAAAGTAAAGCAGAGATCAAGAGATGCATGCTTGAATGCACATTCATCCAAAATACTGACATATAAGGGGAAAAGAATTTTATATTTGAGCTTTAAGCTGCATGCAATGCTATTTTTGGATTGCAGGTGGCTGATGTGCAAATGCTGGTAGGAAGATAGTGGCTAGTATGCAGCCTGTTTAAAAAATGTTGTCAAAAATTATTTTCTATAAAATAATGTTTCTGCCCCCTTTGTTATATGGAACTGAAACATGGTTATGTCAGGAGAAATATGAAAAGTAAGTTGAATGTCATGGTAATGAGATACTTAAGAAATGTGTGTAATAAACAAGAAGAGATAAGGTCAAGAATAAATGGGTGATGAAGGAATGTGGTCTGAATATAAAAATGAATGAACCCTACAAAAGAAGTTTATTGAATTAGGATTAAATTACAAAACAAATATATGAAAGAAGCATGACTGGGGTGTGAGGTACAAGAAGGTTGTATAGAGTCGATGGGAAATTCAAAAGGCGAGAGGTGAGAAGTTTAAAGAAATAAATATACTTTAAATTGCTATATAGATACGGTGGTTTGCACAGACAGAAACGTACAGAGAAGTTTAGTATATACACTTGGTATCAACTAGATGTAATGAGACTTCCTTTCTTTGTCTTACTTTACCTTATTTCACGTCTTTTATATAATATCCCTTATTCCAATGAGAATAACATGATAGGTAGATAAGCATGTTGCTGCCACTTTTTATTTCTTGTTGATTGTTGCAGTGCAATATCAATATGATTTGACTTGGTTTTCAGTGTAGTATAACTTTGACAACTCTCACTGCTACCAGGAAAATATGCTGTGCAAAATATTAAACAGTGGTCCTTCCCAAACCATACTGCATAAGCAAAGCAGTCAGATCCACCAAAATATTGAACACTATTGTCTGGAAGCAGAGGTAACATTTTTCCTGGGACTACCAGCAAACAAAGAGGTTGTGCATGAACATACCTGTGGGGAAGACCTATGCTGACCTTTGAGAGGAGGAGGTACTTTAGCACTTTGTAGAAGAATGCTTTACTCACACAACCTGCTTTGCAAATCACCCTTTCTAACGTTTTGAACATTCTTTGCAATAAGCAGTGTATCTCTTTTCTTTACTTTTAGATTCCCAAGCAGGCTTTAATATTGCTTGAGTCCATAAGAAAGCTCACAGAAAAGGAAAATGGAAATAGGTTCCAATTTAGATTGTGCAAAGAATATCATGTTGAAGCTCCATTTCACAACAAGTTTTGTAAGTGAAGAGGTAGAGAAATTTTCACTTATGGGTGGCAGGAAAAACTTTATTTAGGTTTCTCTTCAAAATAAATACTGGGGGCTAGAGTCTGATCTTTTTCTGTATGTCTGGCATGCAGATTGAGAGGAGTTTTAGGCCTACAGTATATACCAGTGATGGCGAACCTTTTAGAGACCGAGTGCCAAACTGCAACCCAAAACCCGCTTATTTATTGCAAAGTGCCAGCATTGTGGTGCTCTCAGGGGGAGCGGGGTGTGTGGCCCACTGGGTGGGCATGTTCCAGCATAGGTGTGGTGGTCAAGGCAGACTGGGTGGGTGTGGTTAGGGTGGGTGGGTGGGCTGGGACCAGGGTGGCGGGGACCAGTCTCTTGCCATCTCCGGGGCATCCCCAGAGGGCCAATGCCACTTGCTCGCTCACTTCCTGCCCCATTGCTTCCAAACACCACATGCTCGCTACTCTGGCGAACTCTGCTGGGGCAACGGCATGCGTGCCCACAGAGAGGGCTCTGAGTGCCGCCTCTGGCACACGTGCCATAGGTTCGCCACCATTGGTATATACAGTATATGAAGATCACCAGGTCAAGAAAAACTGTTTTAGGTGGTCCAGATATATCAAGAGCTTTAGTCTGCTTAATTTAAGATTCCAAAAAAGAAGCATTGGCCCACCCCACTCACTCCAGCAGAAAAGGCATGTTGCAGACTCCATTGGCCAAGGAATTATGGCTGGCAGGGTGCAGGAAAAGAGCCTTTTCTGCCATGGCTCTCACCCTGTGGAACATCGTGCCCCTCATGGTGAGATCTGCCACACTCCTTCTTGGTCTTCTGAAAAGGCCTGGCAACCTGAGTCTGCCAACTGGCTCAGAGCATCCCACATTGGAGGTACAGTAATTAGTACATTAGGAGAAGATCCCACCTCCACCCCATTTACATACTGGTTCTCTTTTTGTCCAGTGTTTTTGTTAGTTTTAATATTTTAATTTTAATGCTTAAGGTTTTAAAGCTCTAATTGTTTTATATTGTGTTTTATCACATTGAAAGCCACCTGGAGTCACTCAACAATGTGATGGGCAACATATAAATTTAATAAATAAATACATTTATATTTACTTTACCAAAGGCAGGCGGTAAGCAAACTTGAGCAGTAAACAACTGATTTTAATAAGGAAATCCCTTTTTAAAATCCTGCCAAATATAGTGGTTTAAAATAAGATTTATCTAGGAAAGGGAGAAAAAAAGAAAAATAGAATATAAAATCATAGGAACAGGATTTAAAAAATAACCCAATTGAACATTCTTGCATTTAGAAACATATGTAGAGTTCCTCACAGAACTATTGAGAGTGAAAATGTGTCTTTAGATTCCTAGATTAATAGTTCAAATAAACAAAATACTTAGAAGTTCTGGTTTTCTTTCATGGAAAGTTAGTTTGCTTGATGAAAAGAACTACATTCCTTATATATCAAGCTCAGTTTTGATTTGAACTTCAATATGTATGAGAACAGACTCTTAAATAGCTTCTAAGCTGAATTCAGATCATAAGTTTCCAAATAAAATAAAAGTTTCCTCTTCCATTAAGGCAATTCAGACAGACATGGTAGTACACTCAGTAAGAAAGTAATATTATTCTAAAATTACATATTAAATAGGAAAATATGACATTCTGAATTTGAGACAAGTAGAATCCATATAATTCCTGTTTGTACAATTATCTAGTATTGAAAACAACTGAGCTAGGAATTTTCAATTCTTCTTCATCCATCTACCACTACCCATGACCACAATGAACATTAAGCTAGTTCTTAGAATGACAGTATCTTATGAAGACTGGCTTCATGATTAACTCCCACCATTCTAGGATAAAAGGATAGCATTGCATATTAAGAATGTGAGGAACAAACTTAATAAAACCTTTGACATTTGAAATGTTATTAGAATTCGCAATCCAATACTGCAACTACCTGGTATCTAGATTCAGATTGATTCCTTATATTATAATACCAATATTGAATGTATGCTTGAATAAACTCAAGCTTATTTTCTCAGGACCAGTCTAAATTATATATGTGTCTGCAAACACAATCAGACACCATGTATAAAGACTGAAAAGGAAAATCAGAGAAAATCTTCTCAATCAAGGGGAAGAACTGTACAATTTAATTCTTGGCAGAAAAGAAATTAGTCATACCTATGACTAAGACCCAATGATTTACTAAGTACTTGTATTTGCAAATGTGTCTATATTTGAGGTCATTCAGACATAACAAGGTATCTATTTTAACCTTGAACAAATAAAGCAACTGTGTATTCCCTTCACTTTTAACTATCTTGATCCTTAGTCCTTTCAAATAATGTCCTAGAATTTGATTACTTTTCATTTTTCTTTGCCTCTTCTCACAAAATCTTCAAAGTTTTAACAAGACTCTTTTGGAAATCCAGTATGATAAAGTTATCCAGGTCACTCTTTTGGATGATTATTTACATATTCCTTTTAATTATTAAAACATCAACCAGTTTTATTTCTATATCTAGTGTAGCATATTTTCCCATATCATTCTTTTAATTCACTTTCAGATGACTTTGTCTTTCTGGTAAAACATATTTTAAATGCATTCTATCTAAGATAGTTACTCTTAAAATTAACTTCTGGGTCCACTGGATCAAAAATATTCTTCAATATGTCCAATTTTAAAACATTTTTCTTTATTGTGTAGTTGTGAGTTGAGTTTGAATGTTATTTAATACAATCTTTAATTCCCTCAGGTTCCCTCTAGTGCCCAAATTTTTAAGCTTAAGATTTATTTTTTTTAAAAAGAAAAAATCAAAGCAGAAGCATTTTCCCATGGAAAGGTTTTTTGTATTTAGTTCAAAACCTTACTTCAAATTCATCTGGAACTTTAGCTGGTTTTAATTCTCTAAAATCCAAGTTTTAATCACCCCTTTATTCAATATTTATTATATTGAGTGCAAAATCTCCAAGAATCCTATGGTTGTAAACTAGATTGGAAAGTTTAAAAACAAAAGTCCCAGAAGAAGGAAGTGGCAAACTAGTTCTACACTGAGGCCCAAACACCTACCTAGATAATGGGATTGTGTACATTAGCAGAAGTCAATCTTGACTTCATGCGAATTTCACTATATTGCATGCTGATCCTATAACATCTAGCATCCACACATACTATGGGCTCTAATGAGAGTCTTTCAGATGATCCATGGTCTATGAACACAGCTGAGGAAACAATGAAGACAGAAGGCCAAAGGCCATTTGGGAGCAGGACAAAAGGTCTAGGAATCATGATGTAGCATATAGGAAACTTTTACCTTAGTCTCAGACTCCTGCTAGTAAAACTCCTGCTAGTCTACCAGCTGTTCTCATGCATTCAGGGCACAAAACTATGAAACACAGGCTTGGAAAGAAACTTTCAGCAGTAGCTTGGACTTAATCCTGTGGGGTTTGTAAAGACAAGGGCATTTTTCATACTTGTTATTGGTCATGTAAGGGCAAAAGCCAAGAAAGTAACAGATTTCATGCTAGTGGAGACTTTTTGGCATACCCAAAGAAAAGAAGAAATAAGCTTCTAAAAATATAGATATACAACAGGACTAACCAATCTGATGTCCATCTCCCTTTTTTGAGGGCAACATTATTCATAAATATATATATATTAAAACCTCTCAGAATCAGTTGCAGTTATTACAATAGAATTTCAAAATCTGTGCCTTTCCATAACAAATTTCTGCCCCATGGTGATCCTCAAGACAGTCTTCTGAACTATTTCTCTGTTCCATATTTTTAACACATTTTTGAACCCTAAAAGCTCTAAATATATAATTAGAACTATGATAAGGTTCAAAGCCTACTTCTGTTCTAGACCCCTTGAAGCAATAAGAGTAAAGCAGTAAGGAAAGTAGTTATAATTCTTGTAATGAAGAGCTTCTGTAAGGAGGAACAACTGAAGGCACTAACAGTCACCAAAAGCCATAAATGTTACCAAATATGCTTCC
Organism: Azemiops feae; assembly: GCA_023970755.1. Taxonomy (NCBI): domain Eukaryota; kingdom Metazoa; phylum Chordata; class Lepidosauria; order Squamata; family Viperidae; genus Azemiops; species Azemiops feae. The sequence continues at coordinate 1,029,906 of JALGBA010000862.1, read as the reverse complement.
AAACTATCCCAAAGAGGCAACTGGACTTTCTTGTTTTCTTTGAAGATGTTTCACTTCTCATCCAAGAAGCTTCTTCAGCTCTGACTGGATGTTGGGGGATGGAAAGATTTATACTCCTGCAGATAGCTATTCATTTGCATTCTTTTAGTGAGTCATTAAAGCTACCTGGAGGCTTATCTGTGTCTTCAGGGTCACCTGAGTAATGCAAATGGGTGTGGAGCAAATGATGCGAAGCAAAACGTCTTCAAAGAAAAACAAGAAGGTCCAGTTGCCTCGTGAAAAAGTATCTTTGGAATAACTATGATCTGGATAACTGAGAATTTTCATAGACATCACTTCCAAACTATGTATGTTATGTGACTAAAAGGGTGGATATGTGGGATATAACCATAGTAAATATGTTAAATCTAAACTAAAAGGAAATCTGCAGGGATAGGATGAGATTGCCTTCAGATGTTGTGGGTGCTCCATCAGTGGAGGTTTTTAAGAAGATATTGGACAACCACTTGTTTGAAATGGTATAGGGCTTCTGCTTGAGGAGTGGGTTGGACTAGAAGACTCCCAAGGTCCCTTCCAACTGTTATTCTGTTATTGTTAGGTGCTTGTGCATGGCTGAATATTATCCATTTTCTTTTTCTAATAATGAATAAATACAACTTTACAATGATCAGATAATTGATTCTATAAGCTGTTTATATCCAAAATGTTCAACATTAGAAGAAATCACATTCTTTCCATTTGAATAGTCTTTACATTTTCTGGGTATTATGAACAGTTTTGGCAGAAAAGTGAGCTATTATAATCTAATTCCTTGAAAAATACCAATTTCGAAGTAACTGTGAGAATCAATAAATGGACAAAACTCCAACAACTGTGAATATTTTTCATCAGTTCATGATAATATAAACAATGTTGATGAAATTAAGCATAATTATTAGCATCAGATTTTGTATATTCAAAGATTCAAGCTCATTTGGGTCATTGCTGTTCTGACATGATTTGTTTCAAGAATCAATAAACGGGGGGGGGGGGAAATTGGTTGGTGGAGGCATACATTTCCCAAATTTAAAAAGGCAAAAGTATATGAAAAGATGCATTCTTCAAAATTCTGACACTTCACGGTTATCATAAATTCTGATAAAAATTGGGTGAACCTTAAAAAGTAGTTCCTAAGTTTTAATTTCCTCCTCAAAAATCTGTAGCTAAAGAATAATGTCTATTTTATTGTTCAATTAACCTTTTGCATTTACAGTTTAGGTTTTTGAGAAGGGTTTTTTGTTGTTGTTGTTGTTCCTTTGAAAGCTTTGACTCCTAGTGACTGCCTGTCAAGGCCTGTAGTTTTCTTAGTGAAATTTGCCCTTTCCTCTTCTTCCTAGGCCAGGGGTGTCAAACTGCCGGCCTGCGGGCTGGATGCATCATAGTGAAACTGCACCCACCCCATTGCCGGCAATGCCAAAAAAGTCGCGATACGTCATGAAACATCACATGACATTGCGAGTTTGAGACCCCTGTCCTAGGCTGAGAGAAAGTGACTAGCCCAAGGTCACCCTGCTAGCTTTGTGACGAAAGCAGGACTAGAACTCAGGGTCTCCTAGTTTCTAGCTTGATGCCTAACCACTATACTAAACTGGCTCTCATGATCTCTCTTATTATTTTAGGGTGGAATTTTAAAATTCACACTTGCATTGTTTCCTTTGTGGGAATAATACAGTATGTGGACCAGGCATTTTTCCACTTTCTTCAACATTAAATTACACATAGGAATAGTAGTCTAAAAACTTGTAAAATAAGATATAAGAAAAATAAGCCATCAGGGATTTAACAGCATGCACAACACTTTTCAAATTTGTACTGCTTTGTCAATTTCATACTAAATGATATGACTGTCAGAATTTCAAACACACAAAAGATTATTCAGATTAGTAAGGCTGTTTGCGATAATGGTGTCCTCAATTTTGTGGAGTTCCATTTCATTTGTGTTGACTTTTATTAATGAAGGTTAAAATCCCAAAAAGAAAATATGCTGATTGTATTAAGAGGAGTTCACTCAGAGCACTTATGGGAGATTCACCATTCACTTTTACAGTCATTGAAGGGGGTGAGGAGAATATTCCCTTCTTGATGGAATCCATTTTTCTTTATCTACCAATGACATATGAAAAGATCCTGTGACTACCTAAAAGTATTTGCTGGATTTGCTGAAGGAGGATTAATAGAAATTGGCTAATTCTCTGTGGAACTGCAGTAGCACTTTTGCCCCGGCAATAATATAGCTGTCTCTTCATTCACTATCATTGCCACTTGCCCCTCTCTTAAAAGAGATGGTTTCTCTAATGTATGTAGGAGAACTGTGTGTGGGGGGAAATGTACCAGGATAAAAACACTCTGTTCCATTAATCACTTCCTTGGCTTCTGATCAAATTTTCTTAAGGCAGCCACCTTAAAACTAGATTACATTTCACAAATGAAGGCCAATATACGTGTCCCAGGATAATGTTTCAGGATCCAGTCTGGCTCAATCGCCAAGACCGGGGGTTTTGTCTTCCGAGCTTTCAGACTTGTGCTGGATCCCTAGAGAGAAAATCGGCTCCTGCAACAATCCGAAATCTCGGAAGACAAAACCCCTGGTCTCAGTGACTGACTCACACTGGCACCTGCTAGGTTGCATTTCTTGGATTTAGAACTTCAAGAAGAAAAGAAGAGATCAGAAGTACAGAAGTAGAATCCAATGTACATTCAATACACAGAGGTAAAAAAAAGTAAACCTGCTGTTCTGCTGAAACCCAGTAGAGCATAATTAAAGCAAATGCCACCCAGACCTAAGAATTCATTATTCTTTCAGATGCATTTCATGTTTATAAATCAAATGTCACCACTGTAACAAATGAAATGTGTTGCATGGGCAGATATTCCTTTTGGTGTCACCAAGAACGGCAAGAAATATTGCCAAACAGTGGATGAACCAAATTCATTCTATTTTCTTTCTTATATCTCTGATACCGTGGACGTGAGAACTCTCAGCCATCTAATTCTTCAGAAGAAAAACCTTTATACAGGATAAAAAAAAATAACTAGTTCTTCTTAACAAGATGATGTACACTGAAATCCATGGCCCTACTATTAAATCCCTGGGAATCCCATCAAAATATGACTGGCCTTCAACTCTAAATATTCTGGAGAACATTTTCCAGGAATTTTCTCATTCTTTAGAAATAAAAAAATCAGCGAAGAGAGAAGTGTGAAGACCTGTTTGAAAAGCCCTGCACTAATCTACTTGTTCATATTGTGCCCTCTTTTATGAAATATTGCACGAGTATGATAATGGCACCTGTGATGAAATTGGACACTTGGAGGTGACATCTATCTTGTGAATCTTTCTTGTAAGCTATTAAATGTTCATATACCTAAATTAGATTATGGTAGTTGAAGGCATACAGGTACAGTATCTACACAATTCATAGAACGATAATCTTGAAAAGGCCCATTTAGGCCATCAATCGAACTTCCTGCTGCATGAAGGAATCCATTCAATTTATCCAGCTGAACACATCCATTATAGGAGGACTCACCAGGTTTCTGATCAGGTCTGGTTTTATTTTGTATTGTTCATAATATTTGGACTTTTTTATTATTTGTAATTAGCTTTGGGAGAGTTCTGTAATGTATCTGTTAGAAGATATGCTCAAATTAGATAAGATTATTGCCTTTTTTTTCTTGTCATTTTCTAAGGTTAATTAGTTTTAATGATAGCTTCCTCTATAATATGGAATGCTACGGGACTAAAATCATCTTCTAAGATGAGGCATTTATTATCTATTTTTTAAAATATGAATTCAGATTGCTGTAGTACAGGAATCTGTCTTCTGAAGAATATATAGCTTTTTCAGAAATCTTGAGAGAATATATGTAAATGTACATTGAAATGTGCAAGAAACATTCAATTCTAATTAGATTTTTCAAGCAGATGAAGAAGAGAAAGTTTGTTTTTAATGGTCATTGCTAATTGGGAGATCACTATATGGTCCAAATACAGGTGGTCTATAACGTACAGTAATATTTGAATACCAATTTAGTAGATCAAATAAAAGTTGAATGAGATGTGAATCAAATTCTAGATTTCTTTCTAGATTGCACCTATCTCCAAATTATACTCTCACGTTTGCCAATATATTACAGCATTATATGCACAGATATAACCAACTGGATATTTGGAATTTTATTAATCTTTAGCAACATGGATATATTTTCCTTTCTGCAACACATCACATTTATTTTCATTTAGATTATTTTCTGATATCTCATTTTATAGTATATATAGTTAAAGCATATAAGACAAATAGTATAACTATTTTGGTCTATGCTTGTTCACACACACAAACACACACACACACATTTTCCATTTTCCTTTCCATTTTCCTTTTTGAAACATAATTACTAAGCAAATGGAATAAGAAATAATAGAATTTTTTCCAATCAATAGTGATTCAGTTTCAACATTACCTGATATGGCATGTGGTAAAACCATGTATTAGCTGTCATTTCAGATACATCTAGTAAAAAGAATTAGATAAAAAAATATCTAGAGGAAAACATTAAAAATCATTATACCATAACCCATCCCATCAATCTCCTATGAGTAATAGGCTACCAAAGTAAAAAGTGTATTTCATTGAGCCATGCAGTAATAATGGAAAAGATATCAACTACTAGATTTTAAACCTCCATTGAGTTATAGAATAGTTTATCTTCTATTCATCATATATATGAAATGTGCATGTACGCTTTAGAACAATTAATCAAGTTATTAAATTTTACTCAAACTTTTGTTATGACTCTGATAAAATGGGGAGCCAGAAAATGGGCCAGATTCCTCTTCGTACAAGTGAAGACTTAAGATCACCCTCAAGTGCTCCAGACAATGCAGATGGTAAGACAGCAGTTTCTAGTAGGTTTAAAACTCTTAGGGATAAAAGAGCACAATCTTTACCCAAACTGCAATCAGTGCCTTTATGGACACGAGGTATGCATACTTCCTTAATCACTTCTGGAAACTGCTTGTCAACTGCTTTTCAGATATTAGGAACCTTCAGAATGGCCTTATATATATAGAATGTTGATTTGCAAAAGTTACAAATGGCCTAAGGGTTCAATTGAAATAACATTTTGAAATTAATTACAAGAATCCTTCCCATTGGAAAACATTCTGAATTCTATAAAAAAATTGAAATTAATTATAACAAACCTTCTTATGGGAAGCTGCTGTTGTTTAGTTTAAAAAAACATGACTAGATGGGAGTTTGAGGTTTGACACTGGAGGAAACCAGAAAGAACTTAAATGTGATGTATTAATACAGAATGGACAAGAATACTCCATAATTCATTCCATAATGAATCAAAGCATATTTGGGAACAATGGACTCAGAAGTTAATCTTAATATTGTCTGATATCATTATTAATAAACTGGATTTTAAAAAAGAAGAGTTAGCTTTACTAGACAAGACTGAGACTGAACCTGATTCCTCTGCTGTCACCAGATGTGTGCTAAAATAGCTTTCAAACTTTCAAACACATTCAAAACATTCAAACTTTCTCCTTTCAGGGAACTCATTTCTTCTTGTCACTTTCTGTCTTTCTCTCTCTTTGTGGTATAGTGGTAGACTAAAGTAGGAAGAAAAAAAATTCTGGAAGAAGGCAATGATAGTCACCTCCAGAAAGGATTTTTGAAATGTGCTGTACAAAGGGTTCATACGAAACCTGCTCAAATAGTAAATTTGAGTATTTTCTCAATTTTGATATAAATGAAAGAACTATTATTTTCCATGTTTGGAGATAAAATACAATTTAAAAATTATTTGGATGAAAGCAATTAACTTAAGCAAATGTAGTGTATAGGATAGTAAACTACATTTTTTTTTTCTCCTCATAGGGGCATCTTTCAATAAGATAAGATTCAGATTCTGTTGCAATTGATTCATTGCCTGGTGGTCAACTTAACTTGTCATTGTCCATAATGACATCCTTAATTCTGTATTGTAACCTGTCTGCTCTATTTATATTATGTATTTCCAATATCTAGTGTTACTAGATTTTCCAACACAAAATTCAGTTTTAAATATAGTTTTGCAACAATCTGCAATATGAAGAAAAGTGCCAGGAGTATTAAGAAAAACCAGTGTGTTTATTACAAAGGTAAGGGACTGAATTTAGAGCTCCAAAAAAGCAGCCAACAGCTTAAATGAGGGGGGAGGGATTCCCCACCCCCTATCCTTTTGTTAGAAGATATTTTTATTCATAGTTTGACTTGGTTTGTACAAACAAAGGCAAAAAATGGAGACGAGTGAATTTTCACCATTAGCAGTTTGGGCTGTTGGCAGATTTCAACTGGTACAGTAACTCTGTCTGCTTCACAGTTATTGCTACTTAAGAAAAATGATACAGGCAAGATGATGTTGGAATACCAAAGCATTGTTACTCAGTTATGCTATTGTTACACAACTTCAGGCAATATATCTAATAAAAACCACAATGATGAACACCAGTATTTCTTTTACTGTTTTTCCCTAATAAAATTCTATTGAGCATCTGCAATGTTTTACTGAAAGCAGCCATTCTGAGAATGACAATAATTCTCAGTTCACCAGGACTTGACCGATGCTGAGTTTCTTTTCAAAAATATGGGAAAACCTGTGTCATCCAGGATCTCGTAATGAATATTATGCGTTTGATGCATTATTTATGTAACAAATGTATCCTGTCTTTCTACTAAGGACCAGGGTTCGAGTCAATAGGAACATGATAACTTAACTTTGAAGGGATTTGTATTCTTTGTAACATCTATATCTCACATGGAAAGTTTAATCAACTAGATTAAAAAATTAAATTCAGGTACATTCAGAATTTAGCAAGCTCAAAGACAATATACTCCAGCATCAATTCTCTGGGGGGGAAATGTCTTCTAGACACCTAGACCTTACAAAAACTATTCAAATGTATACAAGAGAATATATATTTGAGACTTTCTACAAAAGCCAGATTTTTCTGGCACCAAATCTATTTTGCAGCATGTTAAGAACTTCTCCTCTGTCATTGTGAACATTTTCTGGAAGGACAATCAAGACACTTTATCCCTTATGCATTCTAATTTTTCATCTGTTGCCATATTGTATGAACTAATTTTCTGGATTTAAAAGACTACTCAATCATAAATAACAGAAATGAGTTAAAATATGATGATAAACAGTTATTCATATATTGGCTCATGATTAAAGGATTCTTCATGCTGAGCTGTACCCCTGGTGGGCATGTTGATAAAGCATTCTTAGCAGCAATATATAAGGATATGAAAATGGATTTGAACTGAATTAGCACTTCAAGTAAAGGTCTTTATATAGTGGACTGTCTGCTGCTAATTCAGAAACATTATATTCTCATGATAAATTCTTAATTGGAATTATTTTATGCTAACTTCACATCTCTGTTATCAATTTCCAGCATATGAAATAATCCAAAATATTTCAAAGTATTATTATTTATTATTATTATTATTATTATTATTATTATTATTATTATTATTACAGGTAGTCCTCATCTTATGACCACAATTGAGCCCCAAATTTCTGTTGCTAAGTAAGACATTTGTTAAGTAAATTTTGCCCCATTTTACAACCTTTTTTGCCACATTTGTTAAGTGAATCACTGAATTAAGTTGGTAACATGGTTGTTAAGTCAATTGGCCTTCCCCATTGACTCTGCTTGTCAGAAGGTTGCAAAAGGTGATCACATGACTCCGGGACACTGCAACCGTCATAAGTACAGTATGAGTCAGTTTGCCAAGCATCTGAATTTTGATCATGTGACCATGGGGATGCCGTAATGGTTGTAAGTGTGAAAAATGGTTATAAATCACTTTTCCAGTGCTGTAACTTCAAACAATCACTAAATGTTGTAAGGACTATCTATAGTGTAGAGTGTTGTTTTTTTTAATGGATTTCTCTCTCTGTCTCAGTTCTTAATTTTGGTATAATGAAGGGTTCTTTTAAAATAAACAAACATAACTTTTAAGTTGCCTTAGAAAATTGCAATCACCATTACTGACAATGCCTCAACAGTCTGGTTAGATTCTCTGTATGACATGGTGAGGCACTTTTTGCCCATGACTTTGGGAACATAATATGCTTGTGCCACTCTTCCAGCCACTAATCTTGAACACCTATCTAAATATCTAAATATCAAATATATAAATATGTGAAAGTGTTCTTGAAAGGCACTGTTCCATTGCAGTGACTGCTGGCAAAATATTAGAAAAAGCAATTGTGATCGTGAATATCTAGGATTAATTATGGAACTTACCAGCATCCCATCTCTCAAGCCACAGTTTGTCCTGATCAGGTAAACTTAATAATCAGCCTGCTCAATCCACCACATCCAGATAGTTCAGGGAGCATGTCTATTACTGAGACTGCATCATTGATTAATGATGAAGCCAACCCTGTTTAGGGAACCTAAGGGCAAAAGAGTGTAATGTGGGTGCCCTTGAAAGCCTGCCAGTTCAAACTCAACTCAGGAAGAGTAATAGGAAGTTAACTGCTCCATAAAAGCAGCAGATTGCTTCTTAGCTAGCAGTAGCAAGAGAGTTAATGGGTAAAACTATTGCCTTTAATAAATGATGAGAACACTTACATTAAAAAAAAAATCCGGTCACTTCTCAAAATATTTTTAAAGTAAAATTTTACTAATAAAGACAATATAAATCATGGTTCCCATAAACAGTGAGCCATCAGTTTCAGCCTTATATATCATTCAGAACTGGTGCTCATAAACACTTTTTAAAATGCAGTTATATAAATAGTCGCAAGATAGTTCAAATAGAGAGTTAAAATAACTAGACCTTCTATTAAAATCCTACCTGTATTTCAGAAAAGGTGCTTATTTTCTTCTGTCATTCTCTCTTTTGGAGTGTTGTCCATATCGACACTCCAATTGTGACTGTGACAACCATTTGTCTGAAATGGTATATGGTTTCTGCCTGAGCAGGGGGTTGGACTAGAAGACCTCCAAGGTCCCTTTCAACTTTATTATTATTATTATTATTATTATTATTATTATTATTATTATTATTATTATTATTATTATTATTATTATTATTATTATTATTATTATTATTATTATTATTATTATTATTATTATTATTATTATTATTATTAACTTTATGTTTCATATTTTGTATTTTTATCTCTTGTGTTTCTATCGGAATGTGATGTGAATGTGCCATATGATAAATAAATAAATAATCTTTTGGAGTTATTTATTTAATCTTCTCATATATTTGGGGATTTAGAGGTCATTATTTTATATGTAGATATTGTTAGCCACCCAGATTAGGTGGCAAGCCAGCAAAACAAAACAAATCTAAAATATGTTTATTTAAAACTAAATCCCACCAAACAGAACCATCAGGGTGATGGGAGCTCTGGGACAACAATTTAAGACAGCAGGAGAATTTTGGATAAATGAACACTGGGCAACTTTACCCCCTGAATTTTTAAACCAGGATCAGTACTGTCAAGCGTTAAAACAGGAATGTCCAATAGCTTGGGATGCTGGGTCTGTGAGATCACAGGAAGACTGTGTTGCACTTAAACTAAGTAATCACTGTTTTTGCTGCTACCAGTGTTTTAATTATAACAGTGTCTCCGGTCTTCAGCAGAAACTTAATTATAGTTTAATTATTAAATGGTTCTTCTGCTTATTGTGTTTCTTTCAGAGTAAGCAGTGCCTGGCTTCTCTCACCCCATATAACAGAGCATGTGTATTTTCATTTTAAAAGCTTAGGAAAGACAGTTTTGCAAATGGCAGATGAATAGAGATGAGAAAATGTGACATCTGATTGCACCGTAGTCATGCCTTTTGCAAAGAAATTGCATGTAATGTAATATTTGTTTATGTAAGGCTAATGAGGGAAGGAATAGAAGTGGAAGAATCACATTGCTTGGGAAATCGATTGTAAATATCATGAAATATTTCCTCTGGGGTACTCTGGCTCATTTGTGATGCAATTTACTCACTACCTACATAACAAACTAGGCTCTATAGCCTATTATTCCTACCACAAGCTTCAATCCCTTGAGGGTAGAATAGGCCTACAAAAATCCAGATAGCCACTAGATGGAAGCAAAAGATGGCTTCCTTGTTGTTTTCTAATAGATGTCTGGATTTGGCAGTCCAGATCAGATAGTTCTAGTTGAGAGTCATCTGATAGTTGGTTTGTCCCTCTTGCCAACGCCCGTTTTTCATCTTATTTCTGTCAGCCTCTTGCCTTTCAAGCAGGAGGGCTGCGAGACAGGGGAGAAAAATGCTCTAGAAATCTGATTATTATTGCTCAAGGCATTTGAAATTAGGCCAGTGGTCATATTAAGTGAGCTTAAGGCAGGAATCTCAAACTGAAATTGTCACTAATGCTGGCTGAGGACCAGTTCATTAGTTTGAGGACCAAAACTGATAGAAAATAAGAAAGTCATGCTGTGCTATGAAATGTACATTTATTATTTAACAATTCTTTAATGCAAAACAGACCTACTTGCAAAACAGAACTGTGAAATAGAGATATTCCAGTTATTGTTGAAGCTTTTCATTAACTACAATACTAATATTTGGTTTTATTACTTGGATGATATACATAATATTTCACCAAAATTATATTATTCAACCTACAGAGCCCATCCCACTAAGAGCTATCCAAATCTGCCTTGAGTTGGCTGAACTATCTTTGTCTACGTCAAACACTGAAGAATTTGGAGGAAAAAACTCCACCAAGGATCAAGAAGAAATGGGATACATAGATAAGTTACATGCGTGAGAATTTAAATTCTTTCATTCTTCTGAGGGCAATGGCTAATTGGTGAACTCTTAGGGAAGTTCCTTCTAAGACTAGTCACTAGGTTCTGACAGATTTTCACAGCCCAGTGTTCCCCAGATGTTTTCCAGTATGTTTTAATTTATTATTATTATTTGTGTGTGTGCTAGGTTGAGCAGAGGGTTGAGGTTGATAGCTTAAATGACCGACTCCAATTCAGGTGTTAGGACTGTTTATTTTATTGTTTTCAAAGACCATTTCATGGTGGTTAGACCTATTAATGGGTATTGACATGACAGCTGAACAGAACTTTCCTATATAGTGGCTATGCATTTTTGAAATTAGAAGATGCTAGAAAAAAAATAATAGGGAAAAATTAAAGGTAAAAGTGAAGGTTACCCCTGTCCAGTTATTTCTAACTCTAGGGGGTGGTGCTCATCTCCGTTTCTTAGCCGAGGGAGCCAGCATTGTCCAAAGACACTATGGTGGTTATGTGGCCAACATGACTATACTACCTTTATAACTTACCAGTTTTATGACCAGAAGCATTTGGCTCAAATAGTTCTTATAAGGCAGTTTCTGTAAGAACAGACATCTGCTTGGTTAGATTAAACTTTGCTTAGTGTAGGATTATGTTTCCCACAATAAGAAACAAATATTTCTGAGATGTTTACATAGGTCAGTGGTCTCAATGTTAACAACTTTAAGCTATGTGTGTTTTACCTTTTAGAATCCCCCACATATACAGAAACCCCAGTCCGTACAGCTTAAATTTGCCAAGGTTGAGATACAATGACCTAGATCATTAAAACAGAATTCAGCTAGTTACTTGTTTTTGTTTATTTTTGGTTTTGGGATGCCTTCAAGTTAGTGTTGACTCTTGGTGAGTGCCTGGGCAAGTCTCTGGAGTTCTCTTGGCAAGATTTTGGAATTGCCTGCTTGGCGAGATTTTGCCGTTGCCTGCTTCCTAGGGCTGAGAGAGAATGACTGACCCAAGGTCACCTAGCTGGCTTTGCACCTAAAATGGGATTAGAACTCACAGTCTCTCAGTTTCTACCCTAATGCTCTAACCACTACACCAAACTGGCTCTCTGTATTGCAGTCATGGATACACTTAAGGAGCGAATGCACAGTTAGGCCAATATATTTGACCATAGATAGTGCAGAATTTAAGTCCAATAAATTACCAGGAAAATATAGGCAACTGGATCATGGTTTACAATGGGAACGTAGTGTATTTCACAGTCAAGGGACTTTGTTACTTGTGAGATTGCAATGTATTTATTGCAAAAAAATGTGCAGTGGCAATATCTACAATTAAAGTAATTTTTAACATCTAAGGATTTCAGAAATCCATCAAGCATGAGAAGATTTCTTGTTATTCCTTATAAAACAGTAAGCCTCTAATAGCTATTTAGTAATGTCCTTACTATACTAAATTAAGTAATAGGAGATGGAAAAAGGAAATGGAATGTCCAATATAAAAATTTCTGTATTTTGGTATCTGTATGACACAATTTTGTAGATTTCAAATGATTATTAATCTAGCAAAATTGTTGTTTTGTTTATATTTTTAGAAACTGTCAACCCTTCAAGGGAGGCCAGGTCAAAAAACAGATAAAGCAGGGAAACAGGGATTCCAGGAATGTTATTTAAGTAATATAGGAGAATCTTAAAAGTTTGTTCAATATTTTTTCTATCCCACATCACACTTAACAAAATCAAGGCAGAGTTATTTTGAGTTTCTTCCTCACGCTTTCCTGTTTCTTGGGACTGAGTAATGTGTTACATAAGTCCCCCATTAATTAATTCTTCCTTCCTTATTCTCAAAGTTAGTTCTATAGCCTTTCACCATTCCAAAATGCATATAGGATGTTAACTGTAGAAGATGAGTTTTTCTTTATACTGGAATATGGAGACAGAATACAGTTTTTGTCTCCATATTTAGGTACACAATAAAGGAAGTTGCCATATTACTTTTGCAACTATTTGCTTTCAATTAGAATAATCTATTGAGAAGGGAACAAAAATAAAATAAATATATTATTGTGTAGAATCCCTACACATTATTGTTTGGGGATTTTAAGAACAAGCCTTGCCTCATTGTCTTAATGTAAGATATAAAATGATTTGATTTGTTTTAATTACAATTCCTTAAAGCTTGAATCAAAGTTCAATGCTCATATTCAAATCATTAATATACATTCAACGATGTGCTTCATTGAGTAGCTGACAATCATGAGTAAACTACTGTTTAAATAAAACTAAGCAAATTGGGTCATCAGATAAGCAAATGTCAAAAGTCAGTCTATTATATTATTCATTCAATATTCATTAATTAAAACAAAATCCTTTGCTAATATCATCTCTCAACCCTACAAGTGAAATGTAATTCTGAAACTAAATTAACAAATATGAATTAAAATGCAATGATGTTTGGCTTGCTTTGAATATTGATTTTAATACTCATCTAGTATTTATGCAGGTTTATTCTGGACACAAGCATATTCTGGGATATGCAAAATACATTTGAAAAATTGTGCTTTCAACACTGAATATTCTAGTTATCAAGTTGTTTCTCCAACCAAACCAAAATGCAGGCTTACAAAAATAATTGTTGTTTTAAAATAGATTAAAATGTCCCAGAGAGGAGCTCAATTTTCATACTGTCCTTCCTATAATTCTTTTTAAAATGATTAATTTGAAAATGTTTATATCTACTTCAGCAGCTTACATAAGCCACAGTTTCTCACCAATCATAAGTGTACCTGCAAAATTCTGGATGTCCTAACTCAGCGGCTCCCAACCTCTTTTATACCCTGTTTTCACGGGTGTTTGTATGTAGGTCTTTGGTAATTCGGGTTTTCTCCCGCGTAAAATTGGAAGTGTCTTGGCGACGTTTTGACGAAGTCTCATTCGTCATCTTCAGGCTGGTGTCTCTTCGGCCTCTTGCTTCTAGGAGCAATGTGTGATCGCAGCTGTTTCTTCCTTTTAACTGCTGGGGGGGTATGAACTGATTGGGTGGGAGCTTGGCTGTGTTCTGATTGGGTGGAGGTGTGTTCTGATTGGTTAGGGGCTTGGCTGTGCTCTGATTAGATGGGGGGTTGGCTGTGCTCTGATTGGATGGGGGTGTGTTCTGTTTGGGTGGGGGCTTTGTTGTGCTCGGATTAATCTGAGTTGCAGCGGGATTTGAGATGGAGAGCTGCATTGCTGTTGTTTGGCTTTGCGTTCGTGGTCGTGCCATATCATCAAGGTGGGTGTCGGTTTGCTTCATGTATGGATTGGAGGGGTTTGAAATGGCTAATGATGCAGCTGGGTCTGGTTTCTGGTCGTGGGTCACCACCTATGATGATATGGCACGACCACGACGCGAAGCCAAAAACAGCAAGCAGCTCTCCATCGCAAATCCCGCTGCAACTCAGACTAATCCAAGACACAAAGCACCCACCCAAACAGAACCACCCCCCCCACATCCATATCAGAGCACAGCCAACCCCCAATCCAAGAGAGACAAGACCACCCACAATCAGAGCACAGCAAGCCCTACCACTCAGAACACACCGCCACCAATCAGCAACACAGCCAAGATCCAACCCAAACAGTTCATACCACAACTGGGCAGTTAAAAGGAAAGAAAACAGCTGGATCACACATTGCTACTTAGAAGCACGAGGCCGAAGGAGACACCCGCCTGAAGATGAAGAATGAGACTCGCCGAACTTCGCGAAGACACTTCCAATTTTACGCGGAGAAAACCCGAAATTACAAGACCAACATATATATATATATATTAATATATATGGGTGTGTGTGCGTGTTGTGTTGGGTGTGTGTGTGTTGTGTGTTTTTCTGAGGGTTTTCAGGGTGCCGTTGTTTGTATCGTAGGTATTGGTTAATTAGGGTTTTCTCCAGACGTAAAAATCGGAAGGTCATGGCGATGTTTCGACGAAGTCTCATTTGTCATCTTCAGGCTGTGTCTCTCAGCCTCGTGCTTCTAGGAGCAATGAAGCACGAGGCTGAAGAGACACCAGCCTGAAGATGACGAATGAGACTTCGTCAAAACGTCGCCAAGACACTTCCAATTTTACCCGGGAGAAAACCCGAATTACCAAAGACCTACATATATATATGTATATATATAATAAAAACAAAATAGTTCGAACACCAGGATAACATTAAACCAAAAACTGTTTAATACAAGTGCTTTTTATTGTATGGCTTTACCCAGGATTCGTATTTTTAGTGTAATTAGGGATATATATATATTCTCGCACCCCATACAAAAGTTCAAAATAACGAATTAGGCATATACACTATAATTTTGAAACTTCTAAACCCAAGTTTTAGTACCCCCTGGAATATCGTCTCGCACCCCCGCTTGAGAACCCTGTCCTAACTCATGGAAAGACAACCTGTCAGCCACATATACTTTTCATTGCCAAAGATTTGGCCAATTACTATTTTAAAATGTAGCCCATTTAGTCACAGAGTGCTAATTGCTTTTCTACAACTAGTCTGAGTAGCAGGTCAATAAGCATCTTGTGATCTAGACCAATACACATATTGTCTGGTCCCAATTGATAAAACTGAATAAGCTAACGTAAAGGAATTTTTTCTGTCTGTACTGTATTGGGTGTTTGTATATTTAAGTGTGAGTATGATGTGCATGAATGGGTAACCTCACTGTCAGGTTGAAACAGTCTGCCTACCTGTCCTAAGCAAACAAGAAAGGCCATATCCAAAGTAAAACAGAATAATTCATCAAAACAATTCTGAAGAAGAGCAGTCCTTTTTACCAAAGGACTATTATACCTATTACATTACAACATTTTTCACAAAGGAGCAATTTATCAACAATTTCCTTAAAATAACTAAACATGCATTTGAGAAGCATTTGTTTAACAAGGTAAGAGACTGCCAGAGTGTGTTAGGGATGGGCAACAACCTTCAGTCAATAGATATTTGGCCTCAGAGGGCCCATTCAACTAGGGGAAACTAAAAGTTTTGGATGCTGTTTTTTGCATTGCAGTGGCAGCAGGGAATTTAAGAGAAAAATGGTTTACAAAGCTTAATGCACCAATTGCGCTCTTAAAAATATTAAGCAGACTAATTTTCCCTTAGAAGGATTTTAAGTGTATCCTTAAAAATTACCCTAATCTTTCATCCATACACCCATAAGCCACATTTTCAGTTCGGACCATTCTAATGTTGTCATGACATCACTCTTCTTAGTTCCTCTTGTCCCAAAATAGGACATAAAGTATTATCCCAGTTTCCAAAATGCTATCCATTCCTCAACTTGGATGTTGGACTTGGAGGAAGACCTGGAGGAAAATATTTTATGTACAGTGCCTTTGACTTCTTAGAGGACAGACAGGATATAGAATAAAATAGAATGGGATGGGATGGGATGGGATGGGATGGAATGGAATGGAATGGAATGGAATGGAATGGAATGGAATGGAATAGAATAGAATAGAATAGAATAGAATAGAATAGAATAGAATAGAATAGAATAGAATAGAATAGAATAGAATAGAATAGAATAGAATAGAATAGAATAGAATAGAATAGAATAGAATTGGAAGGGAACTTGGAAGTGTTCTAGTCCAACCCCCCGCTTAGGCAGGAAACCCTATACCATTTCAGACAAATGGTTGTCCAATCTCTTCTTAAAAACTTCCAGTGTTGGAACATTCACAACTTCTGGAGGCATGTTGTTCCAGTGGTTAATTGTTCTAACTGTCAGGAAATTTCTCCTTAGTTTCTAGGTTGCTTCTCTCTTTGATTAGTTTCCATCCATTGCTTCTTGTCCTGCCCTCAGATGCTTTGGAGAATAGCTTGACTCCCTCTTCTTTGGGGCAACCCCTGAGATTTGGAACACTGCTATCATGTCACCCCTCGTCCTTCTCTTCATCAAACTAGACATACCCAACTCCAGCAACCTTTCCTTATATGTTTTAGTCACCAGTCCCCTGATCATCTTTGTTGCTCTTCTCTGCACTCTTCACTCTGTGTAAGAGGACAACACTCCTTTGAAATAAGCTATAGAGAGGAAAGAAAGTAGAGAGAATGGTTTCTTCTTCTTCTTCTTCTTCTTCTTCTTCTTCTTCTTCTTCTTCTTCTTCTTCTTCTTCTTCTTCTTCTTCTTCTTCTTCTTCTTCTTCTTCTTCTTCTTCTTCTTCTTCTTCTTCTTCTTCTCACCAAGTAAAACATTATCAAGAAATGTAGCAGTTTGTTTGACCTTTTCAACTCAGTGCTGTCTACCTTTTAGTGGCTCTCTAGGGTTCTGGAATAAAATTGGGAAATTTCTGCATTCAAAACATATATGAGTTACAGCTCTGTGCCTATGTGAATCCAACTACGCTTCTTAAGCATATGTTCCAAAAGTCGGGGGGGAAAACATTCCTAAGGTTAGATGTTCTATAAACATTTACAGGGAAGTTGAATTCTTTTTTAATCTCAAGCAGAGCATTAAACAATGATGTCACTCAAATTATAGCAGTAATAGTGAGATGACTTCAACCATTCAGATCTGCCTTCAAGGAAAGACTGAATCATGTCTCTCACTTTATTTATTTTCCTTCTCTGTCCACCCCATCCTCCCCCTTTTACAGGTTTAATTTTGTACTAACATGCCCCAGGAACATAAAGCTTCAAATACCGATTGCTGATGAGAATCTCAGCTTGGATAAAATCAGTCTTTCTTAGATAGGAGATGGATCTAATGAGAGATTTAAATGAATATTCAGAAGTGAGTGGCAAAACAGATTGCTTTTGGCTAAATATGATTACAGTGATGGTTAAATTAAGCTGCAGGTTTATGCATTAAAGAACAAAGCAAAAGGAACACACAGTACAGAGACAGAGAGGTTTAGCTAAACCTGATAATGTACACAACTCCTAAAATAAAATTGTTTCCATAAAAGGGTTGACGGGAGAGAAGTGGATCTTAGTTGTTAATAAGGTTTCTATGGAAATGCTCTCTGTTCTAGGTCCATGCAAAGCAGCTGGGATTTGCCTTGACAAAACACTTGAGCCACAGAGGTGATGCGATTCTCTTTGTCAACATAAAGAGACAAAGCGCTTTGCATCATTTTGTTTGCCTTAATGGGCCCTTGGAATTACTGAAGGAGACTTTGACTCCTCTTTTGGCTACTGCAAATGTTTGTGAAAGCAGGCAAAGTAATTCATGTGGCTCCTTCCCTCCACTCTTAGAAGTGAGTTATATTGCTGCATGGTCATAAAGGTGGGGTCAGAAACCCCACTCAAAGATCTGCCTATATTAATAAATATATTTAATGAAATGGCAAATGTCTCAGAAATGGCAGATATAGGGGAGACCTTAGGCTAGAAGAAGCATCCTATAAAAGGTTCTAAGGAGAGAGACACATGATTTACTCTGAAAACAAAGTTATCCAGGTAAAATCTTCCATATGGTGTATGGGAACCTCTAAATCTATGAACCTCTAAATCTATGAACAATCTTTAGCTGAAGTTTCACAGAGAGGATAATATATTTGTTTTGTATAGTTTAACAAAGACCCACATCATGTGTGATGAGTTGAGGCCATTAGTTTGCCTCTATTTAAAGGTGTCAGCATTGATGGCAACAGGCTTTAGTTCTCAATAGAGACCAAGTGCAACTAGCCCAGCTGAAGCAAAAGACTACTTTTTTGCAAGCAATTTCTAACACATGTCTAGAAATTATGATGTTAAGTTGATGAATACATGCCTATATAAAAACATTGGACATTTCAGTTATTCATGTTGGTTGGTTACCAGGTAATGGGAGAGGGATGGTTTCAGGCCTTTAAAATATTTTTTTGTTTTTTCCAGAATTTAGGATAAGATGATTTCCCCCATTACTTTTCAATCACACCAATCATTTTTTGTTAGCAGAAGCTGAATAGCTTTTTCTTAGTGGGCATGTTTGCACCCTGTACTTCTCATGCCCTGAGAAGCCAGCACCACCTGCATATCATATCATATGTTCCTAAAGATATATCATAAAAATGTAAGTGCTCATTTCTTTTGTTATTGCCATCCTTCCCCTGTTTTTCAATCCCTAAACCAAAGTGAGTAAAATAGAAAAATCTGTTTGGTTGCAGAAATTATGAGGATACTGTCATCTCACAGTAGAATTCAAATGCAGGCTAACTACCATTTTAGGTGAAAACAAGAAAGAGAAAGCTTTTATCCTTTGTTCTACTCCCATTGCAGTCTACCAGGCTCCTGCACATCTCAGCCACATATTCTTTGCATCCTCTCAAGAACACCATTTTGAAATAAAAAATTCGTGCCATCCCTGCATGGTATCAATCTAATTATGCCTCTACTCTGCATTTTCTTTACCTTTTAACAATCCAAAAAGTGTTTACTAATCTTAAAAAAGGATTGAAAAATCCAATAAGCCTTAAAAACCTGTTTGTAACTTTATAACTTTATAAACTCAAAATATGCAACTAAACTACCCAGAGAAATTATTTAGCAATAACCTTTAAGCAAAGGCCTGGGAGGACAGATAATAAGAGTGTGCAAATTCAGAAGATTGATTGGATGTAATTCAGATACCCAAAGCTATATGGAATGAATTTCTGAACTGATACATTGAAATGCATGTAGGCATGTTTGAAACCATCAAAATCTATCCAAACGAGACTGAATTTATTTGGATGGATTCAATTCTTTTATTCATTTTAACCTGACGAATCAAATTGGTCTAATTCTGTCTGAACTGATTTGGAGAATTAAATATTCACAAAAAGCTAATATATAGATCTTAAGCTGCCATCAGAAGCTAGTAAAGCTCAAAACTAATTGTACTGCCCAGAAATTTAATAATCTCAACTTATTTCTTATTCCTTGTTTCCTTTGTCTCACGTTTGGCCACATTTGGCTTCTTACATACTTCATTCTTAACAAGAATGTGAACAGTTGTATTTCTCAATAACTAAACTTTGGTGAAATTATTTCATAGTGCACATTTCTCCAGGAGGATTAAAGGCCTTTTCTTGAATAAATTCAAGGTTAAACAGTTCATACCATGAAGGACATTCAGTCTCTGTGCAAATCTTCGTGACTGTATTTAGTATTTTTAGAAAAACAAGGTCTGCAAAGGGTTGGAAAAGGATAGAAAATAAGCAGGCTAATATCACGTACTTGCCTCTCCACCATTCCTAGAATTTAATTTCTTTCCTTTTTAAAACTCTTTTTTTTCAGTATTGTAATACAGATTGTGTGCATTTCTTACTTCAGCATGACAGCAAATTGTGCTACTGTTTTTTCTTTAACTATTGTGTTTGAAGGAGATTTGAGAGATTGCAAAACTGAGGTTCAAAAGTTAGATGTAGCACAGAGACCTCAGGGTGTCCCCCTTTGATTAAACTACTTTAGATGCAACAAACATAAACAAAGAACCTGGCAGAAATACAGAACCATCACATGATCTAAATATTACTCCTCCTCAGCTAGCTTGCCCTTAATGACAGAAAAAAGCAGATCAAATTTTAATAGAAAAACATCACACATAATTTATGTTTTAACTTCTTTGTACTGACGATTTGTTCCAGTGAATAACAATCTCATCACCTTTCCTATTCCCATACAGATAGAGCCTACACTTTTTTTTTTTTTTTTTAAATATATTTTATTAGCTTTTATAGGGGTACAGGGGTAACATTAAGGTGCTTAGGAACCACCATGGAGGTGGGTATATTAAACATCCAAAAAAAGGAAGACAATCACAGATATATAGCTCAACTCAAGCTTCCCTCTCTAATTCCCTCATTTAATTTTACATATTCACATTAATGAGTTCTATATAAGTTTCAAACGGTCCTATCAAATATCAATTACATTTCAATTCTAAAAAATCCCAATCCTGTTTTTAAGCTTTACTAACTTACAATTACTATATTTCAGTTAGCCTTAAATAGACATGTTATTAACACTTCGGGTGCCCTTTTTTTTTTTTTTACGTAATTATATCTGGTATATTGTTCTTACAACAACATTCCCATATCTTCTTCATTGATACCATTTTTTTTCTCTTATCACCCATCCCTCTTATTCTCCTTTTATTTCTAAATAATTCTCTTAAAATAAAAATATCAGGCCAACAAATAAATTTCTATTTAATTTAAATATATATTCTATCAATGCCTCTATATCTATAAAAATCTTTTTAAACCAGTAGATAAAGTTTACTTCTCCAATATATATCATATCTAAGACAAAGTAATATTACAAAGTGTATCCTCTTAAAAATTTCACGTATTCCATTAGTTGTTAAGTCAGTCAAGAAATCAAAGCCTTTTTAATCCCATTAGATAAGACTTTAAAATACATTTTTAAATCTAACTCTAGGCTTCTTTCTGTGCCATAATGGTTTCCATAGTGAGGTTCCTACATAATCAAACCACACTATTAAGGGGTCCATATTCTTTAACGCTTCAAATTGGTCAAAGTTCTCTTTCCTTTCTTCTAATAGCCTTTGGATGGTAAAAGCTGTTTTATTCCATGTTATATTTGCCAATTGTTTATCCACCTTTTCTGGATTTTCAATAGGTTGTATCTGAGTGTCAGTCTCTGTTGATGTTGGTATTGGTGTTTCAGACATCTCTGTTGAAGTTGTTGTATAGTCATCAGACTTCTCGATAGGTTGTGTTGGAAGTTGAATAAAATTAGTTTGTTTTGTGGTTTCCACAGTTTCTCTCAGAGTAGGGAAAAGAGATTGAAAAAAGGAGCTCACATCCTTTGCAGCTTCTAGAATTGTTTCCAATATAAGATCATAGTCCAGTTGTGTATTAAGTTCCATATCGATAGTAATAAGGCTTTTTAATCTTTAATCTTTAAGGAAGGCTCTGCTTCATAAGAATCAAGCAAGCATTCACCTTCAGTTTTCAATAGGCCAGCTGCATCGTTATCTTATCACTCTTTCAGGGTCATAGCCATTCCCAGCCATAAAGAAATATAATTGCAGTACCACTTTTCGACACAAGATGTCCTCAGCAAACCAGAAAATCCTTTTTTTTTTTCTTTCCAAATAATAGATTTTTTATTTTTCGTGTTGAAAGAGATGAAGAAAGGGTTCAAAAATAATGAATACGTAGTTGTAACAATAATAGTCAAGAATAGAATGTTTTCAGGTCCCCTCATTATTCCAAAATTTAAATAGTATCGAAATTAACTGGTTTTTATTTATATATTTTTTTTTCCAACGCTGTTTTTCCCCATTGCTCAAACGCTGCTTCCTCACGACAGGGAAATAGTTCAAAGAAAGCTTTTAACAGGAAAGTAGTTAGGGAAAAAAAAAAGGGGGTAGGAAAGGTCTCACCCGGATTCTCCACGGGGGTTCTTTCGCTTAGATGTTCTTCTGGCTTTCAGCTGGTGCGACGAAGTGATCGTCCATTTTGAAGGGCGATCTTTTCCTCCGACGGCCCTAAGGAGAAAGTTCGAACTGGGGAGAGCCGCCGCTCTTCCCCAGTCGAGCAGGAGCCTCTTCTAGCGGTGGTCGCCTCTACGGGGCGACTTTCGACCCGATTAAGGGTCTACCGACGCAGGGAAACCAGCCGGTGGGAGAGAGAGATCTCTCCGTGCGACTGCTGGTGTCGCGATCCGGAACCGGAAGCCAGAGCCTACACTTTTGATCATAAGTTGGTGTGGTCAGAAAGTTGGTGACCACCTGACCTGATTTTATGATGCTGTTGTTAAGTGAGACATGTCATTAAGTGAATTCAGCGTATCCAATAAGCATTTGTTTACCATTTTCTCCCAGAGACTACAGGTTGCTGCAACCTGTTGTAAATGCAAGTTGGTTGCCAAACATTCGAAATGTCCCTGTGGGGGCTTGGTGATGTGACCTTTTATGATGGTCAGAAGTGCTTTACACGCTGCAAAGCACCCTTTCCAAGGCCATCATAACTTCAAATGGTCATTAAAAAAACTGGTCATTTTTTATGTTATTGCTATTATTGATTCCTACTCTTCAAGGATAGCTGACAGAGTTTGATAAACTCAAGCCAACTAACATCACATCCTTCAAATTCTCAGCTGTTAAAAAAGTCAGCAAACATGATTTTCAAAGGCAGACTGTGACTAAAAATACCAGGCTTCTATTCTTAATCTCTCACTGCATGCAGGGTTGATTAGATGTGTTATCCTTTTAACCTTGTGCTACATGCACAACACATTGTATTGTGACTGGTCAGGTTTATACAGCTCTTTATATTTGCTGAAGTGAATTTAGACTACCATTATTTCAAAAGAAAGGGTGCATTTATATTTGCTTATGGAAGAACCTACCAGCAAAAATCCATCGTGGGTGGAAGAGCATCCATGTTTGTCCATTCGTGTAGAGAATTTGTGGCTTTACACAAATGTTGCATCCCACCCCATATCAACCCTAGCCAATATAACCAACAGTGAAGGATAATAGCATCTGTACCAACATTCTTCAGATTAGAGCCATATTAATTAAATTGGAACAGGATAAATCCAAAGACTCATTTGAAGGGTCATTAAAGTAACTCTCTGAATGGGCTAGAAATCCATAAAGGAATTACTCAAGAAGTATCAAGATTTTCTGAAAGAGTTTTATCTTGCTCCAAATGTATTTAGAATTACACTTCTAGCCCTTCCATTAGGCAGATATGTGCCTTTTGATGCTTTAACTTCAGTATAAATTTAAGTATTTGCTTATATCCAATACAAAAGCATTTGCAGTTGCTTTCCTGGGGAAAAAAAAGTTGGGAGGACACAGCAGAAGAGAATGGCCCATTGGGCTGACATAGTAGCTTGCAAGTCTGGACTGAATTCCCAAGCTGTTGCAGAAAAGTTTCTATCACAACTATGTGATAGAATGCGATCCTACTGTTGGAATATTTTCTTACAATAATATTTAAATTAATTGGTGAGAAACTAAAAGATTGTAATGAGAAGGGGAAGGCTAGTTCTGTCATGAGTAAGTAATCATGTCAAAAAAGCTGTGTGAAAGGAAGATTAAAAACTTCGGCATTGTTGTTCACGTGAGGGACTGTCTCTGTAGCCATTGTGGCTAGCCATAGAGAAGAAGGGAGGGGAACTGCACAGAAGGCTCCCTGCTTTGAAAATGTAAATAGATGAAGGGAGTATGTGATTGGTTAATTCTTTACACCTACATTGTTAATGATTGGTTTCAACCTTTGAAATGAAATCTAGAAAAGAGATGGTGAGGAAGGGTCCAGGGTGGTCACAATCCATCTCTGTTTCCTTGCTGATTTGGGGTTCTGTTACAATAAACAATTTCCTGATCCCTCCACAAGTGTCTTCCTGAATTTTATTGTAGCCCATTTTGGAAACAAACTTCTTAAGTTCTAACACTATTTTGTCCTTCATTTCGGATAACAAAATGTCTTCTATCAGCCTTACAGATGTGCTTCATCACTCCTTTTCACATATAAAATTAGACATTGTGATGGGAATAGCTCTCTTCTCATCTTGCTTACTTGAACTTAATGTAGCTTGTGTATGTCAACATATGCTTTATACAATGCCTATGTTAACATTTTTGGATGCCTAAATTTAAAAGGAAAAAAAGTCTTAGAATCAAAGCAGTGTGAACTGCACTATGTAATTAGCAGTAAACAGGCATTGCAGAAATCAACAGCAAGAGTGGGAGGATTTACATTTTTAGAGCCAAAAGCCTGCATTATGCCAGTATTATAAGCTTGAAGCCATGTCTGGAAACCCAATCACTGACACGCAAATCCAGCACATCTCAAAAGAGGGTGGAGATGCTGAATTTGACAGATCAAAGGCATATATAAATATGTATATTTGTTTTGAAAATCTGTATGTCCCATATATTTTAATGTAATAGAAAATGTGTTCCCTTATATATATTTATCATTTGCGGTTACTTGATCAACACATCCATAATGTTTATCAATTTTTGCATCCATTCTAAATAATTTATCGGATATATGTCAAAAGCACATTGAAAGGTAAATTATAAAAATCTGAATGTATATTTATGCACATAAAAGGAAACATCCTGATATATATGGATTAAAATCCAAATTAGTGGATTGTTTCTCAATGGGTTTAGCTGCAGGAATAGTACAAATAGTTGCCAATATTCATTTTACTTCCTGTTCCTTTGCCTTGAACTTTAGAATGATCAATAGTCCTTAGCAAATGGAATTTTCATGCATTGAAATTTCCTCCAATAATTTCTGAAAATCAAGCTATTAAAATAGAATGGGGTAATTTAAAAAAAATAATAACATTTTTTTTTCTTTTACCAAACTCTATTACTGATGACAATTTGGATATAGCCACACAATCTTTTTAGCAACTGTACAAAAGTGGTTTGCCAGTACCACAGCCATCACCTCTTCCTCCTCCTCCTCCCTTTCATTTTCCCAATCTAGTCCACAAGGCTGAGATTTTTTGATAATCTCTCATCTAAATATTAATATACTACCTAACTTTTCAAAGATCAGCAACATTAGTTGTATGCTAATATACTATTCTGAATAATAGTGAGATGGCCAAATTTACTGTTGACTTTGTATTATTAGAGGAATAACAAATATCTCCACATAGATCTCTTCAAATGTTAAGGATCAAAATTGGTAGATGTAGCACAATGCAATGGAGAGAATGTGGCGATCTTAACTGCTACGTAGAATTTGAGAATTGAGGCCCAAACTATGCTACATTTTCAGATTTCAAATAGTAACACATTGCAGTACTAATGCTTTACAAAAAAAAAACACATGTTGCATTAATTTAAGAGATTCAGCATTGTTCAACATCTGGTTGAACAATAACTGTCTGCTTTGGCACAGCAAAGGTACAGACTTTAACAGATACAGGTACAGACTTTAACAGATAGTTAGGACAGGTACAGACTTTAACAGATAGTTAGGACTGCAGAAAAAACAGTTGCAACCAGCCTGACTTCCACTGAGGACCTGTATACTGCATGAACCAAAAAGAGGGCTGAGAAAATATCTACAGACTCCTCATATCCTGGCCATAAACTGTTTCAACTTCTCCTCTGAAGTTGCCGCTATAGAACATTTGCATGCCAAAACAACTAGACACAAAGATAGTTTCTTCCCCCATGCCATCATTCTGCTAAACATCTAACTCCCACAGCACTGTCCTATGCCTAAAACTATTTACCCATGTAGTAGGACTGTATTGCTATTATCCTTGTCATCTTCTCATCTTTCTCACCTCTCATCTTTCCTACTACCTTCTCCTATTGGTATATTATGATTTATCAATTGTTGTTAGTATCTTATGATTTATGATTGTTTCTTATGATTTATGATCTATCTCTGACTTATCACTTTGTACATTGAGAGCTTATGCACTGGAGACAAATTCCTTATGTGTCCATTCACACTTGGCCAATAAAGAATTCTATTCTATTCTATATTCTAATATTATTATTATTTTTTAATATAAGAATGGAGGAAGGACAGAATATTTATTTTGGCTTTTTTTAAAGGATTTTACCATCACCAAATAAAATCAAAGCACTTCAATAGGAAAAGTCTTTTTGGGCTCATTTCCATTTTTCTCTGCTTAGCAATTACTTGCTCAGTCGACACCTTCATAGTAGCCTGGAGGAACACCTTAGAGTAACACCTTTATTTTTACTGGAGTTTATTTCCTCTAATATCTTGTGGACTGTAAATAACATCTAGCTTCAAAGTTCTTTTCACTCAAAGAAAATGTGAAAATATTTCCTTAAAATATCATAGCAGACTAGCAGTCATCACTATGAATATGATATTTACACCTAGAGAAATATCTGCAGAGAGTTAGAAAAACTGTTATGAAATACAAACTGAACCAGCTCTTCCTCTGACATTCTTCTATTTAAAAGATTGAGTTATCAAGGCTTTTTTCTTCATTTAAACACACATTCACACACCCATGCTTAGACGTGCGTTATCACATATATTCACTTATTTATACTGTACCTAGCACTAGATGACAGAAACAGGCAGTTGATGTAATTTTCAGTCCTCACGTCAGAACAAGAAATTTCCCCTGTGGTTAACAGTGGGGCATTAGCCAAAATGTAAAAACCCTACATGGAAAACAAATAAATGTGTGTTTTTGTGTATAATTGTTACATATATGAGTCTACAGATTTGATAAAATGAATTCTCAGTCAGTTGCTATTGAAAGATGGGCTACATGAATTGTTACAGCACTGTATTTGTCCTCATAAGTTTGCCATTGAAATTTATACCTTGAAGAATTAAAACAAAGAGAGACTTACAAAAAGAGAGTTACAAAAAGCATAATTTAAATCTAGGACAAAATGAAAACATTAGAAAGAAACTTTAACTGATTCTACAGGGAGAGAGAGAGAGAGAGAGAGAGAGAGAGAGAGAGAGACAGAGAGACAGAGAGACAGAGAGACAGAGAGATCTTTCTTAGGTATAATAGGAAGAAGGGAAAAACATTGTCAGGCTTTTAAGATTCTGCATTACAGCTTATATCGATCAAGTAGAATTTTAGACATTCCTGATGAGACTGTTTCTGACCTCGCATATTTTCAAGAGTAGAATAAATGAAGAAAAATCAAATATTTGAAAAGCACAAAACGTGATAGAATCATCTGGAAAATTAATTGGAATATTTGAATTCAGACAGGCCTATCTTTGTGCATCAGATGCCAGACAAAATAATCATGGAAATATATTCAGTATAAGTGAATGCTAATCAAGAGTCCTGAACCAGCAAAGACTATCTAATAGTAGCAAACAGAGGAAGTGTGACTCACAGGAAAAACGTCCAGCCAAATCCAAATAAGCAGAACTAGATGGATTTAAAATGGTAGAAAACAACTGGATGGACCACAGCAGTGTAAAGCAGCATTAAATCACAAGAATTGGTGGTTTTCATATTCTTATTTTATTGATTCAATTTAGACCCTAACATGATTTGGTGGAAGAACTCTGTGGTTGCAATGTTTACTGGAGGGCTATTGGTGAGAACAAGACTTTCTGTTGGGGCTGTCCTTACTATAAATGAATTTAGGTAGACTGGAATGGACAACTCATATGACTGTATAGGGCGAAAGACCATGAAGGAATAGAATGATAATGTTGTCATAAAGGGCATTGTTAAGCTGCTGAGGGGTGGTGGTGTCTTTTTTATCTTCCCTTTGCCCATGTTAGTATTTTTGTTTTTCATGTTATTTATGACAGTATTTTAAAAGATTTTTATGTGTTTTATTTATTGTTGTGAGCCACCCAACCTTGCCTTTGGGGAGATGGGTGGCTATATAAATTTGATAAACAACTATGTACTTTACTACAAGTATAATAAATACCAAAAAAGAAAGAAGTTCAGAGTAAAATACCAGCTCATAGAAATTCTTATAAAACTGTAAATATTTAATATGACAAACACAATACAAAATATACAAAAAGTAGAAGGTTGGTGTGAAATTCCATGAAGACATTGATGAATTCCATAACAAATTGTAAAGTGAGCTTTATGCAGCATCAAGAAAACACTATTCATGTATAGTTGAACTGCCAAAATTGAAACAACTGAAAGAACCTGCAATCACTGGAAAAAAGGGACTGAGAAAATGAATTAATTTAGATGATAGATTAGATTTGTTTTACAATGCAAACTCTTTATTGACTACTTTCACTCAAGCAACATACACAGAGACTCTACACCTTGGCATTATTTGATACATAATGACTGAATAAGAGATAAAAGAAAAAACAGTGCAACCCAGTCAGCCTGGACACATCCAGCTGCAGATTGTGTTGAACCTATGTGTTAAAACTTAAAAAAAATCATCACAATAGCTGTGCCCACAAAATTTGACCTGAAGGTCACAGAGTCAAAATAATCTATATAAGGAACAGATTCCATATGCTAAAGCTATGTGACAGACAAGCTGAGGAGCTGTGGGGAAAGTTAGGAGTCAGTGTGAAAAGTGAAGTGGACAAAAATCCCAGCACATTGAAGAGAAGATTGCAGTGATTTTTAGAGCAAACTATCATGATAACTAAAGAAATGTAGACCATGAAAGCAATGAACATGAAATGATTTCAGAATAAGGCAAGAAAGGACAAGGAAAGTTAGCTCAATCAAGAATATCAACAACAAATGGAGGTCAGAACACAACAAGGAAAATGTGAGACTTTTCAAAAGATCAAGAAAATCACAGAAGCAATCTGCTTAAGAACAATCATAGAAAAGTTAAAGCAAATTGGGCAGCCTGTATGGATGTTGTATGGAGCTGAAAAAACCTAGTCCCTGAATATGAGACAGAACCGTTATATCTTTACAAAGTGACTTTTTCCTGCCCCCCCCCCCCCATATAAACCACAAGCATTTTAGAGAAAGCATAAAACATTTATTAATGGGAGGTTGCAGAGCCTTTTTATATAATTATACACATTTTATATTTGTCTTAGATGTGTCATGGATCAATCAAGCAATAGAAGATTCTCGATGATAACATTTGGCAGGTGGCAAATCTATAGATTACATCGCTCTTTTTCCCAGTCAGCTTCTTTCTTAACACTTGTAAGTGTATTCAAAGACTCTAGAATACACTCCCTATTGTTTCATTTCTGAAAAGACTAGTTCTCTGCAGTTCAAAGGAAATGGCCTTGGCTGAAAAACCAGTTTCCTGATATTAAAAAGAGGCCTGGAGTGCGATGCTAAAATGCTAATATTGCCTTTTTAAAATGCGAAAGAAGCCTAAAATTCCAGGTACAGTGGTACCTCAGAACTTATCATTAATTGGTTCTGGGAGGTGCGATGAGTACCAAAAATGATGAGTACCAAACAAATTTTTCCCATTAGGAATAATGTAGTGAGTCACAAGGCTACCAACATCGACAAGTTCTAGCTTGAATACCAAACAAATGATGAGTACCAGGACAAAATGTTTGCATCAAGATGTGTTGAGTACCAAAATTTGATGAGTTTCAAAGCAGTTGAGTACCACAGTATGATTGTAACACTGAAACCCTTTACAAATGGAATTATGGGAGTAGCAGAAACTTTTGTAAAGACAAAAACTGTTCAATTAAAATGACTCCATTGGAAATTTACAGGCAGGCACTGTGTGACTGCTTTTATCTTTATTAGGAATCATCAGACATAGGCAGCCAGATATTATTCTGTAGAGTTCAAATCCTCTACTAGGAGCTGAAATTATGGAACTTTCGCACTTCAGATGTCAATATATAATGTGCTAGTTTTAGGAGCAATGTAGGTTCTGGTCCTCAGGATTGCAGGGAGGGATATTGTACACAGAATTTGTCACAATTTGTTCACCTTCCCTTACCCTCAGAATAAAGAGATACAGATGTTACATTATAGATAACATCTAAAACTAATGTAGCCATGCTGGCTAGCAAATTCAGGAGTTAATCCACATATCTTAAAGTTGCCATGTCTGGGAACCACTGGAATATAGTCATCTAAACTGCAAAGGCCATGAGTTAAATTCCCATTAGAAGGTTTAAACCCATAGAATAACAACTGACTCAAACCAGTCATGTAAAGCCTGTCCTGTTTATGTTGTGTTGTGGTTGGTTGTATAAACACCACCTAGGATATACACTATGCAAAAATTGAGAAATTTCTCTCCCCTCCAAAGTGTATGTGTGTGTGTGTGTGTGTGTGTGTGTGTCTGTGTCTGTGTCTGAGTCTATGTCTGTGTGTGTGTGTGTATGTGAGAGTCATATAAATGCCTGTACATAGAATCCTGACATAATATCTATGCCTCTCTGATTTTGAGAGCTAGAAAGTAAAATCTGTCATCATCTGTCAAATAAGAAAGTACCAAACATGCAGGAGAAGAGGCATTTAGAGTACTAATCACTCTGTCAACATAGAAGAAGCAAGTCTATGTGATGTAGACTGGAGAGGTTGGCTGAATATGTGTATACCATACCTACAAGGACGAATGCAAACAAATGTGCAAATTCCTGAACCATTGCACAAATTCCTCAGGCAAGCAAAATTGTGTTTCACAGCTTTCAAAGAGAATGAATACAATCATGCATGAAGTCAGAAATGCCAAATGAACAGGAAGAGAAAAAGAAATCAAATAGCTTACATAATATACATACTGGAGAGAATAAGAGATTATAAGAAAGAGGTTTATCTTTGCTAGATTGACAGCCCTTTGACTGTGTAGTTCAGGGTGGTATGGAGAATACAGTAAGGCTAAATAGTATGCCAGAATATGAGATTAGAGTACTCTTCTGGGGAAGCTTTATAACAGACAAGAAGCTATCACAAGAACTGAATTTAGAGAAACAGAACAATTCAGAACAAGGAAAGGAATGAAATGAGGATGCATATTGGCCCCATCTCTGTTTAACTTACAAAGCAAAATGACAAGATCAGAAAAGATAACAGCTGGAATCAAAATTAGACAGTGAAACACCAGCAATTTGAGATATACAAACAATATTAGTCTGTCAGCTGAAAGTAAACAAGACATTAAAGAGCTCTTTATTAAAGTGAAATGGAAAGTGGAAAATGTGGCTTCATGTTGAATATAAAGAAGAATAAGAAGCAGAGCCAGAGATTTTAAATTAGCTGGCATAAGGAAGAGTTCCTAAAGATCAAACAAAAGAAGAGAAAGCAAGGAAGAATGCCATTGTAAATCACAGCAACCTTTGGAGTCTGAAGGGAAAAGCTCTAAGACACATTTTGGAGTCTGTGGACTGCTTTGAGAATAACAAAGCCCACAGAAACCAAGGTGGATCTGCTAAGGACTATTAGAGGGTCATCCCAAAATGAGGGCTACAAATGCTGAAGAAGCCCCCCTGTACAGGGCAGAAATAGGAGGGGAGGGAGGGGAAAGGTTATATAAGAGATTGAATGTCTAGCAGGAAAGAAGGGAGGAAAGAGTAGATTAGGTTAGAGAAGTGATAGGCATGTTGTTAATGTTAGGAGTTTTAGTATATGTGATGACTAGATATATACAGGGCAGAAACATGTAAGGGGAAGGACTTGTTGTTGTTGTTAGTTGCGAAGTCGTGTCCGACCCATCGCGACCCCGTGGGCAACATTCCTCTACCATCTTCTGAAGTCCATTTAAGCTCACGCCTACTGCTTCAGCCACCTCATAAGGGGAAGGACTGGGCACCATTAAAGCTGACACTAGCCAAAACATAGAACAATGGAAAGATGTAGTACAAGATCAGAAGACACAGAGAGACATGGTCCATAGAATTGTCAAGAGTTGGACATGTCTGAGTGAATAACATCAGCATCATTATCACTGTTGAAAGCATGTTGGGTAGAGATAGGTATGGCAGGAGATGCTAGGTAGAGTATTTTGGAGGAGACCTACACATGTTGGTGTCAGTTTTGTATAGAATATGATCATATCTGTCTATTGTTGGAAAATTACTGTGGGTAATTTCAAGTTTATTGTGCACCCAGCCCACTCCCAGTTAATCCCTATTTCTAGTAGGACAGTTGTGTTAGTCTCTGTTAACAAAAAAATCAGAAGTCTAGTAACACCTTTTGCATTAAAAGACATAAACTATTGTGAGCTGCAGCTCAACTTCATCAAATGTACAGAACAGCTAGACTGCTGTAGGGTTTAAACTGGGGTGAGGTAGGGAAGGTAAAAAATGGAGGTAGAGGGAAGGGAAGATAAGTTGGTTATTCAGATGCAGATTACAGGTGAGACAGATTACAAGTACCATATCAGTTAACAACTGTTAAAAATTCATTGTGTTTGCTGGAAACTTTTGAGTTTGCCTGAATTTTTTTGATATATGTAAATTCAGCATTTTCTTGTGCAATGTTAAGTCTCATCTTTTTCCAAGTTGGTTACTTTGAGGTCTGCGGCAGAGTGTCCTGGGAGGCTAGAATGCTCTGATGCTACTTTGCTCTTGTTTTGAGTCCGTACATCAAATTTGTGTCCATTAATTCTTTTGTACAAACTTTATTTGTAAGACTGAAAATCAGGCTTGTCAGATGCTATATTTTTTCTATCCTGCTCTATGGAGTAGAGAGTTGGTCTCTGACAGAAGGCCACCTGAAGAGACTAGAAGCATTTGAAATGTGGATTTACAGGCGGCTGTTACGTATAAGCTGGGTGGACAAGATCAGAAATGAGGAGGTTTTAAGCCGCCTGGGAAAGCCAAGGAAAATCATCAAAACAATTAAAAAACGAAAAGTTAGAATATTTCGGACATGTGATGCGACACCCAGAAAAATACGGCATACTCCATTTAATCCTCCAGGGAAAGATTGAAGGCAAACGAGGTCCAGGCAGAAGAAGAACATCATGGCTTCAAAATCTAAGGGACTGGACAAAACTCAGCAGCACTTTTTCGTGCGGCTGCTGATAAAAACAGGATCACCAACACGATCGCCAACGTCCGATAACGGATATGGCAGAAGAAGAAGAAACTTTATTTGAATGAATAGACTGAAATGAGGGGCAGGAAAGGGCAACAGGCTATGCAGATGCAGGTTATATGTTTGCTAATTTAAGGGAAGGAAGGAAGGAAGGAAGGAAGGAAGGAAGGAAGGAAGGAAGGAAGGAAGGAAGGAAGGAAGGAAGGAAGGAAGGAAGGAAGGAAGGAAGGAAGGAAGGAAAGGAAGGAAGGGGCAATGAAAATCTGCATGTTGATGGGAAAAATGAAGGTGGAAGTTTTGTTTTCTTGAACTCAAAAATAAATAAAAAGGACAGTATATTGGAAAACCACAGGTTAATCCTAGGAAGGAAGATAACAATAATTTCAAGCAAGATCATGAACAACATACAACAATAAATACAACAAAGCTTAGAGTGATTTCTAGTGGTGAATCTCACTGTGGAAGCTGGACATTGAGAAAGAGTGACAGAAAAAAGCTGGAAATTGAGGACATTAAGTTTTAAGTCAGATGAAGAAATAAGGACAGCTCAGGGAAAAAAATATTATTTCATGATAAAATAGAAAAACCGAACAGAACTAGTTAAAGATAGAAGGCTAGAAGAATGAAAAATACTAAAGTAAAAACATTCTTGACCTCAGGTTTACTTTAAAATGAGCATTGAGATCCCAAATAAAATAAAAGCAGAACTTAAAATCTAAAATAAATGAATTAGAAATTTGAGAGGAAATAAAAGTATTTCAGAACTATAAATAAAAAAGCATTGCTACAGCCTAATCTCCAGAGCTCTTGTATAATTTTAGAACTTATACAATAACATTGAGGTATACTTTCTGTCTCTAAGGAATAACAATTTGCCTACAATTGAAAGCATTCTTTCTTAGTTTTTATTCTTTTCTCTAAACTAGCAACTCCGTGTATTCTACTTTATAAGATAGGATCAGGGAACTCAAGCTTACTGCCAATCAGACATACCTAGTACTGTAATAATATATTTTTCAATATGAGAATTCAAAGCACTCACTGAATGTTTTGGTGTTTAAAGGGTACTGATGTTTTAAGGCAGAGGTCCCCAACCTTTTGGGCACCAGGGACCAGTTCCATGGAGAAAGGTTTTTCTGCGGACCGGAGGGGGTGTGGTTTTGTGTGCTACCTGCATCTCGCAGATGGGGCTTTGCATGTTTGTGCGGTCCAGTTGCTGGCATGCCGCGGCCCGGTACTGGTCCACGGACTGGGGGTGGGGACTCCTGTTTTAAAGGAAACATGGGAATAGGACAGAACATATTGAGAATTTCAGGTTATTTCAAGACTACAGAGACCATGTAGCTGAACCTATGGCCAAGATAAGCTTTAAGACTTCTATCAGCTGAAGTGCCCCATAGTTGACATAGGCCATGTCCACATCAATTATGATCTCTGCCTTTTTCACTGCCCCTGGAGTGTACTTCCACAGATATTAAAATTCCCACTGTATGCACACAACCTATCCATCACCCATTAAAGGTTCCAGCTAGTGGCAGTGGCAACAACAACAAAAGAAAAATTCACCAGAACAGATGAGAGAGGTTGGAAGTCACATTCTACATTGCAATGCAAGAATTAAAAGGAACTTTCCAGGTACCAGAAGCTGCCCTGAGAAAAAGAAAAGCTGTATTCTTCCAGATGGAGAACAGCATAATGCTCATGGCACCCATGGCTTTTTAGAAGCCTTTCTGCCTTAGAAATGGTTGCTTTGTGATATAGCTTGACCCTGCCTCTTGCAAGTTAAAAGTGGGTTGTAAGCTTTATGGGGATGGTGTTATGAAATAGCCACTAAATGGGGAAAACATTGAAAATGAACTTGGATAACTCCCCTCCCCAATTATCATGGGACTCACGAAACCTCCCAATCCCTTCAACACACCACTGGCTAATATGGATGGACAGGAGCAATAAATTACTAGAAAAGTTAGTAATCTTTACTACTTAAGATGACAAGCAAAGCACAGCCACAAAAAGTGGAAATATTTGATAACCTGTAACTAGTTCTAGTTTTTCTGGTGAGATAATCACTAGGGAATCTGGTGGTTCTACTTGCCCATTGATCTTTGGAATGCTTTGATTGACAGAAAATTTGGATCAAACTCTAAGTTGGGGGAAAAAGGGCAGGAACTTTCTAGGCATGCATGCATACATAGTTCTTCTCTGTTTACAATGATATTTAATATACACAGTGGTTTTAGCTTAACAAACTAAAGATAGAAGGCTAGAAGAATGAAAAAATACTAAATTAAAAACATTCTTGATCTCAGGTTTACTGTTAAAATGAGCACTGAGATTCCAAATAAAATAAAAGTAGAACTTAAAATCTAAAATAAATGAATTAGAAATTTGAGAGGAAATAAAAGTATTTCAGAACTATAAATAAAAAAGCTGAATGCTTTGACCGATGGAAAACTTGGATCAAACTCTAAAATATGTTGGGGGAAAAGGGCAGGAACTTTCCAGACATGCATGCATGCATAGTTCTTCTCTGTTTACAATGCTATTTAATATGCACAGTAATTTTAGTTTTAAAAACTACACATATACAGTTTCATAGACTATTTCATCTGGAGTGTCTCATCTGTTTCATTCCCCCTCCAACATCACCTAAACAGCTTCTTTCTATACTTTCAGTTCTGGACTCACTTCTAGCATAGGAAGAACTGGCAGAGGGAAAAATAAAGATTTCCTGGATTCCAGCTTCTTTGTCAAGCTGTCTTCACTGACATCTAGTCTAAACTCTGAAAATTGCAGTCCTTTCCACCAGCCAATTTGCTGTGCAGATCCCTCGCATTCTGTTTGCTTCACTTGGGTCTTGTCCTCCTTGATACACACAGCATCACCAGTTCACATATTGCAAAAATTATTTCAGAAACTTCCTCTTCCACTACCAAATGTTTCCATACTTTTATATATTTATAGTTAGAAGGCAGGTGTTTCAGTTAAGCAGGAAACCTCTCAATGTCCATATGACACTGAGCCTGATTGTGTTCCATAGGGAAACAAATCTTTTTAACCATCAAATCAAAGCATCATCTGAAATCCATTAAGGCAACCTACCCTGTCAAGGTTAGAGAAGTTTTTGACTTCTCAAAACTCATTTTGTCATCACATCTGAGCTTTGGCATGGGTCTATTCTTATCAATATTCTTTGCTGATGAACAAATATCCAGAAGCCGGACAGAGTGATTGGGTGGGTGCATTCTCTTTGCTCTTAAATTCTCCTGTGGGAATGCATGCTTGGGGGATAGGATAATTTATAGACTTGCACTGCTGAAGGGGCCATTTAGACTACCAAATCCATCTTCATGGTCAATGCAATGCAAGAAATTAAAGAATTTGTGTCAAAAAGGCAACCCACCCTTGCTTCAAACATTCAGTGTAAAGGAAATAACTTCCTTAGACTCTGTGTTTGATACAGTTGCAATGGTATGGTCCTTTTGGGGGGATAACATCTAAGTATTAATGGATGCTGACAGTTTAAAAAATCGGGACTGAGCTTTAAGGCAATTACTGCCTTTCATTCTACATGTCTTTCTGTAAATTTGCAATAGTGGTGAATATCTGTAGCTGGGGTGTAGGATGATGGTGGAGGTTCATTCTCTGAGCTTGTAAGTTGGTTTCCAAACATTTCATTACCAAGCTAGGTAACATCTTCAGTAGAGTTTAGGAAATGTCAATGTTGGTGTTCTTCTGCTTATAAGGACTTTGTGTAGTCAGTAAGTCTTGTAATGGGAGGGTCATGTCAGGTGAGGGTCTTGTGATGGGTTTAGTGGTGGGTCAGGGGTGGATCATGTCAGGTGATGTGTCTTGTGATGTGGAGGTCACATCAGGTGAGGGTCATTGGGAGGTGAAGTGCTGGTTGTAGGGGATTCATGGGTTGGTTGAGGGTCACTGCTGTTGTTGGTTGTTGGTTGTTGGTGCAGTTGGTTTTAATTCTCAGGAATTCATAGGTGGGTTGTAGGTCGATGTGTCTGTTGATGGAACTGCTTGTGAAGTGCCAGGCCAAGAACACCAACACCAATACTGACATTCCCTAAATTCCACTGAAGATGTTAGCTAGCCTGGTAATGAAACATTCAGAAACCAAACCTCAAGCTCAGAGAACGAACCTACACCCTCTGTCTGTAAATTTTGCCCAAAAGCAGAAATCTGCATGTACAAATATTAGTGTACAACCTAGTAGAAAGAATATCCATATGTAGAGATTACATGTGCTGTAAATTACCAGACAACTAAGTCATTCTAGACATATCATTTCTTATTTCTTTACAATTATCATTATGGGGACTAATTTAAAAACCAATGGACTTGTGATGGTGCTGATGTCCAAGTATCACTTCTTTATGTTACCAAAAAAATGAATCAATTAATTAATCACATAGGAGCATAATTGAACAGAATTATCTTTTCAAAGAAAGATATGGCTATGTTCTTGTCACAAACCACCACATTCTTCAACAAATGTTGCTATGAATCCCATAAACTTAATCATTGGTATAAAGAATAAGGAACTATACAACAAACATCACAGTGTACAGAAAAATGAATAAGTTGGCCAGAAAAAAGAATGTTGTCTCTGACACCTCTTCTTCCTGATAATATGTGTAATCACTGACGTAGACATCTAAGACATCTATCCCTATTTAATTAATGCAGTAAGTTAGGAAATTGATGGTACCCTTACAAAAAGGTATATGAGCTTACTCTATTTTCTAAGCAGGATTCAGATCACTTGAATGTAAACTATGGTTACCATTTATCCCAAGTGAAGCCAGTACAGATAGAAGAAACATATCCTAAAATAATATATTGAAAAAAATTGAAACTCAAACTGAAGATCTGATAGAAACCCAAGCCATGGAATGGATGACTTCATACATTATACAGTATAGTATCACATTTTATATTTGAATCGGCTTAATTAGAAAGATATAAGAAAGGAACTATCCTTACCAGCTTCTGTGGAATAATAATATTTTTCTATGTTGTGGAAATATGGTAGCTCATGTTGTAGGCAAGTTAAATTTCTTCCTATCCAATTAAATATTTTTCACTAGCAACATTTGTCAGTACAATGCTGAAGTTTGGGGGAGGAGGAGGTGTTGGTTCATGTAGGGTTTTATCCTCTTCTCCAAAAACTACACATAACTCTCTTGGTCACCCTTGCTTATTAAAAATTACTTATATGCCCTTGGTAGATCTGTGGAAGCTTAGACAACATTATGTGAAATGAATTTGATGATTAGCCAGCATGGGCAATTCTTTGATTCTATGGGATGAGAAAGTCATCAAGTCATTTTCACTTATGGCATCACATCATCTACCGCTGTGTGACTTTCAGAGAATGATTTGTGATTCATCTGCTTTCATTTATTCTCCTGTGGCACAAAATTGAAGGCGACAACACAATGCCTGCAATTCACATTCTGGTTGCTGAAACAAAAGATTTTGATTGTTTGGTGGTCAAAATGTTCTGGGAGTCAGGGGCATATTTCAAAATAAGTCTTATTGCATGTGAAGTTTTAATTTTAAAATAAATCTCTTGTATTTTCAGTTTTCCTAAGCCAAAATGTGCTTTCCAATAAATGTGTCATTTTTAGAACCTGGTGTGTTATTTTTCATCTACCTAGAAGAATATGAATTATATCCAGTAACTATGCCTCTGCTTCCTACACACAACTGTCAACTCAGAGACATTCAATTAAAACATAACAGTTTGTTTGCTTTTTGAACAGTGTGTTGTGTGAACACAGCAAATCATGATGTATCAAATTAATCATGTTTTTTTTAAAAAAAACATGGCTGAATACAAATGATAGCCATCAATTTGTACAATCTAAGAAAGGAGATTGAAGAGCTTTATAGAGGATAAGCTACTAATGGTTGAACTGACAATACACAATCATTTTGGCTATCTCTTACTTTTAATATCAGACACAGCATGCCTATGACAGCATGCCTCTAAATTTATGTTACTGTAGTACATGCAATCTATTATCAGCTTCCCATAGAATACTACATAAGATGAAGTTCAGGTTCTTCAACTGGCATACGCACCAAATGTGCAGATGTGAATACTGCTTATTTAGATGAACTTATTTTTTTGTGCAGAATCTTAATGTTACTATAACTTGCATGGATGCAACATGGAAGCAGATTTTTGGAGATCAGATTTCAGTCAAATCACCTTATATAGTAATTTCATTAATTGATAAACAATAATATATGTAAGGGTGTAGGTCTATACATATGTTGTATATAGTATGTTTTAAATGTGTTATGTATGTGTACACTTTGAGAGGAAGCAACCAAATTTCATTTTTAATGTGTGCCATTGTGCCCACAGGAAAAAATGACAATAAAGGTTATCTATATATCTATAACAAAGTAAATAAAAAATAGAAGGGGTTAAATGCACTCAAGTACAGAATAACAGAATTATTTGTAATTAATCAGAATAGAGCTGGAAGGGATATTGGAGGTCTTCTAGTCCAACCCCCTGCTCAGACAGGAAACCTGGACAAATGGTTGTCCAGTCTCTCTTAAAAACCTCCTATGTTGGAGCACCACAACTTTTGGAGGCAAATCATTCTACTGATTAATTGTTCTGTCAGGAAATTTCTCCTTAGCTCTAGGTTGGTTCTCTCCTTGATTAGTTTCCATCTGTTGCTTCTTGTCCTGCCTTCATGTGCTTTGCAGAAAAGTTTGAGCCCTTCTCTTCTTTGTGGCAGCCCCTTAGATATTGGAACACTGCTATCATGTTATCATCTCACTTTGTTCAAGAAGGCCAAACCTATAAAGCACTTGAGATAAAACTGTGTATATGCACCATGCTAGGGAGAAGAAAAGATGCATGTCATAACCCAGAAGGATGTTAATTATTTTTATTTCCTGTTTCACTATTGGTGTGGTGTCTTCTATAAAAAGAGATACTATTGGTGTCTCCTAATGTTTCCCAAAGAAGTGTCTTCTTCTAGCTATAGAATGCTCTTTCAGTATTCACACAGGTCCTTTTACATTTCATTGTTCATCTTGGGAACAATCTCCTTGCTGGTTCTGGGAGTCAATCCAGTTCCAAACATTGGTATTTGACTAAAAAAAATCAGTGTAATTGAATAACATTTTATTTATTGCTTCTGCTTTGCAGTTCATTTGGTCCTTAGAGACTGACTTCATGGATTTGCCTCCACTCAGAGTCTACCATCCATTTTATCTCACTCAAAACACATTCATATCTTTTTGCTAGTTTTAGTGAAGTACATAAGTCCAGATCTGACATCTCTCATCTATGCCTATTCATTTTGAATCACTATAGACTTAGTTTTTTGGGTCAAAATGGTGATCCTATCTTTTGTTCTACATGCCTTCACTGTAACCTGCTAATAAAAGAAACTAATTATCCAGGCTGTAGTCAGCTAGGGTGTTTACCTTTTAGGTCTGTAATTAGTATGCCTTATTGACAGGGGCATATTTCCATTTCTCTATCCCTTCCTTTTTAAGAATGTATCACTCCCTTAAGTAAATTATTTACAGCTGGTTTAGATCTCCCATCCAGTAAGTGTGGAGAACTGTGGGTCAGAATCTTTTGGATCCTGAAACCTTCCCATCTCCCACACTGTCTGGCTCCTGGTGCATTCACTGTGGGATTTTCAAAGCAAGAACTTAAGGAATGTTTTCCAAGGGGGAGGGGGCTTTAGCCAGATTCCCCTCTCTAAGATCAAAATGTTGGGTAGAGATCATGTAAAACCTCATAGATGCATAGATGGTATAATATAACATCTGAATCCCTTGCGTCCTAGAAAAATAAGCTGGAGTGTATTTTCCATTCTAAATATCAGTAGATTCCTTCCTGAAACATTGCTAAGCATTGGGGCCTGGGTAATTTCATCTGCCCCCTGAGTTCAATTCTAGGTAAAGGATTTGAACTCCATAGAGAGATTTGTGATGCTTACACCTGAAGACTACCAAATAGGGTGAAATCAGATGCATACCACCTCCTGATGGTTATTATAAGTAAAAACACTACACAGGACATACACTGTGTGGGGGGAAAAATCCCCTCCTTAAGTGATGGAGAGGTGGAAGTCATGCAAAGCTTCATACATGAGAACATACTATAATGTAGCATCTGTATCTCCCTGGTCTGAAAGCTTAAGAAAGCGAAGATGCGTTGACTATATTCCCTCTCTAAGGTCAAAATTTGTCTCCAATGTCAGGCAACAAAACCAAATAATCCTATTGCTCTGAGATGTTTTCTAGAGGATCAAAGAATTACATTCCATATATTCTTAAACTTTTCAAAGAATAGTAGTTCTTTGACAATAATTTAGTTTAAAAGATGTTGCATCCAGTTACTTTTTTCATTGGGCAAAAAAGTGCATATTTCTTTAACAAAAAGGGTATATTTCATCCATTCTTAAAAAAAATACCAATCATCCAACGATTATGTTTGTTTAGAGAATATAGAAAAGTTTACTTATGCTACATATCTGGAGGCACCAGACTAGGCTGTGTCAGAGTGACTTTTATCAAGATAATCTTGCCAAAGTATAATTTCTTACATTTCAGTGCCTTTTACACATTCCAATTCATCCTAAAATAGATACTGGGATATCTGACAACCCTGAAAAAATATAGATTCTAAAAGTTGAATAATTATTATTCTCATGGCAATGAAATCTGGCAGCAGATGTCAAAGGTGACACTTTACATGTCCTTAAAATAACTTCATCAGATTGTTTCCTTCCCCCACCCCAAGAAAAGAAATGATTTTCATTCTGACATTTGTATGTAACATTCTAATGAGCTGAAAATAGCTGCAAACTCATGTGCCAAAGTAACCGAATCAATTAATAGAGTGGGTTTTTTTTCTTTTTATCTTATGATTAAATGAATGATATAATTCATATTAGCAGCAACATGGACAAATACAACTCAGCTCACAATTCAGCATGTATGAATGAATATCTTTGGCCTATTAATTGATTCAGTAGCAGGGTACAACTGCAGTTGATGTCTTCTTTGGGGTCTTTTTCTACATCACCTAGGCATCTACTTTTTGTAATTCAGCAAAGGAAGACTAAGAGCTTTGCATTAACCTTACTCCCCAAAACTGGCATTTTATCATGCTATATAAATGCCATGCC
Source organism: Azemiops feae (assembly GCA_023970755.1). Taxonomy (NCBI): domain Eukaryota; kingdom Metazoa; phylum Chordata; class Lepidosauria; order Squamata; family Viperidae; genus Azemiops; species Azemiops feae. Next base: position 987,480 of record JALGBA010000862.1, on the reverse strand, counting down.
AGCACTATAGCAGCTATATCATGGAGCATAAACACAGGTCTACAGTATGTGGTCATGTTATGCATTACACTTGCAAGATGTAACTATGAGACAAGCAAGAGTTAATTAGTAGCAAGGGTAAGAATGGTCTTGTTCAACAGCAAATGCACATTTTAATCACATGTGTTTTATAGCCCAAACTATGCAAAGTCTTTAGAATGGAGTACTAAGCATATGACTTCCTTGGTTAGAACAGAACATAGAACATCATCAGAGTTGGAAGGGACCTTGGAGGTCTTCTAGAACAAACCTCTGCTGAAGCACGATTCCCTATAACATTTCAGACAAATGGCAATCCAATCTCTTCTTAAAACCCTCCAGTGATGGAGCACCCACTGCCCAATGAGTATAAATGGGGAGGAAATCCCAAAGACTGGAAGAAAAAGGGGTGCCTAAACAGAATTTCCTGAAATGACATCTTCAAATAGTTAATCAGATGCTCTGAGAAAATTGTATTTGTGTGTGTGTGTATGTGTTGTTAAGTTTTCCCATTTCCATTTCTGTCCACAGAAATGTCCCCTTAGTTAACAGTTTGAGTAAGTCACTGTTGCACTGCCTTTGGAGTACTATTGGAGCAGTTTGTGTGAGACACTGCCAAGAAGGGAAATGCCTGGTTGCCAGTTCTAAATAACCCTGACTAGCCCCTCCTTCCTTGACATATCGCTGATTCATTAAAAGCCTCACAGGGAAGCCAATTTGAGTTTTGCTTTTTGAAAGGGAAGCAATTTGTTATTCACCACAAGCCAGCAAATGGAAAAAATGATCTGACTCAAGCCAAAATTGTATACTTTCTCCAATGAATACCTCATGTGCACTCAGTCTTTTTACCCTACAGGTACAATTGTACAAATGCAATGACTTCCATGCACTTGCCCTGCACCATCTGAGAGTATCCTAGACAAAATGCACAATGTTTTCAGCGAAATGCTTTGCACTCTGCTCTTTTGCACATCAGTAAAGTCTCGTGTGATTAAGCAATGTGTCAGGAACATACCAGCTTGGAAGTGATATCCTTTCTCATTGTTCAGATTATATATAAAAAGTATACAAGACTTGTGAGGCCAAATCTCCTGATCATTTTATGATATTAAGGGCAAGGCGTGAAGGGTTAATTATAGATTTAGATGGTAGACCTTCTCTTATTCACTATCAGTGCTTTATGCAATCTCAACAGCAATACTATGGAATACTAATGCAGGAAATTCTTAAGCAGCATTAGAACTTCTTTAATTTTTGACCTGCATGTTTTTTATCTTCTATCCATTCTATCCATTTCTGCATCAATTTATTTGCATGAGACAGATAGCTAATCCTAGGTGTTATATCATTCCCTGCTGCCCACCAGTGAATTAACAATTGTGAATTATAAAATTAGCTGTTATAGAAAGTCCAATTAACATTTACAAAGGTATCCCAAGACCAAAATTCAATCAGGGTGTTTGTTAAAACCTGTTTGCAATTGCAGTAAGCAGCCACACACTTATTTATTGAAAATTCTTAATTGTTTTCTCACATGCATAACTGCCTGTCAACACTACAATCTCTGAGATAAATTTATAACTATCCAAATGGCTTAGATGTCCTGCAATAAATTCAGGTAGATGTTTTTCTGTTGTTTCCTACTTGTAACAGAGAATGATGTACAAAGGAATGCAAGAATATATCTTGCCTAAAGGCCACACAACTGAATGAACATATATTGATTGCTTCATTCATGAATTCAAGCAAGGAACTGCTATGCTTAGTGAGCCATTTGTTAAAAAGGCTGAGGTAGCCATTTCATAATCCTGGCAGAAAAATCAAGTGGATGCATTTGTCTGAAATGTATTAGATCTTACTCTGATATCTTATTTAGACTTGCACAGCTAAAGCAAATTCTTCACATTTATCCATCTATGAAAAATGAGAAAACAAGGTCAGCACTTGGAATGCAATCATGAGTGTATGCATGAAGCCATTATATTCACATTGAATAATCCACATAAAATTCAATAAGCTTACAAAATTTGATGAAAAACTGGTGCAAGCAACTAATGTTCATAGGAGTAGGCCATAAGCCATGTTCTTTAATGACCCATTCAAAGTCATTGCTGAAAGGATTGGACAGCAGTCTTCTATGAGCCACAAAATCCTAGCTAGCCAACCTTCCTGAATATGATGGAGATGTTTGATCCAGGGAACATCATTACTGGGTCTTCACAATCTAGTTAATCCAAACCAAACATATTAGGACAGCAAATGCTAGAACTAGCCTATTATACAAAGATTGAATGAAAAGTAATGTCTGCAGTCTTATAAATTGCCAAAAGAAAATGGTAGTGAACTAACATGTTCTTTACTCTGACATGTTCTTTACTGTATTATCTGTTCTTTCACTTCAGTTGGCAGGAATTTGTTATAGTTCATGAAATAGAAGCCTGCAGTGAGTATTTGTCAGTGTGTTTTAAGCAACATGATTGAATTTTTGACTGCTAAAAAAGTCCTGCCAACTGAAATTTGCCACTGAATACAGGTTGCTTATGGTGATGATTGGGTTGATGTGAACACAGTGCATTGCTGGACTAAAAAAAGAAAGTGGAAAAAGCTGATTTGTGTGATCAAGAATAAAGAGGATGACCTATGACAGAAACCAACAAGTTTCACATGAAAAAAATTAATGAACTGATTAAAGACACTCAGCAGATTAGTCAAGGGAAATTCCTGTCAGGTTTGGCATTTCACAGGAATATGTGGATCATGTTATTGAAGTTCTTCAGTATCAAAAGGTTGTGCAAGATGGATCCCTCACATGCTGTCAGATCCACCAGGTAGACCAGAGCAAGAAATCAACTGACAATTGATTTGATCAGCTCTGCCACTTGTATTGAGATTGCAGGTCACAATATCTTGCAAGTCTGATTGTGCGATACAACTAGGCACTTTCTTATAGTTCAGTGAATTAAAAAGGCATCTGTCTAAGCTGCTTCTGAATGATAACTACTATTTTGGACTTTCAAAAAATGCTTCAGCCACTTTTTTCTAGGCAATGGATCCCATATATCTCCATCAAGGTAATCTCTCTTAGTCTCTACGCCTGCTGATGGTGGAAGGAAAGATTTAAAATTGGTTGGCAATTGTTGCCCTGCTACAAGAATGAAGGTGAGGTACTTCTTTACAGCATTGTGAGAACTCTTCATTATTATCCAGAATCTAAGCATCAGTCAATGGTGTATCATCACAAAGCTTCACCTAAACTTAGAGTTAGTTTTTTGGGATAGGAATTTCATGGAAATCCTTCAGGCTGACATCATTATAACAAAAATACATTGCAATACCCAAAATTTCTAAATCAAGTTAAGTAGTGAGTGGAAGCTCAAACAGATTCCTAACCAACCTAGCCAACAACTTTGTCACCCAAAAGGTGGAGGAGAGAACTAGACGCAAAGCTATACTGGACTTAATTCTTACTAATAGAGAAGAAGTGATAGAGGGAGTTTAAGTTGCCAAAACCTTGGGTGAAAGTGACCACGTCATACTGGAATTCAATATAATGCAAACACTAGCAATAGAAAACAATCCAACCAATGTCCTAAACTTCAAAAGAGCCGACTTCAACAAACTCAGAGAGAACCTAGGAAAAATCCCATGGATGAAAATCCTAAAGGGGAAAACAACCCAGGAAGTGTGGGAAACCCTGAAAAATGTGATACAAAAGCCCAGACCAGCAAAATACCACTGAGAAAGAAAAACAAGAAATCCAAGAAGAAACCAGCATGGCTGCACAAAGATCTCTCTAACAAACTAAAAGACAAAAAGGACAAATACAAAAAATGGAAAGAGGGGCACATAACCAAGGCCGATTATCAGCAGACAGCCAGAACATGCAAAGATGAAGTCAGGAAAGCAAAGGCTCAGAACGAATTTCTTGCAACAGAAATCAAGGACAATAAAAAAAAGTTTCTTTCAACATATTAACAACAAGAAAAAAATCAAGGAAACTGTAGGCCCACTAAAGAGAGAAGATGGCAAGGAAATTACAGGCAACAGGGAGAAAGCAGAGCTGCTTAACTCATACTTTGTGTCAATCTTCACACAAAAAGAAACTATAGCCCAACACACCAAAAAACCCTCTGAAAAAGACATACTAGAAACAAAAATTAAAATAAGCAAGAAAATGGTAAGGAAACACCTATCCAACCTTGACGAATATAAATCACAGGGACCCAACAGGCTACATCCCAGAGTTCTGAAAGAGCTGGCAGATGTTATCTCAGAACCATTGTACCACATCTTTCATAAATCCTGGAGCACCGGGGAAGTACCTGAGGATTGGAAAGGGGCTGATGTGGTCCCCATCTTTAAGAAAGGGGAAAAAACAGACCCAGGAAACTACAGACGAATCAGTTTAACATCAATACCTGGGAAGATCCTAGAATAGATAATCAAAAAACAGATCTGCGAACAACTAGAAACAAAGTCATAACTAGTAGCCAGCATGGGTTTGCTAAAAACAGATCATGCCAAACTAATCTCATCTCATTCTTCGATAAAGTGACTAAACTAGTAGACCAGTGAAATGCAGTGGACGAAGTATACTTAGATTTCAGTAAGGCATTTGACAAGGTAGACCACAACCTACTCCTTGGTAAAGGAAAAGGTAGAATAGACAACATCACCACCAGATGGATCTGCAGCTGGTTAACAAACCGTACTCAATGAGTAGTCGTCAATGGCATTACATCCACATGGAGAGAAGTAAGCAGTGGGGTACCACAAGGTTCCATCTTAGGCCCAGTACTCTTCAATATCTTCATAAATGACTTAGATGAGGGAATTTAAGGGGAACTTATCAAATTTGCAGATGACACCAAACTGACAGGAGTAGCCAACTCCCCAGAAGACAAACTCAGGATCCAAAAAGATCTTGACAAACTTGAACAATGGGCCGTATCCAACAAAATGAGTTTCAGTGTGGAGAAAAGCAAAGTCTTACATTTAGGCAGGAAAAACCAAAGGTACAAATACAGACTGGGTGAGACCTGGCTTAAAAACAGTAACTGTGAGAGGGACCTTGGAATCCTAGTGGATGATCACTTGACTGTGAGCCAGCAGTGTGCAGCAGCAACCAAAAAAGCTAATACAATCTGGGTTGTATAAACAGAGGCATAGAATCAAGATCACGTAAAGTATTATTACCGCTTTATAAAATCCTAGTAAGACCACACCTGGAATACTGCAGCCAATTTTGGCCACCATATCACAAAAAAGATGTTGAGAGTTTGGAAAAAATTCAGAGAAGAGCAACTAAGATGATCAAAGACCTGGAGACTAAAACATATGAAGAACGGCTATGGGACTTGGGTTTGGCTAGTCCAGGGGTAGGCAACCTTGGCTCTTTTATGACTCGTGGACCTCAACTCCCAGAATGCCTGAGCCAGCATGGCTCAGCTTGGAAACCTCTCTCTTTCCCCTCAGCATGGCTTGCTCAGGAATTCTGGGAGTTGAAGTCCACGAGTCATAAAAGAGCCAAGGTTGCCTATGCCTGGGCTAGTCTAAAGAAAAGAAGAAATAGGGGAGACATAATAGCAGTGTTCCAGTATCTGAGGGGCTGCCACAAGGCAGAGGGGGCCAGGTTGTTCACCAAAGCACCAGAGGGCAGGACGAGAAACAATGATTGGAAACTGATCAAAGAAAAAAGCAACCTGGAATTAAGGAGAAACTTTCTGACAATGAGGACAATCAACCAGTGGAACAGCTTACCCCCAGAAATCATGGGCGCTCCATCACTGGAGATTTTTAAGAAGAGACTAGACATTCACCTGTCTGAGACAGTATAGGTTCTCCTGCTTGAGCAGGGGGCTGGACTAGAAGACCTCCAAAGTCCCTTCCAGCTCTATTCTATTCTAGTGTCTGGAAGAACAAGAAGAAAATTTTGCTGCAACATAACAATATTAAGTCTCACACTTCACAAACCACTCAAAAGGCAATTGCAAAGTTGTATAAGTCTTGGTCCATTTGCCAGACTGGGCATCATGCAATTTCTACTTTTTTCTAAGAATGAAACTTTTCATACCCATCTGTTTAACTCAACTGAAGCTGTGGAAAGAACTGTTAGGATCTGATTGAAGAAGGAGTTATTTTATGATAGCTTTAAGAAATTTGTCCATTATTGGCAGAAGCAAGTAGAGGTCATTTCAAGAATTATTTTCCTGTTTCATTTTTTGTTGTTGTTAAATCTCATTTAAATTAAAGCTATGGCTGCAGAGACATTACGTTTCTCTACAAGTCACCAATTAAATCTTTAAGGTCAGCATGGATAAATTTTTCACCTAGCTGTTTGAGAAAGACATATAGTGAAAAAGCACAATGGTGATTCCAAAGTGTGTGTGTTTGTGTGTGAGTGTGTGAATATGACTCTAGCAACAAAGGACATTAGCTTTGTGATTTGTTTTGTTATGGATTAGTATGCTGTTTGAACACAAATGCAGCGATTTATTAACTATGATTTATATTTTAAAGAATGTATGAACTCAATAACTATGCTTGTTCCCAAGCCTCTGGGAAGACTGCCCTGTTGCTTTGTGGCTAATTTTTTTTAATAACAAGATAGCTCACTAGAGTATCACTGAGAGGTTTGTCAAGGCTAACCAGCATTCAGTATCTTGAATTTCTTTGTTTGGAGAATAACATCACTTGCCTTATACATTTTTTTCCCTGAAACTCTAAGCTGCATACAGCATTTTTAACTACTACTTGTAACATTTTCCCTCATTAGTCAGGCTTCTCATATGGTACATTTGTGAAGTGTTTCAACAACACAATTATTATGCAGTGTGGCATAGCCATGGCACTAAAATTACTCAAGGGAAAGAGAAATTATGACCTCGTCCTACACCTAAAATATCACTATTCCCTTAAAAAAAAGTTAATGAGCTTAATAGGAGCAAAAAAAAAAGAAACAAAGTGGAAACAAAATTAATAATGAGCCTTTTTATTAGCACAATGGTTAACTAACACTTTTTACTTCCTTACAAGCCACTGAAGTAAATTAAATGAAATCAAAGCAAGATAACAAGGATATCCTCATGTGCAGCCTTCTCAAGTCAGTCTTCAGAATGACAGCTGGGAGTTCTTGGGAGATGGATTTCAAGTCATTTGGAAGACATCAATTAGGAAGATTTGCCCCACAACAGTAAATGTGTTACAGAGGTACTGGACCATAGGACAGATATCATTAGAAAAGTCTCATCTATTTCTAGATTCAGAGATAATGTTAGTTTTGAATCATAGGCACCTAATAGAACAAGAAGCTCTTTTGGAGGTCAGATTCAAAAAAGCAAACCAAAACGTATCAGAACCAGATACAAGATGACTATTGTAAAGTAAACGACAGCTTCCTACCCAGGAAGGCCCAATGACAAAGCTAGGGGACAGAATCATTAATTAATTAATCTGTATGCTGCCAAAATCATTTAGACACACAGTAGCTTACAACAATATCAATGCCCAATAAAACAGCCATAATAAAATAAAAAATCTCCAATAACATAGCAATACAATTTGATGAATAAAACCAAAAACATTGGCAGAAAATCTACTTGAACACTTCTGAGCTCTATTTATTGGGCTGGATAGCCTTCAGCCAATTTGGAACTCTGTACTCAAGAGTATACCAGCTCATAGGTACCTAATAGGTTTATTGATTCTAGAATAATTGCCTGTAGGAGAAGGAATGGCAGAACCTGGGGGCAGAGTTAAAAGAGGAATCAGCCTACAATCCCTATGTAGACACAAGCAGACTAAGTCCAACCCCCTTGAATTCCATTGTCCCTTATCTAATTCCAAGCAGGTGCTAACTGTTGGTTGAAAAGATTCCTGTGGATAAGTTGTTTAACAATAAATCAGTTTACTTGGACCTTCTCATGTAGACCTGGTCCTTTGTACCTGACATTAATCTTCTCATCTAACTAACCTGCTTGGAGTTAGATAAGGGTCAATGGAATTCAAGGGGATTTGGACCACCAATTCTTAATTAGTCTGAATCTAGATATTATTACAATTTTTACTCCCTTTTAGCAAGGAAGGGTTTTTTCTGTTTTTTTAAATGTTATCTTTAGATACCAGTCCATTACAATACCTTCATCCATCAGAATGAGCAATTTGTTTAGCTATTTATCACTGGCAATTATTTCTCTCTTTTTAAAACTTTATTTAATGGATTTAATTGATATTTAAAAGCATAATCAAGAGGAAAAACAGGAAAAAATAAGAACAAAGAAAAAAGAGATTTACAAAATGAATAAACATTTTAAACATTAGATATGTACTGCATGTTAAAATGCTTTCTGTCAATCCATTACAGTATTGAAATCAAATAAATATTCAGTAATCAATGAAAATGTCTATATAATATGAATCATAAGCCAGAATGAACAATTAAGAAAATATTCCACCTAATCTAAGAAATATGCTTTAATTTAACAAATAAGCAAAAGCTTATATATTATGCTAATAGCAACTCAAATATTTTTGTGGTTCAAGTCCACATGTAGAATTGTAATCAATAAATAGTTTCCAAGTTGAGTAGTTAAAGTGACTCATTTCTTCATCCTATAGTCATCTTTGATACAACAGTTCTGATCTGGGATCAATGTCTTCCTGTCCATTCAGGCATGGCTTCATTCATTATTCATGCTTGCAAATAAATTGATAATTCTGGAATGGCTTTTTATTAAGTTGACCATTAGCCATGCATTTATTTGATTGAATGATTGATTGATTCTGTGCCATCGATTTTGTCTCCCAATAGTCCAGGTGTTGTTCCAACACTACCTAAACCCAGTGCCTCTTAAGAAGTTGAGATGTGGACCTACAATTCCACTGATAATATTTCAGCAGCAAACCCACATTTTCTATTGCTCCTGTGTGATGAAGATGAAACAAGAATTGTAAAAAGGCTACATAAGTTAAAATGATACCAATTTTATTTTGTCTTTGGACTAACAAATGTCTTTTTTGAAGCTGAATGAAGATAATTATTTTGCACAGGGTTAAGCTGGGCTAACCATTAATATTGATGATCAGTAAATTATGAAGTCTGCCTTCCCTAGCAAAGCTCACAGCAGCACTCTGCATTGTTACGCTCATCAGTCTTCTTCTTTTCTCACACAATCAATGGCCATATGTCTAAATGTTCCATCTTGTTAAGAAAACAAACCCAAAGCCAAAATACAAACAACATCTTGTGGGTGAGAGACTGGGTCCCTCCTGTGAATCTGAATGAAGCAGGATATGAGGGAGTGGGAAATTAATTCAGGATTTAGACACTGTGTTTCAGCTCTAACCAACAGTTTTGCAGGCAGCAACCAAACCAGTGATGGATCAGCCTGTATGGCAGGATCTACTCTGCAACAAGAGGAAGAAAAAAACCCCATACAGCTGAGCTGGATGTGTATGCAGTTTCCTTTGTAAAAATAAGACTCCAGAGGGTACCATATTAAATAGTTAATTGCTTTAGAAAAGCAGTACCCAAAAGAATACAGCTCAACAAGATCACAGTTCCCTGGCACCAATACTGTTTAAATGACTAGACAGAATTCCCAGAATAAGATGGAATCCAAGCACCAGTTGCTAAGGAAGATAGGCAGGAGGGTCATAGCCCTAGGACTATGACTGCTGAAAATGTTCAGATTTTTATAACTCTTTGGAGTTATCCAATGTTGTCTAGATATTTGCAGCCTATTTTTATTATAATGAGATTATTGCCTTCATATCCAGTTTGGGGGTTCTGATATGGATCTGCTTTGCTGCATTGGAAACAGAATCTGGACTAGATTAGCCTTGTAATTGCCCAGTGGAATCACCATGTTTCCTTGAACTCCTTGTGAGATAATAATAATAATAATAATAATAATAATAATAATAATAATAATTAATAATAATAATAATAATAATAATAATAATAATAATAATAATAATAATAATAATAATAATAATAATAATAATAATAATAATAATAATAATAATAATAATAATAATAATAATAATAATAATAATAATAATAATAATAATAATAATAATAATAATAATAATAATAATAATAATAATAGTATTGGAAGGGACCTTGGAGTTCATCTAGTCCAACCCCCGCTATACCATTTCAGACAAATGGCTTTCCAATCTCTTCTTAAAAACTTCCAGTGTTGGAGCAATCACAGCTTCTGGAGGCAGGTTGTTCCACTGATTAATTGTTCTAACTGTCAGGAAGTTTCTCCTTAGTTCTAGGTTGCTTCTCTTTTTGGTTAGTTTCCAACCATTGCTTTTTGTCTTGCCTTCAGGTGCTTTGGAGAATAGCTTTTGTTTGTGGAGCTCCTTAAGTCAGTTGAGGTTCATAGCCTGGAGATTCCACTCTTATGGAGGGTGCAGCCTAACAGGACATGAACTGTAATTTAGGAATATTTTTGATGGCATCTTGTCCTCTTAGGAGGTGCTACTTCCTAACATAAGGGGGGAAATGAAATTATCTTCAACATTGTAAGGAGGTTTTTTTGGGGGGGGAGAGGCTAAGATTGAAATTAAGCAGCAATGGTGTCTCTCTCTTTGTGTATTCTCTCTGTTTTTCTCTCACACATACCCATTTTGTCTTCTGGTAAATATTTCAATTTAGTCAGACTGAATGCTTTTCCTTGGTAGCCACATATTCAGATCTGAAGGGACTTGTCCTCTAAAGTGAGAGTAATAGAGCTAGCTGCCCAGTTCTAGTGCCAAGTTCTAGAAATTCTCTTGCATTCTTAGACTTTGCTTGATGTAAAATGTCTTCATTTTCCCCTTTAAAATTATGGCTAAACTTGTGGTGTGAAATTAAAGATTTTTCATCACTTATATATAGCAGCTTGGCATTCTGGCATATTAGTCATCAAAAGAAATACAGAAGTATGCTTAATTTGCAAATTATTGAAAAAGGACAAGCGAGGTCAAAGAAAGGACCAAATATCACACAGCTATTTACCAACAACCAGATATGCAACAACCAGCACCCAATATGTAGAAATGATTGAAAAGAAACAATAGCCAGACAACTTCAGATTGCTGGACCAAAATACTACATAAAAGAACCCAGTAACCCAGTAACTTAATTTCGTTGTGAGTTACACAATGACAATAAAGATATTCTGTTCTGTTCTGTTCTGTTCTATTCTATTTCTTCCATGCACTAATGATGTTAACTATGCACTTTGTTGTTGTTAGTTGCGAAGTCGTTTCCGACCCATCGCGACCCCATGGACAACGTTCCTCCAGGCCTTCCTGTCCTCTACCATCTTCTGGAGTCCATTTAAGCTCACGCCTACTGCTTCAGTGACTCCATCCAGCCACCTCATTCTCCGTCGTCCCCTTCTTCTATTGCCCTCAATCTTTCCCAGCATTAGGCTCTTCTCCAATGAGTCCTTCCTTCTCATTAGGTGGCCAAAGTACTTGAGTTTCAACTTCAAACTATGCACTAGGTTAACTATATTGGTTTTATTTGGATGACTTTGTGAATGTTGCTTTTGCTTGTTTTTCCTGTACTTTTCTTTTCCCAATAAATTCCTTTTTAAATCTATATATTGGATTTTATTGATTTTAGAAGGGACAACATGTTTAACATATTTCTTGTTAAAACGTCATCGTCGTTGTTATTATTATTATGATGGATCATCGCACAGTCAGCCAGATGTTTAGACTGGATTTGGCATTTTGTCTACCTATCGAGTCATTATTATTATTATTATTATTATTATTATTATTATTATTATTATTATTATTATTATTATTATTATTATTATTATTATTATTATTATTATTATTATTATTATTATTATTATTATTATTATAACATGCAAACTAGCTCAGTTTCATAGCTATCCACTGTATTTCAGTTAAGTTTTGTGTTTATGGGCCAGACTGAGAATGTCAAGAGATCCAGCCTAATATTAATTATCATTTACTGAGGCACCCTTGGAAAAAAAATTCTGCCAAGGAGATTTTACATTATCTCCCAATTTATAACGCTTTGTAAAACAGGACCTTAAATATTCAATGCTTCCTGCTGAAAAAAAATGAGGCAATGGGAAAATCCAGCTGATTTAAAATAAGCTTTATTAGGAAAAAAACAAAGCTCTTCCTTTTATTTACTTTATTATCCACAGAGATATTTTTTCCCTGTGAGAACCCTCACCATTTTTTAGGGAGAACTGTTACTTAGAAGTAGAAAAGTAGGTTTCAGGTAGAACTACAAAACCCCTTCCCAAAATACTGGGGCACTTTGTGACTGTCTTGGTATCAAGAAGCTTTTTAAAAAATTTATCTGCAGCATTTGTACAGTAAGAGCAACCCAGGAATAGTGTCAGCACATCATCTTCACTGCACAAGACCTAGCATTCCTATAGCTTATTTTTCAGTCTTGTCCATTGCAAGCTCTGGTCAAGCTCTGTTTTGTAAACTGAAGTTGGGAACACCTGATTTCCTTTCACAGAAAAGAAAGTGTGGAAGATATATCAAAGTAGTTTCTTTTCCTGGTACTTCATCTATCACAAATGAAGCCAAGGAATATCCTTCATCCCTTTCTACTTCAATCCTGTCAATTATTTCCCCAGCCAAACCCACAGATGCACTCTGTAGGCGCCTCTAAGAGTTTGGTAATGGAAAACTTTTAATACTAGTTAAAAACCTGAAAATTATCGTTCTTAAAGCTGTTAGCAAGATGCTTTTAGGTGAGTCATTTCTGCCATTTCATTTCCTATTTGCATGGTTGTCAAAACCGAAGGCCAGTTGATGCAGCCAGCTCTATCCCCACCCAGATAGCCTTCTCAGTGTGGGGGAGATGGAAGCATTTGCATCAAATTGTTTTGTTTGCCAGCTTAAAGATACAGCTACCATGTCCGGGGAGCAATTTTTGTGACAGGGTCATCTGAGGCATATCATCTGCTATGATATTTGCATATTAATCTCAAATCCTTAATTCTGTAAAGTATAATATAAAGGAGTTAAGACTAGAGTCAGAGCCAGTCTGTGCAGTAATTCAAGTGTTGGTTTTGACTGGCATGTCTCAGGTTCAAATAGGTCTGCCATATCTGGAGGAGACTGTTATGCATAAGCTAAGGGTTTGCCCACTATTATTCTACTTGACATTCTTATCCATAAGTGTGTTAATTTTAATTTTGGGGTGAATAATAGAATATAAAGATGTGGCTGTGATTCTAAGTTATATACTGAAATGTTGGTATTTGTCTGTATACGAAGAACAATGGATTTGCAAAGCAGAGGTCCTAACAAAGAAAATTACTCTTTTACAATAGAAAAAAAATGTTTCCCAGATATACAGTGTTGGACATGTATTTATTCTGTCCTTATGGCCTGCCTTTTTATCTCCTTAATGGAAAGATCTGTCATTATTATTCTCTGTAAGCAAGATGTAATGGTTTCTTTAAAACTGATTTTTTTTAAATGAATATTTTTTTTTTTTATTCTGCTGCTTATTTTTCTTGTTTCTTGTTTCCTTCGTTTCTGTATACCAAAATAACATTTTTTAAAAAGTGTAAAAAACCACATATTCATAACTGAATTGCCACAATCTGGATAATTATTAGATGATTGCTGTCTAGTGGTCACCTATATTTTTTTCAATCAAAATATAACAACCCTAAGTCCTAACTCGAGAGACCAGTTTGGTGTAGGGGTTAAGGCATCAGGCTAGAAACCAGAAGGGTGTGAGTTCTAGTTTTGCCTTAGATGGCAAACCAGCTGGGCGACATTGGCCTCATCACTTTCTCTCAGGCCTAGGAAAGAGGCAATGGAAAACTACATCTGAAAAACCTTGCCAAGAAAACTGCAGAGATTTGTCCAAGCAATCTCCAAGAATTGGATATGATTGAACAGAAGGGAAAAGAAGTCTTTACTCAATCATAGATGTCACTGAGTGACACAGAGCCAGTCACTTCAGAGAAAAGACAAGATATGTACAATATAAATTCCTTCACAGAACACAAAAAGAAACTAAGCAAACCAGCCACTAATTGAGCAACATAGCTGAGTTCACAGGACATGACAGTGTATCTACTTAAAGTTACCAAGAGCAACTTACACTATATTAAATGATGCCTATAACTGATTGCAAAATTTTAACTTCTGAAAAATATTCTAAACATCAAAAAATCTTCAACCTACTGAAGCACAATCTTTAGCTTTCAATTAGAAGAGCCAACAATCTAATAAAGAAATGTTAGCACTGAAACTGCTAGTATGAAATAAAAAAAAAATCAATAAAGACAAAAAAGCTAGGTTCTGCTTGATTACTTTTTAAAACAGCTTCCAAGTTAAACTGGTACAGAAAATAATAAAACTTGGACATCCTCATCATCTCACTGAGAAAGGTACATCGGGACTTTCTGCTCTGAAAAAAAAAAGAAAGAATACAATCTGGACTTTCTGTGCTCTGTGTGATTACAACATTGGTTGTAATTACGAGGGTCATAGGAACCTGAGGCTACTGTCCAAGGCTACAAGCAACTTTTCAAAAGAGTTTTGGGGAGAAAAGGGGATGTGATGCCATGTGATGTGGTGAGATAGGAAACAATTCCTGATCTCTTAGCCTTAGATACCTTGCTATGGGGGCCCAATCAATTTTTCAGTGTATCGTATTTCAAGTATATAAGTGGTCAGGTGCATTTACCTTTGTTAGTTATCTCATCAGACTTCAAAGAAGAGGGCAATTTCATCACTTCTGCCAACTTTAGCTCTCCCTACATTGTCACCCTGAATTGCTTTCTGTTCTATTAGTCTACACAAACTTTTCATTGCAGCTAGTTGATGGGTTCCTTTTTACTCTCTCTATATATTTCTCTCTTCACATCCTTTTTCTTTGTTTGTCATGTCTTCCAGAGAGAAAGGACTGTTTCTAGTTGATACTTCTAAATCTTTTCACGTACTTTTTTTGGCTGAAAAGTAAGATTAACAACATTTTAAATGCGTAAGTCAAATAATATTTCTGGATTTCCAGCTTTATCTCTATTCAACATCTCCTGTGCCTTTTCCACAGCAATGAAAAATGGAGATGCTATTTTAAAACTGTCAACGGGCCAAAACCAGCTTCTGCTGGAGTTGTGGATTTGTGTCTAAGAAAAGAATTCAGACTGATGCATGATATCAGGTTTAATTACATATTAAATAATGGCGCTAATTTGCCAATGATGGGATTGACATGCCAAGAACTGCTGAGATCTGAAGAGAAATGATGCTCTAGTAAGAGCATGATACTGAGAAAAATGCTGAGGTAGTGATGCTAATCTCCTGGTATGCTGTATTTAAAGTAATCAAGAAGGTCAAGGTAGGGCTGTGGGAGCGCAATGCAGTTGACAAATGCTGTCATACAATAAAGGACCTTTTGAGCAGCTCTGAGTAGGAAAATGATTTTCAAATCAAACTTTTCATCTTGCCATCTGTACAGATGGTCCTTTTACATGGCCACTGGAAGGAAAACAGAATGTGTATACTGGGAAGAAAGCTATTTATGTAAGAAGTGTAGGTGGAACAATATTTTTTTTTCTCTTGCAGGAGACTCTGTTCTTTACAGAAACATTTTTAAAGTGTTGGAATTAATGTCCCTGTAATCCTTTTCTACCTCACCCTACCTCCCATTTTGTCAAAGCTGAATAGATTAATACTGTGCTGAAATTTGCCTTGCGATTTCTCAAAAGATTTCTTCCTCTGTAAAAGAGGCTTCTATTATTTTTTTTTAGCCAAGAATTTATCTTGGTGTTGTTTTCAGTCTATTCTGCTGTTGATAGTGGCAGACGGTGTGGTTGATGATGATGGTGTTTTCAATAGTAACTCTTTTCTTTGCTCTGAAATGTTCATACTTCCTACTTCCTATTGGGAACATTGCTCTCAAAAAATTTCTTCCCTAGGGATTTCATTGATTTGAATTAATTTAATTGAAGTGTGGGGAACCAGAGACGCTGCAGATTGTTAGTAAGATGATTGCCCTGTGGTAGACAAGAAGTTCAGACCCACTTTCCTCCAACCATTTTGAAACTAACTGCAAGAATACCACAGAATTTTTCCATAATTTGCTTCTCTGAAACAACTTTAAGAGCAATTTCCCTGAATGATCATTTTTACGCAACCCTAGAAAAGATGTAGCTGTCTTTTCACAGTAGAACTAATTCAAGAATAAATAATTTGAGGTCCCAGAATAGTAATCTTTTTCTGCAGCCAATGGAAGTCCCTCCAAAAACAGCACCAAATTCTAAGTATAACTGTTCTAAATGATCCATGGTATGGCTTCCTATTGTCCAGCAACACAAAAAGTTGCCATGCAAACTCCAACATAAGTTTTAAAAGGAAACATCTCCTTTGAGACCAACTCAACTCCTAGTTGTCTTGGCAACCATATGGAAATGTTTTGTCACTGTCTTTTTAGGATATATTTTTTTCAATTTCCCAGTCTAGTCTATTGCCTTGACATTTCCTGGCGATCTCTCATCTCGACTAGGTGTTGTCATGCACCAGGGCAAAACGGGCTTATTGTTGCTTAAAAAAACAAAACATCATCACCCCATCCCACCATTAAAAAAAATCCAGAAAAAAAGAGAGAAAAGTTAAGCCTCTCCTTCTGCATGTCATCCTTCTGTCCACTTTCAACATCACCCTATTCATTGTGGTTCTTGGCCTTCCAAAAACTTTATATATAAACTTTGGCCATAAAAATGTTGCCTCCCTTTGCCCTAACTAAATGTAGAGAAGTGCCAACCAACTTGTCAAACATATTCTGAGATTTAAAATTGGTCTTTGGAAAATCACAGATCAATATTAATGAACCCCCAAAACTGAAAATGTAATATTGAAATTAAGTAACAATTCAAATACTGGTACAACTGATGCATTTTTACAGTTCATTTAATTGCCAAGGAAGCAAACACAATTCCTAGGAAATGAATGAAACAGCATGTGAGTGGTGCAGAGTGCATTTCCTTATGCTAGGTAGATGGGCCTGTGATAGTGGGAACTTCTTTAGAATGACCTCTCCTGCAGATCCTAATGGCTGGATAGCTACTGATCTTTGAATATATGTATCGTATGATTTATTACTCTGCATTGTAGCCTTGCAACTTCTGAACCCTTTTAAGGATGTTAAGTATAGGAAGTTGCAGTAGTCAAGATGGGATGTATGTCCAAGACATCTTGCAGTATATTCTGACCAGCTCAGGAAGCTTTTGGCTCACACATTTTTCTTAATTGAGAAATCTCTCCACATCACAAATGCCATCTATGAGCCTGGTGTCAATTGACCATCTAGAAACGCTCTTAGACAGCAGACCTGCTCTCTCAATGACCAGGTACGGTTTTCTATTTGTCAACATCACTTCTATCATTTACTAATTTCAGTTCAGCTTCTTATCTCCCATCCAGCTAATTATTAATCTTAAACAACATTCAAAGGAATCAAATGTTTCCTTAGACAGTTATGAAAAAGAGAGTATCAGTAATATTGCTGAGCACCACACTCCAATGCTGAAAAATAGGAGCCGACATTTCAGGCAGGAACTATGCAAGGATGGACCCGCTGGTTCTGGGTAGCCCATTCTTGAATCAAAATAACCTTTTTGTGCTGTTTGGATCAATGCATGGAATAGAAACATGGCTGCTTTGCTCCATGCACAGAATAAAATGAATTATTTTATTCCAGGTAGAAACATCTTGAGGGGCGGAGCAGAGAAACAATAAAATACATTGATAACTGAAGGGAGGAGAGGGAAGAAGGAGGGACGGGCTGGGAAAATTAGGATTGGTGGACTGGAACTGCGTTGTGCCAGGAACTAGCAGTTGTGACAGAGGAGATTGTGGAAAGGAACTAGAAAGACTGCAATAACTGATGGGATATGCCATGCTGGGAACTGTCAAAAAACTTCAGTGATCTGGGATATAAAACCAAGCATTTTCCCCATTTCACACATAGCCCCCTTCCTTAGAAAATCATTCATGGGAATTTTCTTAGGTCAGGGTTGCAATTCGTTCCGTGAGCATGTGGACAGCTATAGGTGACATCACAGGATGAGATAGCCCCCTCCTTCTCCCCACCTCCATTTTTCAATAATTGTAATTAGTGGGGAAAGACCCACATCTGTGAAGCAAGCCACTCCCTTTTTATGCTTACAAATCTTTCAACTCCCATTTAAAATGGTCCAAATTTACTTCATATGCCATGAAGTCACTGTCAATTCTTAGCAACCGCATAGCTAGACCTTCTTCAGAATGCTCTATCTCCAAACTGGCTTTTCAGATCTCCTCAAGCTGCACACATCGCTGCTATAATCAAGTTCATTCACTTTGTGGCTGGTCATCCTCTTCTTGTTTTTCCTTTCATTTTTGCCAGCATTATAGAATTCTCCAGAGAGTTAAGTCTTCATATTATGTGTCCAAAATATGATGCCAGATCATTTCTGCCTCAAGAAGAACTCCACAACTGATTTGTTCTATGATCCATCTACTTGATTTCTTGGCTAACCTTTCTATTCTCAGGAGTCCTTTACAACAACGTTTAAAAGTGTTAATGTTGCTTCTGTCCTGCTTCTTCAAAGTTCAAATTTCATTTCCATAGAGTGTCACAGGTCACAAAACATTACCTGTATAACAGTTCAGTTCTTTGTGAATGTAGACACATTCATGGCATCTGAATATCTTTTTAAAATCTCCCTTACTACTATACCAAGTACTAGTCAGTGGCGTATTTGTGGACTTCTCATTCCTTTACTGTTGATTGTCAATTCTAAAAGGCAGAAACTGCCACTTCAGTGTCATAATTGTTGGTTCTAAGGCTGGTTGCTGTACCTGTTGTCATTAGTTTGGTTTTATTTATTAATATTTAATTTTAGTTCCATTTTTTTTCCTGGGACTCCTTCACTTTCATTACTAGATATTCCAGTGTATTTGTAATTTCATCTATTTTGAGTAGTGTCATGAGCATAGCACAGGTATATCCAATTTTAAACTGAGCTTGAAAACTGATCCACTTCCAATCCAGCTGCACTTAATATATATTCTGCATATAGGTTGAATAAATTAGGGGAGAATATAGTCTTTTCATACTTTTTTGCTAACCCGAAGACAATTTATTTCACCATGTTCTGTCCATATTGTAATTTCCTAATCTGTGTATAGATTTCACACAAGGACAATGAGATATTCTAGAAGTCCCATTTCCCTAAGGACATTCTACAGTTTGACATGACTGAGAAAATCAAAGACCTTTCTATAATCAAATTAACACATATATAATTCTTTTTTATATTCTTTAATCTATTTCTTGGTCTGGTCTGCCTTGTAAGGCTGACATATTCTCTAGATATGCTGGCATAGTTTTTACCCAAATTTCAGGTCCTTTAAGAGAACTATTGAAATCATAGTATCCCACAAGTTGTCTTAAGGTGACTAAATAGGCAAAAAGGTCTTCAC
The DNA here is from genome assembly GCA_023970755.1 of Azemiops feae. Taxonomy (NCBI): domain Eukaryota; kingdom Metazoa; phylum Chordata; class Lepidosauria; order Squamata; family Viperidae; genus Azemiops; species Azemiops feae. The sequence goes on along the minus strand of JALGBA010000862.1, from coordinate 967,974 downwards.
GCTGCTCAGTAGCTTTTATTTATTTTTTTGATTGATTGATTGATTGATTGGATTGATTGATTGATGATTGATTGATTGGACTGTTCTGCCACCTAACTTAAGCAAGTTACTCTGCCAAAGCAGTAAAGGTAAAGGTTTTCCTGTCCAGTCGTGTCTGACTCTAGGGCGCAGTGCCCATCTCCATCTCTTGGCCAAGGGAGCCAGTGTTGTCTGAAGACATTTTCCATGGTTATGTGGCCAGAATGGCTATAGACCAAAGGCACATGAAACACTGTTACTTTCCCATCAAAGTGCTACCTATTAATCTACTTATACGTGCATGCTTTCAAACTGCTAGGTGCCAAAGCTGCAAGCTAAAAATAAAATCAGTGTTTGTGTTTACTGGTTTTAACTGATATGTTTCTACATGGTTTGGTCTCAAGATCCTTATAGAACTCATTCACCATTCTATCCAATATGCTCATCCTAAGAAAAACTTCTAACATTTATCCATTTAGGGAGTAAGAAACTGAGTTTAATCAGGTGACAATGTTTTCTGCTATGGACTCAGTGCTGTGGCATTTTCTTCCTCTAGAAATTAGACTTGATCCTTCAGTGATTGCTTTCTACAAATTGTTAAAAGACAAAGCTCACTCAAGGAACATTGCTGGTTAATCAGATGACCGACAGCTCTCTCTTGATCTTATACGTTTTAATTATTTTCCAAGTGTTATCATATTGGATTTTAAAACCTAATTTAAATTTATTTAATTCACTTTAATTGATTATCATTGAAGTTTTATTGTTTTTTGTTTACTAGAATGTGCTGGGAATCTCTGTGAAATATGGCAGTATTCATAAAACAATAAATAAACATGTGAACTGGTTCAAAAAAAATCATTTTGTTGAGGTGATGCAACTTGATATGGAAACTCCAGCTGTGTTTTATATTATCACAACTTCTCAATGTGCAATAAAGGAATGCAGATGCATGGGTGAACTTGAATAATATAGAGGCCCATGTCTCCTGTATAAGTGTTGATCTTTATAAGTAATGTTCCATGCTTCAAAATAAGATACAGAAAAGATCATGACATTCTTATTTATTTTAAAATCCATAAATTAAAAATAAATTTCCCCCTTCTGAAGCCTAACCTTGCCTCTGAAGTCAACACGTCTACAAAATTCCATATTAGGTTTTTTTTTCCAGCATAATCTTCTTAATTTAACTTCCTATGCACATTTTAAGAATAAGTAACAGTGGGCGGCTTAGAAGCATTTACTAGCAGGAAAAAAGAGTCAGAGCAATAAAAGAAACTATTTTTGAAACATAAATCCTCCCCCAACACTTACTACATCAGCAGAGGTGTATGAATCAGGACTAAATAAAGTGCAGGCGTCAACTCCTACAATAATAAGTCAAATCTTGTTTGCAAATGATGCTTGCTCTCAAATTATGTAAGTACGACAGGTTTGAAGCTCAATTGATGAAGTCTTTCACTAAATAATTTTAAACCTTTCTCGACTGTGTCAGCGAGCTATGACTGGCTGCACACTGCAGGAGTCCAACAATACTGATAAATCATTTTGTTCCTTAGACCAGGGCTTTTCAACCTTTTCATCCATTGTACCACTTTTAGGATATGGCAACATCTGAGTACCACCAGTCGCCTAGCAAGGTGTCAAAAACCTGATGACCAAAAAAAAAAAAAAAAGGAAAAAAGTGATAAAGTACAGGTAGTCCTCGACTTACAACAGTTCGCTTAGTGACTGTTCGAAGTTACAATGTCACTGAAAAAAGTGCCCCCCAAGCCACAGCCAAGCAAGACGCCTGCCTGCCCGCCTGACGGCGCTCTTCCTCTTGTCCGAGGTTTTCATTGTTGTGAGCATTTCTGTTGAGGATTGGCAGTGGGGGTGGGGTGGGGGTGCTTGGTTTTTATTCCCCCCGTCTCCTCGGTGGTTGCAGCAGGTTTTGGTCACTTCACATGACCCTGGGACACTGTGACCGTCATAAATATGAATCAGTTGCCAAGCATCTGAATGTAAATCACAAGACCCTGGAGATGCTGCAACATTCCAGCTGATCGGTGCTCCTTCTGGGCTCAGCAGAAGCGCCAGGATCAGCACCGAGCTCCAGCTGGAGCCTGGCGCTGATCCTGGCACTTCCGCTGAGCCCTGACAGCCCTGCAGCTCCAGCCATCTCTCACTTAGGCTTGTGCAGTGCTGCCACCGGTTCAGCTCATTCCCCTCCCCCGCTACCACTTTCCTAGGATGGTTGCGTACCACCTGCCAGATGCCAATGTACCACAGGTGGTACCCGTACCACTGGTTGAAAAGCCCTGCCTTAGACAATAAGCACATCAGCTCTCTGCTCTGCTCCTTTTCCTAAGGTTCAGTAAGCCACTCCTGAAATCAGATACACCCATCATCTTTTTACACCTAATCACTGTCAACCCAAACAAGATTTATGGAAAAGCCAAGTCAATCATCCTTCTTTCCATCCCCATAAGATTGTAATATGTGAATGCATCTACAAGAAAGAAAGGCTTATTTAGAACTGTAATCTCCAATCGCATGTACTTTTTATCATATCCAGATGTCCCAAAGGTGCCTTTTCAAAGGTGTGGCCAAAGTCCAGTTGCCTTTTGAAAAAGCACCTTTGGGACAACCATGACCTGGATGACTGAGAGTCTCCATAGACATCATAGCCAGATGATGAATGAGAACCTTTAAAAAGTGTGCCTTTCTGAATTTTGTTTTCTAATTTGGTATAATTGTTTCCTTATCTGGAAGTATGTCCCACTGAGTCAAGAAACACCAATTCCTTTAATGTTTCTGCCTCTTCCATTCTTTGACCCTGAATAAAGACTTAAAGAATGCCCTGAGTTAAGCACTGCCTACTTCTCTCCGGACATATTCTAGGCTGGCAAGGGCAAAAGGGATCATGGAAGGAGAAGAAACACCAGCAAATTAAATTCTATGCCTATCATACTTGTTTTTATCAAACTAGTTACATAATAGTTTGTGACAATCTTCAAAGAAACATATAAAACACAAAGAAAATAATATTTCTTTTTCTTCTAGAAATAAAGACAGCCATGCTGATCAGTAAGAAGAAAAATTACAAAACATGTAGCTGAAAAATATTTTTATTAGACCAACCAAATGCTACTGTGAGTAGGCAAGGTTTGAGGTTCTGCAGAACTCTATCAGAATAAGAAACAAAGAAAAAAGCAGGAAGTGGAAGAAGCAAAAAAAATGTCATGTATTCCCCATCCTCCAATATTTGTACTGTACTATCTGGATATAGTTGGATAATTAAAAGCTTACACTTCTGAGTACCTTCTTCTATGTATCCAAACAGCATGGGGCAAAGAGGAATGGGATGGATAACTTTTTCCTGGCTGAGGGCCACACTTAACTTTTGAGTGGTGTTTCAAGGGCCACTTTAGTATAGGGGAAGCAAGAACAAATTTTAATTTACTTTAATTATTTGCTAGCTATGTATGGATAATTTTGTTCTTCAATCACATGAAAAGCTGCAATTCCGCAGCAACCTTTGGAGGTCTCTGTCCAGGGATCACACCCAAGGCTTTTCAGAGACAAGTTAATAGTTCCTTTTTCAAGTGAGCCATTTCCTGATTATGTGTTATTATTAGTTAGCCATTCCTCCTTTTTCCTGAAAACCATGCAGTGTTAAGGGTGATATTTAAAATAATCGATGAGCTCCCTGAAAATGTTCTGCTGCCTGTATAAGATTTATTATTGTGCCTGATGCATCTGGCCTAATTAGAACTAACTCATCAGTTATTTCTCCTTGCAACCCATCTCTGCTTCCTTTCTTTCTGGATATCATTTGGAGAAATACTGGGGGGGGGAGTAAGTTGGGGTTTAGATAGAATAATAATGTTCTCCTTATTTCCAAGCTGTTTTCTTCATCCTTTGTCCCATATTTCAAGGTCAAACTAATCTTCAGCTATTTTAGCAAGCTAGTAAGAGATTGTACTCTTTCTTTCTATTTTGTACTTGCTGCTCAACTTCAATACTTCATGTGCTTCTTAAGTCTTATGCTGCTTTCTCCCCCAAAAAGACAGATAATTATATTGCAGGACTGACACTCTGCAAACCTGTCAAGAGGTCAGAGACATGACCTCCACCTGAAGTTCACCTTCTCTGGAAAGATCATCCATTATTTTCAGAACTATGTGCAAAATCTAGCCACTGACATCCCAGGGTGGGCTGTGACTGTTCACGACAGCAGTATTTAAGTCTTGCTCTGACAACCTGCAGACTGAAAGCAACACGAGGGCACAGAGGTGACAGTCAGTTTTCTATTTCTCTTTGAGTAGGTACATTTACTCAAGGCCAATTTCTGCTTTAAAAAACCAGTCTCCAGTTTCAAATGAATGCATACAAAGTAGCATGTTTTTTTTAGAGAGAGAGAGGGAAAAAACCAAGATTAGTAAGACAACAAAAGGCAAAATCCTTAAATGCCCTTTGACTTACTTGATTTCCCTAGGTATTTTGGATAGCTTCCAAAACCTAAAAATAATGAAATTATAGCATTTTTAATGAATTAATCACAGGAATTCTCACATGTGGAAGCAAAAGAGATGTAGTTTATTTTCCAACTTTAATAGGACAAGTACAAGGAAGATAAAAACATAGTAGTAACAAGTTCAGTCAATATAAAGTCATCAAGGGATTATAGTCAAAAACTTGAATATAAAGACTAAAGAACAGTGACACAGAGCACTTAAGCCTGTCATTCTAAAAAAGTATTGCTGAATTTCCTTGAACAGAATTGTATTAAAGTTGGGTAAGACTGTGTAGATTTGAGTTCTTATACAGCTGGGTTTCTTGTGAATCCTTTGGTTTGTTTCCAGAGGAGGAAGCATGAGAAACAGTGGCTCACAAACCAGAAATCTTAATAAAAGATTTATCAGTGTACAAGGACAAAACAAGTTCAGGCAGCCATAATTTAATGGTATGGGACTGTTTGTTACAGCTAAACTGGGACAAAGTGCTTTACTTCCTGTTGTTTTGCAGAACCCAACCATTCTATATTTTCTCCATACTTAAGAAATGATTGTTTAGCCTTTTCGGAAAATTACAGAGAAATAGCCATGGTCTGTTAGGATACTTTTTTATTCTACTTTTTAATAATATTTGTCTTATATTGATCAATATTTCATTCTGCAACCCCAGAACTTCATTCCATTTTATATATCTCCTATTTTGAATGCTGCCAATATTAAGTCATAATGTAAAAGCTACAGTTCCGGATATCATACAGATCTGAGCCAGATCAATACTGTAGAGACTTGCCTACTATGTGTACAGTGGGTTCACATAACCCATTAAACTACAAAGCTGATTTCATTTTAGCCTTATAGGTGATGTAAACCCCAGCTGTGTGGTTACATAAGATAAATGACAATGATGAGAGAGGGAGAGAAAGAGAGGCTTGGAAGAAGCTATTTTTGTGGACTGACTTTAGACAGCCATCTCTAAACTAGAAGGAAAAATTAAGTTTATTTATTTATTCGTGAAAAATACAGCAAGTCAGTTCATTATTACTCTTGGATATTAGTGCCAATGGATTTGACTTTTGAACACTCTATTGCACAAATATCTCTCTGTATTGATCACTTTTTTTCTATTTTTTCCTGAAATTGTGAGGAAATAATGGTATTTTAGATTAGCACTGTTGTGTGAACCAGTCACTGTAGTTTATACACTTTTATTTATAGTTTAGTGTAATGTATGAATGCAAATATTCAACAAACCATGGTTTAGTATAATATATTATTTCTGTTTTTCTGTGCTTCTGCTTAGGAAATTGCCAGGTGACCTCTGTGAAGTTGTTACCATTATTCCCCAAAGTAAAACAGTATATCCAAAACTATTAAATAGCCTACACCAATCCTATGCAGCAATAGTAGGAAATACAGTTTTGTTGTGGACAGTATCAACATAGCTGGTCATTTAGCAGTGATCCATCTGCTACTGCACCTTATTGGGAATTCATTTATTTGATCATATATTTATTTGCTATTTTCAAAAAATCTTCTAGGGTTGGAAAGAAGACTGGCTTACAATCCATGGGTATGCATTAAGCTTTTCCACAGTTTGGCATATGTTTAGCCTTTCAGTACAGAAAGAGAAATGGCATTAGTCATTTTCAATGTTTCATTTTTTTTATATTTATTTGTTATTATGAGTAACAAGTGCTTTCCTTCCCAAGTGAATTTATAACCTTTTCAGCAGGTTTCAGCAGGACCCAGCTGGGACATGCAGCATCAAAATGGAAGTTGACAGGAGCAAAATTACTTCCAGCAAATCCTATCTTGCATTTGTTTCTCACTTCTGAATTTCCGATAAACAGTTATTCTTCCACTCTCTCAGCCCCGAAAAGGGTGCTTTCGCAAGGGCTTGCTATTAATTACATTAAATAAAGAAGGGTGTTGTATTGAGGAAAGGCAAGATTTACTGCTCTTGGTGTGATAACAACACTGTGCAGAGACAGGATGATGAATTTTCAGGAAGGCATCTGTGAACCAGCCCTATAGGATCAGCAGCTTAAACAGAAGGCTGTGCTGCCACCTGCCTAGACTTCTTTGTCACTAACTGAGGGAGATTATCCTGAATCACAGGCCTTTCCTCAAAAGTTAGAAAATGGGCCTCATGACCTCACAGAATTGACAGGATTGATCAGGAGAGGAGCTGCTACATTGCTGCAACTTTCCAAGGCATTTGTCCATCTGCTTCCATCTGTCTTCAACTTGGTATTCTCCTTGGATTACAATTTCTGAAATTCTCCTAGTGAGACTCCTTAAGTGTTCTTGTTTTTTTTTAAATTTTCTTATATATGGCAGAAAAGAAAAGAAGTCAGAATGAGAGAAAAAACTGATAAAAGCATCCATATTTAAGAACCAAATGAAAACTGTCTTATACCATACTTATATATTCATACTATGCAATTATTAACTTGAGGGGTCCTTGGTGCTCTCTGAGCTTGCTTGTTTTCTTTCAGATGTTTCATTACCCTAACTAGGGAACATCATCAGTGCTAGTAAGGAGTGTTGTTTGCTGTCAGTTTATATTCTGGTGTCTTGCCTGTCTGGGTGGGTGGGAGTGGTCTTAGGGATTCTTTGGTTGGGCTGTTTACTAATAGCTCTGTGGCAGTTTTTTGATTGGGGTATTGTTTATTTGATTGTTGGTCTGAAGTTGGAGCTAATCTATGCTGATCTGAGTGCTGATTACTGGTGGAGAGGTGCTAGAGCAGACATGCCAAACTCGCAACGTCATATGATGTCACGCGACATATCGGGACTGTTTTGCCATTGCCGGCAATGGGGTGGGCACGGCTTCCGCGTGACGTGTCCAGCCCCCGGGCCGGCAGTTTGACACCCCTGTGCTAGAGTCTTTTTCTCTTTTGGGCTAGTTGATTATGTGATTTTTTTTTTTTACATAACAAGTTTTATTAGTTTTTGTTTGTTTTACAGCCAAGTGCTTATAACACATCATGGAGATAGGGCACTCCATAGAACACAACAAAAAATACAGTCATACATATACAATTTAAACTGCTTCTTTAAAAGTTCCCTCTCTATTTTATCAATAAAAAAAAGAAGAAAAAAAAAGAAAAGAAGAAAGAAAAAAAGAACACACAAAAACAAAAAACAAAAATTTATCAAAGATATTTTCACCCATTTTCAGGCTTAACCAACTTTCAAATAATCTATTTCAATTTAGTCTTGCATAAACATAGTATACAATTCGAGCATTCCTAAAATATCTCTATTATTCCAATTTCAATTTATATTTCTCAATCAAATTATATCTCTATTCTATTTTATATATATTTTAAAACCATTACATAAGACAAAATAATGTAATAATGTTATAATAATAATAATAATAGGACAATAATTATTTCTATCGTAAACTAATAATATAACTATTATATCTTAATATTTCTCAACTATATTCTATTTCATATATTCTATCCAATATTTTTATAAATTCCTCAATTGTTTCAATTTAGTCCATTTAATACCTCACTAATTACCATTCAATTCTTGTAGGTAAAAGTATCAATAATACTTCACCAGTCTCAATCTCAATCTCTGACTCCTTTAATTTTAGATTTTCCAGTTTTTCCTATTGTCATTCCAAACCAAAACCAAAGTAGCCTTAAAAATCTCAAAAGTATTAGCTCATTCAATGTCCAAAAGCCCTTTTTACCCATCAGATAAGATTTTAACTCTCATTTTTAAATCTAATTCTAGCTTTCTTTTTATGCCAAGTAGGTTTCCACAGCAGGGCCTCTAAGTCTTCCCATCTTAGTGACTGGCTAAAGGCCTTTTCCCACCATTGAGTCCAAGTTGATTATGTGATTTAGTGACAAACTAATTTCGAGGCAGTATTTACTTTTTGTAGTACTTTCATTGGGTAGTATCTGAAGAACTATGTGAACTTGCTTATAATTGATGTTGTTCATATCAGATTCTCCTTTATCCCACATCACTAAAAAGGGATAGTTTAATGAAAACATGAGGCTTCTTTGCCCCAATTATGGAACTTCTGAAAAGAGTGTTTGCTGTTCAGTGGATGGTAAAAACTTCTCTGGTTTGTTCACTATTTAATAATTGTCATGGAGGAGCTCATTCCAATTTTAATTTATGGTTGGTCTGAATTTTTTTTAAAGTTGTCATTGCTTAGCTAGGCAACATCAGTCTTGATTACAAGTTGTTTTTTGGAATCACCAAGAAAGTTGGGTGGTATTCTGAAAACCTGATATTTTTAAGGGGAAGGCTATTTATTTAGAATGAAATGCATCCCTGTTATAGCAACATTTTGGACTTTCCTGGATTAAATTTCAGTTTAATTCCAGTTTCATTTAGTGTAAATTAGCTACTGCTTTTCACTTGCTGGGTGCAAGACACATTTTTCATTAAGTCGAGTCATAGCCTTTCATTTCAAAGAATTTGATTGGGAGAAACTTTATAGGTAACCTGCATAACATATACTTTCTAATTTCTGTCTGCTAATTGGTGGAATGTATACATTGCCTTTAAGAAAAATCTAGGTCATGTATATTTTAATGAGACAGCACTGATATCATTAAAATGGCAGAATGAATAACTTCATCCTTGAAGGAAGGAAAAATATCTTGATAGTCACTTATAAAAATAAGTGAATTTCCATTTCATTAACACTTCCTTCTTATATTTTCAGTTCCCACTGGAAATACTTTCCTTTCCTTGGATTTCTATTGCAATTGTTCAGTTTCCCTCCCCATCACCACCAACTTGCCAATAGAGAATGCATTATAAAGAGAAAAATGTAACTGGCACAGTTTCTTGGACAATTGCAAAAACACAGGAGACACCTCATTATGATAATTCATCCTCCTTGTTGAGTAAAGTAAATGAAAAGCTCTTGGGGAGTTTTATGCCATAAAGGAGCTAGACTCGAGAAAAATGAACCAGTTAAATGAATGAATCTTTTTAATCAGAACTCTTTCTGTCAGTATGATGCATATTGAGCACCCTAAGGGATGCCCAGGAAGGAAATAAACCCATTCAAATTCAGATATAAGAATATACCATCAAGGAGTAGGTATTTAAGAGTTCCCCCACTGGATTGAAAAAAAGTGTTTTAAATCTCACTAGCAATGTTTGAAAAATCATTCTTTATGTTCTAAATGCCAATTTAATTTGAATCTAAGTATCGGGTGGAAAGGGAGGGGGGTAAGATCTTTCTATTAAGAAAAGGTCACTTTGTGAACCAGCAGAGAAACCATGAGGATAGGTCATTGGCTGTGTTCACATTAAACTACATTAAACATGTTTTATTTGTTTTTAGTCGTTAGTAAACCACAATGGATTCATTTCAAGTGCTAACTCATCAACCAAGGTTTTCAAATAACAATGGCTGGTTTCATCTATCATATTAATTCAGATCTAAACCTAGCACATAATAGCTTAATGTGATTGTGTGCATGCAGAAACCAGTGATATCTTGAGGTAAATCACTTGTCTGAATTTTCTACACTACTACCTGCCTCCATTATTTCAGACAAGAATGTTTCCATGTTAGTCGTGTCAAGGAGATTGGGGAAAGGGCAGGCCCTCTTTTGCATGCAAGTCTTCCGTATCTCTGGTAAAACCGCACTATAGTATTTCTGAGATTAGAGATTAAGAACCCATGCAATAATGTTTCTCTTCTGTAAAAGTATCTCCTCTAATAGAAGAGAATATATGTAATGTTGAACTGTGGAGTCCTTGGACTCTTTGAGCTAGGTTGTTTGCTTGCAAACATTTCCTTACTCAACTAGGTAGCATCACTGTAAGCAAGTGTGGGGTTTGCTATCTGGTTATATACAGTAACTTATCCTCCTGGTTTTGATGGTGCAGTTTTTTCCTTGGTAGTTCACTGATTATTGTTTTCTGCCTGTTTATCTGGTTTTTATCCCCACTTATCTAGTTGTTGATTACTGGAAATATGTTTGGGTCTTTTTTTTAGTTTTTTTATTGCCTGCTTTTGATGCTGTGTAAATATGATTTATCTGTCTATTGTTGGCTGATTTGTGAGAATGCCTAGCATTTGAGGATTTCGCTTGGTCTAAGATGCTCTCTGTTTCCCAGCTGAAACGATGGTTAAGTCTGTCCATCTGTTGTGAGAGTAAGAAATTTTCATATGCCTTCTGTTAATGCATCATAGATGCATTCTATTAGTCTTCTGCCTCTTTGTCCTACATAATGGCTGTTACAGTTCTTACACTCTATGTTGTAGATGGCTCCTGTTTTTTCTTATTGGGATACTAGTTGTGGTTTGTTTAAGATACTTGGGCGGGCATAGCGAGATAACTAAAATAGGAGCAGAGAGATCTACAGTTATTGCTCAGATCAGAGAATGTACCCACTGGGATCCTTGCTGGTTCCTGTTGTTGGATTATTGATCAATCAAATACAATTGATTGTATTTATATAACCCCCCACCCCTACTAATCTCAAACTGGAACACTTTTTAAGCATTATTTGAAATTGGCAAGTGTTTCCTTATTAAAACAAAAAAACAAATAACCACCACCAAGATCTAACTATTGCCAGTCCTTTGATGCTTAAAATAATTGTAGAAGTATTTTTAAAAATATATGTGTTTAAATTGGCCTATTGAAAAAGCTGTCACATTCAGAAAAAAGTTGGAGGGCACTTATAAATTATCTCTCCATCTGAAGCATCTTTGCTTTTTCCTTTCCTTAACTAAAGAAATTTCAGAGATGTCAGCCACCAAATCAGCTTGCCGGGAGAAGTCAGTGACACATTCAAGCACAGCCTCTTTGTTTCCAACCCTCAGGGGACCACAAAGCCCTTCAAGGTGAAGTTGATGGACGCCACTGGAAGCTGGAGATAAGCTCCACTGGGAAGCCAGCCTTCTCAGCCCCAGTACCTGAATAGTAATACCTTGTGAAGCGACCTATTTTTGCAATCTCCAGAACCATGTTGACGGTCTTTGCAGCTCATATTTATGCAAAAATCACCTAAGCAAGTGGTTAATCATATTGTCCCTAGTGGGGACATGAAGAGAAATAAGTAACGGACCACATCCATTTGGGAATTGAAATGTATTCACTTACAAGGATGACCAAAAAATTATTCGTTTAAAATATTCCAAAAAAAGGTTTGTTATGACTTATTTAGCAAGTATTAATGAGGCTTCAATATATTCTCTTATGCAATGCTGTATGTTCATACATGACTAATAAAGTCAGGTAAAAAACCAGCAGATAGATTTGTATAATACACTAAACTTGATATTTGTAACTTGATATATCATGCAAATCCATTCCATGTATTTATGGCTCAGTGAAGTTTACAATCTTGCAAATGGATGTATTTCGTTGTCAAGTTTACTGCAGTGAATGAACATCATTTATTTGTGTCATGATATTATCTTGGGTTAGCTTAAATTAAAAATTTTGCAAATGAAAAATACATAGGAAAGAATAAAACTAATTTTATTGCCCAGATAGCTGTAAAAAAGAAATGTTAATTAACAAATTCTACAGTAAAGCAGGATTAACCAGACCTATGGGAGACATTTACACCTCTCCTGGTATCATAAGAACTGTGACCAAACCACATCTAGAAATACCAAGTTTAAAATAATTTTCTTCATTCTCTTGGTATTTATCAGATTATACACAATACTTTTATGAAGCAGACTGAACAATAAAATATCCTGAGTCCTTCTTAATCAAAACTCCATCTATCATTTATGATGTCTGTAATCAAAATGAAAGTGTAAACCATGTAGAAAATCTCATAAAAGTGATATAGTAAAACCGAAATTGTATTTGACAGAAAGACTAGACTGATTGGAAAATGGACAAGATAAATATTAAAAAATATATTTTCTTTTCCCCTTCTCAGTTAGACATCACCAGCAGCTTTATGTTAAAAAAAGAACTTACCACCTGAAATTTATCTATAATACAATAATAGGATAGTTAAATGAAAAATAAATGCCTTTTTTAACAAAGGAGGCAAGAGTAACATGCAAAAGATTTGGTCTATTTTAAAAATAATATTTTATTCTGTGAGAATGTATGGGAAAATAGTCAGAAAAAAAGTTATAAAATTATTCTATATTAAAAATATTTTTCATGTGTACTTTATTTCCTTCTATGACTCTCTATCTAAACAACAGATATAAATCAGATTATTAAAATACCTATATTTTAAAAACTGCATGAGAAGGGGAATCATGGGGAATATTTCCACTACTCAGGCATTTTATCTCTCAGCTTGAATAGAAGGAAGGAAGGAAGGAAGGAAGGAAGGAAGGAAGGAAGGAAGGGAGGGAGGGAGGGAGGAAGGAAGGAAGGAAGGAAGGAAGGAAGGAAGGAAGGAAGGAAGGAAGGAAGGAAGGAAAGAAGGAAGGAAGGACCAATCAACTAAGATCCTTTTAAGTTTAGTACAGACTATATTTGCCTTAAATTGGGGCAGGGTTCTTATAATAATGTATGTGGGTGTACACTTAGAAATTAATTCATTGCCTTACACTCCAAGAGGTTCTCTGGTGAAGAAGATGTCATTAATAAGATAATGAACTTAGTACTGCAGCATTTGATTCCTTTTCCACGATATTGTTGGCAATTTCTACCCCAAGATACATACTTGAAAAAGTTGTGAAGAAAGGAGATTGGGGCAGAACACCCTCCTGAGGGCCACCTGGAAAGCACATGACTTGCTCAAGGGGAAGACAGACAAAACAAGGCTGCAAAACTGCAACACAGAGTTAAGCACAACAAGGCCAGAGGCTTTCTCGAAGTGTCCAATAAACTCTGGGCTAAGCTATAGCGCTCAAATGCTAGTTGTCTTTAAGTAGGAAAGAGAGACTTTAAAGGTTGCAAGAATGATAAACGGTATTTTATCCCAACCATAGCACTATCAGTAATGACCAAGCCTCCCAGTTGCTTCAATAGTGAGATGAGTGGCATATAAATTTAATGAAATAAATAAGCAAGCACACACCTTTGGAAATTTCATATAAAGAAGACATTAGGGAGAATTCATAGGCAAAGCTTATATAGGCAGTTTTATTGTGTTGAACAGTAATGCAAGTTGTTACATAGGCATACCAATCCTTGAAGGAGCCTTATAGACTGAAAAGAAATAAGCAAGCTAAATCTTCACATAGTAGGGAATGTTTGAAAAATTTAACAGCATCCTGCACCCCAGAGAAAACATTATAAGATAACAGGCCCTATTGCTTGCTCCAGGCTATTTTATAACATTTTCATTCCTGTGAAGTAACAGCAGAAAGCAGCCTGTCCTGAGAGGACATACTAAAAAAGAATGGAGAACATTCAGTGTAGCTTTCTAGAAACAACTTAGACAGAATATTTTTCTTTCAATTCACAGTAACTCACCTTGCATTTTTATACTTTTTAAAAGTTAAGAAAAGCTAGGAGTGGATGAAATAAAACTGATGGAATGGAAAGAGCTCTAATGCAGCCGAAAGTTCCACCACAAATTAAAATCAATGAAAACAATTATTACTGGACTAACTCAAATAGTAGCATTTGATATTTCCTTGTTCAATATTGTTCAGAACATGTTACAGTATTTATGTTCACAGTGAAATAAGCCTAACTTTGTTATCCAAGACTCAAGAACAATGTGAGAATAAATTCATTTCAAGGACAGACTAGGTACAATCTTGTCTACTTTTTCTACAAGGATAAAAAATCTTGCTACACTATTTGATCTCACAGTTCTATATGTACAAAAAGAAGCAAAATATGATGAATATGTTCATAGCCGAAACATATGGCACAACTGGAAAATTACAGTAATATTAAAAAAAACAGAGCCATGTTCAGTCCACAAATGTTCCTTCTGGTAGTTCAACAACTATGGGGGCATAGTCCTCTGGATCAGTCTCAAAGTCCCACTTGAATTTCTTGGTTAGGTGGGCTTTAAATCTTTCTGCCTTTTTCCTCAGAGTCCTGTCAACGGCTGGATTACAAGTGTAAGAAAAGAACACCTAAAAATACATTACACATCAATTAATACAACACTTAAAACAGACTAGACAACCCTATAATCCCCCATTGGGTCATCCTTTGAGACAAAGATAGTTCAGTCTAATGTGACCAGAATGAACATTAAATTTTAGGCTTGACCATATTTTTTAGTCCAATGCTGAATGGTCCTGTAACCATCTCAAATTATATATATCATAAATAGAAAAATAACTGTAACAGTAAACCATAATTGTGAGTTGATTGCCAAATGCCTGAATCACAATCACACAACAGTGGGGACTCTGCGATGGCCTCAACTTCAAAAGCTGGTTGTAAGTCCTCCTTGTTAAGTTCTGTCACAACTTTGAACGGTTGCTAAATGTAATCTAAAGATTATTCGAAAGAGAATGCTGTAAAAGTGAAAATGACTGAAAGATGCAATATAATGTGGATATGAGAAAAAGACAGTGGCAAACAATATAGGCAGAGAGAAAGGAAAAGGTACGATTAAGAGGCTATTCAGAGCAGATTTGATGTAAAGAACAATACAGGAAATGGATACAACACATGGCTTCTGGAATTATTTCCAACTCTTTAACAGTAGCTCTGCTCTGGGTCATGGGTTCAGAATGAAGCAGTTCTGCAGCATGCTACACCACTGCTCAATTGCTTCTCCCAGACACTGCACTGGGAGAAAAAAAATCTGGATTATTATTATTAATTTTTGCTCTGCAGCTCCCAGCCAGATCTGACCCATTTTCTGTTTTTCCTTCATTAAAGAACATGAGAGGGAAACATTATTCATATTATTCAAATTATATTAAGACTGTATGTTTAGAAGCCATGTCTTTGTAAGGAATTTAGATATTTTTTACACAAATCCATTAACTTTTTATTTATAGGAAAGGTACCTTCTTTTGGTATATTTGACCCATCATTAGATTTTAAAAATTCAGTCTCCTAGTTTCTTCTTTTCTACTGTTCTAAATTTGTTAAATATATTGATTTCCAAGGCAACAGATTGATAGCTAAAATCATAATATCATAAAAACATAGTTCTATTGTAGGCTCAAGAAAGAAGAAATAATCTAAACAAGGATTCCCAAACTTTTGGCATCGTGTCCTATTTTATTTTTGAAACATTCACATCTCCACTTCTAAATGTCTGTTAAAACCATCTGCCATTTGTACAGGCATAAAAGTACACTTGGCCCTCTACCCCAAAGATCTGCCATCAGTCCTCACTGCTCACCTGCCAATCTTCAGAACATCTTCCTTGGTATCAGCCTATCCACACAAAACTGCAAATACAGGTAGTCCTCGACTTACAACAATTGAGCCCAAAATTTATGTTGTTAAGCAAGACATTTAAGTGAGTTTTGCCCCATTTTATGACCTTTCTTGCTACAGTTGTTAAGTGAATGATGGCAATTGTTCACTTAGTTACACAGTTGTTAAGTGAATCTGGCTTCCCCATTGACTTTGCTTGTCAGAAGGTTGCAAAAGATGGTCAAATAACTGTCATAATTATGAGTCAGTTGTCTGAATTCTGATCACATGACCATGGGGATGCTGCAACGGTTGTAAATATGAAAAATGGTCATAAGTCACTTTTTTCAGTGATGTTGTAACTTTGAACAGTCACTAAATGAACTGTTGTTGAGGACTATTTGTACATGCAGTGCTCCACTTCTTCCTTCCCATTAACCTGCCTACCTCAACTAGTTTTTCAATCTATTAGATCTTCATTTGACATATTTTACTCTTATAATTTTTCTACAGTATTCAGATCCTTGAGCTCTCTCTTGGATTTTTTTCATGCCTCTCTAATGGGGAACAAAGAAACCTTATTGAAACAGAAGATGGGGAAAACATATTTCAAAGGAATGGCCAATAGCTGAAAAAGAAGAAAACCAATTTCGCTCTCTCTCCTAAAGAAGTAAGTTTATTTAGGTCAATAAGCAGTTGCAGGCTACTGAGTTTCCAAACGTTCTTCATTAGACATGATACATAAGGAAGGAAATAGATGAATAAAACAGATACACCCTTAAAGGCTTTCTTGAAATCTGTTGCCATCTGCTGACAAAAACTTTCTTATAACAGCCATAAAAGAGCTAAGAAATAACTTTTTCATTTATCTTGTTAAAAAAATTGTCTGGCTTCAATGTTGTAATTAAACAATCTGTGTTTAGGCAGCTTCACTGAATTTCAATTTGTTAAGAAGACTGCTCTAGGAGTGTGCAGAAAATACAAAAAGCTATCCATGGTTAGATTCAAAATACTATTGGGTTCTCTGTATACACGAGCACTTTCTCTTCCTTTTCTGTCTGTTGTCTACTCTCAAAAAGGATTAGGCCTAAATGACTAGAGATTCTCTGATTGAGACATTTTGGAAACTGACAAAATTAACTATGTTTATGCTTCAAGTTTACTGGAAAACTGTGTGCTATCAAACTTTATTTTGATTTTTAAGATAAAGTTTCTCAGATAGAAACTTAGTTCATCTTTCTTGTAACATTTTAATGGCTCTGAGAAACTATCCTAAAAATGAATAAACTATCATACAAATACAAATAAAGAGAAACTGACAGGACAGCATGCAGAAAAGCAAAGGAATAATTAATGTCCTTTATAAAAACATTTGATCAAAGTTTAGGCAGATGTTAGAAAAAATGTCTCGGAGAAGAAATGTTAGCATGTTTGAGGCTGCTGGCAAACTCACCATCTCGCAAGCAATTGTGTCAATATAAAATGTAGAAAAGTTTAAATTCATCAAAAATATCCATGTACAGAGTGTTTCGTGTCATTCTGACAATATGGGACAAGGGAAAAATTATGATTTTTTTTCCTACCGCATATCAATTCTTGTCTATTTCATGTCCACATACTGATATAAAGAGCAATGATATAGTTTCTAAAGAATTTTATAACACCCTTCCACAATCTGAGTGCCCTTCGGATGTATAGACCAAATTTCAGAATATTTAACAAAGTAATGTTAGTTAATGAATTCTGTGAACTGAAGTTCGGTCTCCAAATTGGGGAGGAATGTACTATAGCAGCAGCCCCCAACCTTTTGGGCACCAGGGACCAGTTCTATGGAGAAAGTTTTTTCCGTGGACTGGAGGGGGCGTGGTTTTGCTTGCTGCCTGCATCTCATGGATGGGGCTTCGCTGGTTTACATGGCCATTGCTGACATGCTGTGGACCTGCCGGTCCGTGGACCGGGGGCTGGAGACCCCTGTACTATAGCACACATCCATCATAGATATGGAAGCACTGTGCTTCTGATTAAATTGCTGTTTTAACAGAGTCTATTATTAAGATCAAAACTAGGCACAACTGCAATCAGTCACTTATTGTCAGATGTGACAAACACATTAGTTATTTCAAATAATAAAGGGTGAATGATTCTGTTAATAACAAAATAAGAAATGGAGAATGAATTTGTTGCAGGACCATCTATATTGAGATTAACCCAAGAAAAATGTTACATCTAATTCTATTTCAAGACTAAATTTTTAATTTTATTTTGCTTGGAATATTTTTTATGCTAAGTTTGATTTCGCTTTAAAGAAACATTTTAAAACATTTTTCCCAAAAGCCAAGTATTGATATATTGTCAGAGTTATCATGCAATCAAATAGTATATTTTAGTATATTTACCAAAAACAAAATATTTTTTTTCTAATGATTCTCTTTTAAAACAGTAAGCTCTCCTTACTATTCCCCCCCCCCTTACTTTTAGATAAATACGGTACATATCCCATGATTACTGGGCAAATTTCCCATGTTGTTGCTGCTGCTGAAACCGTCAAGATGAAATTTTCTTACCTGCAAAGTGTTTGTTAAAAAGTTGTCTTGGGATACTATGTCTACAAAGAAATCAGATGGGATTTCACTGAGCTGATGGTACAGGATTGAAATGAGATTGCTGAACAAGGCTTGATGTTTCACTATGGCATCCTCTGACCTACACAAGAGATTCAGGAGTTTTTTCCAGTGCTCAAATGCATCATATACATTCCCAATCAGGAAGCAGATGAAGGCAAACTGTAGCTCCCCTAGAAAGATACCACCAAGAAAATGTAAGAAATACAGAACAACTTTAGCTTTAATCCTGGTTGCATGGTTGCTTTATTTATTTAACATATTATTAAGTATATTATAGTATCTCCTAAGCATTATCACTTAGAACCAGTTGGTATAGTGGTTAAAACCCAGATTGGAAATAGGTAAACCATCTTAGGCACAAAAGCTGCTGGATGACCTTGGGGCAATCATTTTCTTTCAGCACCAGGAGGAAAGCAAATCACATGTTCAGGCAGTGGCCTGAAAACACTTGATAGCAAACAAAATAAAATCCCATTACTCTGGACTGAGATCTAGAACTAGATTGGGAAATAGAAAAATTATATGGCCTAGGGCAGTGATGGCGAACCTTTTAGAGACTGAGTGCCTAAAAACCGCCCGCCCCGCCCCACCCCATGCCCCGCCCGCTCTGTCCCCAGCCCGCCCGGCCCCGCCCACCCCGCCTCGCAGGGCCACCCGCCGCCTCCATGGCCTGCCACAATCGCCCAGTGGCCCTGCAGCACCATGGCCACACCTTCCGCCCGCACCCTGCAGCATCATCTGCACGTGACAGGGCACGAGGGTGGAGTCTTGTCCCTGCTGCCCCGCTGCCATGTGCTTGCCTGCGCTGCTCTGTGTGGGCCGCGCCTGGGGGTGACTCTCCTCCGGGGGGGCTGCTGGTGAGGAGGGGGCCACGGGGGAGACGGAGCTGGGGCGACGGTGCGCATGCCCGAGAGGGCTCCGAGTGCCGCCTCTGGCACGCGTGCTATAGGTTCGCCACCACTGGCCTAGGGCTAGGCATATACTAGTATAAAACAGAGCTCCTCTTACCAATCAAGTGTTCTGAAGTAACAGCTTCTTCCAAATAACACACAATATTTGTCTGACCTCAAATTATCACAGGCGTGATAATTGGGCAGCTAGAAGTTTGAGCTGGTATATCAGTGAAAACTCAAAGACACAGGATAACATATACTTCCAGGGGCAAACATTGATGTATGGATATCTCAAGCTACCAATGATTTTTTTTCAGTAGTGTAACCCCATCTAGCAATAAATGAAGGGAACCCATAGGATCTCTCACATTAGAATTCCCATCCCTATGATCTTCCATTCAGTTTATCCACTCTTCCGAAATGTGCAGATTTTTACTTACATATAGATACCATTCCATTAAGTGACCTATCCTCAACCTATGTTCATTCTTCTGGAGAATGAAGTGGCATTAAAATAGCAAAAATTAAAAGAAAATGGTATACAGATAGTCCCCAACTTATGACAATTGAGCTCAAACTTTATGTTGCTAAATGAGACAGTTAAGTGAGTTTTCCCCCATTTTACGACTTTTCTTATCACAGTTGTTAAATGAATCACTGGAGTTGTTCATTTAATAACAGTTAAGTGAATCTGGCTTCCACACTGACTTTGTCAAAAGATCGAAGGAGGTGATGACATGACCATGGTCGTAAGTGCAATGGTCATAAGTGTGAAAAATAGTCATAAGTCACTTTTTTAATGCTGTTGTAACTTTGAACACTACTAAACGAATGATAAGTCAATGACTACCTCTAGTATGGATTCATTTAGAAAAAAATGTATTTGCAGCATATCTGAACAATACTATGACAACTTGCATATTTCTTTATAACATAAGGCAATGTTCCCCAACCTTTGCGGTGTGGTGGCGCAGCTGGGGGGGGAGAGAGGGGAACTGGGCCATGTGAGTGGTGGGCCGGCACATGCACATGTAGCCCTTGCATCAGCATCGAGCCACCGTGAGTGGTGGGCCAGCGTGCATGCGTACAGCTTGACTTGCGCAAGCGGTGGATCAGTGCACATACAAGTGCACGCCAGCCCACCGCTCATGCAAGTTGAGCTGCGTACACACGTGCACACTCCAGCCAGCCACTCATATGACCCAATTCCGAAAAGGCCATGGTCCGGTAGTGGGCTGCACCCTGGCGGTTGGGGACCCCTGGCATAAGGTATCTGTGAATACTATTCTATTCTAGATAAGTATAATGATCCATGGGTACCATTTCATTCATACGTTAAGGAAGCAAAAAATAAGCATTCTGGGAGAGTAGGATGAAAGAGGGGGATAGGAATTGCTCTCAATTCTGCAGTTTCATGCAGAAGATAAGAAACAGGAGAGGTGTCTACTGTTTTGTACCTTTGTCTGCTCAAAGAATGGATACAGCTGGATAACCTTCTCATCAAAGGGAAAATTATACTTGATCATGAAGTGATTTTTGGAGGCAAACATATAATTACTTGTAAAACCAAATTAAATGTATTTTTACTGCACAAGTGTTTTACTTTAGTATAAATTAGTAAGGACTACAGAGTCACTTTATGTCTACCAAATAATCTTGAGTGGGCCATAATCATTTGTTTGTATTTGTTGTTGTTTCACTTATAGGGTATTTATACAAGCCAACATTCTTAGAATATATATTTGACCATGTGCATAACTTAATTAGAGTGAGAATTTGCTACAAAAGTATGTTGAAAAGCAGTACTACTATGAAAGAATGCCAGAGGATTGCCATTAAATGCTGAGTGTTGTGTTGTTTTAAACTTTCCACAAGGGGTCACTAGTACTGCACATGATAATTTATTGACTGTTTTAATTCATTTCTTATCTCAATTGCTCAAACATAGTTGTTTAATAGTAATAGTTAAGCTGGGAGAAAATGTATTATGACAGTTATTTGATCTTATGGACTTGGCTTTATAATTCATATCCCAAAATACAAAAATGCCCAAGTTTCTATACTAACAGGATTGTTTCACTTGCTTTGCAAAATTAATTTGTAAAGGTTTGGTTCTATACTAACAGGATTGTTTCACTTGCTTTGCAAAATTAATTTGTAAAGGTTTGGTTATGAAAGTTACAAGATAATCCTGAGTGTATCTAAAGTATAACACATATATACAGATGTCAAAAAAAATGTAGACAATGAAAAATAGATCTGAGAAGGCATATTTACTTACCAAGCACATCCTGGGAATTGCTGGCATAGTGTTTATTAATCACTGTTTCTAGAGCATAACTGAGATCCATACTGTGCTTGGTAACTTCCTCAGGTGTGGCACCTTCAGGATACATTTGTTTAGGTATTTTTGTGAATCTGATCTCAGTGCCAGGCTTCAGTTGCATTTTAGGAAGCCGGGCCAGTCCTTCTGCATAACTTTTGCATTCTGTGTCATACTGGGGTAGCTTCTGTTCAATTCGATCTTTAGTATATTTTCCAGGCAGAACAGGCAACACTTCAGAAAAGGCACATATCTGTCCGTTTTCAGGCTGCAACTTTTGCATCACAAATTCATTAATAAAATTAGTGAGGGAGACCCATTTTTTAAGGGTGTTATATGGATATGGACCCAGAAATTTGTCCATCTCTTTGAGATTGACTCTCATGGCTTCAGACTCATTTTCAGAAGCTGGGGTGAGGTCTACTTCTTCATTTTGTTGGTCCCAGTGTAATATCTTTAAATCACGTTGTTGCAAGTTTAAGAAGAAACCAGTACGAGGACCACTTTCTTTCCTATTGTCTTTGTCAACACTGCTGTAATGAAAAAAATGAATGCCTGGTGGTATCATCTTGACTCCACAGAACTTGGGACCAATTTGCCAACTGTTGTAGTCAATGCCAAACTCAGTACCTTCTGGCATTTTCAAAATTATAACTGTGGCACCTTCAAAAAAAAGTTGTTTGGCCAGAGCTTGGTCCATCTGCATTTCTGCCATATCAACCGTTCCCTTGATTATACGACTTCTTATTCAGAAGCCTAGTAGAAACAAACAAATATTTGAATACATTTTGACACTACAATAGATGTGAGCCAGTGTTACTGTACCAAGAACACAACTTTTAGATATTGGGTTACAATGCTTTCCTCACAATTTATCAAAGCAACTTCTACATTTTTGCTCACTATATTTAAAATAGCAAACATATCACTACACTGCCACCTGGTGAATATGATGAGCCAAGTCTCAATTTTCTCATATTTGAAGCAAACATTCCCTTATGACTGTATGGCAATACTAACTGCCCTCTCTCATCTCCAATACCACCTCTCACTGGTTGGAAAATATTTGGTTAATATGTTGCCAAGGCAGTAAAATTCCCACTTGCAATTTATGGCTGTGAAAGTTGGACCATAAGAAAGGCTGAGCGCAAAAGAATTGAGGCCTTTGAACTATGGTGCTGGAGAAGACTCCTGCGAGTCCCCTGGACTGCAAGGCGATCAAACCGGCCAGTCCTAGAGGAGATCAACCCTAACTGCTCCTTAGAAGGCCAGATCCTGAAGTTGAAACTCAAATACTTTGGCCACCTAATGAGAAGGAAGGACTCACTGGAGAAGAGCCTAATGCTGGGAAAGACTGAGGGCAATAGAAGGGGACGACAGAGAATGAGGTGTGGACCGAGTCTCTGAAGCAGTAGGCTTGAGCTTAAATGGACTCCAGAAGATGGTAGAGGACAGGAAGGCCTGGAGGAACGTTGTCCATGGGGTCGCAATGGGTCGGACACGACTTTGCAACTAACAACAGCAACAAGGCAGTAAAAACAGTTTGGCACTGCATGGCCAAACTACCAAACCTCCATTCTAAACTCTGAATCAAGACAAAGAAATGAAAGGTTCTGCAGGCCTCCACTCTACCTGTCCCAAAAGTAATAGCCAAGCGACAGTTATATTGGAAAAGGGAGATGTGGAGGAGGTGCTTTCTTCACTTATGCTTGATTACACAAACAATAAATTAGATGGGAATATCACTCAAAACCCTGGGTTTCCAAATCAAAGCCAGCCATAAAGGGCAGACATAAAGCCCAAAATTTTAGAAAACTTGCCATTATAAAATCCTGCATAGTTTTGTGATGGCAGAAAGGACAGTGTCTGAAGACTTAAAACAGAGAACGTTCTTCCAGACAACATTGAGCAAATGATTAAAAAGATTCAAAGTTCTCATTAAATAACCATCATTCTTCCCCCCCCCATTATTGATAAATAAAACGAAGAGCAATGACAGAACACACAGTAATAAGGGACCAAAATGGAAATAATACATTCTAAAACAGGAAGAAAGGTACCTCATTGTAAAATCCTAATTGGGAAAGTGTGCTAAAGGCTATATAGACTGAAGTGGCTAATTAAATCTTCAGAATAGGCAACGTTTTATAAAGTACCAACATTTTACCAAGAGTTCATCTGCCAGGAGGCTAGCAAGATCTTTCTAAATAATAAAGTGTAGATCTAATAAATAATTTTAAAATCAAAACAATCAGGTTATGTTCAAGAAAGTAGTCATATTCTCCTTTCCATATTAACAAGATACGTAACAACTTTTAGGACTTACTTATCCACAGAAACATTTTTTTTCCACAGAAGTTATATAACCAAAACTCAGCACATGAAACCCAGTTTGGAGCAAAATGTACACTAGTTACAAGAATCTCAGATGTAGATAATAGCTAGACATGGATCCTAAGTCACACTTCATGTGAAGCAGCCTTATGACAAGCTTGCTCAATTTATCCACCTTGAGTGGGCAGACCATGATTTCACCAACTCCCAAATAAACAGCAGAAATTTATTTGTCTCACATTACTGCAGGACTGAATGCCTTGGAACTCAAGCCCTGAGAGCTTAGCTGTGGAGAAGAGTTCTCGTTACGACAATCTGCATAATGTCTTCTGCACCCTCAGCAGATATTCGCTAGATCTCCGAGTCTCCGTGTTAAGAGAAAGGCATCTGCTGCTTTTTATGGTTTTCACACAAATATCAACTGAGAAAGGAGAAGCCCCACCTGGGAAGGGCGATCCCGCGGAGACAAGAAAGTAATAAAGAGCCCCGCCGGCTGAATGCAAGAAGCGGGCAGGTTCAAAAACCGGAAGAAGCTAAGTAGGAGCTGTCAGAAAAGGCCCAGTTCCCACCTACAACAATGTCGGCACCGTGCCGGCGGATCTAACGCCATGCCCAACAGACCGGTCCCGGCAAAACATGAGGCGCCAGAATTTAGGACTTAGAGTCAACTTCCGCCGAGAAGCGGATGACGATCCTGACAATTGGAGAACTTCCGGTCTGCTTAAAAAAGCTATCCGTGCCGCCCCTGTGGCTGCACTTTAAAGTGTTCCGCTCCTCGAGTTGCTGATAATATTTGAGGAGGGGTTTTATGTGTGTGTGTGTGTGTGTGTAATACATTTTGGTAATTGTAATAGTAGTACTTCTAGTGGTCACTATTAGTGGAAGAAGTGTTAAGGCGAAAGGGTTGTCTGAATGGGTGGGCTTGACATTTTTAACACCCTCTTGTTCACGTTAGGACCCATACACAATTCTGCAGTGGGTGATAAAGGCCAATGCCCACTAAAATTTATTCAGTTATGTGTTTTTTTTAATTTGTTAATCACACAGCCATAAGCTAATATACTAAATTAATATACTAATATACTGAACTAAAATGTGATCGAGTGATTTAATAATTAAGGTATCGAGTTAAAAAACCTGGGGACTGTGGGTTCTAGTTCTGCCTTCGAAATAAAGCTAGTTGAGTGACTTTGGGTCAGTCACTCTCTCTCTCATCCCTAGGACGGAAGCAGTGGCAAACCACTTCTGAGAAACCCTAAAAAGAAAACTGCAGAGACTAGTCCAGGCAGTTGCCAAGAGTCAACCCTCACTAACGGCACTCAAAAGAAAAGGAAGGGAAAAGAAAAAAAGAAACAAAAAATGTCTAACTATGTGGATTTAGTGTGTTCAGAACCGCTCTTTCCTTAGGGAACCATAATTTGTCAGATTTATATTCCTTCTCCTCCCCTCCTCTCAAAGCCACACACACAAACATTTTTTCTATGTGTTCGGTCACCAGTCCTTAGGTTACTATATACTTTTTATCTTATTAGATACTAACAAGCACGATATGCAAAATCCTCCCAAGTAGATTACCTTGCCCTATTTTAAATATGCTTATTAAAAATGTGATTTTACGTACAGTACTGTAGTTTTACTCAGTAATGTAAAAGTGATAGCATGTATTTGAATTGGTTTCAGTGACATAGTTTTATTTTCCTTTTATTCCATATTTGTATCAGATATTTTATCCCAGCTTTATTATTTTGAAACAGGATTTTTAAACAACAGGCGGGGGAATCCAACAGAGCACACTCCAGGAATATGGTACATTTGCGAATCTGGTATAGAGTCTGCCTTCAGTGTTAGTCACTTAAGTGCAAAAATAGAGGGAGATTGAGATTGGCCTCTGGATAGCCACCCTTCATGCTTCCTACATTTTATGTATGGTTGTAAGTGCCCTAGCTGTTTTAGATGTTGGCTTGGGGGAAAAATCTTGTTTGGTCCTCCGAGTATCTTATTTCCCATCCTTATATAAAATGTTGCAATCACACAGTATTCCTGATGGCAGAATTGGAATGACATATTGGAATTTCAGTGTCTTGGAGATTAGGTTGTTTGCAAAAGACTCAGAAGACATAATTGTTTTTCTGAGCATAAGGTTGGATTGACAGTTAGAGCCCATAGGATGGTTATTTTACTTGTTGTTTGATTGGTTTTTACCTTGCCTCCCAATTACATATTTTATTTTGCTGTTATTTATGTTTTTTCCTATGATTAGCCAAAGTTAGTCATGATGGTGAGATGGGCAGTCATATAAATAAAAATAAATAAAACTGGTCCCCTAATAACAACAAGGCAATCACCATTGGTAACAATATGGCTAGGAGGGACAGAAACAAAATACTTAGTAGGACTAAACAGGGATGTCTGGAGGTCTGAGTCTTTGGCTAAGATTCTCTGGTTTCTTAGTGATACCTATAACTGAATGGGAAAGTAAAGCTGAATAAGATCTTCTTTGGTATTACTGTTGGGAGATAGAACAATGTCAGGCACTCTGACTAGGTCCATTGACAACTCTGCAAACCCAGAGTTTAAAGGCTTGAAATGATGCCAGGTCATGGCTACCTGGCGGTGTGAAAACTCATTGGCATCTTTATTGAATGACTAGTTCCTGGGCTGTTATGCTCCTAGTAGGACTGATGGCAGGTTAGAAATGGGGTAGTTGACTTGCACTGGAAACTGAAGTTTGCTTCCATTTATAGGGAGTGTTTGAGCAGTGATTTATTTTTAATGTTGAAACCAGAGTGACCTTGCTGTTTCTCTACTTCTGGGATGGTTACATTGTCGTGGAAGTAGCCAGTATGATTTAGTCTGTGTGGGTTTTGACTGCATGGGTAAGAACATAGTTACGGTCCAGTTGTGAGGGTTGAGGGAGATATGGCAAGAGACTATTTCAAGGAAGGGAAAACCAACAAGTTGTTAATATCACTAGTGATGATAGAATCTGTTGATAGATCTATAATCTGTTGATAATAATTGACATGTCTGTGTGCAATAGTATCTCATAAATACAGATACACATCTCAATGATTTGATGGTAGATGAGCACCAGAATATGGTGCATATTATTGAGAACTGGTTCGGGTGATGGTGGGGGTGTCACTGTCTGAGATCTGCCCTTCTAGGTTTCAAGTTCTTCAGGAGTCTCTACACCTTGGTCAGAGAAAGGGTAATCTTTAAAGGACTTCCTTCTATTCTGTGAGACTCTGCTCCAAAGATAATGGAATGTGAATTGAAATACTGCATATTAAGTTGGACAGTAGGGATAAGCTGGATATTCAACTGTAATGGCTATCCTGTTGCCCAAGAGTCCCTTCCTGAACTTTTTGATTTGGTCTAGAGACTGATAATAGAGTTCCCTCATAATTTGGCTCTGGGTGATTTCAATTTCCAGGCTGTTAAGAGTGGTTTGAGCAAAGCTTGGAGTTCATGGTCTCTGTGGCAATAATGAGCTTGCCCCAAATAACCTATGATCTTGGGACAGTTTTGTTGAATTCCTGGTCACCTACTATCAACAGAAGGAGATCAGTGTGCCTGCTTCCAAGCTGCCTCTCCTAATCGGCCAATCTTGCTTGGTTCCTTGGTTTATCAAGAACATCTAGGAGATGAAGTAGCAGAAGGTATGCCTGGTATGCACTGAAAAAAAAATATGAAAAGTGAATTTCACTCAAGACAGGTGGGAACTCAAGCTTAAAACCTACCTTTTGGTGATAAGGCAATAGCAATAGCACTTAGACTTATATACCACTTCACAGTGTTTTACAGCCCTCTCTAAGCGGTTTAGAGTCAGCATATTGCCCTCAACAGTCTGGGCCCTCATTTTACCGACCTCGGAAGGATGGAAGGCTGAGTCAACCTTGAGCCAGTGAGAATTGAACTGCCAAACTGCTAGCAGTTGGCAGTCAGCACAATTAGCCTGCAATACTGCATTCTAACCACTGCACCACCACAGCTCATGGAATGAAATATTACTTATATCCCCTCACTACATTGGCAGATTGCTATAGAACCATGTTTAGAGCGGTCAGCTTCCTTTAGGGAGAAGGTATAGAATTTTTGACTTATTGTACCAAGAGTTTCTCAGATTTGCAGTTTTGACCCTTGATGAGCAAAATCCACTGTAGTGACACAGAAGTCATTATTTTTTATATTTATATTTCATGCTTCTTAGCCCACCCATCTCCCTCAAGGAGGGCCTCTGCAAACAAACCTGGGATTCTTTTTAGTTGCTGGACTTTGATGAAGTGCACTAGGATTTGTTGTTGTCTGCCTCTCCTGACTTCATTGGAAAGCCAAAAGGAATGAGAGATTGAACCTCACTTTGAAAGGGGTAATACCAGCAACTTTGAAAGAGACTATATGTCCCACATCTTAAAAGATGCCCTCTCTGGATCAATCTGGATTTGACCATTATTATCCTCTTTTTATCTTTCCCTACAATTGCAAAGCACCATAGAAGAAACAGATTATTCCTTCAGGATACTTATTTGAGCATGGGATGGAGATGGCATTGGTTGCTGTTGTGGATTATCTTTATTATAACTTGGTATAGGGTAGTGTCCATTCTGGTCATTTTGGGCCATTCAGTGGTCATGGTGCTCATCAGCCAGTTGATTGTTCAGTTATGGGCTCTTACAGGATTCCTCTAATTCCAGTCCATTTCTTCCTGCTGTTTAATATTTATATCAAACTGTTGGAGGTGGTAATTTATTGGTTCAGTGTATTGTTGTTGGTTCAGTGTATTGTATTAGCACTCTTTGATCCTTTACCACAGGGATGTCAAACTGCCGGCCCGCGGGCCGGACGTGTCACGACGAAACCGCGCCCACCCCATTGCCAGCAGTGGGGAAAAAGCTCCGATACGTCGCGCGACATCACGTGATGTCACGAGTTTGACATGTCTGCTTTATCTGGATGTTGTATTTGGATGAGATGAAAGGGATTGAATGTAAACAAAACAGAACAGTTGTTTATTAAGGTTCCTTGGCATCTCTGGTGTCATCTCTCAATGGAATGACATTGGCCCTAAAGGAGGAATCCCATGACTGAGAATTTCTCCTGTTCTCACAGTACTGGAAGAGCTAATAAAAGCCAATAGGTTGGGGGGGTGTTGTTCTTCACTTGTACACATGTTGTGGCCCAACCTCACAATAATTCAACACTTCATCATCATCTATGTATAATACTTGACTTGCAACCAATTGCTCAATGACCATTCAAAATTCTGACAGGCCCAGTATAAAGAGTCTGATTTCTCTCTTTCCTAAGAGAAAAGCCACCATGAGCCACAAAATGAGTGAGCATCAGATACATTTATTTCACTTTTATTGAATACAAGAACAGTGAGCACACACGCATACATCACCAAGCACTGAAAGAGGATATGACCGAAAAGGATGGGACAAAAATTGAAATGGGTGGAGGGGTCAGAAGGACAGAAGAAATAATGAAGGAATGACAGCATTTCAGTTGGTTAAGGTGCTTTTCAAATTAAAAAATAATTATGAATCTTTTTAACTTCATGCAGTTGCAGGCCAGGTTTAGAATCAAGTTGCGGGATTTGTTGCAAACAAGCAGTTGCATTGACCGTCCCTTTCAATGGAAAGACCCCCTCACCCAAAGAAAGCAAAGATTGACCAACTATATCAGATGGCAGCAAAAGGTGGAAGAAACCATGATCTTAAGAGTATGCATGGCTTCAACTTTACCACAAATAATAAATATTATATATATATTAATATAGATATCTATATATAAGCCACATCTTGCTAGGTAAACAAAAAACTAGTTTTTGTTAATGGCTACCCATCAGTCATGCCATGGGAGGAATCCAAATCTATTTTAGATTGCCTTTACTGTACCTGACAAGAGTTAGATTCTGGTCTTCTATAAATGGGTTTTGAAGAAATTGGTTTCCACAGGTTATAGTGGCAGACTCACGTATACCAATTCATATAGAAGAAGCAACAGAATGTACTTTATATATACCTAATTTCTGAGCTTTGTTTTGAAATTAAAAATGAAATTAAGTTTGGGGGGGGGAATACTTTTTTTGTAACATTGAGAAAAAAACATGATAATGCCACCAAGATTTTTGTTCGGTTTTTGAAATCAGAAGAACAAGATTTTTGTTTTGTACATATTTTATGAGTTCCTACGTTTTTTCAGGTTTTGGTTTTAGGGCATCACATATTCCAGAAGAATAAAAGGAAACAAAAAATCCTCAAAAATCTAAAGGAGAAAATCACTTGGATACGTGAAAATTAGAAATGACTCTTACAGCATAAAGTTTATAGCTATGCTTTCAGTGTTTAATTAGGACATTCCTACATGCCAGAAACAGATCCAATTTTAAGGAGCCATACTAACAGCCAATGGCCCAGTGTCTCCTATAATGGCAAACAATTTATGGTATAAAATACATTCACATTACTCCAATGATTATTACCATTTCCCATTTTTATTTATATTTCCAATTGGAGATAAGAGATGTCATTATCCAATTCACAATATGCAGAAGGAACAGTATAAACTGCTTCATTTAGACTTGTCTCATTTCTTTCTGCTTTAATTACTCTTGAGGTAATGAAAAGTGGTAAAGGACAATGTTTAGGTTTCATTAATGGCAGAGCAGTTTTATTTAATAGTATTCTTTTTCCCAAGCAGTATCTGCTTTTAGTAGTTTGGTTCTCTAAGCTTCACAGCTTACTGTGGCAGAGGAATGCATCTTCAATAAACACATGGGTGGCTTCTCCACGAATAAATCCTGTTCTGATATAGAATCATCATCATACTTAAAGAAGGCAGAGGCGCTCTTTCAGAATGCTTCTCCCTGATAGATATAGTCTCCAAAGTTTGAATCGGACAAAATGAAACCGCATGAGAGTAGAACAGGGCAGCCTCTTTGGCAAGTTCTCACATTCATGGATCAGAAACTGGAGCCAGGTAATCAATAGGTTTGGAACCAAACTTTCAAATTTTGAAAAACTGACATGGCAAATACAATAACAACTTTGCCCTAGATCAGGGGTAGGCAACCTTGGCTCTTTTATGACTCATGGACTTCAACTCCCAGAATTCCTGAGCCAGCCACGCTGAAGGGAAAGGGAGAGGTTTCCAAGCTGAGCCATGCTGGCTCAGGAATTCTGGGAGTTGAAGTCCATGAGTCATAAAAGAGCCAAGGTTGCCTACCCCTGCCCTAGATAAACACTTTGCTCTGAAAGACAGCTAAATAAAGGCCTTGAACAATGAAGCAATTTGACCTCATTCTGTGTGGTGACCCTGTGCTCCTCCTAAGCCTGGAGGATGAAGAGGCACCCTTAATTGGCACATTTGAGGCATTCTAACTGGGCTGGAGTAACACTGATCCATTTTGTTGTCTTTGACTCTTTTCATATTGTTGTATGTATCTTAACCAGTGACAATCACAATTGTCACCAAACTCAAGTGAGAGACAACTTCCTTAGAATTCCTTTTTTTTTCTTCCCTATTCTTACTTTCATGGGATACTGGCATAATCTAAAAGTCTTGTAATACATTAACCATTATCAATCAAATCATAATAATGTGAAAATTCATTGTCACACTTAGCACTGTTTGTTTTAATATTATTCCCCACCCTCCCCAGTTATATATAATATCCATAACTTAAAAGCACATCAATATGAAATCTCTACAGGCTGCGTTTTGTTCGGTGAGAAATCATATACATATCATTTTCCTTTGCTTTAAGTGAAATAAAGTCATAATTATCTTCAGCAGAACAAGACATTAGATGAGAAGAGGAAACATTTAAAAAAGGAAGGACCAGTTGGGGAAAATAAAAGAATCCAATGATGAAGCAACAAAGTAGCATGGCATGAAAATAAAGTATGATCACTGCACATCCCAAATTAGAAAATAATAAACAGAAATTATACAAGTGAATGGATTTTAATTCTTTCCTATCAGGGAATCATTTTGTAATTCTGCTTGTTTCACTAGTTGATTTCTTGCTTTGTTGCAAAGCATGTTTGCTTTTCCATTCAGTGTGCAACAAATGAATTATGTGTTCTTTAAATGTAACATGCACAATGGTGGTTTATTGTATTATTAATATTATTACCATCATGATTTTTTTTAGATCAGTTCAGTCAATTCTTCAATTTATTTGAAGAGGTGGTTGGTTTTTCTTGTTGCTGATGTTGCTGTTTTATTCATCTCCAGCATATAGCAGCAGTGCAAGGATGCATTTTGTTTCCTGTATATATAATATATAATATATTTGCTATTCCTTTTTTTTTAATATTTTGTCTCTCAACATTATTCTTGTAGCCAGGACGTTCTATGTCTCAGTGAGGAATCCAGCATAAAGGCCCCTTCTTTACTTCAAAGTTAAAATAGATGCCAACTTCTAGAAACACAAAGGTCAAGATTCCTATACAAGGAGAAGGAAAGTAAGCACATAAATCAATATATACAGTGTCTATCCCTTTGTTTATCAGTATAATACTATAAGCTTGTTTGACTTTTGCAATTTAATATTCTATAACAGCTTTAGCTATTTTAACAAGACTATACTGTATTAGGTATGAACAGGGCTTTTTTTCTCATAGAACGCTCAGAACGGAGTTCCAGCACCTTTTTTGGATGGAACCTTGGAACCTTGTAGGATGGAACCTTGGAACCTTGTAGGGTAGGCAAAGTGGGTTGTATGACATGTGTGAGTTCCGGCACCTTTTTTTTTTTTTTACAAAAAAAACACTGGGTATGAAGATCTATTCTGGGATGTTCCTCTATTAGTGCAGAACACCATTCACTCTAATTGTTTTACTGTGTGAAGCCCATAGAAAACATCCTCTGTAGGGCAATTCATCCAGTAGGACCAGACTTTCCAAGCAAAAACTTCTGGTAAGCATTCAAAATGGCAAGATTCTTAGCCAGTTCTCATTCTTTTGTATTAACTCACACTTACTCTTAGTTATAAACCTGACTAAAGATATGGCACAGCTAACAAATCTACTACAATCGAGATAATTCTTCAAAACAAATAGCATCATCCACATGTAGTTTTGTTTAATTAGCCATTTTTGACAGAGATCAGTACTGTCTCACTAGAAGGATGCTCGTTTTGAAAGCTACAATCTTTGTATATCATTTACTATTTTACTGTGATTTGGCTTGTAATGATCATATTTCTCCATGCTTTCTCCATATTTATACCCACCTGAGGTTTCTTGTCCTTTTCTTCTGGAGATGGGTCTGTTTCTCTATATACTACAGCTTTGGTTACCAGCATATCAGGATGCTGCAATTTTGCCTCCTTGATGGCTAAAGCCAAAGCCTATGGAAAGAAAATAATTCACATTCAATAGTATTTCACTTATGTCATTGGAGGCCAACCTTTGGCTCATGAGTAGTCCAATTTCTGCTAAGTTTTGCTAGGTCCCTTCCTCAATTTTTGGTAAATCTTTTAAAATTGGCTAACATGGAAGAAGAAATCAATGTTTCTTGGCAATTTTAAAAATGCATTTTTAAAAAGCCTATGAGTTTTAGTCTAGGCATATCCATTTTTCACCATGCCCACATTCCTTCTGGCCCCCAAATCATTCTGTAGATCCAAATGCAGCTTCAGTCACCCCAAAATGTGCAGATGTAAGAACAAGTGGAAATAATTTAAATAAAGAATAAGTGAAGGAACACCAATTTATATCTATGAATGGCAAAATCAATATCTCTGTTTGCACAGATATTCCTAACAATCAATAAGCACAGCTTCACACTCTACTGCAAATTGTACTGCAGACCACAGACGGCTACATTTCCCCCCTCTCTTTCATGGTATTGTGAATTAGGTCTACATACCAGAAGTATATCTGTAATAGTATCTAAATTATGCAGATATGATTACACTGTTATCTGTATGTCTGCAACAAATTGTAGTTCTCTTAAAGTATTTGCATTCATACGTAAAAGCTGGAAGGTGGATACAAGATCTGCAGTCCCACCTTGTATTTCCTCTGACTTTCACAAGTTCAAGCAGAAGAATGCTGAATGTTGTTATAATAACATCCCCGAACACACACAGCTGTGTATGTGCATCAAAGCATGATAATTACAACATGAGTTCTTAAAGCTGCATGTATGGATGTTAGAGACGGTAAAGGGCAAGGCAAGTTTTTAGATGAGTACCTGAGCAGGCATGAGCAAGGAAGGATTCGGGGATTGTGTTCTTCATAACCATTTAGCATCACGGTTGACCTCAGGTGCATGCAATAAGTCTATCAGGAATTCAGTGCACTCACATAAATTCTAAGACTTGACTTTATTATCCAAATTTCCATTTTTTGCAGTTACAGCAAAAAACTAAATGAAACTAAAACAGCTTCTACCACACTAAAGAATCCAATAATACAGATGAGCATATTGCTGGATTTGATTTCAGTTAGAGGCCTCTTTCTCAGGCTTCTCTTTATGTCCACCATACTTCATAAATGTCCACCTTACTTCATAATAGACTTCTCTATTCACAGCTTTCCCTCTTCCTGCCTTCCTATCTTGAACCATGATACCTCTGTAAATAAAAAGGACAAGAGTTTCGTTCAACTTCCTAACTAAAAGCATTCATACTTGGTCTTGATCCACATCTTCATCCCCCGTTATGATGATTCGCTTTTCTATTCTGGTTTCAGAAAATCCTCCTTTCACAGTCTGGAATAAAGAAGAAAACAAATACTCACTTTGATATTGTAAATCCCATGTCGATAACTGTTTTGAATGATAGCTTTTGCTTTACTGGGGCACAAGAACTCTGTGACCAATTTGACACATCATGCCAAGCTAAACTTTGCTTAGTCATGATTTGTTGAAAATCAACAATTGGCTACTTCAGGCAATATGCTGTGGCATAAAAACTACAATACTAATAAAATAGATTATGGTTTAGACTGAAATTTATGACAATTATTCCTTTTTTACAAATACAC
The DNA here is from genome assembly GCA_023970755.1 of Azemiops feae. Classification (NCBI taxonomy): domain Eukaryota; kingdom Metazoa; phylum Chordata; class Lepidosauria; order Squamata; family Viperidae; genus Azemiops; species Azemiops feae. The sequence continues at coordinate 933,004 of JALGBA010000862.1, read as the reverse complement.
TCTTGGGAGTAAGGAAATAAGCTACATTTAATTATAGGAGAATACTAAACAACTTGTGAGCCACTGGGTCATCCTTTCAGAGAAATTTCCTTACCTAAACAGAAAAACAGAATGACTAAGGGAAAAAAAGGAGTGGGAATAGGAACAACTTTTAACTTCCCCCTGACTTGATTGCAGATGACTGCCCTCCGGCAGCCAGTGGTAGGCGTGGTCTACCCAGCCTCTGAAGGGCTAGGGTGGGAGTTGTCTACCTGATCTCCAAGGCCAATGGAACGGCCAGCCTACCCAGTCTCAGAGGACTATGGCTGGGCCAGTCTACTGAATCACTAGGTAGAGCCCCAGCAGCATGGAAGCACTGAAACTATCATCAACTTGTCAGATTTCAATGCCAAAGGAATTGTGGGTACTGGATTTTGGACATACTCTGCAAGTCAGCTCATTTAAGGTACATTGGTTCAAAAACTGTTGCCATATGGATGCCCTGTTTTGCCCAGTTAAAGATTAAAGGCACAAGAATTTTAATAGTCTATAGGTAGATATGATATTTATGTAGGTACAACATGCCTTTTATCTAGAAAAAATCTTTTCATTCATGGGAACTGAGATGTAAGTTTGGGCACTGGAAATAATCTGATATTCTGTGCTCCTGCACTGATCTTACCTTGGTAACATGGGTGGTTGTGGAGGTGGAGAGGGTTTCTGCAGTGGCACCGAAAAGGCTGGTAAAGGATTCTTTGCCAACAGCACCACTGGCAATCTATAAACAGGTGCAAAACATGATCCACATCAACAGATTTACAGTTCCTCTAAAACAGAAGTCATAGGCATGGGTTTAAGTTATGAACCCTGATACTCAGCTTTCTCTAAGACAGTTGTGAAGAGAAAGTGTATATTGCTCTAAAGAAGATCATAATCAAATTTTTGAGGGTGAATAAATTGGACCTCTTACAGACTATTTACTTTAAATCAACTTAGTTCTGAGAAATTTGTTTTTGAAAGTTTTGCAAAATCAAAAAAATCATTTTAACAATGTATTCAGCTTCAGCATTTCTTAGTTGATCCAGGTACAATTGCAGAGAAAGTGTATATTGCTCTAAAGAAGATCATGATCAAATTTTTGAGGGTGAATAAATTGGACCTCTTACAGACTATTTACTTTAAATCAACTTAGTTCTGAGAAATTTGTTTTTGAAAGTTTTGCAAAATCAAAAAAATCATTTTAACAATGTATTCAGCTTAAGCATTTCTTAGTTGATCCAGGTACAATTGCAGTTTCTGAAGTCCTACAGCAGTTAGAAGTTTTGAAGCAATCATCTATATATTCTAAGGCAGTAATTTCCTTTATAAGGAATTAAAAGAAGCCGGTAAGTTGATATTACTTATTTACATGAGCTTTGAAATACAGCTTAACTATCCTGCTCTGGTAAATCACTATTGGGGAGGAGGGGTTTGCATTAAACTATACCAATTTATTCAGTTGTTTCATGTAAGTATTAAATAGGAGTGGATAGAGAGATGAGATGTCAGGTACTCCATATAGAAGGGGTCTTCGGTTAGACTTCATCCCTGCGACCAATACTGACTGGAACAACTAGAGAAAGGGAGCAACTATTGCAGAACCGTGCCCCCCCCCCACAAATCCTAGAGGGTACCAAAACTGTTGGTATCAAAAACTGCTGAGACATACACCCTCCCCATCCAAGGACACACAACTCCAGTCCCTCCAAAGGTCTGTGTGACTAATGACATCTCAGTGCCATAACCCAGCAAAGTATCAAGATAAGGATCCCAGGAAAAGGTCCAGAATCACAACCTTAATGGTATCTGAATAGTAATAAGTTATTTCCTGTGTACTTAATCATTCCAGGCTGAACTGTGAATGTCCATACTACAGTTATGTCTTCTTCAGGTCCAGTGAAGAATTATCTATCAGACTTACTATTTCTGTTTCAGATTCTTTTGTGTCTTGTAATTTTATTGCTGATTTAGGAAACAAGGATGGGAAGGTTCCTCAGAAAATATGAACAACGACTTACTGGAGAAATGGAGCGAAGGTCTGCAGTGCCTTTTGTAGGTTTGGTACTGTGATCCTGGGGAAAAAATATTTACACTGTAACTTATGTTTATGGGTCTAATCCACGGGTCGGCAACCCGCGGCTCCGGAGCCGCATGCGGCTCTTTGAGGCCTTACCTGCGGCTCCGGAGCCTCCTCCGCCATTTTGGCGAGCGCATGCGCGCATGCGCGGGCGGGTGCGGGGGGGGTGCGCGAGCGCAGGTGCGCATGCGCGAACGGCGCGCGCATGCGCGAACGGCGCGCGGGTGCGCATGCGCGGGTGCGCGGGGCGCGCGCGCATGCGCGAACGGGGGTCGCGCGGGTGCGCGGGGCGCGCGCGCATGCGCGAACGGGGTCGCGCGCATGCGCGGGTGCGCGCGCATGCGCGAACGCGCGGCTCCCAGCGTTTTTTTTTTTTAAGCTAAATGGGTCCGTGCGGCTCATCCGACGTTTCGGATGGCCGACCCATGGTCTAATCAAACAAGGGAGAATAGATGCTCAAAGACATAATCAAAATCATAAGCTTCATCCATTAATTTGTTCATGGAAATAAAAATACTTATTTTAAAGTATAATCTACTGTATCCTGAAAACCAACAGATGGGCAAAATTATCAGTTGGTGTGATTTAGGATTTCTATCCATAATATTTTAATCTTATTCAAAAGATTTAAGGAGCTCCCAAAATGTTTTGCATCTCTTACGTGATTATTGTCAAACTAGAAATAATCCAGTGCTCATTTTTAATTAACATGTATCTTATACATTTTATGTCACATTATGTACATTTTAGGAAAAGAATTTGGACTCGCTCAAATCCATTAAGGGCCTATGTGAGAGATGGCCAGAGTTGTCATGGGTCTTATGAATATAAGGGCCCCAGTCAAGATGAACTGAAAGGGGAAGGAAATGGAAAAAGAGCACAAGGAGTTTTGTCTCCCCTTTGTTATTCAAAATCGGCCAAGAATGGTGGTGGCTACAAGTGGCCAGGAGAGTTGGAGAAGGACTAAGTGCAGAAAGTCTCAAAATGGAACTGAGATGCAGTTGAAGTGACTGCTGACAGCAAAGATAGACAAGAGAGTCTCACATTCACCCTGTGTCACAGAGAGGCTAAATTGAGAATGCTGCAGTGCTGACAAATGGCCAGGCACTAATGAGTTCCACATGGATAACTTACTGAGGTTGTAGATATAGTTTCTGCACTGCTAATGTGGGAAGTGATTACTGCCTCTTTTCCATCAGTAGTGGTACCATCAACCTGAAAATGAAACAATAAAAGTCAACAAAACTAGAACCATTAAAAGCACATTCCATTTAATCCCAGATAATTGAGCATTTCATGTCTCAAAAATGTATTTAAAAATAAAAATGGTTGTTTTTATCACCAGAATATGTAAATTATTTTTCCACTAGCAATTTTAGTGGGCTGCTTTGCCTATAGACTAATGAAACACATTTGTGCTTCACTTACAGCTGAAATTTGAGTGTGCAATAAAGTATCAGTTGTAAATTACCTGTGTAATTTCTGTTGTACCAATTCTGTGTTGCACAGAGGTGTCTGGTTCCACTTTTTTCACAATTTCTGATTTCAGACTGAAGGACTATCAAAGTGATAAAAAAAGGATGACGATCAAAATATTGATAATTAATGTCAGAAATGGCTGTTTTGTGAACAGTCCTTTTCCTGTCCCAAAATATGCATTTTTAATTCTCATTTTGTCAGATGTCATGGTTAATCAAATAATTCTTGCCTATTTAAGCTCAAGAACTTTTATTCCAGAGCACATATTTGATAATAAAGGACTGATTGAAAGTGTATAAACTATATCATATATTTCTATAAAGATTATAATCTGGAAAAATGGAATTAAAATTCAAGCTGGGAAGAAAGCAAAGAACTCCAATGATTTGTTGTTGAGAGAATAATTTTGAATCCTGTTTTTGAATATAATCTACCCATTTCAAATGCAATTTAACTAACTATAGTAAAGATTAAGCTCTTCTAAATCCATGACATCTGCCTTATTTTAGATTTTTCGGTGTTACACTGTTTTCCCAGTATGTTTTCTTCCATCTTTGATCTTTGACATTGTTTTAATCAATTTGGAAAGACAATTATTTTAATGGTACAGTATCTGCCTTATGATTTAAGAGAATCAGAATAGCCAATTGTCATTTGATTCAGCTATGATGCTCATTTTTAGTTACACTATACATAAATACCAAGCATATTCAATACACATATTATTTGTTGAATTCATGCAACAAAGAGAATACACAAATACAATACACCCAATACAATGGAGCAGCCAGGCAAATGCAGTGGGTTAAAGTGTGATGTAACTTCATGATTAAAGGAATCACAAATGGACAGACATGCATTTGAATGTCAGAAACAATCATGCAGACAAGACAATCACATTTATGAAGGTAAAATGTTTTAAAAGGCTATTAAGAAGTGGATATGTTCTTCCAAATATGAGACGGACACCTGATCAAGCGGTGCAAATGCCAAGACAGACATTACTGAAATGAAGACATTTAGACACATCTGTGTATTATGTCTTCTTTTGTACCTCTTCTGGGCTTACATGATAAACCTTATCTTCATCCATTGCATCACCATCTTCCTTGGGAGCTGGTCTGTCAGATTCCTCAGTAGAAATCTGACCCTCTGCTTCTCCCTCACTCTTTTCCTTATCAAGCTCAGGGAGACTGCGTGAGAAATCTTCAAAGGCTGCGCTTTGGTAGTCACCAATGACAGTGAAGTCCACCTCAGCCTCAAGGCTGGAAGTCGAGCTGACAGTAATGCTGGAGCACTTGCGCTCGATGGCCAAATGGTTGTCTTTCAGGAAGACCGAGTCTCTCTCCTGGTCCTGGTCTTCATCCCCGGTATCACTTTCAGGAGCCCTGTGCCGAGGCAGCTTAGATTTCTCCTCTGTGCCCTCCCTCAATCCCGCTTTCTGAATGAGACAAAAGGGAGGAAAGAAGCTAAGGCTCTAAGCATTGAATGGCAGATGGTAGCCATCAGAAGCAATGAAACAGAGAAAGAAAGAGTGAAGAGGAGCGTCAAAGAAAGGGTGTCAGACACATCCCAAAAATGATCACCAAAACTTGTCTCCCAGCAAATTCTCTACAGGGAGGAGACAAGGTAAAAGATTGTTTCATTCTACTTACATAATTGCCAGGAGGAAATAAAATTGTGTTTTTGAAAATATCAATCCAGATAAATGATTGGATATTTTATACGTAGAGGAGGAGTGTGCAAAAGAGCAAACATTATAAGATACTTAAAAAGAAACTCGGACACTCACTGATTGTTAGGGGAGGGTAAAAAACATTCAAAAGGAGGAGAAAAGAAGGAAAGAAGAAAGAGGAGAGAGGAAAAAAGTTTAAATGAAAAAGGTGAAAGCTAAGATTGAATCTTTGCACATATTGCAGGAAAAAGCGTTTGTCAATTTCACTGAGATCAAGTCAACATGGTGGGGTTTTTTTTCTGGACCTTTATTATCTATACCTCACTTCAGTTTTTACAAGGGCTATCTGTCCTGAGGCAACATAACATTTGGATGAAAAGGGCTTGTGTTGTGAGTGCTCTCATCTTGTGGCTGAGAAGCCATCAGAGGAAGCATGTTTTCATGTTCTCCGAGTAGGATTTTAATCAGTGTAATTGACAAGAAAAATCAGAACAAAAGAGATGTCTCTTAGCTCTTCTTTGAGGACTACACATATACCTCTCAACTGCATTATAGTTTTTACTCAGTTGGCCCAATCGTTGTTTTTCAGCATAATATTAAAATATCATAGAATTATTCATTTACAAAAAAATTTCTATTAGGTCCTGAGCCAAAAGTAATTTAAATCAATGAATAGGAGCCCTACTGAAATAAATATTACCTTTTGTCCAGATTCTGGCATGTTCAGAGGTATGAGAAAAGATATTTGAAACACAGATAGGAATATATTTATATATATTTATATATTCAAGCATCAAATAGATCTACATAAATAAATATATATAATTATACATATATATATAGCAGCTCAGTAAGCAAGGAAGAGGGGTAGTGGTGCATGGCTCGCCATCACTTAGGTTGAGCTTTTACACCAGAAACACAAGCAGTTAGTAAAACAGCACTGAGACCTGAAGGGCCACTGGAGGAGCAGCCTTTAAACTCTCTTCTTTCGGACAGGCTTTTACTGATAGGCCTGACAAATCCTTTTCTTCCCAAGTTGGTTCTTGAAATTTGCTCTAGATTAGAGAAAAGGGATTAGTTTTATGGAGCAGAAAGGAGTTTGACTATTGCTTTACTGGAGCAGTGTGAAGCTCTTTGGTCTGTCAGCCAGCCACTAGCTTGTCAAGAGCAGAAAAAGAAGGAGAGCTCACAAGCCAAGCCAGAAAGGAGATCAACATTAAAAGATGCAAAAAGGAAGAAGCTGGAAGCATGAGAATGTGGCTGCTAGGAGTGTGCATGGGGGTATGGGCAAGGTATAAAGCTCTAGGCATGTCATCCCCTCCCACCCCTCCATTGAGCAATTCCATTCACAGTACTCTTGTCTAGTTTCAAGTTAGTAGCTGGCATTCTCTAGGTAGCCAAATCTTTAGAAGTTTTCTCCCTCTCTCTCCCACACAGTAACACTTCAAAAGCTGATGAGCTGCCTGGGCCAGGAGGTTTGCATTCAGTAACTGAGCCAGGTCACACACACATACAGAAAGGACAAGGGATGCAAGCAGCAGTTTTCAATCAATGGCCATGTTTAAAGCCATGGCACATGATGCATAAAGACGTGTCACACAACATGCTTTATGAACTTTCCAGTGGGACAGTTCATGTGGGAATTACCACAGCTTCTGCCAAAGTGATTTCACAGCCAGAATCAGGAGAAGCCAGTTCAGCTTCTCTTTCTCCTCCTTGCTCAGATCCAAGAGAAATATCTTCTTTCCAAGATGACAGCTGAGATGGTTCTCCCTCACTTGTTCCTTGGTTTTCAGCTAGGTAGACCATGTCTGATGTTTCTCCAAAGTCTTTTGTTTTGCCATCTGAAGGTTGCAAAGCCACTATTAATTTTGCACAGTTGTTTTCTAAAAATGTATCTTTGTGTATTTCTATATTTGATGAATCTTTTGGTATCTCACTGCCTGGACCACTATCGTGGAATCCTGTTAAGGCAACATCTGGTTCATCAGAAAGTATGCTGTACATTTCACCTTGTTCAAACATCCTAATTTTAGAAGCTATGGAGTTTTCTTTATTTGTTGCACGTCTATGCTCAAACAAATCCTTTGAGCTCTCCGTGGATGAATCGGCATCTTTGTGCTTTTGCGATGAAGCTGCACTATGCTCTATGAGCTTGAGTTGTTCCAGATTGGGTTTTTGTTTATTATGTGTAGTTTGCACAGGTTTCAAGTCCTGCTTTGTAGAATGAGGAGGTTGTGAGCATTCTTTGTTCCATTCGGGTGTCCCAGTCTTAACAGACTGTGTAGTGTCAAGTTCTTCTTTTAAAAAAAATTGACCTTCCAATTCTGAAGGTTTAGAACCAACTACAGAGGCAGACTTTGATAATATTTTATCCCTAGATGGCTGCTTCAAGACAGAGGTTGAATCCAGAACTACTTCATCTAGATTTAAAGTTAAAATGATATCCTCTGACTTTGCAGTATTATCTTTGGTCAGCTCATCCATTTCACAGAGCTTATCTTTAGCCAAGTCCTTCCATTCTGAAATATTATTCTTAGCCACCTCTTCTAATTTTGGGAGTTCAGCCGATTCTTGGAATTTATATTTAGCCATCCCATTTAATTCATGAGGCTCATTTCTGTCATACTCTTCAGTCTTGGAGGATCCATATTTAGCTGTTTCTCTCCATTCTGACATATGTGAATTTGATGGTTTATTTTTAGTTGAGTCTTCTGACAGGGTACACTTATCTTTTGTTATCTGCTTCTGTTCACTAGAATTAACAAAGGCTCCACTTTCCATTTGTTGTTTGTTTATGGCTAGACTTTTCAATTCAATAGTTTCATCTTTGGCTGATAGCTCTGAGTCAGGAAGTTCATCTTTGGTGGAATCCTCAGATCTGATGTATTTATTTTGGACTAGTTCTTGAACTTCTGATAATTTGTCCTGAAGAGGCCAACTTGAATCATGAGTCTTATCTTGAGCTAATACTGCTTCTTGTGATATATGTGAATCTCTAGCTGAAATTTCTGTAGAACAGAAAGGCTGCTGTTGCGAGGAATTCATGGTGGAGTCCATACATTCTATGGCTTCCATCTGCAGAAGTATTTGAGTAGCTTCCATTTCTTCTAATGTATTTATTTTGCTTTGATTTTCTGAAATTTTTAATATCATGCTCTGTTCTCCTATGGCAGTATCAGCCTCCTTTTTATCATATTCTTTTCCCCCTTCTTGAAGTCTGCTGTTATATGTTTCATCAATTCCTTTTTCATGCTCATAAGAAGGATAAACTGCTGCCTCTTTTGTGGAGGGTTCAGATTTTAACTGAGGCACTGATAATGGGATCATGGAATCCCTTTCACAGGCTTCATCTGTCAAAGAATATGCACTGCATTCCTGGTCACCTTTGATTCCATAATCATTTGACTCTATAGGAACACCTTCCCCTGAAATTGATGAATGAACTTCTTTTTCATTTGAAGACTGCTTAATAGAATGTATGTTTTTCTCATCTCTATTATCTTTCTTGGACTGCTCTGACTGAAGAATTGTCTTGCTGATATCTGACATTTCTTCACAATATGTGGGTAAGGGAAATGGAAGCACATTTTCTCTGTCTCTCTTTCCTATAACTGGGGCAAGACTAATGCTCTTCTGTACGTCTATTTGGTTTTCTTGCCTCATTTCAAAGGCACAGGTTTTTTTTTGATCAAGTATTTCCTTGGTCTCGTTATTTGCTTCATCTGTTTCTTCAGAATCCAAATAGATGATCCGTTCAGAAGCAGAAGATGCTGTCTTATCACTTAGTTTCACCTTAGTTTTAACTGAGTCAGAATCTGAGGTATCCTGAAGAACTTCCTTTTCTGATAATTTCAAAGAAGTCCTATGTTCACTTATTATTGTTCTGTTTTCATTTTTTGGAGACTCTGAGTGAAAAGAGGCACACATTGGCCCGTCTTTCGATTGGAGCGGTCCAGTAGGTTGCATATTTTTAGTGGAGGCTAGCACCACATCCTTTATTTCGTCTTTCTGTTCTTCTTCCTTCTCAGGCTCACAAGAACCAAATAGTGATGTCTCTGTTTTATTGCTTTTCTCTTCTCTTTCCCCAGTCAGGTTTTCTGTCTCAGAACATTTCTTTCTGTAATCTTTCTCATTCTTATCATCTTCCCATAATGATTCAAAATCTTCTGGACTGGCAATCATTTTGGCTTTTCTGTGAACCTTTATTTTGCTTTCCTCATTTTCTTTTACCTCTTGCTTTGTTGCTGCCTTGACCACCCCTACTGCAGTGGGCCCTTTTGAGAAGTCCAAATCTTTTTGCTTTCCTGAGGCACCTGCATTTGATTCTTCCTTCTGGGTCTTAATAACTTGTTTTAGTGCTAGCTCTTCCAGCCCAGAAGTTCCTTTTTCTATAAAAACCCAATGCTCTGAGCCCTGCATTGTAATTGGAGCAAGAAAAATTAGCATTAAACATAAATTACTCAAATAGATGATAATTAAATAGATAACAAAGATCCTGACATCATTCATGCATTATTGAACAGGAAAGTACATAAATCTTTATCAACTGGATGGTAATATCTCAAAGCTGAGATCAATTAAATTTTAACAAGTACATTCTCCCCTTTTCCAATTGCCAAGATCTGAAAATATGCCTAACACCATTGTAACAGTATCATTTGATTACTGTAGTTTAAAGCAAACAATTTTGACCAATTGTGCACTGATATTTTGAATTAAATGATCTTAGAGTACTTTGGTAAGTTTTCTGGATCCATCTTTTTAATGAGAAATGAAAAAGAGTCCGATTTTGGAAATGAACAACAGTACTTTTATAAATAGTTTGCATTCTGTTAAAGCTATATATGGTTTCGAAGTATTTTGTTAGCTAAGAGATATACAGGAGTGTTTGAAAGGTGGTTTTTAATTACAAATGTGCTTACAGGAGAGTCTTCTGGTGGCATATATATGCATTTATGCATCTACTTCAATTGTATGACATACAAAATGCTGTAAATCAATTATCATTTAATTATTTGAATATCAAAGATTGAATATAGTAGAGAATCATCAATACATTCAGCATCAATTTAACTACAACAGTTTCTTTTTTACACTGTTACTTTAATATGAACACCAAGGCTTTTTGTATGCATATCCTAATCTTATTTGGTTTGTTGGCACTAGATTCGGGTCATAAATAATAGAAAATAAATAAAAACCTAAAGTAACTGAAATAGGAGATATAAGTTAATTATATTTAAATTAAGTTCCACTTAAATTATATACTGAGTAAACAGATCAACTTAAAGCATAACAGTCATCTGATGTGTTTCTGGATTTCTCTAGAGGTTTGTTTGTACATCATTTTCAAAACAATTGTGCACACCTACAGGAAATTAACAGATCAAAGCAAATCCCTTTAATCTACTGAATCTACAGCAAAATTTTAAAATGAAAGTATTTTGAAAGATTGCATTAAAATAGCAAATAAAATGGAAGGTATTTTGCAAAACTAAAATTATAAATCACAATTAGAGCTTCACATGATATTCCACTTCTCTGAGGAAACCTGAACAAAGCCATCAATTTATATCCAGCAAATTTATATCCAAACCAGTTCAGTTCAGGAAAAAAACACACTGGTTTAGGATTAGGAAGACAAAATTAAGAAAGTAAGTAAAAACACAACGTTTTTTTGCTTAAAAAAAGTAAAGTGGATAACAGAGCAATAAGAAGCCTGGAATATACCACATGAAGCAACAGTACCAAACTGCTTGAGTCTATGTTTTTCAACCTCAGCAACTTTAGGTTGTGGGGATTTCAACTCGTATGATTCCACAGCCAGCATGGGAGTTGAAGTCCACATATTTTAAAGGTGCAGAGGCTGAGAAACTTTGGCTTAAATAATAAGGATGCTTTGCATCTATTGGATACTTTTGTATTATTTAGACCCATCACCACCATAACACATTCAGCTAAAATTAAGTCATCTCTATGTAACAAACATATGCAAAGAGCAAATACTGACTGAAGAGTGGTAGAACAATGAAGAATAACAAAGAATTAGATTGTTACTCTTATGTACTTTGGTTTATAATAATAACACCAGGCAGACAGCAGACCATTCTTTACTAGTTAAAATGTTTTATCTGCTTAAAAATGTTGATGATTAATACGTAAGATGAAAACTGCAATAACAGGATCTTGTAGGCAACATCACAAAGGTCTACATTTTGCAAATCTTCCAATTGTAAATCTAATATCATGTGCCATGCTGTGGTATATAACCAACAGCCTACCAGGTACATTATAGTACCATTCATTATTGTATGGGGAAACTTGGCACTCTCAATATCTCATCTGTTAGACATTACTTCTAATATTCTATTAGTATTTTCCTAATACTACTTCTAACCCTAACACGTCTCCTGGTTTCTTTTGCTTCTCTAGAACAGTCACAAATAATTACACAGAGTATGGAATTATCCCATACTCTTGAGGATATTGTTAATTGTTAGGCAAAGCAACTTTCTCCTGGCTTCCCACAATCAAAATCAATGGGGAAACCGGCAGGAAGTTGCAAGTCCCAAGTTGGCAGACAGATAAGTGGCTACTGCTGAGCGGCAGAGGATGTGAGGGAGGGAGTGTGAAGGTCAGGAAGGGTGTACAGGTGTGTGTGAGAATCAAGGCACAAGTCAGGAAGGGTGTGCAAGGGTGGATGAGACATGTGACATAGATCAGAGAGGATGCACAAGAGTGTGCAAGTGACTGGTGTGGTGCAGAAGACTTACCTCAGTGACTTGCAACCTTCCCTGCTGGCTTCCCCCTTGACTTTCTGGGGAAGCCATCAAGAAAGAATTCAAATAGCAATCATATGAGTCCCAGTTGCTGTTGTTAATCAAATTCCAGTCATTAGGCAAGACAAATTCCTGCTGTTTTCTCACAACCAAAGTCACTGGGGAAGCCAGCAGGAAGTTGCAAGTATCAAGCCAGCAGACAGAGGAGTTGCGGATGCTGGGTAAGGGAGGGTGCAAGGGTGTGTGCAAGAGGCAGGGTGCAAGTTGGGGAGGGTGCATGAAAGTTCAAGGGAGTGCATAAGAAGTACAACATGGATCAGGGAGAGTGCAGGGGGTATGCAAGTGGCCGGCTTACCCCAGTGACTTTTGACCCTCCCTTCCAGCTTTCCCATTGGCTTTCTGGTGAAGCCGACAAGGAAGGTTGCAAATAGTGATCAAATGATCCTGGGGTACTGCAACTAGTTGTAAGTGTGAACTGGTTGCCAGATTCCCAGATCGTGATCATGTGACCACAGGACTACTGAGATAGCTGGAATTCCAAAGACTGGTCATAACCACCATTCGTTCAACGTCATCATAACTTTGAATGTTGCTGAACGAATGGTCCTAGGTTGCGGATCTCCTGCAATTAAAAACAAAGTGAATTTAGAGTAAACACAGTATTTCCTGGACTAGTTACATGGATATGCCCAATGTATCAGAGTTCATATGAGAATCTGATGAATTATATTACTTGATTTTTACATTTTTAAACATGCATAAGAAGCCACAAGTATTACAGAATGATGTACCAAGCTATAAAAATATTACATAAAATATAACCTAATTTTTAAATTCAACTTTGCTTTGCATAATAGCATTTTAGATTAAGCACAAATTGGTCTACAGGTAGTCCTCGGGTTATGACCACAATGGAGCCCAAAATTTCTATTGCTAAGCAAGTCAGTTGTTAAGTGATTTTGCCCCATTTTACAACCTTTCTTGCCACAGTTGTTAAGTGAATCACTGCAGATGTTAAGTTAGTAATACAGTTGTTGAGTGAATCAGCCTTCCCCATTGACTTTGCTTGTCAGAAGGTCGCAAAAGAGGATCAAATGAACCTAGGACAGTGCAACCGTCATAAATATGAATCAGTTGCCAAGCATCCGAATTTTGATCAAGTGCCCATGGGGATGCTGCAATGGTTGTAAGTTTGAGAACTGATCATAAGTCACTTTTTTCAGTTCTGTTGTAACTTCAGTCACTAAATGAATGGTTATAAGTCGAGGACTACCTGCACTTCTATTCAAAGCACGTTTGTACAAATAATACTATTTATGCAATTAATTTTTGTAAAGCATCCCAAACATGCATATTTATATACATGTTTTTATATCACTAAGTGTTCAGATCTATAGTTTGCTACAAATACATAACAAAGAACTGCATTGCAATATCTAAAGACTGCAAAATGTGTTTAAAAACTAAATTATTATCCAAATATTAATTTAATATGTATGGCCAAGAAATTTCATACAAGAATTAATATAAATTCCTATCTCTCAGTTGATAGGAATATAACAGTTATTTTCGTCCATATCCCTTAACTTTGGGAAAAAAAACTCCCACAAATAAGATGTATATTACTTATCTTCCTTTGTTCATGTAAATAAATACGCTGAGTTATAGAATTAAAATTGTGCATCTTAACCTTGTAACTGAAATTGACAGTTGTCTTGGGTGAAAGTAGTTGGTCAATCCTAGTAAATCCTAATTAAATAACAACATTTATATTGGCAGTTTAAAATGATAGTTTAAATTATTGTTGTCTTAATGTACATGTGTAGCTACAACTATGGTTTATGAACCACAATCACCAAGTTCAGAAAATATACTAAGCTAAAAATGAAGCATATTCTGACACAATATGTATAAACCAAATCAATATCAATGTGCTGTGAAATTTGATAGGTACTGATTGTTTGAAGGACAGGTTTAATAACAATGACCAATTTCTTTTGATTTTGGCTTTGTATGATTGAGAACCTGGTCAATTTGTAATTTGTGAAAAAGGTTTAAAAACCTTGATTTAGCATTTGTGTGAACAAAACACATTAAAGCAGCTTAACTGCTTGGTACTCCATAATGTAACTGTTGATTCCACATCTCTATAATCTAACTTTTGACCACAGTGATGTTATTAAAGCTCTATATATTTCCTTGGGAGGTGGGGGGGCACATCTCCATCTATGCTATAAACTGCAATCAGAACTCATAAAAGTTGTCAATTACTTACTTTCAATTTTAAGATAAGATGCAGTGCTTAGAATAGCAGATGGGGAAGTACCTTTGATAATGCTGCCTTTGGAAGTAATTACTGGACCAGACCACAACACCATATTTCAAAATCTGTGCCATAATGTAACTGCCATGCCACAATTGACACAAGCCACTATATTTGACAGCAGGTGAAGTAACAGAATCTTCTAACTACTCTATATTCCGGTACTTTGTTTAAGTCTATGCACCAAAATTTTAACCACATCTCTTATTTTTTCATAACCAACTTAGGTTATAAAAGCGAATGAGACAATATCTATCTGGAAATGTAAGATTTAGCTTTCTTTTCTTAACAGGACAATTCAGAAAACAGAACAGCCTTGCTACATTGTGGTAAGGCTGTTCACTGCCTCTGCCACCAGATGTCTCAGATTTTATTTGTCTGAATACAACACCACTGTAGATATAACACCTCTGTGGTTAAGCATATGAAAAACAAACTGACCAAAATGGATGTCTCCTTGAATGAGGAAAGGTCACGATGTTTACATGCTTGAAATACTCAAGTGTTTCTAAAGCATTTGTTATATTAATACTTTTGTATTTGATAGCATTGGCCAAATTTGAAAAAATACACTTTATTTCAGTGCTCTGCAGAAGAATTTCCTTTGTTGTGCAGGCTTATACAGTACATATCCAGAAAGGGCTGCTGTATTCCTTGAAACATACTGAATATCATTTTAAATGAAAAGCACATACTGTAGTTTTTAATTGTGTCCAGAGATATCTAAGTCAGATCATCAGTCTGGCAAAAGTTCTTCAGAATTCAGACAATATTTAATAAACCTACACTCACAACTTTTTCCAAGCAAAATACTGGTCTGCTCCTGAATTAGGTCTTAGTCCTATATTCTATCGCAGTGGTCAATCAAATGCCTTTACAGAAACTGCAGGAATGAAATGGAGGCATACATCTCTCTTTTGTTTCGCTAAACTGATATTTGGATACATGCTGCTATTCTCAATTGAGAAATTTGAAAAAGCAAAAAAGAGGTGCACGTAATTTGCAGAGCTCACTATGGATTCTTGT
The DNA here is from genome assembly GCA_023970755.1 of Azemiops feae. NCBI lineage: Eukaryota > Metazoa > Chordata > Lepidosauria > Squamata > Viperidae > Azemiops > Azemiops feae. The sequence continues at coordinate 917,624 of JALGBA010000862.1, read as the reverse complement.
ACCTCCATTAACTGGGAACCGGATACAGTACCACATTATCTTTCACTGAAGCACATTTTTGTGCAGTTTTCAAATACTGGTGGACTTTCCCGAAACGCTGACATCAAAATCATTTGGAGACTTAAACCTTTCCATTCTGAATATAATATTTTGTAATAATTCATAACTTTTCCAGCATTCCTAGTAGCTTAGATGTAATACGATTTTCCTGTTTCAGATAAATTCTAAATCAACCCCTGATTAAATGAACTTGGCTCATCATCACTTGATGAACTTGATGATTGATCAACTGCCATGAATGCCCCAAGCTTAAACTACAGTAAAAAATGCATCCTAGTGACTTTAGAAGAGCTCAGCCCTTCTAAGACTTTAGCCCTTAGTAATTGTGAGTAGTATTAGAGCCTACATTTACTTCTAGGAAAGGAAACAAAAAGAGAAACAGATATAGAAAAGACAGAGAAATTGAAAGAGTGGTGATAACCTCAGGAGAAGAAACAAGGCTTTTCTGTATAAAAGATTCCATGATTAAGGCAGCTCCATGTTCAGATGACAGATCCTCTGGAGAATCCTCTTCTGACATCTATTTCAGGAGGGGAAACCCAAGGCCCCCCAGGCAAAGAGATAGAGACAGAGAAAAGAGACAAGGGAGACACAGAAAAAGAGGCAGTAAATAAAGTATGGAGAATCACTCGATTTCCTGTGTATTTACCCTGAGCTAATCCATTATCTAACTTTTTAGGAAAGGATTCTTTCTTTCAACTTCCATCTCCTCTCTGACAGCAATACAGATAGGCATTGGCTTACAATCAATTTTTTAGTGATTGTTCAAAGTTACAATGGCACTGAAAAATGTGACTTACAACCAGTCCTTGCGCATTCCCAGTAACAGATCAAAATTTGGTTGCCTGACATCTGGTATGTAACTACAAGGGTTGCAGCATCCTGGGGACATGTAATAGTCATTTACGATCTTTCTAGCCAGCTTCTGGCAAGCAAAGTCAATCAGAAAAGCCAGACTTGCTTAAAGTTCACATGATTCATTTAACAACTGCAGTGATTAACTTAACAACCATAGTAAAAAGATCATAAAATTGGGTGCGACTCACTTAACAACCACCTTGCTTAACAACCTAAATTCTAATCTCAATTGTGATCGTAATTCAAGGACTACCTGTGTTAATCATGACTCAGCTACTGAACTCGGCTATTCTATTTTCTCGTTCTACTGGAACACTTGAACACAAGTTTATCCAGCTATCTGGAGTTTTCACCTTGATTTCATACCAATATCTTTGCTCTGTTTTTTTTATATAAGAATGCTTTCCTAATTAAGAGTTGAATTAGGCCCCACGGGACCAGCCATAAGAGTTGAGTGATATGTCTGCTAAGTTCACATTCAAAGCACCTTGCCTGCTGATGAAGGTCTATCTGCTTCAGGCTGAGTCCCAACCTTTCATTTGGAAAAATGAATCATGAAATGAAACCTGGAGAAGTAAAAAGACTTGGACCTGCTATGTGATGCAAACGCATCAATGACTTGTGCAGCTTCCTTCACTGGTTAGGATTTTGTGCTTCCAATTTTCCTGCTCTCAAGTTTAATCTATGTTTCACCAGAAGAAACATCAACACCTTGCCCAATACTGTATTAGTAGGGATTATAAAATACTTTATGTCTCTACTCATGAAGAAACATCCAAGAACAGAGGTCATCCCTTTATGGTCAAACAAAGGCCAGTGGTTTATAAAATATTAACTTGCTCACTAAATTATAAGATGTTTTCATTTAATAACTGAATGTTTCATAAATATGTGATTTTCTGCAAAGTTAGCCTGCATTTTAAAGTAACAGCTACAGAGATTATTTCCGGCTGTGTTGAAGGAAAGGACAGTACAGTCTTCTTCCAGCTTTCTTAATTTAATCTGAGTATCTCATAATATAGTAAGCCTGTATATGACTGGCTTCAGTTACAATAAAAATAATTCTTGCAAACAGAGAAACACTACCTTCAGTATAACTGTCAAAATCATAGGGTTCACACCAAAATCTTGAGGGCCAACTACTATGTGTTTATGACTGTATTTTATAGTGTATAAGCACTGGAGTATTTTTTTTTATCAAGGTTAGGATGCAAATGGAACTAAATATAAATCCCACAATAAGAAGTTTCTCAGAAATTCTTTACACTAAATTTGAGCTTTGCTGTTAAGAGATATTTTCACACAGAGCTATCCAAGATGTGTGGGCAAGAGAGCGCATCTACTATTAAACAAATACTGGGATTTTCTTTTTGCTTGCCTACTTTCAAATCGTGATGCATTCTAACTATGATATGGACTGATTGGCAATAGAGATATGTTTTAAGAATCTGTTTACCGGCAGAAGACTACCTTTAAGTAATTAAAACAATGCAAATTACTTTTCCTGGCACAAATTTCTGTATGAGGATACATGAAGATAATTTAAAATTTTCCCATGCAAAAGATAATGAAACTTTACTTTCAAAACAATTCTTCTAAAAATTTGGTCTTAACCTGATTCAGTCTTTTCACTCACTGCTTTATGGACACTCAACTGTCTTGGAGAAAGTTGCAGACAACAGCTTTTTTTATAAGGAAATTACTACATGTACTTCCTACATGACAATGACTCATTGTAGGAACCATATTTGAAAATAGTTCGCCTTATGCATTATTCTAACCTCATAGTCCACCTTGCCATGATTCACATGGTAAATGGCTTTCATATTTAAGGAAGACTAATAATATCCATGTATCTGTAATATGTTGGCCTACGATCATTTATATTTTCTAACTTACATGTGGCATTCTCATTTGTGATATAATCTATTTGTTGTATTACCAAAATTTAATTTTATATGTCTGCTTTATTTAGTACTTTACCTTTCAATTTAAGCCTTGCCTGCAAAGTCTTAAATTATTTTTAAAATCTTTTATTGGGATTGTATAATCCCTAAAATAGGCAATAAATAGTATACTGATATCATCTATATATCAAGTAAGGGATGCAGACATATGAAATTTGATTTATGAGCATACATATATTCCTAGGACCTTCTGTCTGCTTGCCTATAAAGAAAGGAATGATGAGATAAATTGTTATAATGCCCAAACTGAAATGCAGTTTGTCTTCCTTTATTAAAAGATCAGCCCAGGATAGTTGAGAGTTGAACACAATCATCTGATCAAAGTTTGGCAATCTTTGAGCCATTATTATAATGCATAGCTTTACTTTCTCTAGTTCAATATGAATATTCATATTAAAGCCAATGCTTAGAGAAATATTCATAACATCATAATTACTAGAATAAATAAGAAAGGATCTTGTAGAGACAGCAGAGGGGATACCGTAAAAAGCTTCCCTGTTAAAATATTATTGAATGTTTACCTAAATCTGACTATTACAATTTCAAAGCAGCAGAAGACAGAGCACTTGCAGAGTAAATAATCAAGAGATGTAATACTGCACAGTTTGATAGTATGGACAGGAGAAAAGCAAAAACATTAAGAGCCACCTTCTCCAATATCTTTTTTCTCAGATGTGTTGATTGTAATCCACATGCTGTCTGGAAATGATGGCAGCTCTAGTTTTAGTACATTTGGAAGGCAGGAAATTGAGGAAGGCAGTAGTAAGGATGGTTCTATTAGGCCACTAGTTAGATTAATTCTTCTAAATGGCAGAAGAATCAAGTACATAAATATAAATAGCAAAATTGCGTAATGCCAATATACATAATGAATATCTTTATATCATCAGAATAACAACAAACAAACAAACCTCATTGGCCTTCTCAGGGGTCCCTTTTGGCGTCTTATCTTCATGTTTGGGTGAAGAAGAAGCAGGTGAGGAAGGCAGCCTTCTATCCCGGTCTCTGTGCACAAGCTTGCTATTGGGTTCCTTCAGGGTCCGTTTCAACTCATTAATGCTGGCCTGGTGCTTTAGCAAAACATCTTCCGGTTTGTCTAAAAACTTTTGGATGGAGAGGGGAAGGTAACTACTAAGGTGAGGGTTAGAGGAAGGAACATGAGTGGAGTGAGAGATGCTTGTGAGGTGGGAGCTTCAGAGTGTTTAGAATTGGAGGCCTTATTGCTAGAAAGTGAAGTCTCCACATAATAGACAACTTAAATCATTCAGCTACAATTTTAGGGCTGGCTATCCAAATGGATTTCATTTCCCATCATCCCTTGGCCAAGGAGGAATGGAGTTGATTATGGTTGTTATCCAATCCATTGGGAGGCAAGAAGGTTGGAGAAGACTGGCTTAGAAGGATCGAACTATTAAAATATAAGTCTTATAATTTTTATTGTTCAGGATAAAAAAAACTACCTCTTAAGAGCTATATAGGCTTCTACTATTCTTTCTTATCTAGAAACATGAGATTCTATAGTGTCTGTGAAGTCTGGAGATCATAATTCCAGAACTAGGAACTCATGGGCCAAGAGACAAACCTAGGCAAATGTGTTCTTAGCCAGTGTTTACTGTCTCCTATAATAATTTGTAACTAGAATTCTAAAGGAATGAAAAAAAATGAAAAAAATATTTAAATTGGGCCAAAGTAAACTGCAAAAAAGAAAAAGAAAAAAAGAATTCCAAAATAGGATCCATGTTTGCTGAGTATAAAGTGGGTTTCAGGATCAGCATTAAAAAATACTAATCCATTTCATAACAGTTTTTACTGTGGCTAAGTGAAGCTTCACTTTCTTGGACAGTGCAAACTAATTTAAAAAGAGGAAATATTCATGATTCCCATCCATTATGCCTAATTTCCCTCATTCAAGAGTGAGAGGAACTTCACAAAAAATTGAGAAACAAGGAATGTACATCTCTGAAGCAGTTTGCCAATTGCCCCTTCACATAATGCTGATGGTATAAATAAGGACTGTACAGGGTTCTAATAAAACATGCAGAATTACTGAATGATGAGAAAATATGGAGGGAATAGCCGGCGCTGAACTTCAGGTGCTTGGAGAATGTCTATATGCCAGAAGTCTGTGGAACAGCCAGACTAATAATGAGAAATAGACATGTAGCATAGTAAACTCAGTTTGTAAATGAATTTCTTTATTCTGATTGTAGCTTGAATTTTGTTATTACTCAAATTTGCCAAAATAAAAATAAAAACTTTTACATATAATTCAAAGGAATTTAAACCAGTTATCAGTTCTGCTGTAAAAACAAATACAAATTTCCCAAGCTTTGATCTGCTTGGTGGGAACCATCTGCAGGTCATAAACTTTGTAGAACATTATAAACATGTTAATCGCTGCATGGAAGATATTGTAACCAGTTTTGGGGAAATACAGCGCTCCATTTCTCAAATAACCTAACAATTACATACACAGCCTCATAAGGCTGATCATTAAAAAGAGGAAGTGAACAACAAAAGCAACTTTTTGATGTTGCTTTGTATATCTTGGCACTTTAGCCAATGACTAAATCTAAATCCCATTTTTAGTTCTGGCTTAAAGCTTTTAACATTCTAACCTGCAATTCATTTTTTAAAATTTGTGTCAAGGCTATGTCTGCATCTTCAGTAAGTATCTCCTTCCTGAAAATATCAAGGCCGGGGGAAAAAAAAAGAGGAACAGGGATAATAGAATGCCATGAAAGAACAGAAGAGTCAGTTGGATGACAAAATAGTTATGATTTCCTAGCAAGCAAGTAGCTGAAGTACTCTAACTTCTTGCTCACATGACAAGATGAAGGGGAAATGCTGACTTAATGGGGTACAAGGTGCAGTCTGTGTAGCATGGGTAAGATCCCCTCATTTCCACCCTGATCTGCATCTTGCATCCCATTAGGAAGGGGAACATAAAATGTTGGCATTTCTTAAAAGATGAAAATTAGGAATGCACTGATGAAAAACTAAAACATTCCAGAGAATACCTCCTGTTTGTGCCTTGGGGTGGTTTCTTGTTCCGTCTGGTAGCAAAAAAGAGGCAGGAGGGAGGGTAAATCAGTTAAGGGAACTCCTATAATAGGCTACATTGTTGCCACAATTTTAATTCAGGTATCAAGAAAATGACAAACCTTTGATGCTGCACACGTTCTATAAGAGGTTGCCACCATCTTTATAGATGTAGGAAACCACCGTATTAATTGTATAGCATTGTATTAATCTATGTAGGCCTCATAACCTGCTTGATTTGCAATATGCATTTTGAATGAAATCTGCTGGCACACATTAAGAAATGAATAAATTTCTTTACTTTACAGAAGAGAAAGGGCAGGACTTTGGCAATTCAAGAAGACACATCTACAATGATTCAGCAGACATGGGTTGTAATCTCCACATGTCTGTAGATTCTGTTTATTTATCCCTGACATTGACAAAGACAATGGTTCCAGACAAGAATTGGATTAACATCCAGCTACAGGTTAGACATTGAAGCAATAGGACACTAGAAGAATCCTACTTCACAGGAAGGACAGTACTCTTTGGAAGACACATTTGGAAGACAAACTTGTCAAGACACTGTTTCTTAATATAAAAAAATCCCCATGATTACCACAGTATTTGCAATAGAGGAGTGCAGTGTCCTTGCTTATCCTTCTGGCTACGGGGAGGAAAATCAGCAAAATTCAGCTTTAAAAGCTTTTAAATTGAATGCTAGTGCTAACCACTGGTGGCACAGTGGTTAGAATTGCAGGCTAACTCTGCCCAGAGTCTGGAGTTCAATCCTGATAGGGCTCGAGATTCCATTCTTCCGAGATCAATAAAATGAGGACCTAGATTGTTGGGGGCAATATGCAGATACTGTGAACCACTCAGAGAGTGTTGTAAAGCACTATGGAGCAGTCTAGGTGCTATTGCTATGCTTCTAAAACTGCTACTGGCACACTGGGTGAATGTTTCCTGTGTCATATCATGGAATAAAAGGCCAGTTTTCAGATTTCAGGATGACTGGTTTCTCCAAGGAACAAGATTCCAAAGATAACAGCAGTTTAACAATGGAAGTTACAGTTTGTCTTTGGAAATTTATACTGGAAGCTGAACAGTATGATGATAAGTGCATGATAACTGCCAGTGGGAACTTATTTGTTATAAGACTGAGAAATATTCTAATAAATAGGAGATAATATAGATAGAAAATATTAATAATAACACCATTGCTTTCCACAATATTTTTGCATCTCCTAGACCAGGGGTGTCAAACTGCTGGCCCGTGGGCCGGTTGCATCATACGGAGGCCGCGCCCCACCCCAGCTCCAGCAATGCAAAAAAAGTCACGATACGTCGCAACACATCACATGACGTGGCAAGTTTGACACCCGGGTCCTAGACGGAAGCTAAGATGTTTGCATAGCAAGTGTAGAATCTTCCCTCCAAATGTAGATTAAGTACAGTATAGGTGTACTTTTGTACCTTTAACTCCTTGATTTTTGTTGGAGTAGTCACCTCTTCATCTTCAGATCTCGTCCTCCCCCTATACCTATCATCTTCTCTCTTGTCTGACTCTGCTCCATCATGATTCTCACTCACTGAAGCTGGTCGGGAGAATTCTGCACAGGAGAGACAGAGAGAGAGAGGAAAAGAGAGAGGAGCCCTATTTTGTCCCATTGACTTTAGCTGAATATAAGAAAAAAATGTTATTTCCAATGCCTGAAAAAGCTTCTAAGACTAAAGATATTGTGTTCAAGAATTCAAAAGCTCTTTTTGGGACATGCCTTAGGTACATAACATCCAGTGCCATAAAAACCAACTTTTAACAATCAAGTTTTAGTTTGATTCTTGCTTTGTATTCCTTTGATTTCTTAGGATTGAATTCCTTGATAATTCTAAAATGTTTCTATTTATCTACCTGTTACATAACATTTTGTATAACAAATGGTTTGCACATTATTTAAATCATCTAGATGGGAATGCTTTACATATGGTGGATAGAAGTGAAAGGTATGGCATACTTCCTATATTTCAGACCTATAAAACATCTATATCCCTTGAATTTTATGAATTAGGGGACTGGAGGCTAAAACATATAAGGAACGGTTGCTGGAATTGGGTATGTCTAGTTTAATGAAGAGAAGGACGAGGGGGGACATGATAGCAGTGTTCCAATATCTCAGGGGCTGCCACAAAGAAGAGGGAGTCAAGCTATTCTCCAAGGTGCCTGAAGGCAGGACAAGAAGCAACGGATGGAAACTAATCAAGGAGAGAAGCAACCTAGAACTAAGGAGAAACTTCCTGACAGTTAGAACAATTAACCAATGGAACAACCTGCCTCCAGAAGCGGTGAATGCTCCAACACTGGAAGTTTTTAAGAAGAGACTGGACAGCCATTTGTCCGAAATGGTGTAGGGTTTCCTGCCTGAGCAGGGGGTTGGACTCGATGACCTCCAAGGTCCCTTCCACATTATTATATTATTATTATTATTATTATTATTATTATTATTATTATTATTATTATTATTATTATTATTATTATTATTATTATTATTATTATTATTATTATTATTATTATTATTATTATTATTATTATTATTATTATTATTTCAATTGCTAATGATGCAATCATTAAATGAGCGATCATGTGATCAGACCCAATTTCACCACCATTTTTACTATAGTCAATCAAAAAACATGGTCAAGCGAATTACATTGTGAAGCTGGCTTCCACAATTGATTTTGCTTGTTGAAAGCTGGCTATGAATATTGCAAATTGGGATCATGTGGCTACAAAATGCTGCAACTGTAACCAATGCAAGCTGGTTGCCAAGGACCCAAATTGCAATCAGATGGCTACAGGGGTACTGCAACAAGCATAACTTTGAGGATGGCTCATCTTTTTTTCTCTAGGCTGTTATAACTTTGAACTGTCATTAAACAAACAGTTGTAAATTGAGGAATCAAGAAGAATGTTTTGCAAGAGATAATTCCATTTATAATTCATTTATAATTTATAATTCCATTAATAAGACTCATTATTTCTCACTGGTAGTACTGTTTCAGATACAATAACAAATGCTCACAATAAATGCTCTTCTTTGCTCTTTAAATTGAAATACACCCACAGATAAGTCTTTAAATCTTTTGAGGAGGTTGGCATCTCTAAGCTCCAGAAATCTGAATTCCACCCTTAGTTGATTTCTTAGTCTAAGAGAATAATGCAACATGCAGGAGAACATCTAATTGCTAAGAGAAGAAAACTGGTGATTCTAAAGAAAGAGGGGCAAACAAGGGCTTCTTACGTCTCTTATGCCTTGGTAGCATAGAAAAGGTGCCCCACGATGCCCATTTTAGTATTGCCTACCAAGGACAATGAGGTCATTGCATGAAGCATGGGATACACAGTTGTTACTCTACCATGGCTATACAAAAGGATAGAAGGAATGGGGCTATTTGTGGAACAGCTTCAATCTTCTTTCTGCTTTCACATTTGTTGATCTTCAAAGAAAAGAACCTGGAGTTGCTTTAGAGAATGTAATTTATAGAGAGGAAAACTCTCCCACCTACTTATAGAAAGGGAGTCTTTTCCTGTCCAGAAAATTGCGAATAGAATTGCATCAGTCTGGAGAGTTTGGGAGGGGGGGAATGCCTTTTAGCTTCTCTCTTGAGTGCTCTTCATTGAAAGAGTTGTGAACTTCAACATCGACCACATAATGAAAAAACTATGCTGATGGGAAGTTTTATGGGAAACTGTATCTAGTAGCTGCTCTGTATCATCTCTTGCAATTCATGTCTAATCACTGTTGGCAGGCTGGTTGCCCAAAAGAGAACCCATCCATTAATCAATATCTGCATTCTTTTTCTAGCTAGAATCAAAGAGAGTGCATATGTCTAAGTGAGCTAACTGTATTGGGGGTATGGAGCAAAAATCCCAAAGGAGCAAATTTCTAAAGCCTGGAAACTATTTGTTAACTTTCAATTGCCTCCTTGTGCTGGCAAAGGAGGGCAGGTCTAAATCAGAGAATTAATTATGGATAAGCCATAGCTTATCCTGTCTAGCTTACAGTCTTAGAATTTCTTAATAAATTCCCATCCAGGTACCAAGCAGATTCAGTCTTCCTTGGCCAAAATAAGCCAAAATCTACTAGGTAGAGCCTTTTGCAATCCATTCATGCTTTCCCTATAGATTAACTGAACAATCCTTCCCACTCTGGAGAAAAAAATGTTCTACATCTCACCAGCAAAAAATAATGTTGTGATGCTCCCACCCCACAGAATACATGGCTCCGTCCTTTGAACAAAGCCTTCCCATACCCACCAGGGAACCAATCTCCCTCCCCCTCCCCAATTTGGGGCATACCTCCATCGAGGCTGCGAGACATGGTGTACCGTTTGCTGGAGGAACGTTCAAAGTAAGGGGCAGGACGATCAATCAAAGCGCTGGCTTGCCGAGTTTGAGCCTGTGTTCGCCCACTGTACCGGAATTTGGAGCCCATTACTAGGAAGCCTTTTGGAGGAGGCTCAGGTGACACCAGCCTGCAGAAAGAAAACTGTAACAGGTAAGGATCCCTAACCTTTGAAGTTGTAAAATACGTTCAAAATTTTCAGAGTATGCTGTAGGTCAGGGGTAGGCAACCTTGGCTCTTTTATGACTCGTGGACTTCAACTCCCAGAATTCCTGAGCCAGCATGGCTGGCTCAGGAATTCTGGGAGTTGAAGTCCACGAGTCATAAAAGAGCCAAGGTTGCCTACCCCTGCTGTAGGTAGTCTCACCAGATGGTTGCCACGAGGAAGGGCTTGGCTGTGGACTCATGGCTACAATAGTGGATATGGTCAATCACAAACACTCATTTTCCAGAAGACAAACTGAGAGGCTCTGAAGGAACATGCAAAATATCTCCAATGTTTCCTTACAACTTCTGTCTAACCATAGTTTTCATGGAGGAATTTCACCACACCTCTTATTTCCTAAAAAAAACTGACTACAGTACTGCTTTCTTCTTTTCTACGTGGGTTCACAAATTTCAGCAGTAGTGCAAATCTAGTTACCCACTGTTTTGATTACCTAAGAGATATTATAAAAAATAATGAAAGCAAAGGAGAATGGCACTTAACTTTGAAGCGTGACAACATGCCATTTATATAAATCATAATTTTAAATAATCAAAAGGGAGGAAAAGGGAGGAAAAGGGAAGGTAGGGAGCCAAGTGGGATTGAGAGGTGCCCGTTAGTATATCAGGTCTATAGCAGGCACATCAGGTTGGGAGCTAATTAAGCCAATGCAAAAATCACCATTGCTATATTCCATTTGGGAATGGAATTTTATTCAGCATTAAGACAAATAATTGCAAGTCTCTTTTTTTCCAGACAAAGGTCATTGAGTGAAATATGTGGCCTCATACATATTTTAGAGCCAAGCGTCCCAAAAATTATTCAATATTCTCAATGATATAAATAAGTTCTATCTATCATCTATAGTGATTTTTAGGGACCACATTTTTAATGTAGCATTTGGAGTTTCCAATTAGTTTCTTGAAGCTACAATTTTAATGTATATATCTTTCATTCTGCCTTGCAAAGATTTGAGTCCCTTTTAAATACCCTGAGATGATAGACATCTACTTTGTGTTCCAAAATGCAGGAAAGAGAAACATTGCTTTTAAATGTTCCAGGAAGTTGGGAGGAAAAAGCTGCAAACTTTTCCTGTGGGTTAGTTTTATGAGTCTTCCAATTCCTATCATGATTATTGCAGTTTGATAAGACGCAGTCTAAGAATTCTACTCCTTTGGTCACCTATTAATTTCTCTACAAGGTCTAAAAAGTTCTTATGCCTCAAGGCAATATAGCTACACTATGTCAGCTTCCTAGATATCTATGATTCATTTTTTTAAAAAACTGTGTCTTCTTATCTCACTGATTGACTGTGCTTTCCACTCTTTAGAGCGGCTTATAACATTTGTATGTATAAGGAAAATTATATATAACAGACCCTTTTCTGATTTCAATTACTTTGATAATCTGTGGTCAAATGGAATGCAACATTGAAAATTCTTACCATCCCATAAAAAGGAATTTTTTATCTAAGTACTATAGCACCTACACATACAGGGCAAACATACAAAATAGCAGGAAAGTTTATTTCAGACTAAACAAATTTTCTGTTTCAGAATCAGAAATCTATCAAGAGGATAGTAATAAAGACTATTTGAAGTAGCAGTAGTTCAGTAAATGAGACTCCATACCTAAAGACCAAATTTTTATGCAAGGAGTTATCTAGCTTTTCCCTTTTTCTTCTTTCCATAATAATTTTATTAAAAGTTACAATGGAAAGATAAAAGACTAATTCAAACTAAGAAAAATATAAAAAAGAAAGAAAAGAAAAATGCAGAGAAAGAAAAAAGAAAAGAAAAAAAGATATATAAAAGACAACTCCCCACTTCCTCCAGACAAGTATAAACAACTTCAATAACTTAATGCCTTTTCTAGTATTTCAATTAAGAAATACTAGAAAATTCTCTCATTAATAATTCAGTTATAAAAACTCATCATTCTAATCAGCTACTATCTATTAAGAACTACTAAAATACTAACATATACATATTGACTTCAAATAAATGCCTTTTATAAATCAACATTACTAAGAAATAAAGCAAAAGAAATATATCCGCATATATAAACAGATCTTTAAATCTTGTCATTGAGTCCAGATCAAAAAGAAATCCCATTAATAGCTACCAGGAACCACAACATATACAGTTTACTTTTTAAAAGCTTGATCTTTAATCCCATCAAAGTCCTGCAAGTTGATTTCCTATCATCATGATCATCATCGAGTTGGAAGGGACCTTGGAGGTCTTCTAGTCCAACCCCTTGCTCAGGCAGGAAACCCTATACCATTTCAGACAAATGGTTGTCCAGTCTCTTCTTAAAAACTTCCAGTATTGGAGCATTCACTTTCTGGAGGCAAGTAGTTTCACTGGTTGTTTCTCTCTTTGATTAGTTTCCATCCATTGCTTCTTGTCTTGCCTTCAGATGCTTTGGAGAATAGTTTGACTCCCTCTTCTTTGTGGCAACCCCTGAAATATTGGGACACTGCTATCATGTCACCCCCTCATCCTTCTTTTCATTAAACTAGACATACCCAATTCCAGCAGCCATTCTTTATATGTTTTAGCCTTCAGTCCCCTAATCATCTTTGTTGCCCTTCTCTGCACTCTTTCTAGAGTCTCAACTTCTTTTTTACATTGTGGCGACCAAAACTGGATGCAGTATTCCAAGTGTAGCCTTACCAAGACGTTATAAAGTGGTATTAACACTTCACGTGATCTTGATTCTATTCTGTTAATGCAGCCTAACACCGTGTTGGCTTTTTTGGCAGCTGCAGCACATTGCTGGCTCATGTTTAAGTGACTGTCCACTAGGACTCCGAGATCCTTCTCACAGTTACTACTATTGAGCAAGGTACCACCTATATTGTACCTGTGCTTTTGGTTTTTCTTGCCTAAATGTAGAACCTTACTTTTTCACCATTGAATTTCATTTTGTTAGATAGCGCCTAATGTTCAAGTCTGTCAAGATTCTTCTGTATCTTAAGCCTATCTTCTGGAGTGCTGGCTATTCCTGCCAGCTTGGTGTTGTCTGCAAATTTGATGAGTTCCCCATCTATCCCTTCCTCCAAATCATTGATGAAGATGTTGAAGAGCTCTTGGCCCAGAACAGAGCCCTGGGGCACCCCACTACACACTTCCCTCCACGTAGATGCAGTTCCATTGAGGACCAACACTGAGTATGACCAGTCAGCCAGCTACAAATCCATATGGTGGTGATGCTGTCTAACCCACATTTTTCTATCTTATCAAGTAGTAGGTTGTGGTCTACTTTATCAAATGCCTTACTGAAGTCCAAGTAAGTTATATCCACAGCATTCCTCTGGTCCACTAATTTTGTCACCTCAAAGAATGCAATAAAATTTGTCTGGCATGATCAGTTTTTGACAAACTCACATTGGCTTTTGGTAATGACTTTGTTTGCCTCTAGGTGTTCGCTGATTTGTTGCTTGATTATGTTTTCCAGAATCTTCCCAGGTATTGAGGTCAGGTTGATAGGTCAGTAGTTTCCTGGATCCATTTTTTCCCCTTTTTTGAAGATGGGAACTACATCAGCTCTTTTCCAGTCCTCTGGTAGTTCCCCAGTGCTCCAGGATCTTTGAAAGATATAGTTCAGTGATCCTGAGATCACATCTGCCAGTTCCTTCAGAAACTTTGGGTGTAATCCATCTGGTCCTGGTGATTTGAACTCATCTAAGGTGGACAGGTGCTCACTTACCATTTTCTTGCCTATCTTAACTTGTGTTTCTAATCTGTTTTTACAGTACTGTTTTTGATAGGTTGGACTGTTTTTTCCCTTTGTGTAAAGATGGATGCAAAAAACAAGTTAAGTAGTTCTGCTTTCTCCCTGTTGCTTGTCACCTTCTTGCCACTTTCTCCCACATCATTTTCTCTTTGGTTTTTTTCCTTTCCAGGTTCAGTAGTTTAGCAAATCATCTTTGTAAATCCAAAATAAGAAAAGCTTTCCAAATCATTTTTCTGATTTATTATTTGTATATTCCCTTTAGTTATTAAGACATTGGCTGGTTCAAATTTATATCTATGGTGGTATCCTTTTCCATACCACTCTTGTAGTCTGACACTTTTACATCCATTTTCATCTCCACATTCAAATTAGTCTGTTTTATCTAACAAAATCTGTTTTTTTTCTATAGCCACTTTTATATCCATTTTTATAGTATCAAACAATATTGTAAGTAAATTCTGAGTATATTGTTCCCAAACAGCCTTAATTTCTTCTATAGTCAAATAATATTGTTTTACGGTATTTAATGGTCATCTTCTCTTTTAATTGTGATCTTTAGTTCTCTCTGTTCCCTCTAGTCAATCTTCAAAGTCCCCTGTTATGTTTATTTTCCAATCAAAAAAACTTTCTCACAGAAGGATTTCTTACAATTAATTTTAAAATCTTAAAATATTCTTTTATAAAATGTTAAACATCCCATAGGAAATATTCCTTCAAATCCATTTAGTCCTTTAACTTGCCAAAATCAACATTTTCATCCCCTTTTTGCTGTTGTTCAAAAATTTAGTTTTTCTTTTTAATCTTTAAAGTTACACAAAATGTCATTCATCTAGAGTAGAAAGAAACTCTCCTGGCATGATGAATATTGTTCTCAGAGGTTCTTAAGAACCAGAAAATCATTAGTAAGCAACTTCCTAAAGTATTTGAAGTAGGAGAATTCAGTGTCCATTTGAAGGTGCTGAACCATAACCTAGGCAGGGTGATTTCTCCCCCGCCCCCAACCGAGCTCTCAAATCCTTTGGAGAACACAATTTTACAATTTCTTTGCAGAGGGGCTCTGAATGGAGCAAAGATATAGATAATCCTAGCACTCTCTTTGATCTTGACAGATGTTCCAAGGAGCTGATCCACTCACTGGCTCCCCTTTTTCCCATGGCCATTTGCTCTGCTCTTGAAGTGCCATCTTCAATCCGCCATTGCTCACTGGAAGTCTCCATTTTTTCCCTTCTTTCTTAGGTCTTTTTCTTAAACTATGAATATGTGGAATATATTAAGGCCAAAATATATATCTCTTGCTTTATTGTCATGTTGCTGGATTCTTCTGTTTTCAAACTTTATTTTTTGCCAATTCATCAAATTGATACAAAAAATATAGAATTTTACATTTTAGTTGCAATTGTTGCAAGAAAAATCAAAGCATTCAATTAGTAAACATAATTATCATCTAAGTTATGCATTTGAGCAGCATACTAAACAACTGTATGAGCCACACAAAACAAAGATAATCTATGTAATCTTTCTAAAATAGCAAAGTGGACTTAGTTCAATAAAGGGTGCTTTGAAAACAAATAGTTCATACTCATTTCTCCCAAATGCCTTTTTTTTTCCTGGAAAGGGATGTGGAACAAAGGCCACATCTGTACATAGGTCTCATTTGAACCCATTGTATTGGTTGTGTATGCTATTATCTGCTGACACAGCTCTTTGGGGGAAGATAATTTATACTGTATTTCTATAAATATATCCACTGTTATAGGCTGTGCTAATATGATAGCATCTGCTTCCAAACATCTGTTATTTTAACAGCACAAATATGGAGTTTGTATAAAGCCCTGGAGGAAGTTTTTAAAATTAGATTCAAAATCTTAAAACTACTCTACATGCCAAACTGGAACCTGACACATCATGCAATAAAGATTATGCACCATCAGATTGTTTTCGACTCCTAGTGATCACACACATGCAATAAAAAAGTACAGTCTCTCCTTCATAGATACATCCACGTAGGGTTTTCTCTTTTTTTAGCAAAAACATAGAAATAGTTTGTCATCATCTTCTTCTAGGATGTTTTTTCAACTTCCCCGTCTAGCCAACAGCCCTGCTATTCACTGAAGATCTAGTCTGATCTGACCCTGTTTAATTCCTGAACCATACCACCTGCTGAAACAGAATAATAGAGCTGAAAATGAAGATGTATTTATAGGAGAGACGGGCATAGTCTGCATATAAATGAGGGGAATGACTCTTAATACTTTGCCATACTGCTCTTGAGATAACTAAATTTAATTCTTGGCTAGGAAAACATTATCAAGTTCAAATCTAGTACAATTATGCAGTTATTTGTTTGCAGCTCCCAAAATATCTCTATATGTTTGCTGCCCAATTACAATATTGATAAAATGAAAAAAATTACTGAATATGTTGCAATCTGTCTGGTTGAAAATTTTCTTGGTGGGAATGTTCATCTGTTTAAAGGAGTTCAAAGTAGCTGACACGGGAAACTAATACAGGGATGTCCTAGAAAGGATCTGAAGTTCCACACTCACATTTTTCAATCTTATTTGTAACACTTCACCATAGAGTCTCAACTCTTTAATTTTCCTTTTTCTCACCTGAAAAAAGTGTGATGTTCTATGCAAACCTTCCAGAGTCTCTTAGCTGAGCGATGGTTGGGCAGCTTGAAACCAATGGTACTCTCAAACTGCTCATACTGAAAACGCAGGAAAAGACAAAACCAAGAATCATCAGTCAACCACAAACTGTGCAACAAGGAATGCCATGAGGCTCTCTGTGCTCCTCCACACACATGCTCATGTCCATGTGTTTTCTTCTTGCCCCCAAGATGGGAAGAAAGATGTCATTACCTAAACCACTGTCCTAAATGCAGTGCATTCACTACACCTCTGTGGAGAACTGGACAAATTTGCTGCCAAAACAGCAGAAACTGATTGGGGTAGAGGCTGCAGAACCCAGCAAACAATGGAACCAAAGAGACTGACAATAGCAAGTAAGTGGGATGCAGAGAAAAAGTAAAAAGGTCAGTAAAATAGTCTAGTTCTCCCAGTGGTGGACAAATAAAATGAAAACAGAGTTCTTCTAGGACTTTCACAGCTCCTCTCAGTTCCTTATTTTCCTTTGAAGGAGGGGGAAACTGAAGCCTATCACAAATATAATTAACTAACACCATGGAAAGGTGGCTTCCTTTAAGTCCCAAAAGGACAGCAAGCTGATCAGTTTGTCCTTCTGTTTAGGATTCCTGCTGCTCCCTACAACTTTGGATTCTTTTGCTGCCTAGGGAATGGAGTTTTGAACATGACGAGCTTTGTAAACAATTATATTACTGACCTAATTTCTTGCAAACTACTGACAAGTGTTTCTCCAATGTGAATATCAATGTCATGGAAGATCCACTGGCTATTCCCACCACTCCAAAAGGTGGAAATTATTTGCTAGGCATCCCATCTTTATGTCAGCCACCATGGAAATAGCTGTGGAGGCCCAGAACAAGCCCAGCAACTGGATGAGAGGAAGAGTTCTACTGCAGGCCAATTGAAGACCTGCGGGTACCAGTGAGGTGCTGCTTCAACATAAATCAGAATGTTTACTGAAGAAGGAACATAAGGTGATCTTTCCATAAAATCACCTTAATCAGTCTTCAGCTTGCATTAGTAGCAGGCTATTACTGGGCCAGAGGCTCCCTTGGAAGGATTTACTCTCCAAAAAAGTAAGCCTCTAAGCCAGGGGTGTCAAACTCGCAACGTCACGTGGTGTGGCGTGACGTATCGTGACTTTTCCCCCATTGCCGGACCTGGGGTGGGTGCAGTTTTGGCATGATGTATCCGGCCCACAGGCCGGCAGCTTGACATCCCTGCTCTAAGCACTAGGGCAAGGATAGTGTATAGAGGAGCTCTCTGAAATACAGAAAGCCTGATATAGTTTTAGTCTTCATATGATCACTTGTTACTACTTTTTTGAGGTTAATTACTTCTGCCCAATATAAAGTAAATCACAAAAACTGGAGTGGCTGGCATTGTTCCATTATGCCAAAAACAACTGACACAAGAACCTTTTCTTCAAAATGATAATCTGCATAACGAACTCAAAAGGAAGGGAAGAAAGAGCTCCTCAGTCTCAACCAGGAAAGCAGATATTACAGGATGAAAAGGAATTCAGAGGAACTTTTATAGGGTTTTTTTCTCCTATGTTTGGTATAAATTAAGGAAAAAAATATTTTTATCCTGAATCCCTCCCATATGTAGAAAACATAGGCAACAGGGAGATTAATTTTTCATTCTACACTATGCTTAAAAAAACCAGAGGCATAAGCAATGGCACTCACAACTAATGACTTGCTATTAAGCCAATTTGAAATCTGCTGACATAGATGATAAAAAAAAAATATTCAGATTATCAACCAGATTTGTTTCTTATTTAATAGAAAATGCTAAAGATGTCCTCTTTTTCCTTTATTCTGTCCTTTTAAAAAAATATTTCTTCTTTTTTGGGGAAAGGCTTACCTCACCAGGTCGAATTTTGATGTAGAAGTTACTTCTTTTGTATGAAATCTTGAGAATCTTGGGCCAGGCAAAACGATTTATTCTTAGCCTGTCCCTATATATGAGAAGGCCATTGGCACAAACACCCAGCATGATGTCAATGCCTTCTGAATCCTGGGCAAAAGAGGAAAACATTAATATACAGAAATCTGCCAGTACAAAGCATTTTTAAACAGGTAAAAAACCAAGGTTAATGCAGCTAAGAGTAAGGACAAATCAACACATTTCCCACTTAAATACCAAGCAGACCACAATTTACTCCCATCTAAGTTAGTATTATCGTATATTAAAAACTAGAGAAAGAAAATACTAGCTGATCCTTAAAACGTTTGAGAGCTATGGATTGTACCAAGAACACTAAAACATACAAAAAATGGTTGTTGGAATTGTGTATATCTAATTTAATAAAAAGAAGTACTAGGGGTGCCATGATAGCAGTCTTCCAATATTTGAGGGGCCGCCACAAAGAAGAGGGAGTCAAGCTATTCTCCAAAGCACCTGAAGGCAGGACAAGAAGCAATGGATGGAACTAACCAAAGAGAGAAGCAACCTAGAATTAAGGAGAAATTTCCTGACAGTTAGAACAATTAATCAATGGAACAACTTGCCTCCGGAAGTTGTGAATGCTCCAACACTGGATGTTTTAAGAAGAAACTGGACAACCATTTGTCTGAAATGGTATAGAGTTTCCTGCCTGAGCAGGGGGTTGGACTAGAAGAACTCCGAGGTCCCTTCCAACTATTCTATTCTATTCTATTCTATTCTATTCTATTCTATTCTATTCTATTCTATTCTATTCTATTCTATTCTATTCTATTCTATTCTATTCTATTCTATTCTATCCTATCCTATCCTATCCTATCCTATCCTATCCTAGTCTAGTCTAGTCTAGTCTAGTCTAGTCTAGTCTAGTCTAGTCTAGTCTAGTCTAGTCTAGTCTATTACATTACATTACATTACATTACATTACATTACATTACATTACATTACATTACATTACATTACATTATCCTGGAAAAAATATCAGGGATATCTTAGGTAGGAAATATTTCTTTGGAATAAGGCATTAAACTGCTTGACATATATTTTTTTATAATTTCAAATGCTTGCAGCTTTATGTGGCTGCTTCTTTTCATTTCCAGACATAGCTGCACAGTCCCACTAACTACAATGCTCCACTAAAGCAGCTTCCCCACCACAAGTTTTTTTTTCCCCCAAGTGTATATAAATCTCAATCTCACTAATGGGAAATGGCTTCAAAATTAACTTCTTTGTTGCAGAGCAAAATGTAAGGGAATAATGCAATAACTAATACAGAAAGGAAAGGAGAAAAATCTAAGGAACAGAGAGGACAGGAAGTATAAAATATGCAAAAAATAAATGAACAGATTCCATAATGGGGCTTTTTCAAATAAGTATAATATGTTTCTAGGTTTCTCTTTAAATCGTTCATAAAATAAAATTTCCACTTTTCAGTCCATTCTTGCTGAAAATATTTCACAGCATGGTTTCAAAATACCGTGACCTTTTTAAAACAAAATTCAATTTCTAAATTATTGTCCTTAGATATCAAAATAGCTATCTGTATGATAGCAACCATACAATTTAATTTTAAATGAAGCAATGTCTTCTACAGAATTTGTCACAAGACAATGTAATATTTTATGTTTAAGCACAATATCTCAAATGAAAGAACACATAGGTATAAGTGGATGCTGCATAATTTAAGCAAGTCTTTTAAAAAAAGGAATAAATATTGCTTCAGAAAAATCCAGGATTTCTCTTATTTATATGCCCTCAAAACTCCATCTTTTCACTAAGAATACCTTAGCATGATGCAAGTCAACTCCATACATTGAAAGTTTCTTGGCATTCTCCAGGAAGTGAATCTCTGCCTCTCCAGGTGTCATGCCCCTTTAGAGATAAAATAAGACAGAAACAAAAGTAATAAATAAGAAAATTAAACACTGATGAGCAAAAGGCTGGCATTTGTTTAAAAGGATTTTTTATGATAAATATAGGAAAATATAGGTTATGCAAATCTTTCTAAAACTTGTTGGCTCTTGATATTAGCAGTAGTAGGTAAAAATATATTCACCGGTAAGTCTTATGTAGCTCCATAATACGCTCTTCCAATTCTCTGGTCTGATTTGGAGCAAAACGTAGTTCACCAACATAATTGCCAACATGTTCTTCAGTATCATAATCTCCCAGTTCAGCTTGTACAGCATAGGAGCCTAACAGTGCATGTGTTACAAAAGAACACGGTAGACGTCCGCTGATAATATCTGCTCGGAGTTGCAGGCACAAGTAATACCTAAGGATAGGAAGAAGTCAGAAAGTTGAAATGTCCACAAGAAAAGTAAACAGCTAAGAGATGATCATGTTTCCAGACAAGCTTGTTTAACTACTAGTCCACCATTAATTACAGCATGTCCATTTTACACAATAGTCTTCTGGGGAATCTGATAAACTCAGCAATCAGAATTCTGAATTTTAATAACTTAAATTTGGAAATCTGCTTGAAGTGAGGGAAAGCCAACAAAGCTCACCAGAAACTTGATGAACATCCAGTTTTAATTAATCTCATGTGACTAAAAAATGGTACCATTTAAGGCCACAATATTTGGGTGATGGACTATTAACCTTTAACAGGGAAATACAGGAAATTAATGATACAATGAAGGCTTTTTGCAAAACAAGTTACCTCCATTTGGCAGTCAAACAGGAAACAGCACCAAGGTCTCTGATCCAAACTTTCCCTCCCCTTCAACGCCAAGAATGCAAATGATTATTAGGACAAAGAGCGCAGTGGCTCCTGTGGTTAGAATGCTGAGTTGACAATCAGCAAGCTCATGTTTGAGACCCAGTTGCTATCACAGGACAGGGTGAATTCCTGTCACTTGCTCCAGCTCCTGCCAACCCAGCAGTTTGAAAGCAGGAGACCACAAGTAGATAGATGGGTACCACTTAACAGGGACATGAAAGGAACCCCTAACTGTGCATCCCCCAAGCAACAGTATGTCACTGGCTAATCCTTTCAATCCAGAAGTGCTTCAGCGCTCCCAACATGACTGGAGTAATATTATTAAGACCAAGTTATTGCTTCTGGAAGAATGTTCCTTCTTTTCAATGACCAATATTAGCAGTAGGAACAATACCCTGGGAAATCGTCATGCTATTTTGTTGCCCTTCAAGTAGTTCTTGGAATACTTCTGAGGGAGTGAGTAAGGAGAGACAGGAAATTTTTCTGAACACAAATTGGCATGGCATGTTGTGTATTTCCAGCTTTTGAGAGTTGTTCCACACAGATAAAATAAACTATGACTTCATCAATGTGTGAACCCAACTATTTTCATTTTAAGAGACTTGAGTAAGAATTGGCCAAGACAGATACATTTTTACTTACCTTGTGATGTCTTCTGTGAGTTGGGCTGGGTCTGGTGGATAAAATTTGACTGTGAAGGCAAAATTCCAGGGGCCACCTAAATAAGTGAGAGAGAGAAGAAAAAGGAAAAATATTAGGGCACACGTTTAGGTGATGCATCTTTGATTGACTCTCTCACATGTGGTTTTTATTTCTTTTTTTGAGTTGCCTCACATTCCCCTTTACTCTAAATCTCTAAGGAAACTATAAAGGACTTTAAAAAGACACACTCCTCAGAATTAGTGGAGATCTCTGCTTTCCTGGATCTTAATGGCTGAGGCAAACAGCAGGTATGCTTGCCTTTTAAGGTTTGCAATAAGCAAAAGAGTCTTTGCTGTGCAGAGAGACAGTGACTATGGTGTTGCCATGGAAACAAGCTCAAATTCTCAAGAGAGCCTGCTGTTGGGGAAAGACCTCCAGCAACATCTCTTCAAGACACTGCGTCGTAAACCTATCCCATAGCCAGCTATTTTCGAACAAAAAGTCACTAAGAGGTATTTCGTCAGCTCTTAAAAATCTAAGATACAAACCTGAGACCCTCTTGCTCACAAATATCAGAAACATTATTTGCTTTACTTTTGTGAAGCAAAACTGTCCTTCATAAAGTTTGTGTAACACAGTTGGGTTTCATGGAGATCATTTTATGGAGTTGGTAGAAAAGAAACCCTGCCAATGGATTAGACAGAACAATTTTGGGATCTTTTCCATCTCTAAAGGTTACAAATGGAATTGCTAGGATGCACAGTAGTACCCGGTGGGATGGATACATCCTTCATTTCTGATGAATTGGAAAAAGGGGAAGGGGCTGACAAGAATTCTGTGCTTTTTTAAAAAAATGAGAATTACTCTCTGAAGAATTGATCTCTAAATGCAAAGACAGCAGGGTTGGAAAATGAGAGCCAGAGACTCAGAAAGCCTCTATTCTCAGGCAGAGTAAATCTAGTTCTGTCAGTTATTCCTAATCTACCTGCTAGAAAATTGGTAATGGAAATTCATCTGAAATACATACAGAGGCCCAGAAACATCTCATTCATTAGTAGTATATTTCAACAGCCAGTAAAACCACTGTAATTTTGTACAGTCTAGAGCATTTCAAATAAATGTTAATAATTTACACAGTGATCTTATTATGCAATGTGCTTTATATTAAGTTCTTGACTATACACTTTTGAATGATGGTTTCCAGATTGAGAAGTCTTAAATATCCATGCTTTGAACTACTCACTGCGAATCTGTTTCTTTATTTCTTTAGAAGGATCCAGCCAATTCTGAAAAAGTACGAGAGCACATTAAGAGGAAATCCTACATAACTACAACATCTGAAGCAAACCACAAACTTTATTTAAACCAGCCCAACATACCTTCTGACTATCTGAATCACAGAACGTGAGTCCAAAATAATCCTTCTCCAGCAAGTTAAGGTGCTCACAGACCAGGTCAAAGAGTACTTGACCTCGACCATGTTTCTGTATGGACACAAACAAGGTGGCAAAAATTAAGAGCGATGTGAATTGCATTAACTTCTTTCCAAAGCTCATATAGCAACAGATGCAAAACAGCCCCCTTTTGACTAATCATGCAGTGAAGAACAGTAATACTTTCTTTGTTAGACATTACAGGGCTGCATAGAACCTGAAAGTCTTATAAGGTCCTCTATTTCCTTCCAAAACTTTTAGTTAATATCTCTAGGAGCAGCTATGCTTACAAAACAAGGTTTATTAAAATGATACATGCACATGTACAAACTTGAGCATTCTTAACTTTTAAATGGGATTTTTTTTTTAAAAAATGAAAGCATAAATACCCTGGTGGTCTTCCATTCAAGTACTAAGCAGGCCTGACCCTATTTAGCCTACAAGGTCAAGGCCAGGCAAGCTCAATTGACAACAGCTAGCCAACCTTGCCTTTTTTCAGATAGCACTTCTACATGAATTAACTAGAAAATTCCAAAGATGTAGGTTAAATTAAGAATAAGAAAGCAGTAATGAAAATCCACTTCTATAACACTGCCAAGAAAACTGCAGGAATCAAGTTCAACTCAAGTGCATCTTTACCTTGTTACAGAGATACATATTCTTTATCTAACTTTGATCAAAAATATAGATCTGTAATTCCAAGATTACTTTCCTGTAACTGTCCCACTTGGAAGTCAAATTGACATACTCTGAGGATAGTGACAACATGACCCAAAGTTTGATCTACTAATATGATTCTATGTCATGATATGTCAGCATGTGGGCTCTGAGAATGAAAAATAATGGCTACATCATCAAAAACCACAAGCAATTAACACTTCACAAAAACACTTCCATTATATGAAGAAACTTATTAACCTGTGCAACAAAAGGCAATGAATCTATTTAGGCATTTAATATGAATCTTTTTTTTCTTTTTTAAAATTAAAAGCTGGTTTAGGAGATCAAATGACTGTGAACAAGATAGGCATACACTGGTAACAAATAATTAGTGATGTTTTCCAATCTGCCTCTTCCCATGAAGTATGTTATGCTGCCTCATCTTTGATGTCTATTGTTCCTGAGAAGGATGAGAAAAGAACAGCAAGAGTTTATGCCAAAAGTATGCACTTCCAGCAGGATCATCCAAGACATAAAGGTCATCTTATTGTAGTTGTCCTGCTAAAGCAAGCAGACAATGATATTGGGCAGCAAAGATATAAGAAGATGCTGAAGGAGGAGGAAGATCACATTAGTTACAACAGTAGAGGCATCATTTCATACTGCAATGCAATGGTAAATGATTCTTGTATTTACCAGTAAAATTGCATAGATAGATGCATTCATGTTACAGAGTAAGAGTAAAGCTTCATTTGAATTCCTAATGATGTTTATGATATGGCTAGATTTGGCATGTTTAGTTTCTGATGTTGCCCTGCAGGAAAAAAAAAATCTGAAGCTGCAGAGAAAAGTGGAACTTTATTTAGACTAAATTAAAGGTGTAACAAAACAACTGTAGAACTGACAATGAAGGCACTGAAGTAAATTAAAGGAATCAGCCCTCAAGAAATATACTGTAGACTAGCACTTAGTAGGGTA
The DNA here is from genome assembly GCA_023970755.1 of Azemiops feae. Taxonomy (NCBI): domain Eukaryota; kingdom Metazoa; phylum Chordata; class Lepidosauria; order Squamata; family Viperidae; genus Azemiops; species Azemiops feae. Next base: position 892,330 of record JALGBA010000862.1, on the reverse strand, counting down.
GCAATGAAAGCCTTGGAAAAGATATTTAGAAGCCCCAAATGTCTGTATCTACAAAGATCAGGATTGTGCCGGCAATGGTTTTCCCTATGACACTGTATAGAACTGAAAGTTAGATTCTGAAGAAGGGCAGATAGACTATTGACACTTTTGACTAAAGTCATTTTTGAACTTTGATGCTGGAGAAAACTAGTATCATAGGTAGCCAATAAAACAAACAAATGGATCACAGACCAAATTAATCCAGTTTTCTCACTTGAGGCATAAATGACCTAATTCAAAATACGACATTTTGGAGACATTAGGCAGAGACTTAGTCCTCTTGAGAAAACTATAATGCTGAAAAAAAATAGGAGGAAAGAGAAGAGGATGATCAGCACAAATTGAACTCATCTAACAGAGATAATAACCCATCTTGGTAGGCATCCTTATTTCGTAAATCTTGATAAATTAAGAATAGCAAAGCAAACGAGACCTCAGCATGTGTTCATCAATGGGCAAATATCAACCTGTTTTCAAAAAATGGTAATTAATTTTATGCATCCTTTCAGGCTCACATCTCTGGGCTTTGAAGGTCTTTTAACAATCTATTCCAGGCTATCACTCCACCCACTTCTTTTGCTTAAAGGGAACTTTCATCTCTACAACAATCAGCTCCTCTGCAATAAGTCAAGCCACTTTCAGAATCTCGCTGTTCAAGATGTCAGCTAAAAAGCCTGACTGCAGAAGCAAGGAGATCAAAGGCACATAGAGGCCCTTTTAACTTTCTCCCAGTCCCTCAATGTTTTGTTCTTTATTTAGTTACTTGTACGAATTGTACAAAAACAATTTGCAACCCATATTCAACTGACACCAATAACTTTTTTGAAAAAAGTCAACAGAATATGAGACACAGTGAGGTGTTTATAACACTGAACCCTAAAAGTCCTATTTAAATAAGGATGTGCCTATATCTTTACTTGTCAAAGAGCTCTGTTGAATGTCCTTATTTGCTACAAGATAGGCAATGCTATATCATTGGGGAAGATTATGGATGTTTGATAAAACAGAATCATCCTAAATTATGCAGGGATCAGCCAGTTTGGGGATTGAACAGATATAATGAGCAACTTGATCCCAGGAATATTAACATATTTTCATATATAATTTTTAATTAAAGTTTAAACATTCAAAGATTAAAAAAATAATGCAAACTAAAAAAATATGAAAAGTAAAGAAAAAATTGAAAAGTGCAGAGAAAAAAAGGAGAAAAATATAAGAGAAAAAGGATATATAAAAAAATAACTTCTCCCTTCATCAAACAAGTACAAACAATTTCTAACTAAAGAGAAATCTTCTTCCCATATTCCATCTCTTATCTATAAACAAATTAGAAAGCCCCATAATTCAAGCCTAATCAGCAAAAGTCTATTAAGTGTTACCAGATGTAACAATACATTTTCATCTAAATCAAATAAATCAGCTTCACAATCCTTTACTTTTAACACAGTAACTTATTACTTTCTCTAAAAATAGAACAAAAAGTTTCTTCTTCCCCTATCTTATAAACGTATCTTTAAAGCCTCATCATTCAGGAAAAATCCTGAGCTATCAAAAGCAAGCAATTTATTAAAAATCTTAATCTTTAATCCCTTCAAATAGTGACTCATAAAATTAATTTCTTTTCATTTTCTTTTTATCTCGTCTTAGAAAATCTTTCCCAAGTTTAACACATATCAGAAATAAAAACATATATTTTAACAGAAAATCTTATATCTTATCTACAAACAAATATTTAAAGCTTGGTCATTTTTGTCAGGAAAAACTCTAGAGCTACTAGAAAGAACATAATTAATTAATTAATTAATTAATTAATTAATTAATGCATACATATTTATGATTTAGTTGATCATTCATCATCATTATTCTAGCTATTGTCTATCCACTGCAGGATGAAGGCCTCTTCCACATGTTTTCAACCAATACACACACACACACACACACAAATAAAATAGTCTTGAAAATATGAGTCTCGGGTATATTCATATTCAACAACAAAAAAGCATAGATCATACGGGCAGGGCGAGTGGAGAGAAGCAGAGCGCCAAAATTCAAACAGCTGTCAACGAGCCCGACGGAAACAAGAACGGAGCAATTGATTACAGGAGGGCATGAGCCGAATAGACCCGTAACACGCTCATTAGCTAAACGATTGGCGTTGCAGAGACTATAAGAACGTGTTTCTCAATCCTGGCTTAAACTCCGACGATGTCAGCAGGCGCTGACGAAAGCTAAGTTTTAAATAAATTTTTAGTCTTGGTGATCTATGCTTTTTTGTTGTTGAATATATATATATATAGGGATATATGGATATATATTTATCTCTGTATGTGTGTGTGTATGTACATATATATATATATATATATATATATATATATATATTTTCTCCCGCGTAAAATTGAAAGTGTCTTGGCGACGTTTCGACGAAGTCTCATTCGTCATCTTCAGGCTGGTGTCTCTTCGGCCTCGTGCTTCTAGAAGCACATTGCGTGTGTGTATATATACACACACACACACACACACACCCCTATATACATATATATATACATACACACTCATATACATATACATACATACATACATATACATACATATACATATACATACATACATACATACATATATATATATATATATATATATATATATATATATATATATATATATATATATATATACACACATATGTGTGTGTTTGTGTGTGTGTGTGTGTGTGTTTCACATGGCAACTACCACTATGAGATTAAGCAGTTTCTTCCACACACATAGACACTGGTTTGCACAAGTATAGAAAAACAGGCTAAGTTACAGTTCCAGATATAAGATATGCGTGCTCATGCCCACAAACCAAATTTCATTTTTTCTTATCATTTATTTATTCATTCATTCTTTCAATGGAGAACATGCAATATTTCTGCTTCACTTCCAATGTCCTGCACTGAATTAAGCAAGAAAAAAGTGCTATTTGCACCAAAGGAGGCTCCTAAATGAATGCCTGGTTAGCACTGTCTTACATGGAAGAATGTGCACAAATGTCAAAATTAATTATCCTGATTTTAGGAACACAGAGAAGATGGCATTCTGCAACTTTGGTAGTAGCATGAGGAATGAAATTAGACAGATTCCCTTGCTTAAGTGACTGTACCCCGTAGAATAGGATAGCTTGAGCTCATGCCTTCCAATAGTGTTGTACAACTTACAAAGTAAATTATCCTAACCCTTTTTTCTGGTCCTTTGTCCCAATTCTACCTTCCCTTCTCTCTACTCTTTCCTACTATATGTCTTAGCATATTATGGCATTCTACATGTGTCTCTGAAAGGCCTCCTCCCATTTTCACTGGGACTTTTCACAAAGTCATTAATTAATACATTTATCAAGACCTGATAATTTCACTGAAGGGAAATTCTGCACACTAGAAACTACTTAATTGAAGAAAGCCATTTCTGGATTTTTCAACAACAAAAAATGACAATGTCAATGTTAATGCCACAAACTGCAAAAGAAGAATCTCAGTGACAAATTTCTATAATTTCAAGCATCTACTCATCTTCTTTCACACAGAGAACCTTTCCCTCTGGCTACTGCTTCCATGCCACTTACATCTTCAGTCTGAAGCAACTGAACTCTTGCAGTGTCATGGTTTGGTATCTCAACAGCAGTATTAAATAGATGTCTAGAGCAATTGGGAGTTGAGCGGTACATAAATTTAAGAAATTATTATTAATAATTAATATATAATTATTTTCTGCCTTACCTGTTTATAGATTTACTAAGCAAACACATAAAACCACCTCATAGAATCTTTCTATTCCAATTGGAGAGGTACCGATTCAAAGACTTCCAACTCTGTTATAAGCTCCTTCCAACACAATATATCAGATTTTATTATCTTATATCTTATTATCTTATATCTTTATTATCTTATGTATTAGTCCAGCCTTTCCTAATTGTAGCACATTACAGATGCATGGACTTTAACCCAAGAATTCTTAAGCCATTGGTCACACTAACTGGGGAATTCTAGAAGTGCATACAGTGTGAGTTATCCTTGTGGGGAAAGGTTGTATCAGACTTCATTGCAAAATATGGAATCTGAAAGCTCCCTTCTTCCTTCCTAATCATCTATCCAAGTTTCTCTGAAAAATTGCAACAAGAAAAGTCTCTAGCTGCTGACTACCTTCAGGTGTGAGCTGTGAAATTCTTGTACGTATTTATTTTATACTGCTCTTCAAAAATTACTGAGAAAATCAGATAATCCTAACATATATTTACAGAAAGCAAGATTTTTCCAGAATTTCTTTATCAAGATTTATTGAAAAGGAATAATGTGAGGTTCCAGAAATCTCAGCAACTAGACAGGAGAGGTGATTGCTCTTTTAACTGATAACAGAAGAATATCCAGCAGATTAGAATGTATCCTCTCTTTGGCTCTAAACATATCATCACATCTCTATTGAAATGTCTGGATTTTCTCACTTTTTTATAGCCTTGCCAATGATGAGAAATAAAAACAAAACATAGAAGAAAAAAACTAAACAAAAATGTTCTTGGTAAAAATGTGTGCGTGCATTTCAGAGCTAAATCTGAAGTAAACTAATAAACATATCATATTACATTTCGAGCATAATAGCCACAACTCAATATAGGAGTAACTTCCCTAATAGGAAAATTTCTCTGTGACTTCAAATAATGCCATTTAATGCCATTAATGACTATATGTAATCATTCCTTCAGGAAGGGTCTAGGACAATACACCATGGCCAACTCACCATAGCCTACTCGTGATGGCCAACTCGGTGCAGGACCGCTCGCCACAGCCAACTCGCCACAAGACAATTTGCCACGGGACAATTCAATGCTGTATTAATCATTTCATTCAGTTACTTTTATTATTGCTGATCACATTTTCATCAAAATTATTGTAACTCTTGTATTTCTAGATTTACTTCATTTTATTATTATTAACCATGGTTCCACTGAAATTAATTTAACTTTTGTATTTGTCCTGAGGTGAATTGTCCCGCAGCGAGTTGGCCGCGACAAGTTGGCTGCAGCGAGTTAGCGGTGGTGAGTTGTCCCGTTCCATTCAGGAAAGTGCAGAGAGGATTGGAAGAAACTCTTAAAAATAGGAATAAAACTGCTTCCCGCTGTTGTAGATCCTCTGGGCAATCAGGAAATACATATGTTCTCCCTCAAATCCTTTCCCTGCATTGTGACCTATCCATTTTTAAAAGAAATGAAAAAAGACAGACTTGCAATGTATATATATTATATTCTTTCCTGCAGCAGAAGGTAAGTATCTTAAGAATTTTCAAATACTTACTCCTTTTTTCTTCACCATCTAAGAAATACATATTGCCCATTCACCATATAGGAAACAATGGTTCTAATATCTATGAAAAGATGAACCACTACCTGGCTATCTTTTATTTTGTAGAAAAGTGGATTTATGTATAGATAATGAAGGGAGGGTTAGTCATGCCAACCAAGCTTTATAAGTTTTTATAAATATTTAAAACATCTTCTTCACTTTATAAATACTCAATAGTCTTGACTGAATACTGCAAGTAATGTTCCTCTTCTTTAGGGATCTCTATCAAAATAACAGTTATACAAGCGCACAAACTTATTGCCTACACTTCATTCTCTCAAACTATACAAATAGCAGGCTGCCTACACTTAAAAATGTATGAGTCACTCACACCAGCTTTCCCTGTGCATTCACACCCAGAGTTAAGCATGCAGATGAGTCTTTAGCAAAGTTGAAAGTATTATCTGTTTTAATACACTGATCTAAGACTATTTTAAAAAAGCTTCTTGATTTTAGCAGGTATGCTTTCCACGGAGCTACTCAGTTTTTATATAGTGCTTAGTGGGCAAACAAAATAAATGTATGGGTAGAAATAAAAAAGTCAAGTGGTACAGCCCCCATGCTCACCTCCACTTCACATTCATAGTCTGAGGCATCCAGAAGAGTCACCCTGCAGACTGCACTCTTGAACTTTTTTGTAATTTTCTGAGGAGATTTTTGGGCCTTGCTGGGGGTAGTCTTCTCAGATAACCCATCTGCTTCACTGTAGTCCTTTTCATCCATGTCCACAGCCTAAAAAATAAAGGTAGAATCAAAGAATATAAGTGGTGTAAGGCAACAAGGTGATCTTCTAGTGTAACTCCCTGCTCAGAGCAAGAATCAGCTACTACAGCACCACAGTGCAAGACCTATTTTTATGTACCCTTCCTTTAAGACTTTTCTGGTTTCGCTCATTCATTCTATTCACTACACTAGGTTGACATTTTATTTGAAAAACTTTCTCACTAACTATCCTACTGCCATTACTTGGAAGATAGACCATACTCTTCTCATAATACATGGAAGATACACTGGGATCACCATCTTTATGGTTTGTCCATATAATGAAATCAAATCTATGATGCACTTTCTTCGGTTCTCTAACTTTACAGTAGAACTACTAGCAACTGATACCACTTACATGGATTGTCAAGCAAAATGACTTCATTTTATATCAAATATTTGTCAGAAAATAAAATTCCAACCAGTTGGTAGAAAAAAGCGCATGACTGAAGACCTGACACGAAGGACAAGGCTTATTTGAGATCACTGCTGTGTTCGAGTTTCTATAGCATATTATTGGCTCTTGTGGCTGGGACTTTTGATGTATTTACATTTCATTCATTCTTATTTTTCATTCAGATCATAATGCTTTATGAAGAAGAGGGCCATATTCTGCTGGGAAAACAGAAAATTGACTCAAAATTTTTTAATCGGAGGAACAGGCAATCTTCGATCTGCAACCATTCATTTAGTGACTGCTTGAAATTATAACAGCACTGAAAAAAAGATAACTGGTTTTCACACTTATGACTGTTGTGGCATCCCCATGGTCATGTGATCAAAATTTGGGCCCTGGCAACTGGCATATATTAATAACATGTGATCACCATTTGTAACCTTCCCAGCCGGCTTCCAACAAGCGAAGTTAATGGGGGAAGCCAGATTCACATAACAACTACATGATTCATTTAACAACAAGCAGTGATTCACTTAACCATGGCCAAAAAAGTTGTAAAATGGGGGAAAACTCATTTAACAACTGCCTTCCTTAGCAATGGAAATTTGGGGCTCAACTGTGGTCCTAAGTCAAGGACTACCTGTATATTTACTCAGACCCTTTCTATCAAGCAAGATTGGGCTTGATTAGTACTTTGGCTGGAAGACTACCAGCAAATGCCAGGAGTCGAAAACTGAAAAACATTTTCTATATGAATGTGATGGGGGAGGGGGCATATATGCACCTATACACAAAACTGCAGTAGACTTGCTTTACGTGTATAGATTATGCCATTCAAGCTCTGTGTAGCCCAGTTGATTCCTGCCCCTCCCAATGTATTCAATCCTGCAATTTTGACTAATTTTAGTTCTATGCTACTAATCAACAATTTTATACTGAATGATACCATAGGTGAAAATAAAAGAAAAATCACGTAATTATCTCGAGAGAGAAAATCCAATAATTCCTAAAAGCAAATTTGTTAAGATTCAGCACCAGATCATTGCAAAATGCTGACAGCCTGGTGCTTTGATGTGACTTATGGGAAAAAGTAAGTTTCGCTTTCAGTCTATTATACCTGCACCAAGCTAGCACCATATGTAACCACTGCATGGGCTTTTAATATAAAAAATAGTCGATGCATACCATACGATATTGGCCTGTGAAAAGCATTTATATTTCAGGAAATGTCTATACGCTGTAGCTAGAAAAGGTTAGGTCCTTCCCACTGATGGTACTTTCAATTTCGATCTGTACTCAGCAACCAGATCAGTGCTGGCCCTTTTCCAATTCTAGTTCCTCACACAATAGAGATAAGTCTGATACAGAAAACTCTGAGGAAAAACCAGGAAGTGAATGACGATTGGCTTTATCCTTGTAATATTTATTTTTTGACAGAATTACCTGGAGAGAGATGCTTACACATTGTTGCTACTTCCTTCTTGCTATATTCTCTGCTCTGTACAATAATACAAACACCATTCTTAAGATTCATTTGGTACTTCTTATAAAATAGCTGTTCTGAATCAGTGGACATAAGAGCCTCTCCAGATATAACCATATATTTTTTTATTCTCTTATGTTGACCTTACACTTGACTTTTTTTTTTCCTGATGGAAACATTTCAGATAGGAAATGGCATAATACTTTGTAGTTGCTCATTATAGGAAATAAGGTATTTGAACATTTTCTCCAATGCAAGATGGAATTTTGCAATAACTAACATTTTGTAACAAATGGAAGCTTTTGAGAGGATAACAATGTGTGCCATTCTTGTCTGCCATCTTTAACTCAATAGTGAAGCTGGTTTGGTGAAAAAGAGCAGTGAAATATAATTATTTATATTTGTTTGTTACAGAGTAAGTTTCTTGAGATGGGACATATGAAAGTACAACTCATCTGGTTCCATTTTTATCTTGTGAGAATCCTTTTATTTCTGGGACCAAGGATAGTGCATTATTTGATTAGCCTTCCCTCAGAGTCCTTGCAACTTGGTCAGAAGGATTCCTCTTCCATGTTTAAGATTTTAGTCTGAATATTATGTGAAGATACCCTTGACTGATATCCTGATCATCCTTTTTTTTTTTAACTATAGTGCATCATACAGAATCTTAGGATTCTTTGTTTTTCTTATCTTATTCCTTGGCTCTACTTTGTAAATCGCTATTGCCTTGCATTGAGTCATGGACAATGATATGCTTTAGTGGACTTACTCTTACTTTGGCCAGTAAAAATAAATTGTGGCACAATACTGTCTTGTCTGGTACATACCAAGATGTATATTTTCTCACATTTTGGAATAAATACCCTTATGATGGCATCCTAAAATAATCTCACCATGTACTCAGATTATTTACACCCTGCTTTATAAAAAGAATACAGACAATACTGAAAACAAGCTGAAAACCTGTTTTCTTGTTGCCAGAGCAATTATTTGTCCATCATCCATAGCAAGGATGGGACCTCTATGGCTCTTCAGGTGGAGTTGGATTCCAACTGTCACCAGGCCCAGTTAATAATGTTTAGAGGGTCAACAAGGATCTGCCCTGTGGTTTTTAATGTAATTAATTTTTGTATTCATTATTTTGTGGAGCCATTTTTATTTTATGCAAATTTTGATACTGACTAATAGCTACCCAGGATCTTCAGAAATAGATGGCATACAAATCAAACAATCAAGTACAGACCTAAGACTAGAATACACTGGTTATATCACTTGCAGCAGATCAGTAAAGTTTACTAACTCCTAACTTTTTAACAACAGTAACAACATATGCTTTTCATGGCATAGGGCCTGGTTATCTTCAAGACTGCTTATCTCCAATAGTTTCTACCCACCTTATACCTGTTGGCTGAGTGGAAACACTATAGTAACAACCCAAGAAGAAAAAACAGGAGTCATCTACAATAGACAATGTAAGGACTGCAACAACCACTGTGTAGGACAAACAGGCAGAAGACTGGCAGAACGCATCCACGAACACCAACTAGTCATAAGACATTATGAAAATCTTGTAATTTTACAACATATAGATAGATTTAACCATAGTTTCAATTGGGAAAATGTGACAATCCTAGACCAGGTCAAATCCAAAAATGCCAGGGAATTTCTAGAAGCCTGGCACTCTGACAAATCAGCCATCAATAGACACATAGACATTAACAACATCTATAGACTATGCAAAAGAGACTATCACCCAGCCCAAAAAGGAAGAAAAAGACCCAAGCACCTCTCCACCAGCAATCAGCACCTAGATCAGCATAGATTAACTCCAAGGTTAACATCAGACCAACAATCAAGTAAAAAGTACCCCAATCAAGAAACTGCCAAAGAAGTCAATACCAAATAGCCCAATCAAAGAATTTCTAAGACCACCCCGACCAACACTGGCAGGCACTAGAATATATACTGACAGCAAACAGCACTCCATACTAGCACTGATGATGTTACCTAATTTGGGTAATGAAACGTCTGCAAGAAAACAAGCAAGCTCAGAGAGCACCAAGGACCCCTAATGACACACCTTTTCATATCCTAATTTTTTTTTACATTGGAAGTGAGCGACATAATTAAGATTCACTCTGCACACACTATAAGAAATTGATAGCAATAACACTTAGACTTATATTCCGCTTCACAGTTCTTTACAGCCCTCTCTAAGTGGTTTACAGAGTCAGCATATGGCCCCCAACAATCTCGGTCTCCATTTTACCAACCTTGGAAGGATGGGAAGATGGAATATTGAATCAACCTTGAGCCAGTCAGGATCAAACTGTTGGTAGTCGGCAGAATTAGCCTGCAATACTGCATTCCAACCACTGCCCCATCATGGCTCTTACCATTATCATTATAATTAACATGATCACAAGCTGAACTCTTGACACTAAAAACTGCTCCTGGGATAAATTTTGATAATTTCCAGCTCCTTTCTGCTCTGACACTACTCTTGGCACAGCCCATCCTAATTCTGATCTGGAGACATCGTTATATGCTCCTGACTTCTCATTAGCATCCACATACATATGTAAAACATTGTGTTAATTGTTTGCTTAAAAATTAAGAGTTTAGAATGCAGAAGCTGTTCTCAGTTCTCAGCCTAGCAGGAGATACACTGCTTGTATGGTATATAAAACACATTATAAAAGGTAATAAAGGTAGAAAACTGGCATTGCATCAAGTCTGCATGGGGGGAAATGCAGAGGTAGCATTTACCTAAATCAGAGGTGGGCAACTAGAGTAACTTTATGACCTGTGGACTTCAACTTCCAGAATTCCTGAGCCAGCAGGATAATATGACATATTTTTGCTATCATGCTCAAACGTGGAACAGACACCTGCAGATATATTATTCCCAGGTGGACAATAGAGACTATGTTTATGTAAGCTTAAATCCTAGCAATTAGACAAAATGATTATTTACTTTCACATAATTTTAAAACTCCCTGGCATGTTATTGTTTCCTTAGTTTTGCTGTTACTGTACATTTTTAACTGCATTTTAGTTTTTATGCTATTTGATGCTTTGAATGGTCTACTGAAAAAAAAATTGTAAAGCAAGAAATGCCACAATTTAAGCCTACATATAAACTGTACAGGCTGTCATGAAAATCTTCTGCTATAGAGACGAAAATGTAGTGTTTGGCCATTAATATATAAGAAAATCAAGATTTCTTTATGACGTTGATCCAATGGTATTTAACAGAAACATTGCCATATTATCTACATTTTGATACCATAAACAGAACTAGGTATATCCTACTAGTTTATGGTATTTGTTTGTTCATTTATAAATCATATTTATATGTCTGCCAATCTCACAGAATGTGACTCTGGGTAGCATACAATAAAACAGTAAAATAGCAATATTAAAATAGAATGTTATTAAAACTATTGATGTTATTATTAAAAAGGCTAAGTGCAGTGTTAGATATTATGAACAGTAAAGCCACCTCAAGAGACTTTTCAGTCTGTGGACGCAGCCAGGTTAAAGGGATTAATTTCCCTTGGGTTTTAGCCAGCTTTCAATATTCAGTTGTAGTTTCTAACAAACAACAGTTGTAAGAGAGCACAGAAAGTCAATGCAGGCCTATTTCTGTGCGCAATGATTAGATGCACTGAATATGTTTTGTTATAGCAAATAAAAGCTGTAGTTACTGCTAAACTCCAGCAAATAAATGAGAGCACATTCTGCATATTTTTTAATGAGATCATTTATAAAATGGCTGAGTTCCAACCTTGAAAATATCTAAGCCTTTGTGAGAGTACCTTTGGCAACAGAGTAAACTCACCCGCTCCCCAAGTTTAGCATCACTGTGGGCTCCTGGTTTCTCATTATCGTCAGCTTCCTGATTGTGTACTGTGCTGGTGGAGCTACCATTCACTGTGTTTGGCCCAGTTGCTGCTGCCTCCAGCTGCTGCTGGGGACTTCCTTCTTGAGCATTCTTCACCTCCGAATCTGGGCTGGTCTCTGTCATCATTGTTACTGATTATTCTGCATTTGCAAAGGGAAGATGAAATACATGAGGATGAGATTAAATGTGTAATTGTACCTATTAAAAGAATTTTTTTCTCAACTTCCAGGGCATACACCTTTGCCTCGTGGCACCATCTTGCACAAAAAATTATACAGTGAGTATTCTAATAAAATCTATATAGTTAGTCAATCCACCACCTGGATACTTCAATCTCAAGCACCCACTCTGCTGAGATGCTGCACAGGGATGAAAATTGTTGCCGTAAACATTCCTTTAGGCTACAAACTGATACTCACATTTATTATAGGTAAACCTCTGGTTGAAACTCAATAGCAAGACTACCTAAAGAGCATTCTTTTACACTAAGAGAAAATCAGAACGCTACAGAATACTACACCTTGATCAAGCAACTATTTGGCTCTAGGATGCTTTTATTGTTGAAAAACAGGAACTTTACATGAGGGAACTTTGGGAAAGCCACACTCTGCATAACCTACTTCACAAGACTATTCTAAGAATAATTACCAAAAAAAAAAAAAGGATTAGCCCCAATCCTAGTTCAGTAAACATAGTCAAAATTGTGATGGAGGAAAAGATAAGATGTAGTCCTGTTCTTCATTAAAAGGTGTTGAGCAATCTGCACCTTAATGTGTCATGCATTCCCTGGCCCATTTTCAAAAACCCTCTGGTAGTAATCATTTCAGAACTCCCTATGCACCCCATCTCATGCATACCTGTACAAATCTCATGTTTCTGCAAACTTAGCATTCTCTTATGCTTAAATCTGATGTGCTGAAATCTTGCTTCCACAAATATTTATGAATTCCAATAGTCTCTTAATGTGAAAAAGCCCAAATTAGGTTCCCTCCAGAAATGTTTCACTACAACTCCCATAATCTTCAGTCTGCACTAGACAGGTTCAGGTACAGCAGGAAAAATATAGCTGTTTTCTACAAAGCCAGGTCTTTCTCTCTGTGCTTTATGAACTACAGCCTCATATGAAGGCCATATATCAAACCAGCACCACACCTACAGCTTTGTTGCATGCAAGACTAATCTCTCCATCCACAAAATAAAACGTATTCCACATGGGTATTAGAATGCAAAAACAAACACTCTGATTGCTGAGCTCTGGCTGCTAATCTGTCCCCTCTGTACATTTTTGTTTGGCTTAACAAGATGCCTAATATATCTGCACATAAGGGTGCAAATGAAGCACTACAGCATGTACCAAACCAATTACATTCCTCCAATAGCTAGATATTGTGCTGATTGGTGCCAGCTGAAAATTTCCATCCAAAGCAATAGTTCAGACAACACAACAGATCTCACAGTTTGCATAGGCTTCTGACAATAAAAACAAGACATGATGAGAGTTTTTCCTCTACAGATTCTCTTTTGTCTGGCAGACACTCCCATGCCAGTGTTAGTGCAATCTTTCTTTTAACCTGATGATAAAACTTCTGGTCTTTCTCCCTCTAACTCAGTCCAGCAGAAGATGAAAGGCAACTGCTGTTTATGCCAGGGGTCCCCAACCCTCGGGCCGTGGCCCACTACTGAGCTGTGGCCTTTTCAAAACCAACCTGCGTGAGCAATGGGCAAGCGGTGCACACAAAACTCGACTCGCGTGAGCGGAGGGTGCTTGAGTCAAGGGTGCTTGTGCTTGCATGTGAAGCTCCACTAATGTGAGCGGAGGGCGCTCACACACGAAGCTCCATTCACATGAGCACAAGTGCCCTCTGCTCATGTGTAAAGCTGCACCAATGGAGCTGTGTGCTTGCATGTGCGCCTGCCACTCACTCGCCCCTCCGCCAGGCCGGCAAGGTGGAAAGGTTGGGGACCGCTGGTTTATGCCATCTTTTCTACCTATCAGTCAGCTTGTAGCTTGGATTCTTCAGTTTGGCTGAAATGTTTTAAAAAGCAAAGTTTAATCTGTTTAGAGAAACTTTTTAAATACTAAGGTCACTCAATACACATTTTGGAAGTTCCATGAAAATGTAGTACAAAGAATATCCCAATTTAGTGAGACTGAGTAGAAGAGAAAAAGAGACAGGAGAGACTATTGGCCAGCTGAGAAGCTGCTAGTAGCCACAATTCCATACCCCTAATTTAGAAGATTTCCAGTTCTACCATGTTCTCCCCACCAACAAAGGATGAATTTTCATGTATTGAAGAAGCCTCAGTCCAGGATTGCTTGGGTTAAAAGTTATAACTGGCGACCTTTTCTGAAAGAAGTCCATTTCTCTACAATGTACAGCCACATTCTTGACTGAGTTCTAATCCACACAGCAAACTCCAGTCCACACAGAGAGGTAATGTTCTTGTCAGTGCTCTACATAAACCATCATATTATCTGAATCATGCCTTAAAGTTACATGTGCAAACACTCCTTGGAAAAGAAGGGCGAAAACGAATCCAAACTTCAAACTCAGAATAGAAATTCCATGACTTGTATAAAAAGTAATTTAAAAACATGCCGAGCAAATTTCAAAAAAAAATTGCAATGAATTTTAATCCAAGCCTGACAGCATCTTAACTCTTTCCCTTATCCCTCCCAAATATGTAAAACTATACTCATGTAAAACAGTTTTAAAGTTTTTTTTTCTTTTTTAACATATGTGGTCATTTCAATGTTTTATCTTCCTTTAAATAGAATATAAATATGATAAAGGTGACTTCTGGGGAAGCCATGGTGAACTGAAAATAGCTCTGCTCACACAGAAGTCAATGACCACAGCGGCACAAGAAGCCAGCATATGGATCGACTTCTTGGACTTCCCCTCTAGACAAGGAAAGGACTCAGGATTGCCCACAAGCACTCCAGAGGGCAGCTCCCATGAGAAGATCATAAGACAATTGTCTCTGGCAGATTTTAGAACTCTGAGAAGCAATGTCTTGTAACTAGAGGTTTTTAAAAAGAAAAGTGCCCTCCAAATAGATTGATGCAGGGTCAACTCTTAAGAAATCTTTTATCAGTGAAGCTCAATTCTTGATGATTTCAAGGCCATGAATTATGAAGTTTTCATAGCCGCATTACATTAATGATTTGTCCATGCCTTCTTCTAAAATGTTTTTCACTTTTCAATCTAGCTGGAATACAATACCTCAGTGAGGTACCTGGTTGAGGAGGACATTGGAATATGTGATGTTATTGTCTTTCAGCTACTATGATGAGTAATCTTTCAAATATTTATGATACACAGATAGCTTTCACCAATTTTTGAAATGAGAAATTCAAGTAGCAAGATGAGGACTAATGGATATGGCTTAGAAATCACATCCACAGAGCACTGGGGTTCTGACAGATGGAACTCCATGTTTTTCAATAGCTTAAAGCAGGGGTGGGGAACCTTGGCCCTTTTATGACTTGTGGACTTTAACTCCCAGAATTCCTAAGCCAGCCATGCTGGCTCAAGAATTCTGGAAGTTGAAGTCCACAAGTCATAAAAGGGCCAAGGTTCCCCACCCCTGGCTTAAAGGGTGGAACGCAGCATAACATTTGTTTTGAACCCAAGGTTTATAACTTTAAACAAACATGCAAAGCTCAGCTGAATTCCTGACTTCTGGCTTCTTGGCAAGTGATTCTCCATCCACCTATAAAAAGCATTAAATTGCCACCATTCTTTCTCTTTGGCCAGTCCTCCAAAACAGGTTGCTATACCCTGAGAGAAAGTCCACAGGAAGTGCAGAGAAAGAATTCTGGTGGAACATTCTTGGTTTACCATTTATTTATTTGATTTCTATAGCTGCCCATCTCCACAAGTGATTCTGATTTGGTTAATTAACCACAAGAAAATGTGCCCTCTTTAAACCAAAACACTTTGGTCAGGGACTATTTTTGCTGTAAGATTTCATAGAGTGAAACCACCATGGTTCCTTTATCACAGCAAGTTTTATACACAGCATGGGTTACTTTCACCTAAAATGAGCTTTCTGATGATCCTGTGCAATATTGTAGTTTCATACTTCAAAACAGCAGTGCAAACATTTCTGAAGGCTGACTTTCTGCCTAAGACATGCCAAGTTGTAATGAAAAGATTATTTCTCTACTTTGAAATTGCTTGTTGAATTAGGAAAGAACATCTTTCTTCCCTCTTTGATCACAGCTCACCCTTTTCCATCTTTTTGCTTTCTCCCAACTATTGTGATATAGAAAGAGATAGGAAGAATGGATATCATGGGCATTAGCATCAGAATATGCCATGCAGCAGCACTCCATCAGATTGAACTGGAGGAGGAGAAATGAAAAAAAAAAGGGAAAAAAGGGGAAAAAAAGTTGAAGAAACTGCAGGTATTGTATCTTTTGACTTACTGAGAATGACAGATTTTAAAGGTAATTTTGTGGGGTTGTTAGCTGACAGCTCTCTGTTTATTTATCTTGAGCCTAAACAATTTTGTAATGGTTTTCAGAACAATAAAACCTGGACAATATAGAAAGACTACAAGAAGAAAGATGGCTGAAACAAAAGGGAAAAAAATATAAAGCACTATGAACTTGACAGTTTCTGCACTGCATGCAACTCCATGTAGGTTTTTGCCTATATGAAGGGAAACCAACAATTTGGCAATTTCTTGGGGGAAAGATATTTCTATGAAAAGCTTGTATGTAATCTTTCAAAATAAGACTTTTTAGGTAGCTTATAATACTCAAAAGGATGCTAGATTCTTACAGAGGGAACATCAAGATTGCACATTTTTATCAAAATAATAAAAGCATCCCTTTAACACCAGGACACAAATTAGTCTTCTTTTTTACATACATACAATGTCATAATGCATGTATCATACAGGTGTGCTTGCTTCACAGTAACACAATACAACTTTCACCATTTGCCCCCAGCCCAGCCCTTCCTGCAAAAGACCACAGATTCCTGAAATTTCCACCAGTACTTCAAATACTACAAGCTTAACCCTGAGAAATTGGAACTTCTACAATGTGAAATAATACTGTTGCAGACTTCAACAGTACATCACACCTCTTTAAATATTTCCTGACATTATTCTGACTTATGATTTAAGTATCATGTTTTGGTTTCCTTTTTGTTGAAGTATACAGTACATGAAAATGGATTTTTCATCTCTTGGCACCTTCTCTCTTGTAACATTTGGGAGTAGGTGAGCTGATTGGCAGCAGACTCTTCCCTCATTCATCAACCAAGAGCAAAAGGTTAAATATGACAAGCAACTGCAAAGTGATCAATTTTCTTGGAGTTATGTCATTCAATCATCTTTGAAGGTCATATTATCTTATTTGTATGTCCTTTCTCAGAAAAAAAAAGTCACATTCTTTTACCTCTGATGATGCAGATTCTCTTGCTCAGAGGCCAAAGCTTCTGTAATATCTCTTTGTACTATTTCCCTTCTAGAGACTATATACTCAAACTGATCTTTCTCTACTGGAGTTGGAAGACTCTATGCTCACTGCTCCTCCAAAGAGTGGTGTGTGTGTGTGGGGGGGTATTTTTTCCAAATAAGCCATTTCTGGCTTGGGTTTACTATATTTTCTTCAACAGCAAAGATCATGACAGTGGCAATGTATAGGTCTTACCAGTGATCAGAACTAATCGAACCTCTTTAGTCTGATAAACGCCATTCATGATGAATTTCACGTATTCTTATTAAATGACCAAAACCCAGATGTTTGAGGGTATTAGCTATTTTTCTTTATAATCCTTACCTTATAGAAACCGTTTAGACCCTTCAATGAAATATTAATTTTATAGGATTTTCTCTTGTTTATATATATATGTACTGTATATAATTATACATGTATCAATGGTATGCTGTATTTTATAAAATTCTATGACTTGGTCTTGGACCATAAATAAATGAATAAATAATAAAATAAGTTATTAGGGTGTGTTCTAGGAAAGTTGAGGAATTTAATCCAGACTCAGAGGACTGACTAAAATGTACTGTATGTAGCAACTAGCTCACGTATCCTAATGAGATACTGTGATAAGAAAATTGATTCTAATAGATGCTCCCTCAAAGTGGCAGGATATACATACCTCAACTTCAGAAAGCAATCTACAATACACTTCAACAGATTTTTTTTTCCTATACAATTGCTAGTATTATTGGTTGTAGTTAATGCACAAGATTTCAGAAGTCATTAATGTTTTGAGCAAAAATAGAATCAAACGTACTCAAACAGTATTTTCCCACCTGGCATGAAATTATTTGGCAGAGAGAGCAGGGAAAGCCTACAAGGGATGTTTAAGGAAAATGAACTGAGGAGATTTAGAAATTAAATTTCACTCTCTTCCTGTTGAAACACAAAACCATTACACAAACCACCACCAGCATCAATCCTGCCCAATGCTTCAAAGAGAGATGGATCAAACTAATCTGGATTTAATGCATCCAAACATAAGGATAAAGTACCAAAATACAGACTTAGCAAAAGCACATTATAACTATAAAGCAAAAAAGAAGGGACTGGAAAGGCAGAATCCAGTCTATGCCAACATTTCAGATTCAACTAACTTGATTCAAAACTTGGATCCAAAAACAATTAGAATCCTTCTCTTTTAACATGAGACTCAATGATGGCTGATTAGTCAGGTAACATCTGTGCATTGACTTCAGAGTGACACTACCAAGCTATCAAAGCATTTGCCAGAGTGATCTAATAAGATTTCATTAGAACCAGAGTCAAATGAAGAGACTTGAAATTTAGAATCCAGCCATCTGCACTTTCATGTATCATTTTTATTCAGAGTTATATTTCTTAGAGAAAGTGATATATTGGAATACAAAATGGATTTATTAGATTATAGTTAAAATTCAATAAGTTACTATTTCTGGTAGCTCTTAATAAACTTTTGCTGATGACTAATTATGAGTTTTTATAACTTGATTATTGATAAGGGATGAGATACGGGAAGTAGAGCTTTTTTAGAAAATGAAATATTAGAGTTACTGAAGTTGTTTATATTTGTCTGGAGGGAAGGGAAATCTTTTAGCTCTTCATTTCTCTTTTTATATTTTTCTTGGTATTAGTATTTGTAATTTCAAAGAGGGTTACTGACAGGAAGAGAAAGGAAGAGGTCCTAGTTAAGTTGGGTTAGGAAATTAAGATAGGAAGAATATAGTAAAGGAAAACAACTGATCTAAATGCTATATACTCCCAAAGACTTCCCACCCCGGCTCTATGACAATTTGCCATGGCCAATTCACCACGGGACCACTCACCACAATCAACTTGCTGCAGGAAAACTCGCTGCGGGATAAGAGTTACACTATTATAAAAGAAATGGTGGGATAGAATAATTAAAGAATGGATGCAAAAGGAGGGACAAAATGAAATGTGAATGACAAAAATTAAAATATTTTTTATTTATTTTAAATAATTAAATCAAATTGTTAAATTGTCCTGCGGTGAGTTGTCCCACGGCGAATTGGCTGTAGCAAAATGTCCCAGAGCGAGTTGGCCGTGGAGAGTTGGCCATGGCAAGGTGGCTGCAATGAGTTGGCTATGTCGAGTTATCCCACTCCGTCCCACCCCAACCCCAAATTCCGGTGAAAATTTTATTGTTTGTTTTCTGGTAAACAATTCCTGGTTTGAGCTTATGAGAGTGAAGAATGGTTGTTTCCATGAGAAGGACAGACCTCCACAGGCTGGTATGGATTAGTGCCTTTTAGCAAGTTTCTGCAGTGCTACTAAGTATTCCTGGACCTAAATAAGCTCATCTGTGCAGGTCCTCAAGTTCCCATGCACACTTTTGTTCAAAAGGCCTACAACCAGTCTATCTTGACAGTTTTATTTCTGCTGTCACCAGTCTCATGAGCTTTTGCTTTTTCATCTTTAGGTCTCTGAAACACCTCAAAGTTAGTATTTAATGAATTATATTTCTCTTAGGCACAAAATATTAAAGATTTCTCAAACCAAGGAGATTGCCTTCTTTATCTACAAGAACAGCAGAGTTAAAAATAAAAAATAAAAACTGCTCCACCTAAGGCTCCATAGCAAAAAAAATATTTGGATTTCTCTTTATTCAGTTGGTGTCCTAATTTCTCATAGAGTAGTTTGTCCTGCCAGTTATCTATTAAGAAACTAACAGGGAGAAAACTGCACCCTGACTAAAACTGGCAGGGCAAGCTGCTGCATATGAACAAGGAGCAAACCCCACACTTGCTGGCACTGACAATGTTAGTTAGTAATGAAACATCTGCAAGCAAACAACCAAGCATAGAGAGCACCAAGACTCCATAATTCACTATTTCATCTGGCCTTGAAGAACTAACTTTTCTGTTTTCCTTGGCTCTGAATCTCTTAACTTTTTTTCCTTTAAGTGAAATTAAGAGTACATAATCAGATCAGAACTTTTCTACTGATCAAAATAAGGCACTATAACCAAGAGCAAGTTTTACAGCTGCTTGCTTTAATGAATCAAGCAGCCTAAAATAACCAAGCAACAATACAAGATCACAGGCATGCTTAACCAATGACAACAATAACTCTGTAGACTACAGATAATATCTTATTTTTTTTAAAAAAATCCCCATTTTGGTGATCTTATTTATCCGAAAGTAGAATTAAAATACAATATAGCAAATACAGTAAATACAGTAAATAAAATGGAGGGACATCGCTGCATAGTGTCTCCTGGCCCATTTCTGCAAGTGTCAACAAATGATGCAAGGACAGACCCTGAGTAATGAATGGTAATGGGCTCATCTAGATATTATGAGCCAAGAAAGAAAGATATAATAGCAGCTACTTAGCTTGTTAAATCACTCTTCTTAGAAATGAATCCACATTCTAGGCAAACATTGTTCACTAGATCAGATTCAAGGCTGCACTTTAACCTATTTTTTAGTTGGAGAACTGATTAAAAACTTGCAAGTCTACTAAAGCTACAGTGCAGACTCCCACTTACATGCTAGTTATTTAAGATAAAGTTAAATATTCTTAAAATTCTAACTGTTGTTGGTCTCCCAGAGTTACTACAATGAGATCAGCTGCCATATGAATGGATAAATACAGCTAACTGTAGAAATTGACAGCTACAGAAAATAGTAATAATGTCCAATTTTCTTCAACTTAAGGTACAGACTGAATAAATTTGGAAAAGTGGGAACCAATTTCTAATGCAAGAAGATATACCACAATATTTTTGCTGGATCAGAACAAAAGTCTATATTATTCTCACTATTTCTAAAACACAAGTTTATAAAGTTTTATTACTTGATCTCTAAGGACTGATTTAAAATTTAGCTGGGTGTCAACTCTACACACCACAAAATGAAGTACCTGGAATGTGGCTAGCAGCAGGCTTTCTCAAGTGGTAACCTCCATATTTTGGAACATACTGTATCTCCTAGGACATATTTTTGATCTCAATCTTCCTTGCATTTTGCGAAGCTTTAAATACCATATTGTTTCAGCATGCCTTTGAATTGGTATAACTGTAAGTGATCATTTTGAAATTAATGCACTGTTATAAGGTTACCATGTTGTTTACATTCTGAATTTATATAGGTGTAAACTGTCCCAATTGGGCTGCGTTCCAAATACAGTTAAATAAATACATGCATAAATGCTTTGTGTCCTGACTTCAGCAAAGGCAATAAATGCCCATGCAACTGGCAGGCAAAATGCAGGTGTGATGCAGGCAGAGGTGCTGGGCAGGAGAACACACACTTTGGAGGAAGTTTGATCAAAATGCAGTGAGGAGCGGGAAATAATGGGAGGCACAAGGAAAGTTGGAGCAGAGTAACTGAGCAGAGTATTTGAAGCAAGGCTTGTGAAGACATCAGGAAGCTTGTCAGGATAGATGGCAGCAGACAGGCATGGGGAGGCAACAGAAAAGGGGTTGGGAAATAGGAGGAAGAGTATGTGTGTGCATGGCAGCTTACTAGATGCTGAAGAGAAGATGTAATCCGAGTCGAACAGTCCATAATCAGAAACTCACAATGTCTTGAAAAGTAGAGAGGGACGAGCCAAGACTTGGTCAGGAACGTGCTAAGATCGAAAACGTAGCAGGAGTTAACACTAAGAATACACAAAGCTAGATATCGAAGCTGCTTCCAGCAACAGAAGACAATCCTTGCCCAGTTTAAATCCTCTCCCCGGCAAGAGTAGGGGGGGGGAAAGCGCTTTCCTTGCTCAGCTGTTGCCAATAATGAGGCACCCGTCTAGCTTGCAAAGTTAGCATTTTGCTACTTGCTCGCAAAATGCTTTTCTTTGATGAGGTGCAGGATTTTCAGGCTGAAGGAGTTTGCTCATGTTGGCTAACTAAGGATTAGTCCTGGCTGAGGAGGGACCTACAAGGGTGTCAGCATTTGATGCAGTGGCTGTTGAATTAGTGGAAGCAGTGGCCAGTGGGACCTGGTCTGCCCATGTCTTGGAGCCTTACTCTGGGGCCATGACAAAAATGAGACCTAACCTACTTAAATGTGCAATGGATACCCAGGCCCCCTGATCTGCATTTATGTTTATTTTCCCTTCCCTTCCCCATTTTTTCATTTTATTTAGTTACTTTTATAAGTTAGGTATTGGAATTTTCAAGAAGAAAAGAAATTAGTATAATACAAATTCAAATTAGGTCTAAAAGGATATTGAAAAACAGGTAATAAGAAATAATAATAAAATTAAGTAATGAAATAAGAGGCAGATAGCCAAAAAAAACCTCCATTGATTTCAGTCTTCACTAAACAAAGTTTAATCATAACATAGTCATTCAATAATGAGGAAAGAGGGGGGGAAATCAGGGCTTAATTCGTTTCCTGCATTTGTCCCAAACAGTAAGTTACTTAATTTTATACAGACTCTTGAAAATTGTTTTATTTATGTTTATGTCACTCCAGATACATCTTTTGACCCCTTCTAAAAGCCCTGCCCCTTCCACAAACATGATACAACCATAAGAATTATGATCCATTCTGAAATTCATATTAATCAGCTGGCATGATAGTACAGTCAAGATTGATAGTTGCTAAGGCTCCTTGTTCTTTTGAATTCTACAAGTTTCTGAATTTGATCATTTGCCTTTTATTAGATATACTGTATATAATTCATTACTAGTCTATATCAGTCATTTAATGCTTTATTCACAATAAAGGCTGGAATAATTTGTAATTATTTGTAATAGAAGCTTTAATCTTGGTAAAATATTTTTATCACTGTAAGACTAGGCAAATTTAATTTCTTCATTCTAGAAATATCTATTATGTATTTCCAGATTAGTAAGTAATAATTGAATAAATCTTTGTTGATTTTTGTAAGAACAAAGCCTAAATATTTTATTTTGTATCAGTAAAACACTTGCTTTTCAGCATCCTTTGTCAAGTTTCATATCATCATCTGAGTTTTTTTTATTGATTCAGTAGTCTTAACAAACTGGATTGGTCCTGCATTTCTTACATGCATTTTTCAGGTATCTGAATGTTATTTCTATAAATATACTGGAAATATATTTCTTTATAAAGAAAAAGTTAATAAGAAAAAGAAAGTTCCTCTGTCCCCATATCTTCTATTCCCGCCTAGAAATGGAGTGAAGACATCAGAACTATTCTGTGCATTTATGGATCAAAAACATATAAATGCTGTGTTATTATTTCATTATCTGTTGACTCTATTAATTCCCCCAAAAGATTTATTTTTTCAATTGACACAGCACTGACTTGCCTTTGTATATGACATTTTTAAGTTCTTTCTTTGGGGTTTTCAACCAATTTAGGTACCAAAATGCGCATCTTATTTTTTCCGATGAATCTTGTTTGTCATTCTGTCAAACAGGCAACTCAACAAGGAAAACATGTTAAAATCGCAACTGAAGCCTCAACCTTCAAGATACTGCACATTCTCTGTATGGGTCCATTCTTCACTCAGCGTCCAGTATACTCAGCGTCCAGTATTTCACTGATTTACCAACCAATAAACTCTAAAATCATAATTGCAAAGAAAGCCCTTTAATATTTTATATTGCAATAAAGCTTATCTCAGTTCAAAGGGCAGCTATTGTTAAGCATATGTCCCATTCATGGCTGCAAAATGTGTCTTTATTCAAGAGTGATGAAAGCAAATGAAGTCTAGAAATGCAAACAGGTTCATTAGGGTAAAGATGAAATATTCTGGAGCAGGATGACACCATACAACATGGTTTGATGATATAAACGTACAAAGCCATATCATAGATGAAGACATGGTAAGGATTTTCTGGATATTATCTTTGGGTGCAGGGATATTTCCTTCATTTTATGTTGGCTTTTGTGATTTGGGCTTTACATTACCATTTCTATGTTTCCCCCCTCAAAATGATGGGAACTATGCTGCCAACTTTGACCAACATGATAGTCAAAAACAGGTCTGGAGCTCTATAAGACAAGTTCAGGGACTACATGTGGTTCTGGGCTTTAATCTGCCCACTCTTGCACTGAAGGATTACAAATAGCAGAGCTGCAAAATATATTTATCTAGAGAGACACAGCTAATCAGCCTTCTTCACAACTTCATGTAAGACTATAAGGAGTGCATTGATTACTTATTGGTTTATTAGATATAAATGTCCTTTGAAGACCCAATGTCCCACTACAAAACTCTATAATTAAAATAATACTACACTTTATAAAACTGTACTAATTCCATACTAAAACTCAAAGAAACAACGGTAGAGTGTCTAGCACAATCATTAATATGTGGAGTAGAATTCAATACTCTCTTAAAAAGTCAAGAATAGCAAAGCCACACATATTTCTTGAGGAGGGGGAGAGGCAGTAACTTAAGCTATTATATAAAAAGGCCCTGATCTCATTTGTCAGTCTAGACACCTCACAGACAGATATTAATAACAGCCATATATACCAATAACATGTACAATGTATTTAGGCATCTACATCTAGCTTATAAAATAAACTTTGAGATGTATCAAAGTATAGGTACAAAATATTTATGATTATCCAAAAAATCTAAAGGAACCTCAAAATGGCATAAATAGCTTTCCACTGACACTTCACAATAGCAGGTTGGCTGAGAGAACCAGTGAGCTTTGCCTAATAATATGTCCTTCCAAATTTTTATTCTCCTTTGTCTCTCTGTACCATAAATATCTGTGAAGTCCATTAGCTAAACTGGCACTTTCCCATATTGACATTCTACTATTCAGGAATGTTATGCATTCCGTTATCCAATTTGCTTTATGATACAGTTTAAAATTTGGAAGGACAAGACCACCTCTCTCTTCTGAATTTTACAAAAAAAATTAACTCTGGTCTTTTCCCACTCCCATACAAATTTGTTGACAATTTTTTGCCATTCCTGTAAAGTTCTGAGATTGTAATTGACACCATTTGGAGCAAATCATTTATCCTGAGTAATACTTTCATTTTAATACTTGCATTAATTCTAACCAAGATGGGTTTAAATTCCTCTACTTTTCAAGATGTTTTGCCATAATTTGACATTATTATTTTAATATATTTCATTGATCATTACCTGTCAAAGGCAGAGCAAGATATTTCAATAAGTGGGTTGACAGTCAGATTCTTCCTGCAAAAATTAGCTTCTCATTGCATTACACTTTTGTAATTATTTTTGGTTTCTGGACATTGATTTTATATCCAGAGAAATCTCCAAAACTATTAACTGTTTTGGGCAACCGTCTTGTGGCCTTTTGTGGTTCTGTGATTAATAGGACATCATTGCATAACATTTGAACTTATATTCCTCTCCATGGATTTGGAGACCTGCATTTGTTTATCACTCCAACCTTTCCTGTCTGTATTTCTAGATCAATCATGAATAATAATTAAAGAGAGAATGGACAATCTTACCTTTTAGTCTTACTGATTTAAAGATCTGCAGAGTGAGCTCCATTTGTTTTCTTACCATTGATATATGTTTCTGACCCAAGCTTGGAACTCTTCTCTGGGATTTATTTTATTCAGTATAGTCAGCAAGAATTGACACTGCAAACTGTTGAAAGTTTATGTTCAGAAAGATTAGTGGAGCTTTCTTCCTCTTTTTGTTTATAGGTTCTATCATATTGATTATGAACCTAACTGTTGTTCTTGATATTTCTCTTTGGAATATAGCCTGTTTGATCAATACAAATTATATCTGAAACACATTTCTTGAATCAATCAGCTAGCATTCTTGTAAAAATTTTGTAATCTACATTCAGCAGGGAAATTTATTTATATGATTGGTTACTCTGGATCATTTCTTTCTTTGTCAATCAGAATTATGTATGCATTCTCCCATGGTGCCATTGTTTTCTTTAGTTTCATTCATCGTTTTCATCAATAGTTTTAATCTAGCAGTTCCTCTTCAAGTTCTTTGCAATATATAGTCTATCAACCTATCTGGACCTCGTGCTTTTCCTAGTTTGATTATTTTTAGTGCTTTTATTCGCTTCTTAGACAATTATTGGTGTATTTAATATTTGCCTCACTGTATTTCATACCAAACCTCAATATATTGGTTCATAGCACTTTCAATGTTAATCTTAGAATATAATCATTTAAAAAAAAACCTGTTCATCTATTATTTATGCTGTTTCTGGAATGTAACAATTTGGATCCTTTCTTCACTGCTGATATTGTCTGTTTCTTTGTTGTTGTTTTTTAAGGTGTAAGCAACCCATTTCTTTTTTGTTGAATGAGGAATAGTGGAATAATTTACACAAAACAGGAAGCCATAATGTGTGGTTTATAAACCACAATATATGTTGGCCAAAAATCAAACAAACTACATTAGGATTCAAATATCTGTGAGAATATAACTTTCAGAATACATTTACAAACCATTTTTCAATATAAACTAAGCTACATTGCAGTAGGACATGGCTTTTATGTTAAAATGCATGTAAATGCTTGTAATTGTTCTGTGGGCATATACTGTACAAGCAAATGTTTCTATGTTAACTTTAGATATAAATTGATCCAATATAGTTATAAATACAATGACCTGTATTTTGTTCTGTTTTTCTATAAGTCCCTAACTAAATGTGGTTTAATTTACATTTTTAAAAATTATCTCAAAATGGGACAGTTAGAATAAATAATAAGCAGGAACACATTTCCTTAATATGTTATGTTTGCACCTAAGATTTCTTGCTTTCAGTCTGGAAAAAAGAGAGATTCAGCACTTAGTTGATTTTGACAACAAGGGATGTTATAAAAATGCTTGATGGATACAATACAGTGACTTGCCTCCAAGAGTTTAAAATAACTCCATATCATCTTTGAAACAGTGACTCTGCAGTCAACTCTCTTCATACTGTATTGTATTATATTCTTGACTTTATTTACCTTGACATTTCATATTAAAACCACATGGTATTTATTCCAAAAGAGTACTCATATTAGACTTTGTAATAAAAGCAAATCCAATATAGAGAAAGCAAGCTGTGGCTTTGTAAACATTTATCATATGTGACTCTGATCTGAGGTTGCAAGGATCGTTGTAACTTGCAGTGAGATATAGGATCACTTGCACCATATTGTGACAAGTTGCACTCAAGGCAAATGAAGAGATAGAGGAAGGAGAGGGAAATCCCAATAATGACAACTCATAGAAAGCAAACAATTGGAGGCAAAGTCCCACCCCTTTATCTATAACAGGCAAAGTTCCACCCCATTGTCCCACCCAAAGTCCTACCCCATTGTCTATAACAGAAAAATACTGAGATGGCAAGAGAAATATCAAAACTTGTTTGCCAAATTCAAAGGAAGGCTCTTCAGGGCTGCCATCTAATCTTTTGCAGTTGTATCTATAAAATATGCCAAGTCATTAACATTTGTATGAAAGGATGAATACGGAGTCCCTCCCCCACTGGAAGGGCAGTAGAATTTCTGGAGTAATGTAACATTATGAAACCAGAAGAATATAAATTTTCTACAATCTCCCTCATCCCCCCCCCAAAAAAAAAGTGAAGCAAAATCAAGTACACACAGGATTTAAGATATTTTATTCTCAATTTTTTAATGCTTTTACTACCAACCGTAGCTATAGAATTTATTAAGCAATTCTATGTATTCTTATGAAAAAGTAAGTTTTACTGAAGCTTATTCGTCAAATCACAGCTTCAGAAGACAAATAATTTCAGTGCAATTGTATACATGCTTATTCAGAAGAAAGTCCCATTGAGCTAAAAGAGAACTGAATCCCAAGTAAGTATATAAACAATTGCAGCCCTAGTTTCCTTAGTTCCCAAGCAATTGGAAAGGAATAGAATAAAATGTTCATTCCATGCTAATATCAGTATCATAATTTCTGCCAGGAAAAATATTGAAAATCAAGATTGTAAATATTTGTGATAAGCAAATGGAATTGTATGAACTGAAGAAAAAACAATATCATTCAGTCACTATATTAAGAAGCAGCTGCAGCTTTGGATCTTTTACTTAAAAATTAAGTAAAACTTTACCTTATTAAGCACATTATCACTCCCAAAAGTTTAATTTTTTAATTGGTAACCTAAACTTCCCAATCTATTTTTTCCCCAGTGAGAATGGCCGAAAAGATCATTGGCAGTTCCCTCCCTACCATCCAGGACATAGCACAGAAGCGTTGCTTGAGCAGGGTCCATAAGATTATCTGGGACACTACACATCCTCTTCACGACCTGTTTTCCTTGTTACCTTCTGGGAGGAGGCTTCGGGGTATCCGTAGCAGAACATCCAGATTCAGCCATAGTTTCATTCCATACAGCATTAACCTTGCGAACTCTCAAACTTCCTCCTTGCATTATATATTCAAGATGGACAGTATTTAATATTTATTTGCTATGTATATGTAGGGATGTGGGTCTATATATATGTTGTACATAGTATGTTTAGGTGTGTGTCATGTATATGTTTCACTTTGAGAACGGGCAACTAAATTTCATTTTTTATGTGTGCCATTGTGCCCACAATATAAAAATGACAATAAAGGTTATCTATCTATCTATCTATCTATCTATCTATCTATCTATCTATCTATCTATCTATCTATCTATCTATCTATCTATCTATCTATCTATCTATCTATCTATCTATCTATCTATCTATCACATACCTTAGCTCAATTGATTTTACAATTTTAGAGAAGCACTTTGCTTTTTCTTTGCTGGTCCTTCAGATTGGCAGATAAACCATTTTATTACAGAATTTTAACTGGTGATAATTTTTTTATTGCATTTACATAGCTACATTGTCTTAATTTTTGTTTATAGGTTACAACGTCATAAGTGCACATTTCTGCATGACAGAGAAATGGGATATTGAGTCCCATAAATAACTGATTCTGCTCCCCTCTAATTTCAGAAAGAATTAGGACAGGAAATATATGAGGATACAAGTTTGCTACTATTACAGTTGATTTAGAGACCAGTATTTTTCAAACTTAGTAACTTTAAGATGTGTAAACATTAACTCCCAGAATTTCCTAGCCAGCCAGAATTCTGGCAGCTGAAGTCCACACATCTTAAAGTTGCCAAGTTTAAAAAACACTGATTTAGACCTTGAAGGTCACTCAGAAAGGGAGTGCAATGATGACTTAATAACAAAGCTTAAGTTTACAATCCTATATTCACTTATGTGGGAATGTCTCCTTTTATATCACATTATGCTTTAGTCACTAGATGGCACTGGACTTGACTGAAGGGGGTAAGAACGTTCCCCGTGCTATGCTGTCCCTGCTTAAGAATTGTTTCCTAACTTCTGATTTGTGTAACCTCCAATAGCAACGTTGAAATATGTAACATCTGAATAACACTGAAATGAATAAAGCCTTAAAAATGGAAGAAGTATTTTCAGTTAAGGGAATAAGACAGACATTCTCCATGCCAAACAACATTTTGTTTACTTGGCCCCCATTATGAAAAGTTTAGGAATGGCTGATCCTAATCAATTTCTGAATCCACAACAATATTCCATCCCAAGGGGGGGGGAGTATTAAATTCTGAGCAAACAAAGGTAGAATTAGGAAAACTTTCTAATACACTTCAATAGCTGACTAGTAACTCATTCAGAAGAATGAAAGTGTGTCTCCATACTGTA
This sequence comes from Azemiops feae, assembly GCA_023970755.1. NCBI lineage: Eukaryota > Metazoa > Chordata > Lepidosauria > Squamata > Viperidae > Azemiops > Azemiops feae. The sequence goes on along the minus strand of JALGBA010000862.1, from coordinate 862,259 downwards.
GCAATGGACTAAAAAACAGTCTTGTATCTTTTTCAATAGATTAGTTTGTGGAAAGCAGTAATCTCTTTCCAAATTTAAACCAGCCTACTCACTGTTTATATTGCAAAATTCTAATTTAGATGGAGAGTAAGAGTTTTTGTTATGATTAGGAAGTACAGAATTTAGTATCACTCTGTCACACACATATATACACTCTGGCCACACCTTTTGATTTATAGGACTGGAAAAAACCCCTATGCATTTTTCCATGACAAATAAAAATTCATTTCTTTAAAAAAAGATCCTCCCCCCCCCAAAGGAATGACTATATTTCTCACATAAACAGCCTAAAATAACAGGATTATTAGTTCCAAAGGAAGAAGGTATATCAGAGTACTCAAAAAACAAAAAAGTAAGCACCAACTGGAATTATTTCTGAGCAGTAAATCCAGATAATGCGGTTCTTCCTATTCCTTTCACACATTCAACTGCCTCCCTTCCTTCTCCCAAAATAATTGCCTTCCAGTGAAGGTACAAAGCAAAGTAATGGAATATACTGTAGTTGTATCATTTCACTGAGAATTTAGCAGTTCCAAATATAATTGCACTTTTGGATTTATTTATTTTCATTTAAGAAATGTTTATAACATATATGCTTGTTAGAGAGGCAAAAGCTTCAAGGTCTTAAAACAAGCAGTTCCTGTAGTAAATCCCTACATGGTAAAATATGCTAAATATACTTAACTATACACTGCTTGGAATAACAGAGAAACAAGTCTATCACTATTATTGGAAGCCTTAGCTGTGATTACCTTCTTGTCATAGCAGACCAACTTCAAAATTCATTCGAAAATGTTCCAAACAATGGGCTCATACAAATAGAGCCACTTCTGTGATTTTATTTACAATAAAATAATACTATGCAATTGGGATAGTAGTTGGGTGGTGCCACACTATATTACGAAACTTGTTTAACAGCTGATGGTCTACAAAGAGTCCTAAAATACAGAGCTCTTAAGCATACCCATTTGCTGATTGGCTATGTTGTCTCAGTCCTCTGCTTGCAAATTAGAAATATAATGGAGGCAATGGTGACCTAACTAGCTTCTGGACAAAAAGAGAAACTGTCCATATATCAAAACTCAGATTCTATAGAGCAGGAATATAACACAGGCAATATGTAATAGCAGTCAAAATAGTGTGCCCCTAAAATATTCCTTATTAGTATGGTACTAGTTCTAATCCTGTTCAGCCTGTTTCCTTGTGGCACTTAAGTATGCATAAGATTATGACAAAATGCAGTACTTGATGCCCAGCTATAATTAAAATTTTGGAGAAGACAGCAAAATGTGACAAAGAAAAAGAGCACAGAGTGTTCTAATGTAGCCTCCAAGCCTTTAATCTGTGAAGCAGACTATCTTAAGGACCATTTAGAATGAGAATAAAGTTGTTGCTCTTCACAACTCTCAATCAAGGCTCTTCAGGCTTATTTCAAGGAGCTAGGGTCAAGTCAAAGCACCAGAGGACAGGACAAGAAACAATGGTTGGAAACTAATCAAAGAGAGAAGCAACCTGGAATTAAGGAGAAACTTCCTAACAGTGAGGCCAATTAACCAGTGGAACAGCTTACCCCCAGAAATCGTGGGCACTCCATCACTGGAGGTTTTTAAGAAGAGACTGGACAGTCACTTGTCTGAGATGGTATAGGCTCTCCTGCTTGAGCAGGGAGCTGGACTAGAAGACCTCCAAGGTTCTGTTCTGTTCTATTCTATTCTGTTCTGTTCTATTTTCTGTTTCTGTTTCTAAAGTAGAATGTAAAATCAAAGGAAAGTTAATTTTCATAAGCTCAAGACTCTGGGTGCCTCCATGCTGTGGTTCCCCCTCCTATTAACTAAAAGGAACAGCCAATTTCTCTCCCCCTCGCTCCATCTGCCTGCCTCACTGTGCAAACTTCTTTCAGCTCCATCCTTCCCATTTTCCAAGTTGGGCCTATCTTGTTGTGGTTAAGCTCTAGCTGTCTCTTACTCCCTCCAGCCATTGCCATGATCGTCTTTCATTAATAATGTATGCCTGGTTTTTATCAACTCCCATTGCTTCAAGCTTAGCTCATAATACATTACAGAGAGTATTATCACTGGCAGCTGGCCCTGACAAGATGGGGAGTTATAAAATACTAAAAACTCTCCTCACAGCTTTCTGCAAACACAGGGATCAGGCTGTGTCCTATTCCAGCTCTTTGCTTCATTATTTATATTAAAATAAGGGCACTGTTGGCCCAAATGGAGATGAAGCCTGACAGTGCTTTACAAACAGAGAAGGAACATAGACAGAAGGAGTCTTTCTATGCACAGTCATGTCTCCACAAATGTATTAACTTTTCACAAGAAATTTATTGTAGCATGGTCTGTGTTAAGGTGTCACAATTTCCTATTTTTACTGCAATAAACTGCCATGCCACTTCTCCAGATTATTTTCACACACACAGACACAAATGGGAAATGGGCAATGTATCACTTGTGATATAAATTTGTATTTAAATATATAGGCTGCATCCTATATCTGCTTAGAAATATGCAGACATTATTACAAGTCCTTGTTTATTGACTTCCTTGTACAACAACCATTCACAGTTATGGAAGTGATGAAAAGTAATTTTTTGGCCAATCCATACATTTACAACCTTTGCAAGTTGTACAGCAAAGAAAGGTGTAATAAGATAAGCATAGTCACAGTTTCATTTAGTAAATGCTTTGCTTAAGATCAAGTTGCCAGTTCCACTATAGATATTAGCCTTTAGTGAATCTAGGGCAGGCATGTCAAACTCGTGACGTCACGTGACGTCGCGCAATGTATCGGAACGTTTTCCCCATTGCCGACAATGGGGTGGGCGCAGTTTCGTGGGCCGGCAGTTTGACATGCCTGATCTAGGGGAAATTATGAAAATCTTCTACAGTTTTGTTCTTGTTTGAGGGAGGCAATGAATGGTTCTTCAGAAAAAAAAAATCAGGGCACCCACTTCAGTTAAATGGTACATCCATGTGATCCAAGTTAACAATTATACACATACACCTATGTGTATATACACAGTAAATATCCAAAAACACACACATACCCCTCTATCACTCTATTCCCTTTTGGGGTGAGCTTCATACTACATGTAAATCACATTAGTTTAACTCTATAGCACTGCCCTAAGAAATTATTTCACTTCCTTAATGTGACAGTTAAGTACTGCTTAGTACTGATGGTCTCATTCAAATCAGATTCACATGAGCAAAATGCAGTTAATTTAACGGGCCACTTCTTTCCAAACTGCCTCTTTCCAGGATGTAAGCATATCTGCAAAGAGTTGGTTCTAATGTAACAATGAGGTTACGTCCCCTCTGTCCTATAGCATTAAGAAAACAGTTGGCATCACTAGGGACTTTTCCATCATTTCCCTTTCTACTACAGAAGTCATATCCAAATATCAAGCCCTAACATCATTCTAAGCTTTGTGCAAAACTTTCCAAAGAGCATTTTGTAAATATTTGTCACAGGCAAAGCATCCTTTCTCAAAGCTCTGGAAAGCTCAATGTGGCCATTTCAAATGCTTTCCCATATCAGACATTTTGCTGGCAGTGTAAGGTAATGTTGTCAATTCATGTACAGCCTTCTAGAGGAAGTGGCTAATTTAATGCTTCAAGGAAGAAGCATGTTGTTTTGCGAAGTAATTTGTTAATTGTTCTCCACAGTGCTGTATCTTTTGCTTGAACAAACTGCTTCCTGCAACCCTTTTGAATATTGAGCAACATACCTTTTCTACCTCTTCAATGAGAGCAAGAAAGCCTCCCTAAATTCAACCTAAATTCACTTCTGATTAAACTGGTATTTAATTTCATAGTTAAAATAAAATGCATTCAATGTCTGTGGATGAACAACTAATGAAAGATTGAGTTCAACATTAATTGATACCAGGATAATTCTGATCAAAGATTCAGGACTCGCCTAACTTTCATGTTAAAAATAACCCCAAAATATATGGTGGTAGACAAAGTTTAGCTTTCTGTATAAATTTCTGCACTACCACCAATAGTCTACTTGCTTGCCAATCACTAAACCAGCTGAAGTATTCTCTTCCTGGCACAGTATTCAATTACTGAATAAGGGCTTTTGGGGTCAGCTGGGGATAAAGTCTGAATGAGCATTTCTTTCCTGAACCATAAGTCTCAAAGACATAAGTTTATAAAACACTGACTGCAATTCAAACATATAAATTGCCCCCCAATTTCTTTTTCGGACTACTTTATTACCTTGACTTTAATTCAGGGTTGAATTCATTCTCTGTTTGTCTCCTTTTCTGCCTCCCTCCACTTGGAATAGACTTGCAGGAAATGAGATTCACTGAGTAATGAGTATTCTTATCCTGGCCCCATTTCTTGGTTGAATCTTATGTTCTAAAGAATGATTTTTTCTTTGTATTTTGAGTTTATTGTAGTCTATCAATAATCACAGAAAACATCATTTCTGCTACAATTGTAATTATATTTCTCCTTCAATATATCCAAGTTTATCTCAAGGTTTTATGGTGAATCCAATGCTTTTTTTATAGTAACAAAGAAGGTGCTTCTAGAAGTACAAAAGACAAGATCTTACTTATATTAATTTGAGAAAATCAATACAACTGTCCGTCTTAAATATATAATTCTAGATGGTGAACAAATATTATACAGGTAGCCCTTGACCTGCGATCACAATTGAGCCCAAAATTTCTGTTGCTGAGTGAGATATTTGTTAAGTGAGTTCTGTCCCATTTTATGACTTTTCTTGCCACAGTTAAGTGAATCACTGCAATTGTTAAGTTAGTAACATGGTTGTTAGGTGAATCTGGCTTCCTCATTGACATTGCTTGTCAGAAAGTGGCAAAAGGTGATCACAAGATCCTGGGACACTGCAACCATCATAAATATGAACCAGTTGCCAAGTGTCTGAATTGTGATCATGTGACCGTGGGGATGTTACAAAGGTCGTAATTGTGAAAAATGATCATAAGTCACTTTTTTCAGTGTTGTTGTAACTTTAAACGATCACTAAACAAACTGTTGTAAGTCGAGGACTACCTGTATAAAACCCAAACCAATTAAATAAATACAATATAAGGAAAAATAAATAACCTGGACATCACATAGAAATTCTATGAAACACACATATATATTGGGCTTCTCTAGTATCCTGGCCCTGAAGCCAACTTTTAACAGCCTTCCAGAAAACCATCAGAGTCAGAGTCATCTAAATCTCTAGGAGAAGGGGAGTCTGTTCTGTTCTGTTGTTTTCTTCAAACATGTGTAGTAAGCATGCTGAGAAAATCCTTTCCCTTCAAGTTTTCTAGAAAGCAACAGAGCAAAAGGGCATTGTTTAATTTCCAAAATACAGATAGGACTACAGAAAGTTGCTATGTAAAGTTGCTATATGTTTGTTAAGTTCACATATTATCCTAAACCATGGTTTGACTTGTTTGGCTTTGGTTAAGGGTCCTCTTTGAACCTCAGCCATTGCAATGTAGTCCAGCCATTGTGGTTCTATGTATTATTCCACAAGTGAACCCAGTCAGATATCTAGTCAGTGGCTCTCCAGTAGCTAAAGTAAGATTTTTTTTCCCATTCTGAACCTGGAATGTTCTGCTTGCAAAATGCATCTTAGACATAGCACTGATCCACAGGTAGGTGATCATATCAAAACAGATGAGAAATTGTTATATCCTCATTATGTTGCTTGATATATAATGAATCACCTTTAAGAGCCTCTCAATTTAGTTAACTAAAAACAGATTATTATAAAGCTTTCCTTACACTCATTTTATATCACCATTTTCTCCTTCATGCTTTACAGTCAACAAACTTCACAATTGTGCACTGTTGCATCTTCAGTATCTTAAAGTAGAACCTTGTAACTTTTCCAGGTTCTATTGACATAAGAATAGTAACAGTGCATTAGATTAAATGTCATGCCTAACAACAATCATACCGGTAATATTTAAAGTACTTCAGTAGTATTTTGCTGTCTCTTGCCCTGAGCAACTGAACAACATAATTGTTTAGAAAGAACACGTCCATTCTTCAATTTTCACTAAAATCAAAAAGTCCAATTTCAGCATACATTCTTAATCGCATTATCATATGCCAGGAGTCTTTCGCTTAGCTAGACAAGATACTGGAGGATAGAACGAAATATTAGTGTCCCTGGATTATTCAGAAATCAAATTCCATGGGAAATGTGAATTAGACATTACCATAATCCCTTCTCATTGCAATAAACCCTTTACTTTTTCACTGATAAGCATGATCATGCTGGAATGCATACGGTCCTATGTTCATAGATTTGCCTGCTCCAAATATTGTCTACAATTTTTTCTTTGCTTCTACTAGAAATCTAATCTCTTTAACATCTTAGATTCAAAAATCAGATCATCACTACATCCAGCAGATATCCTGAAGTAAAAGTCACACCACTGAAAGAGAAAATGCACTGCATTCAGATGATCTCTTCCACTTATGTTATTTCCAATGATATATTTGTTTCCATCATGAGCTCACAAGGTGAACTCTCTATCTCTGAGTTTTTATCCAAACCTGTTATTTAGATTGAACAAATACTCCTTTCAACAAGAATGGGCAACTTTTGTTGGTCAAAATTTACTTTAATTTACTTCCTACCAACTGGGGGTTGCAAGGTGATGCCCCTGAAACGGGTGGGGCTCAATCTTTTGGTTATTTTTTTGGCTCCAAGGGATTAAGTGTGGAAAAGGCAGTAGAAGATCTCTGGAATAAAAACCACTCCTATTTCTATTCTTGAAACCTCAAACACTCTGAAGTTGATCAGTAACTTTTGACACTTTTGCCACCACATTCTGACTGTACCATATTCAGCTTTTGGGAAGCTGAGCAGTATGTCCCCAAAAGCTTCCTGCTTTTCTGCTTTTATTTCTGGGAAAGTATGAAGAACTGGCCAGCTTGCTCCAGTTTGTGACTCACAATCTACTGCCAGATAGTAGATGGAAGGCTGAGGAGCCCTTTAGCCTCACATGCTGGCTATAAGAAAATGTACAACAAATGTATAACAAAGCACAATGGACACTTGAAAGTTATGAGCTTTTGGTAAACTCCTCACTTACCAACTTACCAGCAATTCTTCAAATTTACAATGGTGTTTAAATATAAAACTTTGCAACCAGTCTTCACATTTATGAGCATCAGAGAGTCCTGTGCTCACTTGATTGTCATGGACATCCACTTTCCAACAAGCAGAATTATAGAGGACATGGAAGTAAAATAGCAAGCCGCAATCATAAGATATCTTGCTTAACAACTTTTATTCGCTTAACAATGGAAGTGGAAATGATGTAAATAACTCTTTTGCAGTCACATGATTTTCTGTAAGTGTGGTTACTAAGTGAGGACTATCTGTATTATAATTATATAAAAAATATAAGCCAACTATGCATTTGCTTTTTTTAAAAGTACATAAGAACTAATTACAAGATCTCAGCACTATATAAGTATTCTGATGCACACATGGGCTAAAGATCCCAAATCTAAGAGACAAAAAAAAGGAAGAAAGAAACCCTTCCTTCAAATTCACTTGAAATAGAATGGAATGGAATGGAATGGGATGGGATGGGATGGGATGGAATGGAAGCTGGAAGGGACCTTGGAGGTTTTCTAGTACAGTCCCCTGCTCAAGCAGGAGAACCTATACATTCTCAGACAAGTGACTATGTAGTCTCTTCTTAAAAATTTCCAGTGATGGAGTGCCTACGATTTCTGGAGGCAAGCTGTTCCACTGGTTAATTGTCCTCACTGTCAGGAAGTTTCTCCTTAATTCCAGGTTGCTTCTCTCTTTGATCAGTTTCCAACCATTGTTTCTTTTCCTGCCCTCTGGTGCTTTGGTGAATAACGTGACCCCCTCTTCCTTGTGGCAGCCCCTCAGATACTGGAATGCTGCTATCATGTCTCCCCTATTTCTTCTTTTCTTTAGACTAGCCAGACCCAAGTCCTGCAGCCGTTCTTCATATGTTTTAGTCTCTAGGCCTTTGATCATCTTTGTTGCTCTTCTCTGAATTCTTTCCAAACTCTCAACATCCTTTTTGTGATATTGTGACCAAAATTGGCTGCAGTATTCCAGGTGTGGTCTTACTAGGGTTTTATAAAGTGGTACTATTATTTCACATGATCTTGATTCTATGCCTCTGTTTATACAACCCAGGATTGTATTAGCTTTTTTTGGCTGCTGCTGCACATTTCTGGCTCATGGTCAAGTGATCGTCCAGTAGGACTCCAAGATCCCTCTCACAATTACTGTTTTTGAGCCAGGTCTCGCCCAATCTGTACTTTGCTTTTCTCCACATTGAAACTCATTTTGTTGGATAGGGCCCATTGTACAAGTTTGTCAAGATCTTGGATCCTGAGTTTGTCTTCTGGGGTGTTGGCTACTCCTGTCAGTTTGGTGTCATCTGCAAATCTGATGAGTTCCCCTTCAATTCCCTCATCTAAGTCATTTATGAAGATTTTGAAGAGTACTGGGCCTAAGACGGAACCTTGTGGTACCCCGCTGCTTACTTTTCTCCATGTGGATGTGGTGCCATTGAGGACTACTCATTGAGTACGGTTTGCCAGCCAGCTACAGATCCATCTGGTGGTGATGTTGTCTATTCCAAATATTAGTTCTGCTTCAATCCTGCTCAACCTAGAACTTTGTAGAAAATTACCAAAACTTAACTTTCTTTATGCTTATTTTGTATGCCATTCAATTGACTCCAGATCATAGGCAAAAGCATTTAGCATTATATCACATTTTACATGTACAATCTCAGTAAACTTTGCCACAATTCAAAGCTATTATTTTTTATATTGCACAAAAATTGGAGCAAAAAGAGAGAGATTTGGTAAGGCCAACTAGTTGTCACAGCTTACATTCTTAATGAGAGCAAAACATTTTTTGTACTTGTTATGGTGCAAAGCACAATTCTGTGAATAAATATTTGTCCTCTTTTGGATTTCCCGAATTTTTGCATAACTTTTTCAATGATGTATTAAAGCTTTACTTGGGTCTTGCTGCTACTATCTTGCAGAGTTCTCTGACAGAAAGGGATTAGGCTGTTTTCAATACTGACAAGTCATCTGATCCTGAGGAAGCAAAGCAAAGTTTTGGCACTACCATCTCTACCTCCAGGCATTGGAATGAGGTTTATTGTGGAATGCAAATGCAATGTTTGGTTTCTGACAAATATAATTATGTCCATGGACAGCTTGAAAAGTTCCACGGTTGACTAACCTGTTCATAGAACATTCCTCCATATTTTTTTGCAATCTTCAGTCTTGCTGCTCTTTTATGAACCCATTTTCACCTAGAATGTTATTGATGATGACATCATGCCTTAGCCCAAGTAAAGGAGGCCTGCTGAATTGTTCTGAGATTGCAGGTGAATTCAGAGAGATTTTTTGCTGTACAAGTGGTCTTCTACTTATGACCACAACTGAGACCAAAATTTCTGTTGTTAAGTGAGGCATTTTATGACTTCTTTGCCACAGTTAAGTGAATCATTACAATTAAATGAATCAAGTGGTCATTAAGCGAATCAGGCTTCCCCCATTGACTTTGCTTGTCAGAAGCCAGCTGTGCATGTTATACTGATCACATGATCCCAGGACAGTGCAACTAAATACATGCCAGTTGCCAAGTGCCCAAATTTTGATCCTGTGACCATGGGGATGCTGTAACAGTCATAAGAGTGAAAACCAGTCAGAAGTCACTTTTTTCAATGTCTAAATGAATTGTGGCAATTTGAGGATTACCTGTACTGATTTTGACAGGATGCCTACTCTTAGAAGATTCACTATTGTCCCAAATAGTCTCCATTCCAAGATTATGTCCCTTACTGTGGATTGATAGAGGCCCAATGCTTGGATAACTCCTCATTCATGATATTTATTATAACAGAGCCTTATAATACACTCAACACATCCCTCAAATAGGCCACTGGAACACACTTGTTGGGCGTAATTCTTCAGTTAGTTCTGTATTCATCTAAAGATAGTGCAACCAAGATTTTGTCACTTTCTCTTCTGGAATCTTATGGAAGATAGTTAAAATCAAACCATACTGCATTCTCCTGTTCAACTAAACTGGTCACTTTATCAAAGTAGACCAGGTTGATTTTTCATAATATACTAAACCCAAACTGGTTTCTGTCAAGTAATTCATTTTCTAAATGCTCACAAACCAACTGCTTAACAATATGTTTTAGAGTTTCACCTAGATCTTTTTTCTCCTTTTTAAAATATATCAACTTTATGCTAACCCTAAAACTCTGATACTACACCATCGTCCATGATTTCAAGATAACTGGTCTGATTTTGGAGGTCTGTAACTCATTAATAGTAACTTTAAGCTTGGGGCAGCTGTTCATTATCCAGAGTCCAGAAAAATCATCAATGGTGAGATCCTGGAATCTAATTTATAATTAGAAGTTTCTAAATAGAAGATGAATTATTGAGAAGTCCTTCGTGTCACATTTCTTCTTTCCCCAGGTTTAGATTTCTATTTGTTCATTCAAACTCCTTTTATTTATCAGCAGCACACACATAAGATCTGATACAGCTTGGTAGCAAAGTTATACCAAAATCCAGGAAATCCAAAAGAGGGATTTAATTTAGTGTTAAATTAGATTTCACTACTCTGTAAATTAGATTATTTCACTACTCTGATTTAAGACAACAGTATATTGCTACATCACTGCTTTGTGGATATACCTGAGCACAATGACAAATCCAGAAAATACCTAACTATTTAATCCTGGGCCCTTTTTTCCCCCAAAACAAGTTCCTCTGCACTCAATGCAGCTTATTCTTATTTTGCATATACACTGCAGTTATATAAATTATTTGTATTGGACCTTGATAGTAAAAGGAAGGGTTAATATAGTTAAACTCCAGCTTTTCCAACAACTGCAGACCACTCTGTTCTCGTAACACAACATCACTAGCAGGACGGATAACACTGATATTCCCACACAGACACAAATTGAATGCATTCCATTCAAGAAGGGAGTTTTCCATTCAAGTTTCTATCCTTTCCATTTGCCTTCCAAAAATCTCCTTGAGTTATTATGGCAAGTACTTATATTGCTCCATTGTTTGACATTTATTAAAACGGGAAATACCCTTGAACCCTGGGAGGACTGATATCTAATTCAGAGCAGGCTTTATGTGAACTTCCAGCTTAGCCTACTTTTCCAATTTAGTAGAAGCAGGAAGACAACATGTTGAAGTAAATATAATCCACTGGTCCCTTGACAAGAACATGGAACTGCCAGCATGGGCCTCCAACTCATTGTCATCTTTTATGACAAAGGATATTTTTTCATGGCAAATTGCCCCAACTATTCATCCTACACGTATCCACAAAAAAAGTCTTGAAGCATAATAGTTGGATTGTCTCACTCAACTATTTAACTTCTGAAAGTGGACTAGTACTTCATATATTTTTTTAAAAAATAAATTAGGCCATTAGTGCTAGTAGAAAAAAGGAAGAAAGGAGGGAGATAACAGCTCACATCTGTGAACTCTCCCTACTTACTCGGCAGTCTTGATTGCAGAGGCTTATCCTGCCTTAAAGCCTTAATCTTATGAAGTCAAGATTGTTGAGTATTCCCTACAAGTTGTAGGCTCAGCACAAAACAGGCAGTACAGGCCCTATCTGTTGTAGTTTCATGGCAGAAGCCACAAGGCAGCAGAATGGGTAAGGCTGGGTAGCCAAGCAGAGTAATGAGGCTGCAATTTCTGAAAAGGGATAAGGGCAGTCAACTAGAGAGATAGATGCAAACATATTATGCACCCAAAAGTCACTTGGGAGGAGATCCCAAGATCCCCATTTGGAACTTGCACACTTGGAAATGATGTGAACAAGAGATTGTGGTGAGGAAGAGAAAGAAAAGGAAACAAAAGCACAGAAAGCTGTGTTATCTATGGGATGATACTATTTTGATTCTTTTCTCCTCTTGACAGAGCAAAGAATTGGGGGCATTAAGTCACTAGTGTTTTCCCCCCTTAGTCTGTGCATGCAGTTGCATGAAGGAGAAGAACTGCAAGCTTCAACTTTTTTCTTTCACCTTTGCAGAAGATCAAGTACTGTGTTATGAATATTAGGTATGATATTGCATATATGAATGATCCTCCTTTCCATACAGGTGTCTATATTTCTTAGGAACACTGCCTGTTTGTGATTAATCTGTCAATTTGAGGGCAGAGTGGGGATAGCAGAGGGAGAGAAAAAAAATTGATTTTGATGCACCAAAAGGCATCATACAATCATGGATTTGGGCAGTAGCAGGAGACTTTTGGTTTAGATCATGGCACATTAAGTTATCAAGCTTCAGTCACACTCTTTTTTTAAAAGCTAGAATAACAAAGTTTGGCAATAATAGTCAGTGGCAAGTTCTACTTCAGAACTACTTCTTTAGATCCCTTTCATTTGTTTTTTAAAAACATAGGTGTTGGTTTGGACTTTGGAAACATAGCTCCCATAATGCTTTGGCTTCAATGATTGATGAGCTCTGTCCCTTTAGAGCTTGAGAGACAGGGGAGAGGGGGAGGAAAAACAAATAACCAATTTCACAAAGCATTTTGAGTTTTGTTCCAATGGAACAAAAATCCATCTGAGATATTCAAGTAGAAAATGGGGCCAGTTTATTCTCAACTGGGAAAGTTTTTCATTTTTTCTGAATGCTTTATTTTTGAACAGCCTAAATCTGCTTATTTATCTTTCTCATGCATCAAAGATGTAGTTTGGACTCCTCAAGGTCTTGCTACCTTTATGCTTCAGATAAAAGATGATCTGAACTTTCATTTGCTCTAGATTATTGTAATAAAGAACACAGTAGTGACAAGTTTCAAAAGAAAAGAGAAGGTTGATATCTGAATCATAGATTTTTAACAGTTCACACTAATTCCTGAGCACTTATACTTCCAAAATTTGCTGCAGCATCTATAGAAGTTGAATGAGGAATTATTGACACTTGGTGGAAAATTATCTAACTGCCCATGGTTCAATGGAAGGGCAGACTACAAGCTAAAGTGACAAATGAGAGCAAATATAATATGAGGTAACAATAGTTTTGGACTCTGACTTCAACACTTTTGGTTGTTTAAGCACTCTCAACTTGATTTCTGCCACCGTTGTGAATAAAAGTGAATCAAATCCAGAAGGTAGGATTATCGTCATATACTGTATTTGGCCCTTGCCCCAAATCTAGTACTTTATCATAAAAAAAACCTGGAGATGCATACTAAAAGTGAAAGATGAGTCATCTTTCAGTGCAGGAGGGGGAGAGAGAGAGAGAGAGAGAGAGAGAGAGAGAGAGAGAGAGAGAGAGAGAGAGAGAGAGACCTAATAAAACAGTGAAGAGTATATGGTCAGGATGTTTTATCTTGCAAGGCAATTAAGATTGAGAAGGGTCATCTGAGACAACAGTGAAGGGCCATTCACTAAGCTCTCTTGTACCTGAGGTAGAACCTGAATCAGCACTTTATATTCATTATTTTACTCTTTTTAATGCAGAAGATCCAGTTAAATATATCTCTCCTTCTTTATTTTGTTATCCAATCTTCATTGACTCATTTAACAAGGTCAGGTTTGAGGTTGGATTTAGATGGCCTAAAAGGCCCCTTTCAATTCTATTATTCTATAATCGTTTAATATAAATAATCTTTTTAGAATGACAATTAATCTGTTTGGGTCCCACTAAATAAGCAAACACCTTCAAACACAGGAAAGAGATCTAAGTAGTCACATAACAGAGTGCTCTTCCAGCTTAACAAAACTGCTAATTCTGCAGATTCAGAAAACATTTAAAAAGAAACAAAAATAGGGGATGAACTAATTCCTGAGCGATTATGCAGAATTAAGCATTATACAGTACCCATGTTTCATTGTTAATATAATGGAGTTATCCATCCATATATTAATTAAGGGCACCAACAACTCAGCAAATCCAAACTCTGAATAACAGAAAGAAAACTTACTGTACAGTCCTGCCATGAGAACATAACTGAATATTTAGGGATACTGCATTTTAACAGGAAGCTAAGATAGAATTTTTAATTTTGTAAATCTGATGTCCATGTACAAAACAATAGTCCTTGAAGAATTTATAGAAGTCTCAATATATTCAGATGATTTGGGGTGGGATGCCAATTGTGTTTTATTAGGAATATACTTATGCCTTTCAATCATAGCCCATATAAAGACTGATTAAAACCACCAATCTTCTACGGCTACCTTTGCAAGACACATTACACAACATTAAGATGAATAACAAAATAACAGTGCAAGAGACAGAAAAGACCTTGGAGGTCTTCTAGCCCAACAAACTGCTTAAGCAGGAGCCCCTACACCATTTCAGACAAATGGCTGTCCAATCTCTTCTTTAAAACCTCCAGTGATGGAGCACCCACAACTTCTGAAGGCAAGCTGTTCCACTAATTAATTGTTCTATCAGGAAATTACTCCTTATTTCTAGGTTGGTTCTCTCTTTGATTAGTTTCTATCCACCGCTTGTTCTGCCTTCAGGTGCTTTGGAGAATAGCTTGACTCCCTCTTCTTTGTGGCAGCCCTTCAAATACTGGAAGACTGCTATCATGGCACCCCTATTTCTTCTTTTCATAAGACTAGACATTCCCAATTCCTGCAATCGTTCTTCCTACGTTTTGGCCTCCAGTCCCCTAATCATTTTTGCTGCTCTTCTTTGCACTCTTTCTAGAATCTCAACATCTCGTCTTTTTTTACATCATGGTGACTAGTTTGGATAGTTTGGGGTTCACTATATATTCAGTGAAACTAGGTTTAAATTTTAGGTTGTTTTGGGAAACTAGCCTACCTGTCAAACTACTGATAAAAAGCACTCTAAGCCAAAGATGATAACCTCTATTTCAACTTTTTCACATGGGATCTTCTAGATGTGTTTGCACTTGGGGACCATTACCTAGGCTGTACTGCTGAACAAAACAGATGTTATCACTGAAGCCTCCTTAAAAATATATTTGTTCTTTCCTCCATTCCTGGAATAAAGCTGTCTCAGAAACCTGGAATTCATGTAATTTTACTTTGCAACAGATTTTTCTAATCTAGAATCCTCTGGAGATATTGGAACTGCAACATCCTTCGGGGAGCTGTATTTCTAAATAATTTGGAAGGCATCTGGTTGCAAAGCTGAGCTGCCCAGAATCACTTGGTAGTGAGATAAGCAACATATAAATTTAATAAATGAATAAATAAAATAAAGCTTGCTTAGGAAAATCTACTGTACAGTTTGGCGTTGCGATTAAGGACTAGCCTAGAAACCAGGAGACTGTGAGTTCTAGTCTTACCTTAACATGAAAGCTGGTTGGGTGACTTTGGGCCAGCCATACTCTCTCAGCCCAACTTACCTCACAGGGTTGTTATGGAGAAAATAGGAGGAGGAACAGGCTACTATGATTTATCAACAAGCTATGGATAAAACTAACTAGGATAGGCAATGGGCTGGTTCAAACATACTGTACTAGGCCATAATATACTTTATTTGATTTTGATTTGCCGTGTTGTGTAAACCCAGCCTTTCTACTCTAAATTATGGCTTATGACTTAGCATTTTGTACAAATTAAACAAATTGTGATTTACTCAATAAACCATCAAACAGCAAGCAATGTCACAGTGTGATATGTGAGTCATGTTGGTGAGAAATATAAAAATACAACTTTTCAGCTTGTTCCTCTCTACCCAATCTATCTTCCCATTTAGGCTAGGGCAACATAGGATACCTGTTGGCTGTGGTAAGTAGAACAAGTGGGCCAAAGACTAACAGAGAAACTGATTAAGAAAAGGCACTTCTCATCCCTCCTCATAACTGAGGCATTTGACAAATGGAACAGGCTCCATTTCTTCAGGTGACGGGGGAACTGGCAATACAGAGAAAGCCCTGGGCTAAACAATGCAAGGAAATGCCAAAAACCTTTGACAGAGTGCCCAAGCTGCAGAGGAGCCAGGCTGCTGCCCTTTTAAAACTTAAAACCTGGCAGGCACAATTTGAGATGGAGGCTTAAGAAAAACTGCACTTGCTGTTAACCTCTCCAAAACAACTTGTATCCCACTATCTTGTTCTAACCAAAAGGCTTCTCTGCCCGCCATCAAGAAACAAATAATTAATATTACCTTTAATATTGCACTTGATCTTCCTAGATACAGTATAAAGGTCACATAATTCCTGGTTGAAGTTTTTTGTCTGTCTTAAAAGACTGCTAGGGTAGGAGAGGTTTCCCTTGTATTTAATCATTCCTGCAACAATGTTACACAGATAAGATCCTCCCGAAACCTCTTGCTCACCTCTACTTCCTGCACTGGGGCTATTAAAAGCTTAGGGGTGCTTTTCAAGGTGAGGTTTCCAATTATTGAAATAGCCTAGAAAGAAGCCATGAAGTCTCTACAGAGCCTTCACAGGAATGCCATGTAAGAAAAGGTGGCTGGGCCTTCTCTATTCTAACACACCTTAAAAGCTTCTTAAAACATAGCAACAATCATTCTGCATTATGATACTGCTCCAGAACAACTTTTCACAACCCAACATATTTTAAAGAGGATTTGACTACATCTCCCAGACAGCATGCTAGCTAGGAATTCTGGGAGATGTAATTACTTCCTTGGACAATGCTCAGTTTCAGAAGGCTGCTTTAAAACGAGATTATATTTAATCCAGAGCATTGAGTAAAATGAGCCCTTTCTGAATTATCTAGCTTTTCAAGAGAGCGTTTCTTAACAGGAAAGGCAAGTGCTGTACACAAAGTACAGAGGAGAAAAAAATGCAAGGGGTCTTTAATAAATCCCAAAATTCCATGGTTTAACTCCTTCCCCTATAAACCTCCTATATACAACACTTTAAAGGATTGGTATTCTTTCACCTGGGCTATTAAATAACTTAAACAGTGGAGCCGTAAAATTTCAGTCGCTACACATTCTAAATTGTCATTTCCACAACATAACATAGCATTTTAATTCTACTGCTGACATAAAGAACCAGATACGCAGACTGCAGCATCCTCTTTAAAAACATAAATGCATTGAGCAGAAAAGTACATCCTTCTTCCCCTTCCTGTCTTTGGTGCAGTGAAAACTTCGGGAACTACATTTTATTGGCTCGAGGCTATATAGATACAGATAGCAGTTTTGGAAACTAATGAACTAGATCTTATTGCTTTTTAGACAATGCTAATGTTCTGCTAATAAACAACAAGGCTAAAACCTCTGAAGAATGCTTGGGTTGCAAGCCAAAGGAAACAAACCAGCTAGTATTTCTCATCTCCCTCCTTGGCTAAGCCAGCCCTACCTTTGTGAGAGCTGCCCATCCCTGCTGTGTCACTCGTCTGGACTGGGCTGGTGCTGTTTGTACAATGGCGTTTTTTCTGCAGAGCAACCTCTCCACCAACTTTAACACCCCCACGCATTGATTGATGCATACTGCAGTCGCTGCAAACCTTGTAGCCCACAGCTGGAGGGGGTGGAGTGGGGAGTCTAGGATCCTCTCCCATGCTGCCTAGCAGAACCTCAATGATAGAGCTGTCTGCCTCTCCATGACTCACTCTTC
Source organism: Azemiops feae (assembly GCA_023970755.1). Classification (NCBI taxonomy): domain Eukaryota; kingdom Metazoa; phylum Chordata; class Lepidosauria; order Squamata; family Viperidae; genus Azemiops; species Azemiops feae. The sequence continues at coordinate 844,629 of JALGBA010000862.1, read as the reverse complement.
CCCCCCCTCCTGTTCTGTCCCTGAAGGATTTCCCTTTTTCACACAAATCTAGCAGATGGCTTTAGACTAACAGCAGGAATGCTTGTTAGGCACCCAGTGGTATTCAGTCAGCCTTCCCTATCCCTCTCCCCTTCAAATAACACATCTTAGTCCTCCTTAGCTGTAAACATCTGGCTCATTTCAAAGAAGCCTCCAATGAACAAAACAGCTCTGTGTTTCCTTCTCCTATATGCAGCATAATGCTGCAAACACAGTAAGGGAAAGTGCCTGAATGTTTGCTTTCCAGGACTCTAAAGGGGCCCCATGCCTCTGTTAATGTTTGGTTTTGTTTGTCACACTCCTATTTATTACCTTGATCTAATTAACAAGCAAGTTTTCAGACATCCTTAGCACGTGCCACTGCACCGTGTTGGTAAGAACATAAGATAGGGAAGAAAGAAAGGCAGTTAACATACATGGACAAGCTATTGAGTACAAAAGAAGGTTATTTATCTTAAGAAAGGTCATCATTGTTATTGAAGTGATTAGATGAACTCGGCTAAACTCAGACAGGGCTACGAGCTCCTCTATGGAAGCTTAATAGAGAATCTGAAATCATCTGCCAAATCATATCTCACCCTTCATTAGTATCCTGTATATGGAATTTCCAAGCAACGTGGATTTCATAGCAGAGATTGCTTTACTATTGGGTATAGTTCCTATTCACAATTCATTATTCTAGAATCCAATACACAAATGTCTAAACAAGAAGAAAGACAGAGCTAAAAAGTGAAATCGATCTATTAGCGCTATTGCATCCAGAAAAAGTCAGAGGTTATGATGTGTAGGTTTCCCCTCTCTCATCATTGGTTTGTTGATTTATTTAACTATCTTACTAAATTCTCAAAGTTTAATAAATGGGAACAACTAGCACGGATATATGTTCGCTGGCCCAAACTTCTTTCTGGCCACAACTGAGGACTCAATTTTAGTCTCTAAATCCCTATGTGATTTGAGACAAGCACATTTTTGGCAACTAGATGTGTGGACAATGATGTATTTAATGTCCCTAGGTTTTTGGCTTATTTGAGAGTGAGGAAATGTGTGTATGTGCATGCATTTTCCTCCAAGTTTTTACACATCAATAAATCATGACTTTCTTTTTGTTTTATTCCAAAATTTAGTAAGAAACTGCAACACTATTGTTTTGCAGTTTTTTCAGTAGGTGATATCTGGAGCTCTGGAGGCAAGGCAGAAAAATGGAGATTCGTAGAGCACCTACAGCCTGTACTTTTATTTTTGCACAATCAGCTGAGTGAGATCAGCTACATTATTTTGTGAAGGAGCTGGCATGCCCACTAGGTGACAAAAGGAAAAGAAGATATGATGATGCAAGTTAGTACTAAAAACTTTTACCTTAAATATATTACGGGAAATTCACTATAACCCAGTTTTTCTTAAGCAGAGCAAATCATAGGCAAATAAGGAAAGAAATTGGGAAAGTGAATTATGGAGAAACTGTGGATCTGCTACCTCAGTCTTCACCAACCTAACACACTTCCAGAATTCATAACCAGTCAAGCTAATAGGGAATTCTGAGAGTTGTGATCCCAATACTCATGGAGGATACAAGCTCAACGACATTTAATTAGATAAATGTTTTTGATATCTGGTCATTTACCTGCAGAATTGTACAGCTTGTAACTAGTATTTGGTCAGGTTTATCTAGGAAGGTTTTTTTTAATGGTACAAATAGAGGTTCTACAAGCACATCTGCTAATGTTCATCAATACAGGCTATTGACCTAAGACACATGTTCTAAATAATATCAGACATATTCTGAAGACCATCTGAACATCTAATCTACCTTGGCTAGTGATGCAGTCATGGGTTTTTATGCTTATAGCAGCTTATGAATATGAAGGACTAGTTGTTAATTAACATGACACAAATTATCTTTCCTAGTGATGTAGGATTTCATTTCCTACAACCATCAACATCATGTGCATGAAAAAGTACAAAGAAATAAATTTCCAGAAAGAATATTACCAATCACTACTAGCTCAAACAAAACAGACTTGGCTAAAAAAGAAAAACTTGACTCCTTTCTGAAAAGCAGATTATTACAAAATATAATAACAAGGCACATTTGAGATCAGTAAGTCCAACTCCCTGCCCAGTGCAGGAACCCACTATTAAAATTATCACCAGAAGATGGTCATGCAGAATCCATTTAAACACTCCTGATGAAGAGAATCCACTACTGTTGAACAGTTTTTACTACCAGAGTGTAGAGAGAGAAAACCATTCTTGAGAGAACAATTCCACAACTTGGGAGCAAACTAAATTGCACTCTCCAATGTGTCCAATAAAGAGGTTTGGGGAAGTGCCAGTATTTTTAAAAGCTCCTCCTGTAAGCTGATCTTACTATTCAGATGACTTCCCATTAAAGTATTTAGACTGCTCCTTAGAACTTTAATAGTTAAATCAGCATCTTACAAATACTGTTAAAGCCCCAATAGAAGCAGTCTCTAACTAGGTAAGTTAGAGACAAACTGCTTTGTTTAACTTAGAGCAGACATGTCAAACTTGCGATGTCACATGACATCGTGCAACGTATCGTGACTGTTTTGCCGTTGCCGGCAATGGGGTGGGCGCGGTTTCCGCATGATGCGTCCAGCCCACGGGCCAGCAGTTTGATACCCCTGACTTAGAGGATTATGTGTTCCAAGCCACTGCAGTATATAAAGTGTGGTTTATGTGATAGAATATTGTGAGTGAATGAAGCCATTATGGTTTTAAAACAAACCAGGTCTTAGAATATTTGGTGACTGCAAACAATCAATTTATACATCTAGAGTCACTAAGAGACTTTGTTAGACAAAACTGCAATGAAATCACTATCTCAAGCTATTTATTCTTCACAGAAACTAGACAGTAAATTCTCACGTTCCCTATCTGTATGTTTTGCCAGAAGATGCTACTGTTACTTCTTTATTATAATATAAAAGTTTAAGCCAGAGGACAGAAAAAAATGGCTAGGTTCACCTTCTTTTATGCAGTAAGCTACAACTGCAGATATCATACACCATTATTAACCACAATTTACAGCTATGGTTAGATTCATTCAATATCACTAAGCCAAACCCTAACAAACCACACTGTGACTTGTAACGATGTGTAAACTATGCTAGTTGATAGACAGAAATCTGAAAATGCTTACAGAGGAATTACTTTAGATTTTTCACTATCCCACTCTTATGGTTTATGTTTACACAGACACAATAAAATGTCCTATGAAATCTAGACAGACAACATGGAACTGACATCTACAGCTAGTCCTTGACTTACAACCACAATTGGGAATAGAATTTCAGTCACTAAGCAATGCAGTTATTAAGTGCCTGGACCAGATTTTATGAGCATTTTTAATGTAATTTTAAGTGCTCCCTGTGATCATTAAGTTAATCACATTAAGTAAATCTGGCTTCCCCAATTGACTTTGCTTGTCATTGGAAGTTGACTAGGCCAGTCACAAATTGCAATCATGTGACAAGACACCATAACCATCATAAATATGAGCAGCTGTCAAGCACCTGAATTGCAATCACATGACCCCAGGAATGCTGCAACAGTCATTAACTTTGAAAATGGAGATCATAAGTCACTTTTCCTGAGGCCATTGCAAATTTGAATCATAGTTAACAAACAGTCAGAAGTTAAGGACTACCTTTATTCATAGATTTTTTTTTTTAACAGGGTGAGAAGAAAATATTTAAAACAACCTCGGACAGAACAAATCTCTGTTTCAATTTGATATATAAATTGCACACCCATAGAAATTTGCACAATATATTAAATTCTATAGTCCTCCCTTCCATGCATTTTACAAAAATCTGTAACTGATATAACAAGTATGGACCATAACATCTATCCCTCCTATTTCTCCTGAAAGCAGAAAATAATTCCCTGCAGATTTTCTTGCCCCGCCATGGTATTTTGCATCTGGATTGACTGTACAATTTCCAAATCAGATTTACCACTGATTTCCTTATGAGTTCCTCTGACCTCCACTCACCGATTTTTTGCAGTCCTAATCCAGCAGGACAGACAAAAACAACCTCTTTATGAAGCTTGCTTTGTAATCAGAAATGGCTGTATGCTCTGGCCACAAAAAGAATCATTCAATGAGTTGCCAGCAAAGCTCTCGTGTTCATTATCGCCTTTTTGGCTGGTGTTATGCTGAGCAGAGATACTGTTCATTTATGCTTCACACATAATGCTAACAGTGGACATTCTATTATGGCTGTACACACTTTGACTTTTTTCAAATTTCCATATGAGGGTGGAAAAAACGTTGCTGCTATGAAAGCCATATTAGTGTCATTGATTGGGTTCCTTAGGCAGCATCATCTTTTTTCAGGCTCATATATTTGTCTGAATTGTATAAATTTAACTAATATCAGAGGATTGCAATTTTACAAGGTCCAAAAGTCATGGTCATCATTTAGGAAGCAGTCAAAACCCTGTTGTATATTTTATGCAAATAGGGGAATTTGGATCAGTGCACATAAAAAAAAAAAGATAACAATGTGTGACAAATATCTATAGTCCAGTGTTCTTAAAGCATCTAGGAAGCTGAATGGGGGGAAAAACTGCAGAATAGGAAGAATTCAACTTTTGTTTCCTCAAAAGCATTCCTTTGAAAAGGAAGATGATGTGTTTGGTTACAAGTAATTTTCTGATATTCTATGTTATCCCATGGCATGAAAGATAGAATATTTTGCTCAGCTGGGCAAAGCAATAATTAGTTGTTATTGCTATATCATTCTATAAAATTGCAGGGATAGGGTTGAGTAAAAGAAGAAGGAAGGTCTAGCCACCAATATTCAAACAGGACAGGATGCCACAGTCCAGTCAGACTATGGCAAAACAGATTGTCTCTAAGATAGGAAAGGAATAAAATAAGGCCATAAACTCTCCCCTTATTTATTCAGCCTATGTGCTGAATATAAATTAAGAGAGGTTGGGAAAAGATTAGCATGGTTTTAAAAGTGGAGAAAGAAACATCAACATCTGTTCTGATAGCTGAAAATGCAGGTATTCTGCAAACTCTAGTACAGGTAATTCTCTGTTAACACTATAATTGGGACTGAGAAATCCATTGCTAAGCTATAAAGCAAAAGAATCAAGAACTAAAATGACTTAAGATGCCAGTTCCAATTGTGGTCATTAAGTGCAATATCACATGACTATGATTCCCTGCCATCTTCCCCATTCACTTTGCTTGTTGGAAGCCAGCAGGGAGGATCACAGATGGTGATCACGTGACACAGGACACTGTGACCATCATAAACATGCATGGTTACCAAGTGTCCAAATTGCAAGTGCGTGATCATGGAGACACTGCAATGCCCACTACAGTATTTTGTGCACTGGCCATAAGTCTCCTTGTTCAGTGCCACTATAATTTCAAACAATAACTGAACAAGTGGCTAATAAGCAAGCACTACCTCTAATGAAAGTCAAGGAGCAGAGTTAAAAAAATAGGAATAAGATTTAAATATAAAGAAGATAAAATTGGGGGAAATGGATGTAGCAATCAGACTTAGAATCAATAGTAAAGATTGATAGCTTCTGCCTTTCAGGTCAACTTAAAAGAACCAGCAGTCAAGAAATAGGCTCCAGACTAGCACTTCTTAGAGTAGCAGTGCTAACCTTGGGAAAGGCCAGTCAATCAGTATAGAGCTGAAAGAGACTTTGGAGGTCTTCTAGTCCAACTCCCTGATCAAGCAGGAGACCCTACACCATTTCAGACAAGTGGCTGTCCAGTCTCTTCTTAAAAATCTCCAGTGATGAAGCACCCACAACTACTGAAGGCAAGCTGTTCCACTGGTTAATTGTTCTTGCTGTTAGGAAGTTTCTCCTTAATTGTCTTAATTTCCATGTTTCTTGTCTTCTGGTGTTTTTGGGGGGGAGTTGACCCCCTCTTCTTATGGTAGCCCCTCAAATAATGGAATACTGCTATCATGTCACCCTTAATCCTTCTCTCTAGACTAACCGTACCTAGTTCCTGCAACCATTCTTCATGTATTTTAGTCTCCAGACCTTTAATCATCCTAGCTGCTATTCTCTACACTTTTTCCAAAGTCTCAAAATCTTATTTGTAATGTGGTGACCAAAACTGGGTTCAATATTCCAGGTGTGGTCTTACTAAGGTTTTATAAAGTGGTACTAATACTTCACCTGATCTTGATTCTATGCCTCTGTTTATACAACCAAGGATTGTATTAGCTTTTCTGGCGGCTGCTGCACACTGCTGGCTATTTAAGTGATCATCCACTAGGATTCCAAGGTCCCTCTTGATATTCAGATACCATGATGAATCTGTACCTCCAAGATTAAAATTGTGAGACCATAACAGAATAACAGGGTTGGAAGGGACCTTGGAAGTCTTCAAGTCCAACTCTCTGCTCAGGCAGAAAGCCCTATACCATTTCAGACAAATGGTTGTCCAGTCTCTTCTTAAAAACTTCCGGTGTTGGAGCATTCACAACTTCTGGAGGCAAGTTGTTCCACTGATTAATTGTTCTACAGTCAGGAAATTTCTCCATAGTTCTAGGTTGCATCTCTCCTTGATTAGCTTCCATCTATTGCTTCTTGTCCTGCCTTCAGGTGCTTTGGAGAATATGTTGACTCCGTCTTCTTTGTGGCAACCTCTTAGATGTTTCTTCCTGTGACATTTCATTGAAATGAAATTAAACACTGAAGAAAGAAAGGAATGGAATGGAATGGAATAGAAGACTGATGCTTTTGAAATTTTGAAGACTCTTGAGAATACCATGCATAAAACAAATAAATGAACTATACAATAAACCAATCCAAATTCAGTATGATCTTCTGACTGAAAGTGTCCAATTCCAGATCACTTCAATTTGCTTATGCCTAAAACCCAAAAGATTTTCATCTCTTCCTCAGCAGCCTGTTAAGACTATCCAACCTGAAGGATATTCATTTGCCTTAAACCTCTTGAATAGAGCAGATTAAATAAGAGCAGGATCTCACTGAATCTAATTTTCCATTATTGTGTTTTCCCCAAAAGACCTACAAGATTTTTTTTCTGTAGAATTTTATTTTCTAAGTTTTTGTTTTAGATGCAACATTTATTATTGCATATGGAATGCATTACATAATTTACATGTGTTTACATTGTTAAATGTGTTTACATTGTTAAATTATGCAGGCTCCTCCTTTTGCTCAGAGAGCTGTTAATGATTTTTTCCCCCAGTACTGTCTACCCCAACTAAAAAAATGCCACTGCATTTATATATTTCTCCTGATCCTGTTCTTTTTACTATCAGGATTGGATAATCTTTTGATGACCAAGAGAAAAATAATACCAAAACAAAAACAACCACAGGAATGCAACAAAAAAAATGAAATGGACAGTGACACAAGCCTGAGTTAAGCTGGAACTTTTTTTCTTTTTTTCTGGGTTTATGGAGAGGAGAAACTGCTGGGCTGCTTTATTTTCTAAACTACATTAAGCTCTAATTTGGCATTTGCATTTCAGTTTCATTTACTTCCCCCAACTGGCAGAAAACTGCGGCACCAGTTTAGTTTGATAATGTTCCAGAGGGTATTTCAAGAGCTTTAAAAAAGGAGGACTGGCTGTTATATGAAGCCCCAGAGCCACAAGTTGACTGTTTTAAATGGAGATTGAATTTGGGACTTTCCATGTAGAAAAATGCTGTATCACTGCAGAATATTTTTAACAGATCTGGTCAATCTGACAAGTTGAAAAGATGAAAAGCCCACCATGGCTGATTCATACACATCAAAATAAGCCAGCAGTTCCCAGGAAGGTCAAAACTCAATTGACGGAGAGTTCCAGAAACTGCCTTCCACACAAATGCTGAGCAGGTTTAACAGTTTGAGAAAGATGTTGAATCCAACTATTTCAGGGCCTTGCATAAACCCCAGATGCATCTCTCTCTCTCTCTCTCTCTCTCTCTCTCTCTGTGTGTGTGTGTGTGTGTGTGTGTGTGTGGTATGTGTTATCTATTCAGTTCATCTTTTAACACATTTAGTTTGCCTTTCAAAGGACAAGTAATCTTTTTTGGAGAACACGAAAAGTTCTGATCATTTAAGATATGCTCATTTAAGGTACAGAAATATTTTTGTCTCTTTTTTTTCCTGACTTTGGTGGAACAAGAGTGTCTGCCTTCAAAATTATACCCAACTTTCAAGAATTATATAATCATTAGCAAGCTCATCCTTCCCGTTAAAAGTAAAGTTTTACATTGTTGGATTGCTTTGGTTCTGTCTACTTGCAATGAAATGATTCTACTTCATAGAGTAGCTGAAAGGTTCTATCATTTGTTTGATTTGATAGATTAAAATTTAATTTTTTAAGAATAAGTATATTTATTTCTTACTCACCATAAGGATGAGCCATTGATAATACTGATTTTAAATTATGCTGATAGTTTTCCTTCACAAAAATGTTTAATGTTTGTGCATTTCTTTAAAAGAATCACGTTACACACAAAAAGCACACATTATTCACATCATGGCCTTCTATCACAAGGGTGACAATTAAAATCTTACTCAAACTCTGCATTCTAAATGCAGTGTAATCTTGAAAACGGAGAAAGGCTGAGGAAATTAAACAAGAAAATCAAGATTAAAGCAAAGATACATACCTTGCTTGTTTGTTTGTTTTTAAGTTAGAATGTCATAACTATTGCATAGCCAATGACAAAAGATTGTGGATGTTATAGTCTAAATTATCAGGAAGACACTTATCTATAATGCACAAGGAAAGAGTTAAAACTGCAGTGATTGTGCAATAAGATATGCAAAACAACAAAGACTAATGTTCAGGATTTATGATATGGGAATTCTGAAATTTGTTTTATAAAATGTCAGCTTTCTACCCACAACTGGAAATACTTTTTCAAAAAAAACCTTCCTGTACTCTTCAAGCATAAATTCTTACTTGTATTCTTTGCTGGTCTACATTCCCTGGTGCTACCTGAACCAGGCTGCTTTTTCTGATGTAAGGCAGACTCAGTTTTCTATCTTTCTAAAAGGAAAAAAGCAGAAAGAGAAAGGAAATACATATCCTTCTTAAGGGAATTCTTTTGTTGATAAATTACAAGGATGTGCAGGGAAGAAGGCATAAATCACATTAGACTTATTAATGCAGACAACTTAAAATATTTTTAAAAACCTGAAAAAAACATGGACATCTTAAAATTTGCATTAATGTAATTACCAGATAAAACTGGGACCAATAATGATGCTAAACTATCCACCAACCCGCAGCTTTCTGCATTACCTTGAAACTTACCAGTTTGTAAGACTATATATAAAAACACAAGGAAAAATTTTGCTCTCAGGAATATTTAGTAGGAGCAAGACAGACCCTGTATTTTACCCTGATTTTGGGACAAAAAGGAATCAGTGTTTCTCTCTGTAATTTCAGAGTGACCAAAGCTTGTCTGAGAGGGACACACAGAAGGCCAATCAAGCTGGAGGAAAGACATAAAAAATTGGAAACAAAGAAAAAAAATTCAAGGCAATACAGAAGATAATTACCTGCTGATCAACAAGGCAATGGGATTAGCACTGGATAACTGATGGGGTAATTAAGATCAGTTTGGTCTAGTAGTTAAACCACAGGCTAGAAAACAATAGACCAGGGGTGTCAAACTGACGGCCCACGGGCCGGACGCATCACAACAAAACCACGCCCACCCCATTGCTGGCAATGGGGAAAAAGCTCTGATATGTCGCGCAACGTCACATGATGTCACGAGTTTGACATATCTGCAATAGACTATGAGTTCAAGTCTCACCTGAGCTATGAAAGACGGCTTGGTGACATTGAGCCGGTCACTCTCAGTCCAATCCACCTCACAGGGTTGTTGTCATCGGGAAAATAGGAGAAGAAAGATATGTTGAATATGTTTGCCACCTTGAGTTATTTGTAAAAATAAAGGGAGGATATAAATAAATAAGTAAAAGAAGCATGAAGAAATTTTGTGCTTTGAGGATGTGGAAAAACTGGACTGATGGAGAACAGAGATATATCAAGGTCATTGATTGATGCACAGTAAGTTGGTAGGGATAGGAAGACTGGGCTGGTTTTTTTAATAGCTCTAATTATAAACTCAGCATCCCAGAGGGACAAAGGCCTCAAAGCTGAGTCAGGCACTCCCAATGACTTGGCAATCTACTAGTCTCATCACAAACAAGCTGCCTGAGAAGGAATTTACAGTATTCTGTCAGATGCATTTTTTTTTTCTTGGATCAGAGCTGATTAACCTTTTGATTGCTGTCTGGAATCAAAAGGCTCAGGGGAAATGAATATTTTCCATACCTAAAGCAGCAAGAGGTTATCCATTTTTTCAGAATATTAGCCTCTGTCAAACTTGGGGAAATCATTTAAAAAGTTTTCATGGTTAGCTTTGCAAGGTTGAACACGTCATGTTCCAGTTTAGCTGGGTGCTTAAAGCACAAGAAATGGAAACATTACACTCAGTAGTAGCAGTCCATAAGACATGTATCATTCCTGGTTTTCCTTCATCCCAACAATTTCCTGAGCAACCTTGTCCAATCTGTTGCCCTCCATATGTAATTTGACTAAGACCTCTAAACAGTGATGGGATTCAAATATGCGAACAACTGGTTCTCTGTGTGGATGCCGCTTCTGGAAGTCCATTCTGGGCCTGGGCAACAAAAAAATAGCTACTGGTTCTGCCAAAGTGGTGAGAACCGGCTGAATCCCACCACTGCCTCTAAAATTCCCAAACATAGATTCTAGGCTTAAATATCTGTAAAGGATCCAGGTTAGAGGCTGTTCTAAGTAATAAATGGTAATTTATAAACTATAATGGCTGAATTTTACAACATACAATATCACAAATTATGTTGCAGTTTAGTCCAATGAAGAAATCAATTTTATGTCTTTTCAATCCTTAAAAGTTTGTAGCCACATATTCCAATGAATCATTAATTCTCCTTTAAAAAAATCCACTCAAACTTCAAAGACCACTGACGGTCTCAACCATTCAGATAGTGTGTCTGCTGATTTACTAATTCCCAGATGCTCTTGCTTATTACCTATTTTATTCCTGCTGTCTTCTAAATTCTCACCAGACTCCTTATTAACTTGCTTTACCTATTTGTTCCTTGATTGCCCAGCTAGGAACAGTGGAATTGTATTCATCTGATAGTTGCTTGGATTGTTACTATTGGCTTCATTATCGAGAGCATCACTCAGCAACTGAATGACAGATTTGCACTGGGCTCCATACTGAACACCATTTTTAAACCAACCTACCCCAGCTTCTTCCAGACCTGCTGGCATTCCAGTTGCCAGATGTTCCAGCCAGCATACTGGGAATTCTGGGGAAAATTACTGGAGAACTATGGCTCTCAGGCAAAACCCCACCATTTGGTTCTCGAGCATCATGTACTCTTTGGCTTTTAGCAAATGATTCTGCCTAAGTTTCCCATCTGGAAAGGGAGATAATAGAACTGCTGGGAGGGAAAACATAGCTGGCAAAAAATTTGCAAATTCACATAAAAATTGTTCCATTAAAAAAAAGAGAATTTAGCACTACTTATCATTCTAAACAACACACATCATGTGCTTCCAAAAGGCCCCCAGAATTGCTTTGTACAGAGACAATATATTTGCCTTAGCAAAATCTCCTAGTAAACAATTTCTATGTGCTATCCACAGCAGGCTGGCAAAACCATATGCCATACCAAGCTGAGCTGCAAATGAAGTATTTGCTTGGGTGCCATTAAAGTAAGATAGGCATGGTCCAGCATGATATTTGAAGTTCAGCTCTTATTAGCTGCCACATACTTGAATATATATGTCAGGTAATAACACTGACACTGGTCAGCTGTAGCAAACCTTTCAACTATTCCATGCATTATTTCACACTGAATTGAACTGGCTTCTCTCCAAGGGAATTCTCAAATCTCTGAGCAAGGATATCTGGCTTATCTCTGCTGAACCTCAACATGTCCTGAAATACTTGTGACAATGAAACCACCCCAATTTTGCTGTTGAATGGTTTTCTTAAATTAGAACTGCTACCAAGGAAGAGCCATAGGTGGAAAGAATTGGGTTCGAAATTAAGCAACTTAAGAACTAACCTTGATAAAAAGGTCATTTACATCTCTCTTCTTGTTCCCTAGCTATGTCAAAATGGTTGCTCAATAGGGTTATTGTGCCCTTAAAACTTTATAGGCTCTGCTAGAGCCCATCATTTAGATTCCCTGTGACAGTCAGCCATGCTTTTCAATGATTAGGAAGCTTTATAAAGACAGAAGCTTCATTGTGGCCTACAACATATCTCAATAAAAAATTCTATGCAGGAATATTGGCTAAAATAGAATTATTTTACATTTAAAATTCTGCTTGAAACAACTCTAAAGCCCAGCAACCGGATGCTTCAATCAACCAACCAAAAGCTGTCTAGTACATCATTGCCAGACCTGAATAGATAGTATAAAAATCACTTTAACAGGAAGTGTCTAAAAATCTCAAGCTCCTGAACTTGTTGTTCTATTGTTTTGACTTTGGTAAATATACTGTTATTTCAGAGTTTTGTAAACTTCTGTCTTATACTGCACAGCACAAAAAGGTTTTATTTCTATGAATCAAAATTAGAAGGAATCTTTTTGCACTGTAGTATACTGCATTCATATTTTCTCAGCCAATTCCAAAACCAGTAGGTAGGTATAATCTCAAACTATCAAATATTCTAGTTCAATCTTCTCTACTTGAGATGTCCAAGGACTTACAACTCCCCAAATTACTTGCCCTGATTTGCAGTCTCAACACATCTAGATGCAGTCAAGTTAAAGGTAGTTGATATAATGAATATTGTATTTTGTTCTCCAGCACAGGGGTCCCCAACCCCCGGTCCGTGGACCAATACTGGGCTGCAGCATGCCAGCAACTGGTCCACACAAACAAGCAAAGCCCCATCTGCGGGATGCAGGCAGCACACAAAACCACGCACCCTCCAGTCCATGGAAAAACCTCTCTCCAAAGAACCGGTCCCTGGTTCTCAAAAGTTGGGGACCTCTGTTCCAGCACTTCTTTCTTTGTAATAAATAAAAATCCACAAGTTCAAGCAACTATTTGAGGCAACAGAGCTGTTTTTGAGATGGAAAATTCTAGCACATGCATGGTCAGACTGCGCAGTCCTTTGCAATATTTGTATTTCCTTGTTTGGCAGCAATGTGTTATTGAAGGGGGAATCAATCCCCATGTAAGGTCTCTTCAGACCAACAAAACAATATAATATATACATAATCCAATACAATGGCTTGATTTTTCAAGCTCTACTTCAGTTGTCTTGTGCCACATTACTATCTCTTGCCTTTCTGATAACCTTTTAAATTGAGTAGTTCTATAATTCCCTTGGTATGTATGTTGAAAGAGTAGCACTGCTGATTTCATTCCCAATACTGCATGATCTTCTTGACTCTATTCTCAAAAGAGAAGCTTCTGTACTCTGACATCTATACCTTGCAGATCTCTAAAGTTCTGGCTCACGTTGAAATCTGTATACATAAGTTTCCAAATGCAATGCATGCACATTGAGGGCAGATGTGGGAAAGCTGTGAAATGCAGAATTAGCATTTCTGTCTCATGCACCTTCAGTAGAGAAGTAATAGCACACAAGGGAGCGAATATAGCTTCTTGTTAGCATTTTTGTTCAGTTCTTTTACTTGTTCATGTCAGGCAAAACCACATAATTTGTGGCCAGGCCAATCAAAAGCAGCCAACTATATTTGATGGTGTACAATGGAATGGATAAATTTTATTTATGCTGCCCTTCTAGATCTGTTAAAATGTGGTTGTCAAAGTCCCTAACAATTCATAGGAGGTGGCTAGGATGGTATCTGTAGTATAGCAAGAGAAACACTTCATGCTGTATATTCTGTTCATTAATCGGAACCATGACATATTCATTGTGAAAAACTATCCCTGACTTTTCTTCAATAGGATGCATTACTTGAGGTTCTAAAATAGTGGTTACAATGTCTTTGTCCTAGGTCCGTGGTGGCGAACCTATGGCATGCGTGCCATAGGCGGCACGCAGAGCCTTCTCTGTGGGCACGCGTGCCACAGGCGGCATGCAGAGCCCTCTCTGTGGGCACGCATGCTGTTGCCCCAGTCCTAAGCCTTCAGTACTGTCCATGAGCAACCTGCATCAATACCCGTGCAGGGTAAGTTTGCCGTGTCTGCCCCCGCCTCCCCAAGCGTTCTCGTGAAAGATTGCGAAGTTGGAATTGATTGATTGATCTTTTTCCCCCCCAAAAAAACTTCCTTTGTTTCCTTGCATGTGGCAGCGGCAGCAGATTGCGAAGGAGAAACGGCACGGGGCTGGAAGTAGGTAAGGAAAGAAAGGCAATTTCTGGGGGAGCGAGGATTTCTTTCCTTACCTGCCCCACTTGTTCCGAGGCCACTTTCCGCTCAGACGCATTGCTCTTGCCAATGGCCCGACCACCCATTTCAGCGCCCTCCCTCCCCGAGTCTCCGGTGCTCCACCTGCTGCTTTGGTGGCTCTGTAGGCAGAGCTGAGAAGTTCTATTCTCTGACAGAGAAGAGAACTTCGCAGCTCTGCCTACAGAGCCACCAAAGCTGTAGCTGAATGGGCAGGTGAGGGGGAAACCTGCCCCACTTGTTCCACAGCCGCTTTCGGCCGAACCACATTGCAGCAGCATTGTGCGCAATACGCGAGGTGGCAAACGGCCACGTTGCACCAAAACTGGCCGTTTGCCACCTCCTGCCCAGTGCCGCTGCCATGAGGTGCCCCTCTGGCTCCTGGGAGTTCTGCTGGCATCCTTCGTGACGGGCATCCTTTGCGGTGAGTTTCTGGAAAGATTTGCGATGGAGTGGGTGTGACGCGCAAGACACCAAATGGCCGTGGCCGGCGGCAAACAGCCACATCACGTCGAAACCGGCCGTTTGCCATCTCTTGCCCAATGCCGCTGCCATGAGGCCGCAGAACAAGCCGGGCGGTGGTAAGAAACCAGTATACTGGTTCCTTACCTCTGCCCATCTTGTTCCGTGGCCTCATGGCAGCAGCATTGGGTGCGACGCGCACGGCGGCAAATGGCCGCGGCTGGCGGCAAACAGCCACGTGGTGCCGAAACCGGCCATTTGCCACCTCCTGCCCATTGCCACTGCCATGAGGCCGCAGAACAAGCTGGGCGGTGTAAGAAACCGGTATACCGGTTCCTTACCTCCACCCGGCTTGTTTCGCGGCCTCATGGCAGCGGCATTGGGTGCAACGCGTGAGGTAGCAAATGGCCGCGGCTGGCGGCAGCCACGTTGCACCGAAACTGAGGGGCCGGCAGGCTGTGGCTGCTGATTGGCCCCCATGCACTCTCTGTGTGTGGAGCCAATGGTGTCAGACAGCAACCGCCCTGGCCCCTACCTCGCCTTGCCTTGCCCTGCAGCAATGGCACCCCTGCCCTGCCCCCTGCCTCGCCTCACCTCACCCCGCAGGATGAGCCTCCTGCCCACCATCCCACCCGCCACAGACCCCCTGGATCTCCCCCAACCCTGCCTGGCCCCCACAAGCATCCCTCCCCACGAGCAACATCGAGGTGGTCATGCCCACCCCGGCCACGCCCACCCAGTCTGCCATGACCACCATAGCCACGCCCACCCAATGGGCCACGCCCACCCGGCACCCGGCAATACGTAAGTGGGTTTTGGGTTGCAGTTTGGGCACTCGGTCTCTAAAAGGTTCGCCATCACTGTCCTAGGTGATTTTAAATTAAACAGATTTTAAATTTTTTTAAAGTAATTAAATAGAAAAAAGTTTAATGTTAATTATGACACTACAGGTAGTCCTCCACTTATGACCACAATTGGGACCAGAATTTCCATTGTCAAGCAAGGTGTTGTTAAGTGAGTTGCATCCAATTTTATGATCTTTTTTGCCATGGTTGCTAAGCGAATCACTGCAATTGTTAAGTCATTCACAGAGTTAGCAAATCCAACTCCCCTCATTGGTTTTGCTTATCAGAAGCCAGTTAGAAAGGTCACAAATGGCGATGATATGACCCCAGGATGCTGCAACTATCGCAAGTACATTCCAGTTGTCAAGTACCCAAATTTTGACATTTGACTATGGGGATGCTGCAAAGTTTATGAGGATGGGTTCTAAGTCGCTTTTTTCAATGTCATTATAACTTCAAAAGATCACTAAATGAATGATTGTAAGTTCAGGACTCCTGTATCCTATATCTTCATGAATGGAACTATGAATGGAACTACATAACTGAAGAATTCTGCCTGAGTCGTTATATTATTGTTGTTGCTATTATTATCTCCACTACTGATATTTCATAGGTAGCGTTCTTTAAAATTTAAAACCATATGTAGTTTATCTAGGCTGCCTGAAGCAAAAAGTTCTCCCTCTAGTTCAGCGGTCCCCAACCTTTTGGGCACCAGGGACCGGTTCCATGGAGAGAGGTTTTTCCGAGGACCGGAGAAGGTATGGTTTTGCATGCTGTCTGCATCCCGCACATGGGGCTTCACTTGTTTGCGTGGACCGATTTTTGGCATGCCGAGGACTGGTGCCAGTCCATGGACCGGGGGTTGAGGGTTGGGGAACCCTGCCCTAGTTCAAGGCAACTTCTGAATCAAAATGACTGAAAATGCTTGAGGAAACATGCTGCACTATGCAAACCTGGGAACAAACAAATCTGTGCACATGGACCTATGCTGACAGCAAACGTTGAAAAATTCTGTCTTCTTCAAAAGAAAGAAGAAAAAATATGGCCCAGGTAGTGTGTGTGCGTGTGTGTGTGTGTACACACCCACATACGCAAGTCCATTATTCACTAAAAATTGATATCTAGAGGAGTGAAGGAAGGAGTCTGGCAATTGTTCCATATATGAGAGCCTTACAACTGTCTCTTCCTCCCTTCTCCCTTTGATCTTTCCTTCAAGGCTAATGTTTCTAGCTACACAGGTGACTCAGAACATTTCCCAGGTGTGCAATAGATTTGGCAGACAGCCCAATTCTCCTAATCAAGCCAATGATATACCTGCTCTTGATCCTTCTTTCTGATACTACATCAATATATACTGAAATACAAAAAGGTAGATGGAGTGTCATAAAACTCAGTAGAAATCAAAGTTCTCACAGTTATGATAGCCCATTACAGAGGATATTAAATCTGAGGGGGCTGGCTTAATCTCGGGTAAATGTATTTTTCTCTCTCCCTTTCATCTAGTTTCTACTTCCACTTGTCCCTCTTTTTTGAAACTGACCAGCATGTAAAAATGAATGTGAAATAGGAAGAAAAATTAATTACTGTAGCCGGGGTAAATCTGGACCATACAGATCTCTGCTCCAACAATTGTTAGCTGATCTATGTCCCTACCCTATAGGCATAGAATACTATAGGATCCTATAGGATCTACAAGAGATTTTACACAAAGACAAAGGTAGATATGGATTCCACATTGATACTAATGTAACAATCAACAATTATATGTATATGCTCTCATGCTTCCAGACCCCTGTTAACTGAGGAAATACAATGGAGCAGACATGTCAAACTCGCGACGTCACGTGATGTCGCACGACGTATCGGAGCTTTTTCCCCATTGCCGGCAATGGGTTGGGTGCGGTTTCTTCATGACGTGTCCGGCCCGCGGGCGGGCAGTTTGACACCCCTGCAGTAGAGGATGGAACTACATAGACTGCTATCTAAACCTACCAGATTATTTTTAATAAAGAGCAAAATCATCCTTAAAAGAATAGAAATTTGTGCCTTGGATTACTAATATGCTATATTCAGCAACTACTGAAGAGAAGAAACTCAGCTACACTAAAAGAAAGCAATATACTGTAGTATATTTGAAAGAATACTAATCAGAGGCTAAAATGAGCCACACAGAGAGGCACACAAAGCTCGCTTCCTTTGGGTAGCTTATTTTTGAAAGCCTCTATCATCCAATATTCTCCAAGCTATTGAAAATTAACTGCTCTGGCTTTGCAGAGTTGCTTTATAACATGCCCAGAATCATTCTTATGTATGTGAACAAAGTTTATGATACATGTCTTTGCAGTTGCAATGACCACTTACTACTTCAATGAGGCCATCATGAAATTACAGAAATATACTATATGCTTGATTCAGCCCTCTCATATATACTCTCTAAGAAGTGCCAAGCTGCAGTTTTCTACCTAGTCCAGATGAAGTAACTGCAATGAAACTGCTGGCAAAAATTTCCTAGGATCTTTTAACTCAGCAAATGCTACCAGTGTGTTCTATTCTATTTTCTTACAAGCTGAAAGCAGAACTTTTCCTTCTGCTGAGCATTTCAGAAGTCTAAATTGGCTTTTTTTTTTTTTTACATAGTTCAAATTTGTATGCAGCCCAAGAGCAAAGAAACTTGGAACCAAATCTTTGCTGACTCCCATATAATGGAACTGTAACTGCCTAGTATTTTAAGAACATTTAGTCAAATCAATTCTGTTTCCACTATTCTTTATAACTTATATTCTCTCTTTACAGTTGGAAAAAATGTACTGTAATTTAGAGGGGAAACCACATTTTATATCAGTAATACTGGTATAAATGGAGCCCATTAAATTGTTGCACTGAGTATAAGTTTAGACTTATTCACCACTTGCTATTTTAGTTTTTTAACTGTTACTACAGTTAAACCAATTTCAGTAGAGACAGTGGGTCAGTCACCAGTAACTGAGTTTAAACATGTTTGGGATAAACATATGTCCATCAGCTGATAAAAATTTTAAAATTAAAATTAAAAAAAAACAAAGGACAGACTCTATGAACTACTAGGTCTTTTTCTGCTATAAGTTTTCTATGTTTCTAAATTGTTTTTTAATTGGTTTTAGTGGTTGAATGTTCTGGTTGTTAGTTGTGTTTTAATTGTGTACACCACTCAGAGTCACATGAAAGATGGGTGGCGATTTAAATTCAATGAAAAAAAAAACAATTCCTTAGAGGAAAAAAATGTTTGCTTAAAAAGGTGTGTGTGTGTGTTTGTGTTTGTGTGTGTGTGTGTAAACACTCATACCATTTTAGCCTTACAAATCATATTAAATTTCTTCAAACTGATCAACCTAGTAATAATTCCTCACTACTAGTCTTTCTCAATCTATAATTGTTGTAAGCCATCTTGAATGTTCATGCAAACAGAAAAGTGGATGCGAATCTAATAATATAAATAAATGTTGGACTTTTAATTCCCATAATCTCTAAATATTTGGTGGGATCAGTTTAGATAATATTGCTTCAAGCTTTTTGTTGCTTACCAAAACAGCTATAATGATAGATAAAATACTAAAATGTAATACTCATTGAACCTGGACAGAAATGGATTTGACTTAGTAATGGCTTCAGGGCTTGTTCCTGAGTTTCAAACAATAAACTAAGCTAAGATTTTATATCCATGTTTTACTGAATAAGCTACATTTGGCTGAATTCACACATTTGAAATTCAGGCCATTCCAACTCTCAAAGAAGCAAACCACATGGCTTAGCTCATTTTCTGAACGTAGTGCCTGAAATGCCTGGGATCAGAATATTCATGTGAACACTTCACACATACTTTGTTCTCATTTTATTTTGTGTTCATGTAATCTACTGTCCACTGATGTTAGTGGTATAGTAGTTAGGAGTGGGATTTAATTTAATTTCACTGGAACTTATTGGTTTATTGTCTAGAAGTAAATTTATTGTGCAATCTAATAATTTCTGACAGTAAGTAATATTTTGATGGGGCCTAATGAAATTGTCTCTATTGAGGCTGCTCTTTAAAAAAAAAAAGTAGGGTGCCTATTACGTTTGCAGAGAAAAACTATGGTGCTCTTTTATTCTAAGAATAAAGCCTAAAATCTGTTTTGTATTTAGATCAGGAACAAAGGAATGCATAATGCATTTTTTTTTCAAATGTAGGAATAGCTACAGGAAGAGGAATTATAATTATTAGGATTACAAGAGATGGGGATATTTTATAGTAATTGATATCTCAGCAAAAAAAAAAAACTTTCTCTGAATCAGCTTTTTGGCAGCCTCTCATGCTCCAATGCAAGAGCAGCTTCAGAGAGCTAATCTTCATTAAGGAGAAAAGAATTCAACACATGCACTGTCCATGCTATTTCATTTTTTTTAATGTGCATATTAAATACATCCGCAGATTTGAGGTCATATCTGGTTCAGCATTTGCAAAATTGCATTTCTTTTTAAAGAAAGAACAACTATGCTGATCCATTAAATCCAAAATCCACTGCTGGGAAGTACTTTTATAAAGATCTACAATCTGTTATTTTCAGAGTTGTAATAGATTGAGACGACCTATAAATCTCATAAAAACCCAAACTAACTGAACTGGTACAAAAATCATACAAGATTTTGGGTTTACCATCAAAGCAGGTAATTTAAAAAATATAGCAAATGTGAGGAAGAGTGTTCAGAGTTCAAATGTTCAGAGTTAAGACATGCAGTATAGGCCTTGAGGTTCGTAATTTAATCTTGATCTGAATATGAAGATTTCTATGAGGGTGGATTAGATGTTTCTTTCAAATTGCGCTTAACATAGTAAAACCAAATTGCATTAGCTAACCTCTACATTTCAAACAATGTAACCTAATTATCTCTTGCCTTGGATGAAATATGCATATTCCTGGCTAAGCAAACTACAGAAGTAAAGAGCAATGTGACATGCTTTTAGATTGTATCTGTTCTGTTCAATCCCATTTACAACATACGGTACAGTATGTTCTGTTTTATTGATCTCTATCCTTTAGTTGACTCTTAGGAAAAAGTCCCCTCTTGTCTGCTTTCTTCCTTTAAATTACTCTATGATTGATTGATGTGGAGAACAGACATACTGTAGGTATTTTGCAAGAATATCCAAATACAAATAAGCTCCAAAAAAAGTTCAAAATTCATTACTGCACCTCTTCTCCCCCTCCTCTACATTGCAGTGCTTTGAATTGGTATAGAGAATATTAAAATGAGGCTGTATGGCTGAATTATATTTGCTGTGGGAAGCACTACAATTCAGAAATGCCTATGTTGCAATTATTGCAATGGTTTGGGATCCTGTACATTCTCAGCTGGCTACAGTAAAACAGCTTTCCCACAGGAACAAGTTAGAGAGCAATGCCCAAAGTGGTGATTCAGAATCAATTTAATAGCATATTGAGGTCTTGCAGGTGGTTTGCCAGATGCCATTCCTATAGTGGGAAGAGACCAAATGGCCATCATATCCAATACCATGAACATGGTATTCAATTTGATAGCTGTTGAATTTATTGGAAATGCAATACCTGCAAAAATAAAGAGGTTGAAATTCCAGAAAGGCAAGATATAGTTGCATAAGGAAGATCTAAACTAGGATCCTACCTCATTCCTGTTTATTTAGGAATCATAGTGAATGGAAAAAAATATTGAAAGGCTGTTTTTGTGTAAAATGCTTAGCTATGCTTTAACCTAACCATGCCAGCTTAGCTATGTTTTAACCTATTAACCCACTTTTCTGAATTTCCATGACATACTGATTGAACAATAATCTGAACACACAGGCTGGATTCAGGCATTAAACTAAAATATGGTTGGCTGTTCTGTGGTTCAAAGTGTTGTGTGAACAAAGACAACAAAGGTGTCTTTGTTGCCCTTTGCTGCTTTAATTGCAGAGTAAAAAGGTAGAATGGGCAATAAATTATGGTCTACCGAAGACAAGCATCTGTCACACTTTAGGCTTCAAGTTTAGTATCCCTGAATGCATCTAATGACTAGGTCAATAAATAACAAAGAGCAGACAAAACAGCACATGCACATGCTTATCTATGTACCTCATCTTAGACCATAAATAGAACAAAGTAAAGTTTCAGTAATGACAAGAAGTGGAAGATCTGGAATCTGGAAAGAGACATAGCAGTATAATCCATATGGTTGCATGTCAAAAACAGTTAAGATTCACTTAGACCAGGGGTCGGCAACCTTAAACACTCAAAAAGAGCCACTTGGACCCGTTTCCCACAGAAAAGAAAGCACTGGGGGCCGCAAAACTCACGCGTCTGCACGCATGCGCAGGAGGGGGGCTTGATTGAAGAGTTTAATTAAAAAGAAATAGAGGCTGCTGTGCATGAGTTCTCTCTCTCTCCCTCCTTCCCTCTCTCTCTCTCCCTCTCTCTCTCCCCCCCCTCTCTCCCTCTCTCCAATCTTCTGCTCACCTGGCAAGCTGGCTTCACGCTGTCCTCCGACAAGCTCACACACATTCTTATTGGGCTGGCTCTCTCCTGCCCTTGGTCTGCCAGTCCTCTTCCCCCACTAAGTGTGAGTGTGTGTGTGTGTGTGTGTGTGTGTGTGTGTGAGAGAGAGAGAGAGAGAGAGAGAGAGAGAGAGAGAGAGAGAATGCTGCTTTCTGCTGCTTCCTGCGGAGATGCAGCAAAGGCAGGAGCCCGCCCAATAAGCTTGTCGGAGAACAGGGTGAGGCCACTCTCTTTTTTACACACACACACACAGAGAGAGAGAGAGAGAGACAGACAGACAGACAGAAGGGAAGCGCAAGTGCCTCTCTCTGTCTCTGTCATTCTCTCTGCAAATGGCAGAGAAGGCTGAGAGCCACAGGAGAAGGCTCAAAGAGCCGCATGCGGCTCCAGAGCCGCGGGTTGCCGACCCGTGACTTAGACAAATGGGAGGGTTGCATGGCTGAACTAATTACACTAACTCTTAAGATTTCAGTAGACTATTGGACAATAACAATGTCCATTACATCGTACAGAATAATGAAAAAAACAGAAATAGACAGGCTCCTTGCCTGAACATTTTATAATTTAAAAAGGTATACAACAGAAAAAGAGAGAGAGAAAACATAAGAATATCACAAAGACAGTAGCTAAATTTACAAAGACTTCAGCTTTGAGTTCTGTACATTTCCACTGACTTTCTTTGGGAATCTCATGTCTTTCTCACAAAATTTCAATTCCCAGAATGCTTTACAAAGAGTATCCAAATGGTCACTATATAGGTCTAAACTGTAGCCTACCTGCAGTGTTAATACTGACACATACCTAAGCATCTGATAGATCAATTCTGCAGCAAGAATGCTTCCAGCAACCTTACTTACTAGGAACTCACTGGGAAAAAAAACTTGCTCTATTTTTTGTAAGACTTTAGGCATTTAAAGCATTTTATGTACTGTTTCAATAAAGTATCTCCCCACTCCCTGTCTCTTTTAATTCAAATACTGTATCCAATACAGCAACATCTTTTATTGGATTGAAACTTTTAACAAAGCAGAATTATGTAAAACCATAATTCATGTTAGAAGTATTCAACGTCTCTCCAAAGTTAAGATTAACGTGTATATATATCCAAGCTAAATATGCAAATAAATGAGCCAGTTGTCTCCCCACTGAGCCACACCCAAAAATTGAAGCAAATATTTTCAAGATTATAAATAGAATTTGCTGACAATGCTTAACAGACACATATACATACAGATCCAGCAATGCATAATAGTAATTTATAGAACGTGTTTATAGATCTGTTGCATTTGGAAATATCGCCTGTAGGAAGACATCTCTGGAATCATTCTGCATTAACAATTAAGTCAAATGCCAGAGTTCACTGATTTTAACACCTTATTCCATTACTTTTAAGGAAGCTTTCCTCCTTTTCCCTTTTGATTTAGCACTTAGAAGGCAAGCAAGAAAGAGGAACAAGTAGCAGCCTTCTGTTCAAAAGAACACTTTTAGATTCCAGTGTATATTACTTTTTATATGCATATTCTGTGATATTAAAGATAATGATGACTGCAGCTATTTCATTCTTTACTTGTCGACTGAACACTCCCACTCGTTCAGGTGATGGAACTATATATGACAGCTTTCAACAAACAAGTGTCATCGGGAGCTGCAATCAGCATCTTTGTTTCTCTGGAAAGGGGTCTATTACTTGAGTCAGTCCTCTATACAATTTTATATGACCCATGGAAGGCAAAATAGATATGAAAACAGCATCTTAACAAAGCTGGAGATGTATTTGGAAGTCACTTGAGAATATCTGAAATCAAATATATGGACTGACTCCAAATGTTTTAACATCACAGAAATTTTCTCTCTCTTTCATAGATTTATAGTATGTATTATGACAGACTATGTAGACCTAGAGCAGGCATGTCAAACTGCCGGCCCGCGGGCCAGATGCGTCATGCTGAAACCGCGCCCACCCCATTGCTGGCAATGGGGGAAAAGTCGTGATACGTCACGCGACATCACGTGACGTTGCGAGTTTGACATGCCTGACCTAGAAACTGGGATTATTCATTACTGAATTTGCATTTATATTTCATATTTCTTTTTATTTGTTAGCAAATTTATAAGGTTGCTCATCTCACTAAATGTGACTCTGAGCAACATACAACTAACAATGCCTTGGTAAGGCCACACTTGGAATACTGCATCCAGTTTTGGTCACCACGATGTAAAAAAGACGTTGAGACTCTAAAAAGAGTACAGAGAAGAGCAACAAAGATGATTAGGGGACTGGAGGCTAAAACATATAAGGAACGGCTGCTGGAATTGGGTATGTCTAGTTTAATGAAGAGAAGGACGAGGGGGGACATGATAGCAGTGTTCCAATATCTTAGGGGCTGCCACAAAGAAGAGGGAGTCAAGCTATTCTCCAAAGCGCCTGAAGGCAGGACAAGAAGCAACGGATGGAAACTAATCAAGGAGAGAAGCAACCTAGAACTAAGGAGAAACTTCCTGACAGTTAGAACAATTAACCAGTGGAACAACCTGCCTCCAAAAGCGGTGAATGCTCCAACACTGGAAGTTTTTAAGAAGAGACTGGACATCCATTTGTCCGAAATGGTATAGGGTTTCCTGCCTGAGCAGGGGGTTGGACTAGATGACCTCCAAGGTCCCTTCCAACTTTATTATTATTATTATTATTACAACAACTAAAACGATGTAATATAAATAAAAATAAATAAAATGCAACTTGTGGGAGAATAACAAGCATCTAGGCACAATACAAACACTTCACACAGGAGCTCAAGTAGGCATATGTGGGATTCCACATTTTATCCCAATAACAACCACACTGTAGGGGCTTCCGGTTCCGGATCACAGCACACAGAGTCGCACTGAGAGCCTCGTCTCTCCACCGGCTGTTTTTCCCTCCGCCAGTAGATCCTTAATTGGGTCGAAAGTCGCCCTGGAGGGGTGACCACCGTTGAGGAGGCCCTCGTCGATGGGGGAAGGGTGGCAGCTCCTTCCTCGGTCTGAGCCAGCTCCTTAGGGCCGTTGGAGAAAAGATCGCCCAGTAAAATGGACGATCACTTCGCTGCGCCAGCCGAAAGCCAGAAGAACAGCTAAGCACAAAGAACCCCCGTGGAGAATCCGGGTGAGACTTTTCCTTCCCTTTCTTTCCCTAATTACTCTCCTGTAAAAAGTTTTTGAATTTGAATTACTTCCCTGCTGTGAGAGAGCAGCGTTTGGGCACTTGGGAAAAACAGCTTTGGGAACTGAAAAAAATAATACAGCTAATTCTTTATTGACTATTTAACTCCTGGAATACTGAGGGAGCCTGAAAATATTTCTACTTTTGATCATTACTATTATAACTACGCTATTTACTATCCTGAAGAGGCCTTTCTTTTTTATTTTTTTTAATGTGAAAAACAAAAAATCTATTAACTTGGAAAGAAAGACCTTATAGCCTACTGAGGACATCTTGTGACGAAAAGTGTTACTGCAACTGTATATTTTTTTTGCTGGAGGATGGCTCTGACCTTCAAAGGATGATAAGGGTAAAGATAACTTGAAACAGCTGGGTGGTGATTTTGTCTACTAAGAATTGGAGGTGAATATTTGTTGACTTTTACTAAATATAGCCTTCACTAAAAGATTAAAAGATCCTTTCACCACTGAGATGGAGGTATTTTACACACAGCTTGACTATGAACTTATACTGGAAAAAATCTTGGAAGCTATGGAGTTTACGAAATCTTACTCTCAAATTTTGACGGATCAAGTTATAGGCCGAAGAACAGTGGAGAAGGAGCAGAGTGGCTCCAAAGAGGCCTGTGAGCAATATATACAACCTAAAGAGAAACCATACTTACAACTCAACTATGAACTTATACCGGGAGAAATTGTGGAAACTATGGAACAAATCAACTTTATACAACCCCAAATACAATTTATGGAGAAGCTTGATGATCAAAGAATAACTTTAACTGAGATGCCTGAATTGTCAAAACTAATAGAGACTGACACCCAGATACAAGTTACTGAAAATTGTGATAATGTGGATAATCAACTAGTAATTACAACATGGAATAAAATGGCCTACACCATTCAAAGGCCACTAGAAGAAAGGGAAGAGAACTTTGACCAATCTGAAGTGTTGAGAAATACCGATTTTCAAATATTGTGGTTTGATGACGCAGGAACTTTACTATGGAAACCGGTGTGGCACAGAAAGAAACCTAGAGTTAGATTTAAAAATGTTTTTAAAATTTCATTTAATGGGTTAAAAAGGCTTTAGAGATTTTGACTGATTCAATAACTAATGGAGTACGTGAATTCTGTAAGAGGATATCCTTTGTAATAATATTTTGTTTCAGATATGATAATTATTCAGAGGGGTAAACTTTACCTAGTGGGCTAAAAAGACTTTTTATAGATATAGATTGTTTGATAGAATATATATTTAAAATAGATAGAAATATATCTTTTGGACTGATATTTTTATTTCAAATAAGATAATTATTTTGTAATAGAAGGAGAATAAGAGGGATTGGTGACAAGAGAAGAAATGGTATTAATGAATAAAACACAAGAATGTTATTGTGGGGATAATATATTCATTTCAGATATAATTATTATGTTAGGGAAAAGGAAAATGAGGGATACCCGAAGTGTTAATAATATGTCTATTTAAGGCTAATTGGAATATGGTAACTGTAAATTAGTAAAGCCTAAAAACAGGATTTGGATCTTTATAACTGAAACATGATTGATGTTTGATAGGATTGTTTGAAGTCTATTTAGAAATGTATTAATTTGAATATGTAATACTATATGAGGGAAATAGAGAGGGAATTTTTGATGAATTAATTTGAGCTATATATTTATGATTTTTTCTTTTGGATGTTTGATGTACCCACCTCCACGTTGTTTCCTAAGCACCTTGATGTAACCTTCCCACCCCTATAAAAATCCAATAAAATATATATTTAAAAAAAAAAAAAACCACACTGTAAATTGGACTGAGAGAAAGTCACCTTCTTAACACTATCATTAAGACCTGAATCTGGATCTCTCAGGTCCTATTTTAATAATACATCCATTTCAGAAAACTGATTTATTCTTTCATGAAGAGGCCCTATTTTTTATCTCAAGACTTTTATTATTTTTATCAATGTATAAAATACAAAGAAAAATGGAAAAATAGAAAATTAAGGAAAAGAAAAAGAGAGGGGGGAAATATGAGGTACAAGGGGAGAAAGAAAAAGAAGTGTTGACTTCTGACTCTTTTTAGCATAGTACAAGATAACAACATTACAGCCTCAACTATTTACTTTTACACATTAGTATATAACTAGCCATTTCTATAAAAACAAATCTATCTAATCGGCAAAACCAAAGTGAAAGTTTTATATTTTTTTATCACAAGCACAAAATCCAGAAGTGATATCCAAATAAAAAACAAAATTAAATATATTCTCCTCTTTGAATAAAACAATCAATTTAACCATTTCTGCTTTATCTTCCTTGCTCTGGAAATAATATGTATTTCTATTTGCACTTAAAAATCTTTATAAACTATCACCATTTATATTAACAAAATTCACTCTATTCTTTCAGATACTTTAACCTTAAAGGGAAAAATACTTTTTTTTTCATCCATTTTAAAACACTAAACTTTTCTTTAAAAACATTTCTAAAACCAAAACATTCTAATACATCTTTTTTTTAACTTCCTTTTAACATATATACTTTAAAGTTCATTTTCAGACCAATAAAATTCCAACTAACTCCAATTAACTCATTAAATCTAGACGGCTCCCTCCAAGTTACCCTCACAGAATATTTTTCTTCTTCTTGTATACATCCTTTTTAAAACAAGAAGCCCTAATATATGGTTCATATGTAATTCATAAACCATGATTAATTAACCACAGTGGCTGAGTTACATATTACACTAAGCATAATATTGTTTGTTTTTATTCTAACATGAATTAATGACATAACTCTCAGTTCAAATATTGTAAGAAATCATGGTTTCTTATAAGAATGGTTTGCTGAATAGGTCACCATGACTGGGTTCACATAATATGCTAAGACAAAACCAAATACACAAACACATACATGCCTATAATACTGTCAGAAAACACTGCTATTACTAGCACCTTTGAAATTCCATATACATCTAACGGTATCACCAAAGCAATTTTATTATTTGAGGATTTCTAAATGCTGATGAATCCCCTGTGGGTTACTTCCCTTCAGCTAGCCAGGTTCCCTTTTATAATAATTCTACTTTCCTGCATCTCAAGCTCAGACTGCACTGGATCACTTATAGATTAACCCTTTACCGATTTTCTCCTCTAGTGATCTATTTGTACATCTTCTTCAGAGATTGCAATTTCCCCAGGCTTGGTTGCAGCTGCTGACATAATTGCAGGAGCAAAACTACAGCCAGTGGGGTCTTCTACCTTGGCAAGCCAATTCTGGCAATATAAAAATGCAAAGGGCAAAGACATGCAAAGATCACAAGCTTCTTCTATTGCATAAATGCACTTAGTGGAGCTGTTGGTCTAATGGTCTGATAGTGTAGCTAATGGTCCAACAATTAACTGACATGTGTTACATGTGTTTTTAGGTAATTAATTATTTGTAGCATGTCAGCAGCCGCTGGCGCCTGACATCTGCTACCCATCATGTGAGAACAAAGCAGTTAGCAGACATACAATCTTACAGTCTGAAACCATTCATCTACAATACTACAGGCTGACAAAGAACTTCCTTTATTTAATTTGTAAGGCACTGCATTGGAATACTATACTGTAGCTGGATGAAAAGGTCTTCTTTCCAAATTCTCCATCAAAGTTGTGGGCAGCGAAACAGACTGGATGATATTTCAGAGTTTCCCTTGCAGAAGGAAAAGGTTGCCACCAATGTTATCAGAAGAGGACTTCCCCTTAGTCTTGACCATAGTCCTGTTACTGAAAAACATCAATGGAAGGAATTTCCTCATGTTTCCTGGGAATAACTGAGATATTATTGTACTATGCCAGGCTGGGAAATTATCAAGGACCCCTTGGCCATCTCATATATAAGTGCAAAAATTCCACCTTGTTCATAAGAATTTCTTCTTGAAAGTGTTTCTAAAGCAGATTATATTCATGAATGGTGAGAACTGGTAGGAAAACTGGTAGGAAAACCGCATAATCTATCTGGTACAGAAAAATATTCAGACAACCATATCTATCTAAAACTCTTGCTGTCATTACCATTACCATTAATTGGGTGAAACAGTGCATCATAAGGCAATAATTTTTGAACCAAGGTACCTCAAATGGGCTAATGTAAACAATGTGACCAAAACCTGAGACTCCTGAAGGAATGAAATTTAGGAAAGTTGTGGCTGCTTCAGGCTGCTGCTGTGATTGGGCTGCTACTGAGGTCATGAGATGGTCACTTTGAACATTTCATGACAGTTTCCCACAATTCCCAGTCTCAATTCCTCCCTCCTTCCCTCATCCAGCAGCAAGGAATTGACTCGTCAAGTGGTTCTTTAAAAAGCAACAAATTGAAGATCCATGAAGAAAACCCTGGATTTTTTTATTGCTTTATGTGCCCCTTCTCTGGAACATAAACATGCACATGCAGCTATATCCCATCTTTGCTCAAAAACTCAAGACACATAGATAGTGATCTATCCTCCTATATTTCTTCATAACAACTCTGTGAAGTAGGTTGGGCTGAAAGTCATCAAGTAAGCTGCTGTGGCTGCAAATGGAGTAGAAACCAAATCTCTCTGGTGTTAGTCAAATACATTAGCCACTATGCCTTAGTCTTTGCCCATCCTGTTTCATTTTTCAACTAAGTCCTGTTCCGAAACTGAGTGTAAACCAGCCCTTTCTTCGGCCTCTAGAGATCAGGTAGATTGGTCCTGCCCTCAGGAGGTCACCTAATATTATTTTTAAACTGTCACTAACAGTTTCTTACAACTCAATGGGGAAGCCAGTATGGTACGTTGCTGTTCTGAGGTGAGAACAGCAACGTACAACACTGTAATGAAATAACTTAAATTACATTGAATGCATGGTTATGCTACATGGAAAAAGAGGAGGGATGTTATAGTCAAGAGATGACACGTTTTTGGGATCTGGCAAGGAGGAGGAGAGATGAAGAAATGGAAAATAAAGGACTATACCTCTTTAGAATCACAAGGAAAGGAATGAGGAGACAAGAAAAGATGGAACAGGAAATGGAAGATCACCTGGCGAATATGTGGCAAATAAAATAAATACATTTATTTTATTTAATTACTGTGAGAGTTCTTCAACACAACAATATTTGCCTTTCACAATAAGACATCAAAAGAGAAAGAGTGAGACAAAATACATAATTATTTTTGCTGCTGTTGGTATCGTAGCAAAAGAAAAGTAGAAAAGATGAGAATGGCAATGCAGTATGAAGGCAACTCTAAGCAATCTAGAGAGAAAATGTTACTGTATCAGACAATCTAGAATTTGGGCAAAAAGGATTTTTTTTATTTCTATGTGAGAATTCATATCAACCTTCCATATAGGAAACCCTACCAATCATTCTATGAATGAACTTGTCTTCCACTGTAAAAAAAACAAGACTCCACTTTCTCCAAGGTGATTTATACATTTAGAGGCATTCTAATACTATATGTATCATTTATAGAATTTTGAAAAATACATTTAAAGTTCCAATCAAACAACGTATGCCCACCTAGAATATTTCTGTAGCCTACCTGTGGTATGTAAACCAGCAGCTGAAAACCATGTTTCTGTTTTTCTTTCCAGCAGAGTTTTTCTCAGGACCAGATGAAGGAGAAAGAGGAGGGGTTGGAATTAACCACAGTGTGGAAACAGTAGAGCTGGTCTAACAACAGTTGTGTCCCATTAACTAGAAAATCTAAAAATACTGCATTCTGCAAAATTTACTGTCGTCTTTATAATCTGTCAGCACAAATTCATAGTTTTGCTGTAATATAATAACAGTTATTAACCTTCACACACAAAAAAAACAAGACGAAGTTGCCATTCATTCATCATCATCATTTTAACCATTGTCTATCTACTGCAGGATGAAGGCCTCTTCCACATGTTTCCAACCAATACAGTCCTGAGCTTTCTTTTGCCAGCTGGCCCTGAAATACTTGCTGATGTCATCGATCCATCTTGTTTTCGGTCTCTTTTTATCAAGTGGAACCCATTCTATGATTGCCTTGGTCCGCCTGCAATCGGTTCTTTTTTCTATGTAACCAGCCCATTTCCATTTCAATCCTTTTACTCTCTTGATATCATATACTTTTGAGGGGTGCCATTATGTATAGAAATATAATCGACATTAATAAATGTTAAATTGTGTTGCTTGGACCACCAACGATCCACTGATTGGTCCACTACAGCCTCCCTGCATTTACCTCCTCTCACCTGGCCAGGCCAGAGCCCACTCATTGCCTCAGCCCCACTCCCATTTTCCCTGCCAGAAAGCTGAAAACTGTCTCAATGAAGTGGGCAAATAATAATATAAAAAGCAATTAAAATTCAGAAAACTGACAATACTACATCCCAAGAAAAGCTGCTGGTGGTCCTCAATTTCTGTGTAGTTTGTGCTATTAAGAGGCCAGAAGTGCTTTTTGTTAGCAATGTTTATCCTATGGAGTAACTTGAGGTCATAGTGACCCTCACTTGTTTTAGCCTGCCTGAAACTTTTGGAGACTAAGTAATTCTGAAGAGCTTACTGACAATGATAGGATACAAGTAATGTCTGGTTTGTTTCTGTTTTAGGGTTCATAGCTTAAATTTTAAATTTACCACAAACCTTTGGTGTTTTTTTCTTAATTACTATATCCACTAAAAGTCTTGTCATTTTAGGTGGGTCTAAATATAACAAATACTGAACAATGTATAATAATCAGGAAAAAACTTTCACACTTGAATTATGGTTTTATTTACATTTTTTAAAAATTATGTATACTTTTGTTGGGCTCTACTCAACTCTTGGTTACTTAGCTTACATAAAATGATTAAAATGTAAATCAATACAATTTTGGATTAAATTATGCATCAAAATTTAGTTTAATAAAGGCCTTTAAACTGAGGGACTGGGAAGGTGTATACAACAATGCAATTATTAACATTATTTTATTTATCCAAACCGTGAATTTCCAAGATAAAATATAGGAGCATTTAATTGGATACTCCCCATATTTTATAGTTCTTGTAAACGTCTGAGGAACATTGCCTTAGACATTACTAATAGAGTTAAGTAGTATAAGGTGAAGTTGTACTTCACAGTTGTGCTCTTCTAGTCTCTCTGGGGTTGGGATAAAGACAGCCCTAAAGTTCTCAATCATTCCCTTTTGAACAGTCTCTATATGTATGTTTAGGTTTCTCCAGGACAATGTTTAGGACAGTAATTAAAATATTGGATAAAACTGGAGAGAGCCACATTCAAGTCCTCTGTTAGAACATAAGTTACTGGGAGACAGTGACCAACATTTACTATCTTTCAGACCAAGAGGATTTAGGTTGTGTGGATAAATCAGACAGTTGCTAGGTATGCATCCTTAAATTCAGAAAGAAAAGAAGAGGTATCATACTAAAAAAAATGTCAATGTGGGAAACTGCTGGTAGAAGAAACAGTAAATAAGAAGAATTCATAATGTGTTCTGAGCATCCAAAGTGAGCTACTAATCCTCAAAACACAAAGCCAAAAAAGATACAATTTCCACAGACTGTAATGATACATACATACCTCTCAGATTTATTCTGACATTGTAGTAAATACTCAGGAACCATATATGGGAAGCAACTCCTAATTATTCCTCACCAGGTGTTGGTTCTGAAACTAAGTTATTTTCCTCATTCAATGACTGGGTTCAAACATATAGCTTTCAAACTTTAGTTTGATGAATAAACTACAATTGGTTGAATTTGGCAGCACACTGAACCAAAAACAATGTTTTAGAAACAATTATGGCTGGGTTCATAACTATAAACCCAAAGCAAATAAACTTCATTCTGACTCAATATGATGTTTGAACCATAAATCAAAACGGGTTTTTGTTATTGCTCTTGTTTTAAATTTTGGACTGGCTTGGCTTTAGAATTAAGTCCCCAACATATCAGAGGGCAAACTGGTTAAGACAATCATAAAAAGGAATCTGAAAGGGAATGAACATGAAATATGGATTGTGTTCATATAGAATATTTACCTACCATTTAATTATGATGAACTGAACTCACTTGATTGCTTCTATGTAAGTTTAAACTCTTGAATATGATGGTTTACAGGGCACACTAAGACATGTTTGTTGTTTTGCTTTGGCTTGGCCATTATGGTTTGTAAGCCATGCTTTATAGCAGGGGTCCCCAACCCCCGGTCCATGGACCGGCACCGGGCTGCGGCATACCAGCAACCGGGCCGCCCAAACAAGTGAAGCCCCATCCACTGGATGCAGTCAGCACACGAAACCACACCCCCTTTGGTCCACAGAAAAATCTCCACAGAACTGGTCCCTGGAACCCAAAAGGTTGGGGGCCTCTGCTTTATAGGTTAAATGTATTGTGCGAGTCCAACCAGAGACATGCTGTTTCCTAAGTGCTCACTCATATGAACTGAGTTAAACTGAGACACACTGAGCCAAAAATTAATGAACTTCATTTTAGACTGAGTTATTCTGCATATTTAGCCACCTTAGTTCTCAGCTGATTTTTTAATCTTCCCCATGCAACTCCTCTCCCTTCCATTACTGACCGTAGTAATAAGACTATCTACACTGTTACCTGTATCAACTAAAAAGTTTCCAGACAGATAATAAAATCTTCATTAAATTCTAAAGGCTCTCCCACTCAGCAGTCAACATATCACCACAAAGCTCAAATAGTATAGTCAGATTCCATCTCAGTCTTTCTATTGCTGAAAAGGCACAGTACTGTCTCCAAAAGGTTGCCTATCTCCATCTGTGTGGTGTGTACATGTGCATTTTTATTAAATTTATTAAATCAAGTCAAGCTTTAGTTTAAACTGCTGAATTTTTAAAATTATTTTCAGTAAAATAGTCCTCAATTAAGCAAATATGTATTTAAACTCCAAATCCTCTTAACTCCTATGATGCTCAGCTTTGGAATAATTTAATGTTTATCATTTTTTTAAAAAAAATCTCCTAGTATAAGGATTGCCTTTCTATATTCAGGACCATGGTAAAATCTTTCTCAAGTCTCTCCAACAGGTCCTGCCAATTATACTTGGGAACACTAAAGTTTCCTTAACATTTGGTGTGTAGCTTTCTTAAGAGCATCATAACCCAATTTTGAAAGTACCTTTGCTGAGATCTTTCATAACAAGTGTTCCAGGGCCAATGCTGGCAGTACTGTAATTTTAGTATGACACTACTTCTGCAATTTTCTGAGGGCAACTCTTTGAGTTTTAATTTCAAGAGAAAGTTAAATTTTTATAATAGTTCAGAGTTCTCAGTAAGTAATGATCATACCATTGGTGTAAACACATCTGATTTTCTATATTATATGTCCTCTGTAAAGATACCTTAGCATTTTTAAAACATAAACCATTTAGAAGTAGGAAGACAAACTGGGTTCACATCCCATTATATCATTGGTTTATTAACCATTCTTATATGAAAAAGTAATCGTGACCTAATCCACTGTTATAACATGGTCTGAAAATTGCTATGGTTGAGTTCATATATCACATTAAGTCAAAAAGTCATGATATACAAATTCAACAATAGAGAAAGACCTCTATGATGCATGTTTGAGAAGGACTCCCTATTTATGCCACACACCTCCAACCTGCCGAGGTCAGGTGATCAAAATTTCACACCTTAAATCTTTAAAAAATCCTCTCCTCTTGCATATATCCACTTAATAAAAGTCATTTATTAACCAAGAAGACACGATGCCCTGGTATGCAAATAGCAGTGGAGGTTCCTGCCTCAACAACAAGCAGACTCTACCTTTCCCAGTTGCTTAGCAACCATGCTTTCCCTAGGATATTTACCTCATCTTTTGTATACTCCCCAGCTTTCATTCCCCTGATGTGAGCAGAGTTCGTTTACTAGAATACTACCAATCCTCTGTTTGATGCCTTACCAGGAGACCCAGTCAGTTTCTAGTTTCACCCAGTTCACATGAGAAGAGCATGTCTCTGGCTCTACTCACACAATACATTTAAACAATAAACCATGTTTACAAACTATAATGACTAAGCTAAAGCCAAACAATGCATGGGTCTTAAGTGTGTCCTATGACCATCATATTAAATCAGGAACGTGTTATTTCTATTTCTGTGGGAACTATGGAAAACTAAAGGTAGCCCCTAGGATGCAATTTGTGTCAAAATATTTTGACTTGGGCAGTGATATGATAATAGACATTTTATTTTGTTAACTATGGTTGGTGGATTAGCCTGTTGTGAGAATGTAGCCAAAGTCTATGTCAATACTATCAGCTCAGGCTTCCTCTAAAACAGATGGCATAACCATACCTGGCTACTTTTCTTAGTAATGAATATTTTTTTAATCCAAAGATCCAAACACCCAAACATCAAATGCATTTGTTTTGTGAAGTTGACTTTGGGAAATAACTCAATTTTAGCTACCATCTATAATGAGATATAATAATACTGAACTCTCTTAACAGTATTCTGCCTGAGATAATATGCACTCTCAAAACAAATTATCACAGCTACACTAAAAGGAATTTCAAAGAAGTGTA
Organism: Azemiops feae; assembly: GCA_023970755.1. NCBI lineage: Eukaryota > Metazoa > Chordata > Lepidosauria > Squamata > Viperidae > Azemiops > Azemiops feae. The sequence goes on along the minus strand of JALGBA010000862.1, from coordinate 808,586 downwards.
TATACCACTCATGAGACTCATTGCATTGGATGCAATTTACTCCCAGGTAAGAATGTGTAGGTAATGGCTTCCCCAAGAGACACAAAAGACTGCATTTTATGGAGTTTTCAATAGATTTCTTTCCATTACAATTTTCAAATTCTTCTAGGTGAGATGGTTGAACCTATCATTCATTACCTATTACCATGAGCACTCCTATCTCTTGCCTCTAATAAGAATTTCCAAAAGATATATATATATATATATATATATATATATATATATATATATATATATATATATATATATATATATATATATATATATATATATATATTAACTTATTACAGCAAAACCCCAAAAAAGTTCTTGAATCTTAAATTCTATAAAATTACTGCATGAGCTCAGGTAAAATACATGAAGTATTATCCTGAGAAAGGAGTACCCATATATTATAGGTAAAGGTGAAGGATGGAATAATGAAAGGAGAGGTAAAAGAAATTTATAAATGTAGACATTGCATTAGTGAGAAAACAGTTGCTGGGTGTGACATAAGATCACAATTGGGATCAAAAATTTCCATTGCTAAGCAATGTGGTTGTTAAATGAGGCATTGCTACTTTTGCCACGTTTAAGGAATTATTATGGTCGTTAAGCGAATCACTGAAGCTGTTAAGTGAATCCAGCATTCCCTATTGACTCTGCTTGTCAGAAGTTGGCTGGGAAGGTTGCAATGCTGATAATCTGACCCTGGGATGCTGCAACCACTATAAATACAGGCCAGTTGCCAAGCACCCAAATTTTGATCATATGACCGTGGGGATGCTGCAATGGCCATAAGTGTGAGGACTGGTCCCAAGTCATTTTTTTCAATGGCATTGTACCTTTGAATGGTTGCTAAACAAATGAGTTTAAGTCAATGACTACCTCTAAAAGATTTTATTAATTTATTTTATCAATTTATATAGCCACACATCTCACAACAAAGTATCATATTCTTGTTTTCAGGTAAAACTTCCCAGTTTAACAATGTCATGTAGTATCCTATCCCAGTCTCTAAAAATTAAATATTTGAGGAAGATGCATGACAAGTGCATTTTAGGCATATACTTATTGAATAGGCCAGTTCCCGGTCTCCCATTTCTAAGAAAGTTAACAAAATATTATGTAGAAGAACCACTTCATCTGGAAGAACCATTACTTGATCTACCTTCTATTCCAGGGGTGTCAAACTCGCAATGTCACATGACATGTCGTGACGTATCACGACTTTTTTTCCATTGCTGGCAATGGGGTGGGTTTCGGCATGATGCATCCGGCCCGTGGGCCGGCAGTTTGACACCCCTGTTCTATTCTGTCTCTAGTCTATACATTCTTAGTGACCCAGAGAGCAAACTTTATCTGGAGCTCAACAAGAAAAAACAACATTAAAAAAACAAAACAAAATGAGACATTAAGAAGACCATAATGATTCTTTGAAAAGGATCCAGGGGTGGTTAGCTTTCTTTTTCACCATTATCTTTTCATTTTATTTTGATGACCGAACAGTAGCAGCACTTAATCAAACTCAGCTGACCTTGAAAAAGCTATGTAGCTTCATGTCTAGTTAATGTTTAAGCTAAAAACCACAAAAATATCTCAGGGGTGTGGACTGAACTGGAAAATCAAGACAATAAATCTTTCAGAAAAAGGCAGTGGCAAACAGTTTTCATACCATTGCCAAAAATGCTGCTCGGATATGTCCATATAGCCATCAAGCATGACTCAAGGGAAGTAGAATTTTCATTTGCTAGGATTTCATGTAATTATCACCAATGTAATTAATAAAATATGAAGCTATTGGGAGAAACCATCTAGCCTTGGAATTAGATGTCATCAGCATGCAGCAAGTCTGTGTTCGGTTAATTAAGAAACTGGGAATAATTATCTTCATCATGTATGTCTGAAAAATAGTAACTAAGACTAGGAAATAAGGTTAGCAGCCAGGCCATATACACTAAGATGAGACGATAAGCTGTTTTGTATCACCTTACCTGAAAAAGCATTTTAGATAATTTTATAAGATTATAAAATTATTAGATTATTACTTGGCTGCCAATTTTAAGCAACTCTGGATGGCTCACAACAACAGTAAAACCTATAAATAAAGCAATCCTAAAACAGTAAAAGCAGTAAAATAATAAAACAAAACCCTAAACCTTAATTGTCCCCTTGGGATGTCCCAAACAGGCTCAGCTACCCACTTTTCAAGCCTTCTATCCATTCAATCACAATGCTTCAGTAAAAAGCCAGGCCTTTTACAGGTCTTCTGAAAAGCTAGAACGGTGGGTCCTTTTGAATGGCTGGTGGTGTTCAACAAGGTAGGGACGGCCACAGAACAGGCACGCTTCTGCGGTCCCACTAGTTGACAAGATTTCAGGAGGCAAACCTGGAGCATGTCCACCCTATCTGATCTATTGGAACAGGCAGCTATTCTTAGGGAGAGGCAGTCTTGCAAATAATCAGTGTTGTGTAGGGCTTTAAAAGAGATAAGTAGCACCTTGAATTCAACCTGGAGGAAAACAAGGAGCCAAATAAATGGTGTAACAGGGGTTAATATATGGGTTGAGCACAGGGGACAGAATGCAGTACCAATATTAAACACAAGTGCCATCTTTCCCATCTTTCCCTCCATTCCTTCCCATGCCTATCACCAGCACAATGCCCTCCTGTACCACCTTCCCCTTTTCCCTATCAGGATCCCTTCCCCACCCACACCCACACCCAGCCTCCCATCCCATGGCCCTGAGAACTATTCATATTCAACCTGAATAATCTAGACAAACAGGTTTTGCTTAAGTTCTGGTGCTTCTGGTATATATTCAGCACCTCCACCCTAGCAAGCCCTCCATCTAAACTTTCAAGTATATAAATGTGAAATATTATATATTCTTTTGCCCCATTTTGGTTGATCCCAACAATGTATTATCCAGCTATGAATTCTGAATCAGCACACAGACCCAGCTATATAGGTAACTGAACATCTTGCCACTTTCTAATTTAAGATGTTTATTTGTTTAAACAATTTGCCCCAATGCTATAGAAATATAACATTTGCCCCAATACTATATTCTGCAAAGCTTCTAGTTAATGTCTAAATGCCACGCAGTGTGAAATTATGACACAGAATGTATTAGCATGGTTTTTTTTGCATAACTCATTATTTTTGTTGCTAAAATGTTTTTTGCGGGGTGGGGGAGTTGAAAAATTACTTTTATTTGTTGTATCCTAATCTTGACTATACAAATATAATTTAAATAATATATGCACATTAACCAGAAATACAGAATACTGTAGTTTCTTCCTTCTCTCCCTCCCTATGGTCCTATAGCTGTTTCTCTTTCAGCTAGTTAATGTGGCTGAACGTGTTAAGAGTTACAACTATGCTCAAATACATGCAATCATCTCCACTGTAAAATTAAAACAATATTCAAATATGTATATGTTTTTGTGGCTTTTTAAAAATGAAATTGCTTGTGAGCAGCTCATTCACATATTCTGTATTAGGAACTGGTACAAGACAAGTTATTGCAAATATACAGAGACAAGCTTTCTATTATATATACAGTAATGAGAGAAATGATTTCTCAGATGAAAAAATGTTATAAATACAAAATTGTTTTTTCTTATTATCAGTAAAACGTTCTTCCTACTTTCTTGATTTTTTTCCCCAGAATCTGCTGTTCAAGCATGTTTAATCTATAGCTGATTGAGCCACCCTGATGTCATCCGTATGTGTTTTCTTTCAATTCCCCAGCCAGAGTTGAAGTCTGCTACACTTTGACTTTTTTTCCCAAAAATCCCCCTTACCCATCCCCACATATGCCTACACTAGCAAGCAGTGGGAAGGTATATATGTAGACCACTTAAAATTGCAATATTCTACATTTTTTTATTTTGAGTGTTGGAAACAAATGTCTCTGAACAAACACAATCTAAAACTTTAACAGTCAGTTGATCTATCATGAAGGAAAAGAGAATCTAAGGACCAATTCACTAAGAACTTTTCTAAGCTAAACTACAGATTTTTTCACTGATTTAAAACCTACAATGTCTGCTTACCGCTGGCAACAGCAGAATAGGCAAGTAAATATTTGTATCATTTCATTATATTTATGCATTTCTAGAAAGCAAAACTCTGTACAGACAGCCTTTCTCCCAGCAATCTCAAAATCTCTCCAAATCGCCTGTTATTCTAAACAATGGGAATCAATTCACATTTCAGACTTTTACAAGTAGAGAAGCAGGATACACATTGCCTTCAGTCATGTCTACCACAAATGCTTCTTTTTTTAATGATCTATAGGAGTCCTAGAACAAGCCTTAAAATACCGGGTTCTTATTTTCAGCACCAGCTAAAAGATGTTTATTTACCCTGTAATAAATGTATCAAAAATATCTTAATAGTGCAGATTTCCCAAAGATGTTTTTTTACGAGGCAACTGGATTTTCTTGTTTGTTCTTTGAAGACGTTTCGCTTCTCATCCAAGAAGCTTCTTCAGCTCTGACTGGATGGTGGGGAATGGCAGAATTTATACTCCTTGCAGACAGCTGGTCATTTGCATGAGGGGTCAAAGAGGCCATCTATGTCAAAATTGAATAGCCCTCTCTCAACAAAGGGGGAGGGATACAATATCATCTATTTCCAGTCTACAACACAATCCTTTCAACGGTTCCAAGAAGGCTCCACACCCATTTGCACTACTCAGGTGACCCTGAAGATACAGATAAGCCTCCAGGGACTTCAACAAACAATAAAAACTTTATTGTCACTTTGAATGTACACCAATCGGCATACATCAAAATGAAATTTCATTGCATACAGCTCTCAAAGGGCCACCACCTCTGATATACACTCCTTGTTCGTGGCCAGCTCAAGTTTCAGAACGTCCATTTTAGGGAGTGAACGATGGCAAACAGGACAAATGGAAATGGAGCTCCATGTGGATTAGCCCTCAAATTAGCTTGTATTCCTGCACGACAACCTCGCCTCACTAAAAGAATGCAAATGACCAGCTGTCTGCAAGGAGTATAAATCCTGCCATTCCCCACCATCCAGTCAGAGCTGAAGAAGCTTCTTGGATGAGAAGCGAAACATCTTCAAAGAAAAAACAAGAAAGTCCAGTTGCCTCGTGAAAAAAGCACCTTTAGGACAACCATGACCTGGATGACTCAGAATCTCCATAGACAATTGTGCAGACAATTGGTATTTAAAAAAAAGAAAAGAATGAACACTGAACCTGAAGAAAATGAAGAACAGTATAGGCAGACATTGCTAATAAAATATTAAACTATTAACTTTAAAGCATATGCATACCAACAATTTTAAGCTTTGTTTCTCTTTTGTTTTTAAGTTCAATCTTATTTTCAGGTTTCCAGCATCCTCCCACTGTTGATAAGGTACTGATTCATTATACTCCATTCATTACTTTTGTAAAAACTGGACCAAAGAGGGCTTTTCAAAATTGCAAACCAATGCTGCTGGATTGATTTTCCTTAACGAACAATACAATCCATACCCCTTGAGGCTGCTCACACAAAGCTTCACTTTGTTTTATTAAATCGATTTGCAGCAAAAACCCAGAAACTGGTATATGTTCATGCACAGCAAATCTCCTGTTCATTAACCTTTACAATAGCAGTCACTCTTATATCAGAAGCAAAAAAAAATACAAGGCAAGGTATTTTTATTTATTTCTTGATTAAACTTTTAAAAACCATTCAGCCGATCTTCCATATAAATACTGTCTTATGGTATGATCTATCTGAAAGAACACTGGGGCATTATACTTTAGCAACAATGGAAAATTCTTTAGCAAGATTAATAGTCCTTAGCACAGGGTTGTAACCTACAGCAGATGTCCTCATCACCTCAGCCAGTATCCTTTTAGTGTTCATAGCATCCTGGATGGAATGAGGCCAATTGTTTTGGTCAGAATGAAGGAGTTGGGAGAAGACAAGGTTTAAGAAGGATTTTAAAAATTCAAGACCCTAAAATGGATTGACTGGATGCCTATTTTGCCTTAACCCAACAATTTCTCCCAAAATATGACAATAATTTTAGCCACACCATTCCATTGACTCCCATCCATTCAAATTGCCAGGCTCTGCAACATATAGAATTACTGTATATTTGTTGCAATGTAGGTATATACAGAACCTGAATTCATTCATTATTCTTAGACATACTTTCTCCTGTGGTTTACTGAAAAAGCCATAATGGCTTGCTTCATACATAACACTAAATCAAAATCAAGCAAACTTTTTGATGTAAAACTGTTTTCTACGAAAGTCTAAGCCAGCCTTAGTTTTACCTTCAGACACTTTCTCTTTGAGTTGGTGTTTGGCAACTGCAATTAAGCAATTCTAAGGTAATTATAAGTATTTCATAAAATTAGAACCATGTTGTTGGAGTGAAATCTAGTTTTTAAAAATGCAAATGATGAAAAACACCGATATGTGCAAATAGGTTCATACACTGGACTAAATCACAAAATAGATTGTGTGATTTATCATAGTTTTTATGTATGAACCAAGCCATTATGGCTTATTCAATAAATGTCATTTGGATGAATCATATATCTGAGAATATATGCTGACATTACCTAAAACCAACAGACATAATTTTCCAAACTAGGAAGTCCATCAGCTATAATGGCATAACATTCCCATGATAGCTGAGAATCCTCAAGTTTTATAATCTTGAAATATCTGAAATGCAATACAGCAACCATCCTTTGCCTGTCCCAGGATATTGATAATACCAGAAGTTGAAGTCTTCACCTTTGAGGCTGTCCAATTTGGGGAAGGCTGGTATCAAAGGTAGAATACTGGTCATAAATCCTGCATGACATAAACCTCCGATGTAGATATGAAATTCAATAAAAGTTTTTAAGTAAGCCAAATCCATTCCTTAGAATGGAGCTGGTTATAATGGGGAACCTGTAGTTATACCCAGCCCTGTTTCATTTGGAAGAGGAGCGAGAATTAATACATAATATGTTTACATAAATTCTACAAACACTCTTCTGTTCCCCCCCCCCAAATGTTCTCTCTACCAGTATTAATATTTAACAGATCTCCAGCAATTTGTTCTTTTAAATGATGTTCCTAAAGAACGCATTAGAGAAGGGGCGTTGTCTTACCTGAACGCCTTTTCTCAGCAGGACGATGGAGAATCCACCAATGGGTTAGGACTATCTTCCTGCCCAATAAGAGACTAAGTTTGCCAGAGTTAACACGCCTCCTGCTGGGCTGATATCCCAGACACGACGAAGGCGAAGCTGCTGACAATGGACCGATGTGTTGGCTCTCTATGCCCCTAATACAGGACCTGACGGTCCTAAGGGGATGGGCGTGGATTCTCCATCGTCCTGCTGAGAAAAGGCGTTCAGGTAAGACAACGCCCCTTCTCCAGCAGGACGATGGAGAATCCACCAATGGGACATACCAAAGCTGAACTGTCCCCATGGGAGGGAATCAGTCAGGGCCTGTGTCCCACTTGATGATGCCACTGCTGGAGCACCCTCCGGCCAAACGATGCCTCCGCAGAGGCGAATTTGTCCAGCCTGTAATGCCTCACAAACGGGGAAGGCGAGGACTAGGTCGCCGCCCTGCAAATATCCCCAATGGGTGCCTGCGTAGCCGACGCTGCCGACGTAGCGGTACAGCGGGTAGAGTGAGCAGTGATACGGCCTGGCAGTGGCAGGGACTGCGCCCGGTAGGCCTGTGCGATGCAGGATCTGAGCCATCTGCCTACAGTGGAAGACGAGACTGTCTTCCCCATCGAAGAAGGCTGGGAGACAAAAAGCGCTTCCGATGTGCGGAAGGCAGAAGTCCTCTTAATGTAGTGGCGTAACGCCCTACGAACGTCCAAGGTGTGCCACTGGCGTTCCAAGTCGTGAGCAGGCTGGGGACAAAAGTTTGGTAGGACCACCTCTTGTGCCCTATGGAACAAAGAGTTCACCCTTGGTACAAAGGCCAGGACCAGTCGGAGTACCACTCTATCGCTGTGAAAGATGCATAGGTCCTCTCTCACCGAGAGAGCAGTCAGCTCCGAGATGCATCTAGCGGATGTGATCGCCAGAAGAAAGGCCGCCTTCATGGACAAGAACTGCAGCGAACAGGTCTTGATAGACTCGAACGGCGGCAAGGTAAGGGCCTGTAACACCCGTGGGAGATCCCAAGAGGAATAACGGTGAACCACGGGAGGTCTGGTGTTGGTAGCACCCTTGAGAAAGGACCGTACCAGCGGATGCTGGGCCAAAGGAATGGAATCCTGGCACATGAGTACTGTGGAGAGAGCCGCCAGTTGCCCGCGGATGGCATTGGGCGACAAGCCCTCGTTGAATCCCTCCAGCAAGTACTCAAGGATGTGCGAGATAGCGACAGCCGAGATGTCCAGGCGATTCCTGGAACACCAGGCACAAAAACTCTTCCACGAGGAGTCATAAATCCCGTGCTTCGGACATCAAAGTCCTGGGGCGAGTGCCGCCCTGCCGGTTCACGTGGGCCTTTGCAGCCACGTTGTCTGTGAGCACTAGGACGTGTTGACCCACCACCTCGTCGCTGAAGTGAAGCAGTGCCAGATGAATGGCCCTGAGCTCCAGCCAATTTATGTTGTGACTGAGGTCCATGGGTGACCATCGTCCCTGTGCTAAGTGACAACCCAGGTGCGCACCCCATCCGAACAGACTTGCATCCGTCGTTAAGGTGAGTCTGTTTGGTTCCCGGAATAGGGAGCCTCTGTCTACAGCAGGGGAGAGCCACCATCGAAGGGAATCCAGAACTCGGGGTGTGACCCCGACCCTCGGTACGGAGTAGCTCGCCTATCTGGCCTCCTAGTAAGGTGGGCCAACACCTTACGCTTATCCCCGTTCTCAATAAGGTAAGGCTCTAGCGCCTCCCCAAAGAGGCGTCCGTCCCTGCAGGGAGCAGAAGCCAGGTGCCACTTTGACTTCAAATCCGCTTGCCATTGTTTTAGCCAGAGAAGCCTGCGGGCTGCAGTATTAGCGGCCATGGAGCGCGCTGAAAATCTGGCGGCATGGAGGGAAGTATCCGCCATGTATTCTGCCGATGCCACCAACTTACCCAGATTCTGATGGGCACGAACCTGATCTGGGGGAAGTAACGCTTGGAGTTCCCTGAGCCAGAGAATTGACGTTCTGGCAAAGAAGGAAGTAGAGGTGGACGCCCGCACGGCCCATGCCGATGCCAGGTGAGACCTGCGGAGAGAGAGCTCGGACTTCCTGTCCTCTGCCCTCAAGGCCGCAGACGTGTCACCTGACACAGTGGAGGAGGAAAAAAGAGAGGTTAGTGGTTCGTCCACCCTGGGAACCTCCAGGAGATCTGACAAGGCCGGGGCTACGGCCATCAGTCTCTTATCAGTTCCCCCCGGCATTGGTAGAGTACCCGGATTTCCCCATTGTTTCCTGATAGTTTCCAGGAAAAAGGGAGGGCAAGGGATATAGCGCTCCGTCACCGTAGGTTCGGAGAAGAGTGGCTTGGGGTCTTGACTAGTTGAGGCAGTCGGCTGCTTTTCCTGCTCCGGCTCAATATTGGCCGACGTGGTGGCCTTTAGCAGGAGGGACCTAAATAGACCCGGGTCAAAGAGGCCTATGAAAGGCGACGGGTCTGGGGCCGACTCCTCATCCTCCGACAGCTGGAAGTCAGTTGACCCATAACCCTCGGAACCAGAGTCCCGTGTTCGGGAGGAATGGTCCGAATAAACGGACTCTGGGTAGTCCGGCCTCTCCGCCCGTGCTTGAGCTGGCACCACGGGCATGACGAACTCCGGCCTGGGGTTCTTGTAGAACGAGGAGGCCCTACCCTGAGCATACGCCTGGGCGATTAATGCCTCAAGCTGCTCAGGCCCAACCCCTTGATGTTCAGGGGGGCGAAGTCCAGCCGCTGTGGGCGTGAACGTGGCCTCGGGCGGGGGACGGGGTCTAGCCGGTGAAGCTCCCATTAGGGGGATCAATCCCTTGTCAGAGGACAGAGTAGTACTCTGTGCCATGGGGCCCTGATGGGAAAGGGCCCGCGAGTCAGTGGGAACTGGCAGGGCCGGTTGGGGGTTGAAGAGTGAGCTCTCCTGGGGGGCAAGGGGAACCAAAGGTTGGTCTCCCGCAGACATACGTTGTGCCCTGGAGAACTGCGTCTCCAGAGCCGTGTTACGCCTTTCGGCTGCCTTGTCTGCGGCCCTTGAGGTCTTTTTTCCAGCGATGGCCTTGGACCTGGCCTTGGCCTTTATCCTGCCTGCTGCCTCTAGTTTAGAGGACTTGCGCTTCCCTGAGACGGGAGTGCCGGAAGCGCCCTGTGCAGATTGATTAGCTGCGTCATCAGCCATTGCAAGGGAGGCCTGAGGCCTATTGCAACTCAGGAGCAGGAGCGGATTGCCCAGTTGTTAGTATAGCCAAAGCTGATGAACAGCGTCCGCTCTGGGTTTGGTGCTACACTGAGCGCCCTACTGCCCTAGGCAGAGCTCCGAGAGGCTGCAAACTGCCCAGTGATGCACTGAGGCGTATTAGTCAGGCGTCTTGTGGCGACGAGACCCAATGGGTGAGTCGCAATCGGCAAGTGCCGGCACGCACGTTGACCGATCAGTGGCGGCGATCACCTTGGTGATATGTGCCTGCACACTCCTCTCCTTGTTGGTGGCGGCAATCACCTGAGTGATATGTGCCTGCACACAAAGCCTAGGTGGTGGCGGCGGAGCCCGAAGGCGTGCCAGCTCACGCTAAAGGTGAAATCCTCTCCAAGTTTTGCCCTGGGGTAGTTGTGCCAGATCAGAATCTGAGCAGGGTGGCCAATGGCAGTTTTGGAGCTGCAAAATGGCGGCTGTGAGCAGTCCGCAAAATGGCTGCCGCTGCAATGGCGAGGCGGCTTGTTAGGCCTGGGGCCTAGACTGAGATAATTCCCTGCAGGGAAGGAGAGGTGAGGTCAGACCTTTAAGCCAATGGCCTCTGTAAGCAGCCTGCAAGGCCTTGTGCAGTGGCTGCTGCCTGTTTGGGCCGTCCCTGTCAGGCCTGCTAGGCCTCTGGCGTCCAAAATGGCGGCCGCAATTAGCGCGCCAAGAAAAAACGGTCTGAGGCCTCAAATCTGTCAACAGCTGCTGAGGGCTTAGTTTGAAAGAAATGCCCTAAATAGCCCGGGGGCTGGCAGCTCGCTGGAGAGCAATCAAATTTCAGCGCAATCCTCGCTGGGGAGGGCTGAAGGGCCGTGGAGAGGAACGGCCAGGCTGGGCCCGAAGGCCGATGCCACGTAGCGGGGCGGCTGAGGCGAGCTCCTACACTCAGCCTCGTGAAGCCTGGAGCTTTCCGCAGCGCTTGTAATTGCGAGCGCGCCCGGAGGCCGACGCTCAGCTGCGCTGCGGCAAAATTGGAAGCTCCGACGATCTGCTGATTCAGCCGAGGGATCCCCCTCGCTGCCAATTGTGAGCCCTGCCCTTGAGGTCTTTTTTCCCCTTAACAGAAGCAAAATGGCGTCCGCGATTCGCGCGCCAAAATCTGAGGCCTCAAATCACCCACTGTAGTAAGAGGCCCTCAGACTAAATTCTTGGCTGCCCAGTATCTGGGAGCCAGCGGCCTCAAATGCGCGTTGCGCCCCGAATTGGAGCAACCGATCCTTGCTGGAGGCTGCAGGGCCGTGGAGAGGAACGGCCTGGCCGTCTGTCCGAAGGCTGGCCTTCCGCGATGCCGCGAGAGCGGCAAGCTCCACTCTCCGCAAATTCAAATTGCGAGTCTCCAGCCGCGCCAATGCTCCGCGGCTCCCGCTTTCGCTCAGCGAGCCCGGAGGCCGACAGTCAGCTGCGCCGCGCCCCGCCCCGGCCCGACGATCAGCTGATCGTCCTCCGAAATTCCCGATGCCGAGGGCGGACGCGAGAGCTGAGGTCCGGAGGCCGACAGTCAGCTGTGGGGCAGCTAGCACTGGCCCGACAATCAGCTGTCTGTCGGCAAGATCCCTGATGTCTAAGGGCTGGCTCCGCGAATCGGCCCGATCCGGCCGATCGCCGAATTAACGTTGCTGAGCGACCCGGAGGCCGACGCTCAGCTGTTTGCAGCCGGGGAAGCTTAAAATTTAGTCAGGGGTCCGAATTGCTTTCCAGTCCAGATGAGGGAGAATCCACCAATAATAAGAAATACGACCTGTCCAGGGCCAACACAACGTCCTAGCTGGGCTGAAGACTAAGTCGTGTCTGGGATATCAGCCCAGCAGGAGGCGTGTTAACTCTGGCAAACTTAGTCTCTTATTGGGCAGGAAGATAGTCCTAACCCATTGGTGGATTCTCCATCGTCCTGCTGGAGAAAAGAAGCTGCCCTCCTTTTCAAATTAATTGAGAAAAACTGCTGTAGCATTGTTCTAGTTTGCATGTAGCAGCTTGAAGTTGTATACAAAGAAATGGATGCCTGGAATTCAGATTTTAAAAAATGCAACATGGCTTGGCTGGCTATTTTTATCTAGCCCAATGCTAAAAAATGAAACACTTCACAATTCTAGATGAATGTTAATTGAACTTAGTACCCCTATCATAGAGAGAAAATGTTATCTTGCTTTATAATTGAGGAACACAGCTGTAGAAAAATAACTATCTGTCACAGAATGCAATTCCAGCCTGCGCCAAAAGAGCCCTCCCTCTCATCCTAACATTCACAGCTGGATTACACTGGCCTATGCAGAATGGAGAATGAATTCACACAAAATGGTTTTTGTTCTTCCCTCCCAACCTTCCTTGAGTATGCTCTCCTGTGGACAAAAGCAGCATGAAAACCAGGCAATTACGAATATGGTTAGCAGCAACTTGAGGAAGGAAGGATTCCCTTAATATCACAGTTGTAGAAAATCATGTTCACAATTATTATAAGCTAATTTGCATCTAAATTTACCATTGCAAATAAATGCTTCTAAAATATATTCTGCATATTAATTCTGGATTTTTCAAAAATATCCTTTACCACAAGCAGACTCAATATCATTAAGAGTTGCTGAATTCTTTAGAGGGAGTTGCATTAGAAATAAAACATTATAGTAGGCCTTCTCCCCACCTCTTTCTTAATGGAGTTTTGACTCTCTCAAAGATCCAATGGAAGTTATTTGATGCCTCCTTTCCTCTGCAGAGAGGATGGAAGAAATGTTAGCAGAAACAATACCAATTGTGTATTGAAATGGCAACTTCCAAAAATTCTATTCTAACTGAAAATTCCAGACAATGCATTACCCAATACATGTAGAGGAGACTAGATTTGGAAGGGAGCATTGTCCAAGGTTGAAGTGAGCTTTGTGCTATCATCTTCTTATAACTATAATTAAAAGAAATAAGATATCAGTCCTGAATCACTGAACCACACTGAACAAGGCTGGCACAGTGAAGCATAAAAAAAAAAAATCAGAACAAGAAAAAACATCAGATTGAATTTCGATATCACATTAAGCCAGAGTTGCATTTTTAAGGCATTTAGTTTTCACTTGGTCTGGATGTGGGAACTCAGAAATTCTACTTTGTAAAATATGATTTATGGTTTACTGTGCTGCATGATCACTGCCAAATTAAGTTTATTCAGTAGAGTGGTTATAACAAATGATGTATGAATTTCCAGCCCCAGGCATCTGGTATATACTGTGATGATAAAACATGTGAAAAAATGTCATGACACAAACCACAGCCTTTCATATTTGCATGATGCACATCTTGTCACTTATGCTTACGCCCCCTGCCACAGACATCATCATAAAATGGTAAATAAAAGGGTTTCTGCATATTTAATAGCATTAGGACTGAAAGGGATTAGAAAGAAAGCCATGGCTGAAATACTGAGGGTCAGGAGCAGGTCTAGTTCCTTGTTTACAAATGTTGTCCTTTGTATATTGATGAAAAAGCTCATGCATTTTGTGATGCAAACATGTTTAAAGCAACTGTCCTCCCCTTTCATGGAGAAAATCTAAGAACTGACAAGAACTTGATGCCACATAATCTATCTATTCCTCCCCTTAGGCACTCTCTGAATACAGGGACTTCAATTGCCAGATTTCTCCAGCCAGCATTACCATTATTGAGAACTGAGACAATTGAAGTCCACACAGCTGGAAGATGGAAAGATTGGGAAAAGGTTTACACACAGTCTGCTTAAGATTTGAGTATAAATTGATTGCACCTATATAAAACCTGAATGAGAGACCTTAGTCTTAAACTCAAATTCTTACTCAGGCTGAGGCTAAAGTTTTTAAGATGTGCTATCTCAGCAAAGTCAATTTGATGCTGTATGACTGAACACTCCAGAAAGATGGTTTCAAAGTCCCTTTGGCAGTGCAGATGTTATGCCTAGAGATAATACTGAGTAAAAATTTAATCCAAATGTTGCAGTATTTTTTTTAAACTTCATTGTAATGGCTGGTTTTAAAAAATGTTAAACACCAGGTACAGGAAAACTAGTACTGGCAACCTGTGGGTATTTATTTACATCTAGGAACCAAAATACATATAAAAGATACAACGAATCAGAAAAGTAATCCAAGATCAAAAGAAAATAAGCAAAAGAACAAAAAGTAGGCTCCATAATTGCCCTGTCCCCAAGTTTGTTGTTCTTGTTATTCTCTCAGGCCTTCAATAATTTCCTGAACAACATACAGATGTCCTGGAGATATAAAACTCTGCATCAGAGTATATCACTCCCCAAATATTCTTCTCTTATAGTATGCAGTCATAAAGCTTTACTGTGTATGTTCCTTTTGTTTTTGTTTTTCATTAATAACTGGAAGTATTACCAGGAAGTGAGGCTGCTATAGAATAAACACTGGATGAAATGATGACTAACAGCTGTTCTACCTAACTCAACTTTTAAACGTTTCTAAGACTTTGGTAGCAATGTATACCACCAGAGAAGCAGATAATAACCAGCAAGGGGAGGACTTTTAAGAATGTGAACTAGAAAGTTTTATCTGGTTAAAATGAGGTTTCATTGATTAATTCAAATTTAAGTCAATGCATTTTTGCTTCAGTTACCCTGCCAACAACAATAATTACTGAAGAAATTTTTACACAAAGATATGTATGTAAAGTTATTTCAATGGTCAAAACTCACAACATACAGTATGCAGATAACCCTCGACTTACAACAGTTCATTTAGTGATTGTTCGAAGTTAACAAGGGCACTGAAAAAAGTGACATGACCATTTTTCACAGTTAGAACAATTGCACTATCCCTAGAGTCATGTGATCAAATTTCAGATGCTTGGCAACTCATATTTATGACGGTTGCGGGGTCATGTGATCACCTTTTACGACCTTCTGACAAGCAAACTCAAATGGGGAAGTCAGATTCATTGAACAACCATGTTACTAATTTAACAACTGCAGTGATTCACTTAACAACTATGGCAAGAATGGGGCAAAACTCACTTAACCAAAGTTTCATTTAGCAACAGAAATTTTGGGCTCAATTGTAAGTTGAAGACTACCTGTATTATTTTTGTTTGAAATGTAATATTGTAAGGCTCTTTTTGAATTGTGGGATAACTATTCTGTCTGAAGTCATGCTTTGCTTTCAAGTAGAGGTAATCTCCTCCATTTTACCCACAACTTTAGATTCCCACTGGCTCATACCAAGTCTACAAATATTTTTTAAAGTGTTTTATCAAAAGATTACACTCTTTCCATTTGCCAGCCTGTTAAAGAAGTGAGATGGGAATGTCAAAAGATCTGCATTAACATAAAATGATAAATTGGAAAGCATAAACAATGTCGAAAGAAAACAGCATAGACCCATGGCACCACTCTTATCCCAATTTTGCCTATGATATGCATCAAACCTCTTCCCTGCCTTTTTGTTTTAGAAAATAGGAAAGTGACATGCTGCAAAGCAAAGCACCAGCCTCTCAAATCATCTTTATCCATAGAATGCATTTTGAACCCATTTTGGCTGGACTAGGTTTTTTGTTTTTTTTTAACAAGCCATGCCAAACAATCATTTTGTAAATGGCTAATTATCCTAACTCACCTCAAACTCTCAAAATTGCAAATGCACCTCATGGAAAAAAGTTACCTCTACTTGATACTTTATTTTCTGAAAATAAAGAAATTGATTAAGAAACAGGACACCAGATACAGAAATGAATTTTAAAAATAAGATATCTTAACCCTTCCTTGAAACATACAAGGTTCTTTTTTTTAATCTCTAAAGATTTGCAATCACAATCATTCCAATTCAGCATGTAATTCAACATGTACAGTAATGAGACAGCAAGGCTGCATTTTTTTTTAAGAGGAACTTATTTAAAATTGTAACTTCTAAGGAACTGGGAGAGTCATCTCTGATGAAATGGGTGGCACATGAATTTAATAATTAAACTATAACTTCATTGAATTTATTTAAAATTATAGTTTGGGTGGGGATAGAGATAAATCAGCTTTTCTTACTTCATATACTAGCATGAAATTGTTTTCATTGTGTAGCTTTATTTCATTTTCTTGGATTACAAAAGCAATCACTATTGCTAGCACTGTCAATTAGTGAAGCTACTGTTTTCATAAAATTATGTATTATTTTGGAAACAGGAAATTAGAAAAAACTTACACCGGAGAGTTTCTGAAAAGGCTTTTAGGAAACTTTCATCAAAGAAATCTCTTTGATGAAGATTGTACAGTGAATATTTATAGGTGATGAGATTTCACATAGGGTGTCATCACAGGTACTTAAAATGAAGAAGCCGCGGGAGCTCAAGTTATATGATCAAGTTTCAGCTCAGAAAAATGACCACAGTGCCAAGGAACTTCATTAGAGCAGAGATGGGGAAAATGTGGCCTTCTAAATGTTGCAGAATTAGCTTTTACTACTATTAGTCATGTCAGCTGGAACTGCTGAGAGTACTTGCAATTCAGCAAATCTGGACCGCCACAGGCCCTGCCTAATATGTCTATACATCTCTGGCAGATGTCCAGTTGGGCAAAGCGGCCAATTCATTAATAAGCCTTGAGCTTGGTCCTGGGAGAAACCCAGTATAATTTTCTTCCTCCCACCCTACCATTTGAGATGTGGAAAAGTTCTTTTTTCACTCAGCAGAAGATTATATATTAATCATAAATCTCTGACAAAAAGGGCAAGGAAAGGGAGAGGGAGGGACAGTGAAAAAAACAGGTTGCCATAATCCTATTACAGATTCAGTGCAGCTTATTCTGCAAAGACCACTTTGCTGCTGCTAATAAAGCACAGTTGTCTGGGTTTCCAAGGCAACCAAGTCTCTTCATGTATTACGAACTGCTATTGGCTTTTCTCTCCCCACTCTCTTTTTTTTATTTATTTAAGAGTTAAATCCCTTCTGCTCTGACTTTGCCAGCATGGAGTTAGGTAACAAAATGAACCTGGTTATTGCCATCAACAGATAATACTAGTGGTAAAGAAAATGTAGCCAGGCTTTATTCATTCAAAGCATTTTGCAGCCCTGCCCATCAAAAGGGTTCACGCAGGCTGTGATGATGTCTGCCACTGCCGCTTTAAGGCAGATCTACACCACTTTCTGCAGCCTTTAATAGTGTATGCATCTGATAAAGTGGTGTTGCCATTTGCCTTGCTGTTTGTCAGTTTTTTAAAAAACAGTGTTTGATTCTCCTTATGACAGAAAATGGTAGTCCTCAACTTACGACCACAATTGAGCCCAAAGTTTATATTGCTAAGTGAGACATTTGTTAAATGAGTTTTGCCCCATTTTACAATCTTTCTTGCCACAGTTGTTAAGTGAATCATTGCAATTGTTAAGTTAGTAACACAGTTGATGAGTCTGGTTTACCCAAGAGCAACAAAGATGATTAGGGGACTGGAGGCTAAAACATATAAAGAACTGTTGCTGAAATCAGGTATGTCTAGTTTAATGAAGAGAAGGACTAGGGGTGACATGATAGCAGTGTTCAAGCTATTTTCCAAGGCAGGACAAGAAGCAATGGATGGAAACTAATCAGAGAGAGAAACAACCTAGAACTAAGGAGAAATTTCCTGATAGAACAATTATTCAGTGGAACAACCTGCCTCCAGAAGTTGTGAATGCTCCAACACTAGAAGTTTTTAAGAAGAGACTGGACAGCCATTTGTCTGGAATGGTATAGGGCAGGGCTTTTCAACCGGTGGTACGCATACCACCTGTGCTACTTTGCTACGTTGCAGGTAGTATGCAACTGCTAGCCAAGTGTAGAGGGGGAAGGGAATGAGCTGAAGCAACCCAAGCCTGAGGGAGAGGCAGCTGCGGCTCAGCAGAAGCCCCAGGAGCAGGCAGGGCTCCAGCTGATTAGTGCTTCCGGAAGCAGCGCGGAGCTGGAGGTGAACTGAAGAAAAAAGGGGGGGAGGAGAAGAGAGGCTATAAAAGGTGGCTTGAGCGGGAAAGGGGGAAAAAAGATAGCAGGGAAAGAGAAGGCAGGCAGGGAGGGAGGAAACAGGGACAGAGAAGAACCAGCAGCTGTTGCTGGAAGAAAAGGTCCCCTGGTTTGTTTTCTTCAGCCAGGAGAATGCAATCAGTGCTGATGAAATGAAAAGCCAGCATGTCAGAAAGGAGGTGGGTTTATTTAGTTCTGGATCAGCTGGCAGCTTGATTGGGTTACCATAAGGATTTTTGTACAGTTTTTACAGCATTTTGTAATTCAGAGGATTCTTTGTGTGCTTTGGTTATTGGAATATTTTAGTCTGTATTTTAGGCTAGCAATGACTCCAAAGTGTTGACTTCCCTAGGTTTAATCTCTTTAAACAAATGTAATTAGTTTTACCCCCTTATCTTGAGTCTGTCTATGACTTTTAGAAAGTTCTCTTTGAAGGTAAACAGGCTTAATTTAAGGCTAAAGCTTTTCGCAATTGCCGGAGCCTTTCAGTCTTAGATGCAACATTGTGACACGTGACACGGCTGAGGCAGCTTAAAGAGAAAAAACCCGGAGTTTATGTCTTTCTTTATTTTGTGAGCCTTTTTTGCTTTGCACTTGATTCCTGTGTCTTTAAGGGTACAGGGAAGGGATTGGTGTGTGTGTGTGCATTCTTACTACATTGTGGAAAGAGCTCAGAAGGGAGAGAGGAAGAAGGGCTGACCAGCTAGCTCAGGGGTCTACAAACTTAGCGATTTTAAGACCTGTGGATTTCAACTCCCAGAATTCCTCATCCAGCCATGGTGGCTGAGGAATTCTGGGAGTTGAAATCCACAAGTCTTAAAAGTGCCAAATTTGAAGACCCCTGAGCTAGTTGGTAGTGGTGCATATTAATAAACATGGATAAATTCATCATACATTTGTCAGTGCAAAGGGAAAGTGATTCAGCAAAGGAACAGCCACCAAAGAAATTAAAACTGGTACCTTTTTCCTTTTTCCCCCACAGTTTGTAATATTTTATTAGATTATAGAATAAAATACAAAAATACAAAAGCAAATAGTAGGACACAGTGGGGAGGGAAAAGGGGGAAAAAGTGAGTGGGAGAAGGGAAAAAGAACAGACTTCCTCTGTTGCAGTAGAAGGAAGCATTAACATTGAACCTCAACTTTTTACTTTTCCATAATATTATAAACTAGCCATTTCTATAACAACAAATGAATCTAATTAGTAAAACCCAAAATCCCCCCCTTTTTTTAGTCATCAAGTTTTTGACACCTTGCTAAGCACTGGTGGTACTCAAATATTGTCATGTCCTAAAAGTGGTACAATCTGTGAAAAGGTTGAAAAGCCCTGGTATAGGGTTTCCTGCCTGAGCAGGAGGTTGGACTAGAAGACCTCCAAGGTCCCTTCCAAATGTATAGTTGTTGTTGTTGTTGTTGTTGTTGTTGTTGTTGTTATTATTATTACTACTACTACTACTACTACTACTACTACTACTACTTTGCTTGTCAGAATTTTTCACTCCATATGAATTTTTTACTGAGTCAATCATCTAAATCTGAAGGATGGAAGTAGGGATTAGTTTCCATAATATATAAAAAGACTGTACATATTTGTTTAATACTACCTTTCATCTCTGCTTTGTTAGTGACTACTCATTCAGAATAAAGCATGCCATTTGGAAAGAGGTGAAGGATTCAGACAACTGTCCATCCTGTTTCTGGCTGAGATTAGATTTGCTCAGCTTGAGATAAAAAAAACTTTATCAAGCCAATTTCATGGCATCATAGCACATGTTACTATGGCAAAGGTTGATTCTACCAACAATATTATCATTCTTCATGGGTTCAACCTTGTAGCAGCTATGTAATGAGAATAATGGATACAGTAGACTGCCTAATTGCTCTTACAACTGGTATCTTAATTATTCTTCACAAATAAATAATATGCAGCAGAGTAGTTGAAATTGATTGCAGTTCTGAGGCAGGCATCCAATGGAAGGAATTGCTATTGTTCAGAAACAGAGAACATGGTTTTCAGAGAGAAAATACAAGGATCAATATATTATAAATATATCTTGCCTGAAAGCTAAAGAGCTGTTGCTGTTTGTCATGGCTGAAGAGACCAATGGTCTGATCCAATATAAGGCAGCTTATTTCCTTCTTAAGATACACTTAAGATACACTAGCTAGTTAGCCACAATTCCTATAGATTAGTGTTTTTCAATCTTGCAAACTTGAAGGTATGTGGACCAGGGAATTCTGGGAATTGCAGTCCACACATCTTCAAGCTGCCAAAGTTAAAAAACTGCTCAGATCAAGTTTTATGTATAAATATTGTTCAACAAGTGCGTTGGAGTCTTTTTAGCACAACAGTCTTTGTGGTGCCTAGTGCTATTTGCTACAATATATAGTGGCACAGTTAGGGCTGATCTTTGTACTTGAAATCCAAACCCTCAAAACTCAAGATAGCATTGGGTAATGGGAATATCATCAGACGTTTATCCCAAGATAGTTATGTTTGTCACTGGTTAAGAATATATTGATAGCTGTCTTAAAGGGAACCCAAGGTACCTAACAGCACCACTGATAGTCTAGGAAGCACGTTACATTCCTCTGGAGTGATAGGATTGAGATGAGAAATGTGTTTGGAAGACAAAACAGATTATTATTCCTCTAAACTGAACAAAGCGAATTATTTCTGGTTTTTCCATTCTGGATTCCAGAGATATACAATGGCTGCAATTTCTAAGATTTTTAGAAACCATAATAATATATTTTGCAATCTAGTCGCTGTGCATTAACTAATTTGCATGTGTGATTTTGGCTTTGTTATAGTTCCTAGCAGCAAAACACAAAACATTTCTTTCTCTTCTCCCTTTTCTCCTGGAATGCAAACAAGTTATTCTAGTGACAAAAACTGTTTTCATAAGACTAAAGCATAATTTAGTGTAGGTTAGGTTAGCCTAATCTTAAGCTAAGAATTCAAATGTTAGCAAAAGCAATATTTCTTCTTGTGGGGTACAGAACAGAAGAAAAGAATCTACAAACAGAAAATAAAATACAGAGAGAATGGATTCCCTCACAACACAGAGGCTTTCTGATCTGGTCTTGCTCATAGTTTGCTTCAATTCCACCCACCCATTGATCCATGGTTCTCAGAAAATACAGCTCTCAACTGAAATGTGTCAAACCCTGAGGTAGAGCTATGTGGATATTTCACATAGGACCAAGCAGCGCCTCAGGCTTGTGAACTTTAACCTTCCATATAGCTGAGAAGACAATTTCACCAAAATTAGTTTTCAGTTTCTAGAATTCTTGGCTTGTTATTTATGAACTAGGAAAATATTTACAATTCTATGAGCCAGCTACTGCCCATAATTGAAACTTTTTTATTAAAAGCTATGTTTCCTCAGGTATTCTGTTCAATAACTTTGCACTAAATCAGTCTACCCAGCTAGAACTCAATAATCTGGACTGTGCACAAAGAAATAAAACCCAGTATTTTAACAGTGAAGTGTGGCAAAATTAGACTTCTTTTCTGTCTTCTATGCCAGGTTGATTTTTTTTTAAAGTTCTTGTCAGGGATACATTCCAGCTCAAAAAATAGCAAGAAAATGGCAAAGCATAGTTTATGTAGCCAGAATGTAAATTATGCCTTTGGTTACTTCCTAATCAGAAAGTATGTATACCATGTTCTGCTTCTATCCTATCGCATATTATCAGACACTTCTCTCAATCTGAACCTGTTTCCTAGAAGAACAATAAATATGCATTATTCTCAGAAATGTAGCCACAAATGACACTGGAAAGAATACTTGTAAGAAATATGCCCAATTCATCCTTCCATTTAAAAAATGGACTTACTGATTGTCTGCACCAAAGTCTTGAATTTGCCCAGGTGCATGCTAACATGTAAGAATCACGTACTATAAAAGTCAAGTAAAAAGTATAGTCGCACACATACAAAGAGATCAACAACTTAACAACTACATTCCCAGGCAACAGGTTTTGTTTCAAATCAATGCTAGTCTTCTTGAGTATAAATGACATTAGCTTTTAAATGTATAAATAGTTAAAGATGCTGAATTTGCCAGTTGGAGAGCTGATAGCCCGGGTTCAAGACCTGAGTGCCACATGAGGGTTGAGCTCCTTTTACTTACCCCAGCTCTTACAAACCTAGCAGTTTGAAAGCATGCAAATGCGAGTAGATAAATAGATACCACTTCGGTGGGAAGGAAACAGCGTTCCGTGCATCTTGGCGTATAGTCATGTTGGCCACATGCCCATGGAAATGCCTTTGAACAATGCTCCCTTGACTAAGAAATGGAGATGAGCACCGCCTCCTGGAGACGGACATGACTGGAAGGGGAAACCTCCACCTTTACAGTATCAACATTGAGCTGAACTTGAAATTTGACTGCATGCTAATCTATTTTAATTATGTTCTCACCAATCTCAACTTTCTACTGCCTGAATACCAAAGAGTTCCCCAACTTATCCCATTATTCAATAATCAGTGATCCAATTACGATGAAAGGGAAAAATGAATTAGGACGCCACTGCTCCAGATAAGGAGATTTAAAGTTTAGTCTTCCTAAACTAACCTGTTTTCCTTCAGCTGCTATTTATCCAGTGTGAAAATCTGCTTTCCATAAAAGAGCAGAAAATAATTTACTTAAGAAGGTAGGTAAACCTTTTATTCTAGTCTTAATGCAAGTTGTATAAAAGAGCAAAGAACAAGACATATCAAAGAAGAGAAGCAGCAGGAATCAGTGTCACATCTCCACTAGCAAACCCAATTTATCTTTAGGAGTAGAAAGTCACTCAACAGCACTACTTATCTTGGTATATTTAAGAACCCATAGAAAATATCTCATGCACATGAGGAAAAAAGTATCTCCAGGGTAGAGCATATCATTAAACAATTAAAATAGGTGGGAATCAAATGGAATTAAAATGAAACTGTAGAGAAACAAAATGTACTTCATTCCCAACAATTATTGGGAGGAAAGAGGAAAAATACTGGAAGTGAACAACATAAGTATTCACATATAAATAATGTGTACTTGCCACCAGTTGTTTATACTGTTAAGTCCCACTCCCAGCACATTTACGCCAGCATAACCCACCTATGGTGAACCAAAAATCACTGTGAAAAAGAAATGTGCTGTGAAGAAAACATTGACCACAAAGGAGTATATCAAAACTAGAGAAAGAAAAATGCAAAGAAAATGTATTAATTTATATATTTATTGTGACTTTGAATCACCCAGTAACTATAATATGTGATATACTTCTAGATATATATACATATAATTCAAGTTAGAAATAGTTAATACAAAAGAATACAATATGCAATAATGAAGAACAGCAGCAACAGAATGATATGATACATATAGAGTAGCTGACTTCAATCTGAACATTGGTCAGCCATGTGACACAACTGCAGAAAAGCCAATTTGTGTTCGGCTGCATCATGAAAGATATAGTTTGCAAATCACTGGACATAAACTTCCTACTTTATTTTTCACTGGTCAGAACCTATAGTACCATTGATTATTATGTCCAGTTCTGGACACCATATTTCAAGAATGATTCAGAAAAACTGGGAGAGGTTCAAAGAGACAATGAGTATGACCAGAGAACTAGAAATTAAATTCTGTGTAGAGAGAGGGAAGAAACTAGGAACGTTTAGCCTTGAAAAGACGGGAACGTGACCATGATCTTCAAATACCTGAAAGAGTAGCACACAGAAGAAGATAAAGAGCTGTCATCCATGGCAGAGAACACTGAATGATGATTTTAATAACAGAAAGGAAAACTGTGACTGCATGTTAGAAAACTCTTTCTAAATATAAGAGCAGTTTGACAACGGAACCAATTATCAAGCAAGGTGAAAGGCTCCCTTTCAGTGGATGTGGTTAGTCAACGGCTAGACAGCCACCTGACAGGGATGTTTTAATTTGGACACCTGCACTGATCCTTAAAGACCTTGATGGCTCTTTTCAGCTATGATTCTATGAATAAGGGGACAATAAGGACATAGAAGCAGCAAAATAAACACAACTAAAATAGTATAGGTACCTCTTAAAATGTTGGACTAATAAGGAGAGCTCTTCTTCTGTTATCAAATGGATTATTAGAGATGCCACTAAGTAACACTATTTTGGGCACCATCAGTGAAAATGTCCTCTCTCTTCTATGCACAAGTCACTTATTTTATGGTGATAAATGTTCCCCAAACTGGCACCTTCAAAATATGTTATGCCTATGACTCACTGAGCATAGCCAAAGGCTGAAAGTTTTCTATTAAGTTCTCCACAGGTTTCACAAATGAAAAATCCCTCCAAAATATGTATTGGAAACATCAACAGCTTCAAAAGAGTCCAGGGTTTAATTCCATTAACAGAGAGTCAGTTTAAATAGCTTCACTCTCAACATTCTGAGCATTTATAAAAAGCAGACATCCCAGAATGAATGAGCACCATGTTTACCACTATGTTAAATGAGCATATTCTATTAAACTAGATGCCATAACAATAGAATTGGACAGCACCCAAAAGCGTTCAAAGCATATGTGTCAATTCTGATGATCGAGAAACTAAGAAAGGACTGTATTTGTTGTATAATTCTGAAGATGCCATTGGAAAAGAAAGAAAGATAGCCATTGCTGTTCAACAAGCAGTCAGCTAAAGGAGTAGTTGATACTATGTTGTGATGCTTGTTTCTTCAGGGAACTGATTTTTACTTAGTGATAGTTAGTTCCCCTTTTGTTTTTGCTGAAATAGTTAACATTTCTTAGCGAAACCTATTTATTTTGGCAATGAAATGGAGAAGCTGTTAAATGCTGTGTTCAGCATTAAATAACCAACCAGCTGCTGTAAAATAAATGAAGAATTATATTGCTTATAATAACGTTTTTTTAAAGCTAGTGGAGAGAAGCATTGGTTCCTTTAGCCTAGGATTAAAGTAGATTAAAGAAGCTCTTAAGAAAGGTACATATTTTGTAACTTGGAAATCAGAATGATTTGATATTTAAGCAGGATAGGCAAGTTGTGGCCTAAAGCCCCATGGGGTCCCCAGGTTCTCATTTCTTGGCCCACTGAACCCTCACCTGCTCCTCCCATGAACAATGATTGCTGAAAAGTGGTGGCAAAATTTAATCCAATTTAATGTGGGAAGCAGATGAAAACTACAGTGTAAACCTTAAGACAGAACTATCACATATGCACGTAACAAGACTATTTTTCCTAAAATCCTAGTGCTACTCAGGTGAATAAAAATATTGTGTGACATTTAGCTCACCTATTTGAAGGTAAAAAAAAATCCTAATAAATCAATTAGTTTTCAAATACCAGTCAATGCTTATCAGGAAAAAAAAATAAGTAAATACAATTAAAAACATTTGTATAAAGTATTTTTATGTTAATAACATTTAGCAACTTGCAACTTTCACAGTAACTGAACTCATCCAAATAAATGGCAGCCAATCATCACAAAATAGTGGCAAAATAGATTAAGTCCACAGAAAATGAATTAAAAACACAGCATTTCAGTATGCTGCAAAGTAAAAGTGAAAGACATTAAACTTTGAAGCCAAGAGCTTAGGAAAGAGGATTTTAATTTATATGTGAATACGGCAACAGCAGATAAAGGAGAAGCTGTGAAAACGAAATTGTTTGGTATCTGATTGAAGAACAGAAAAAGCAGATGGGAGAACTATTGTGTATAGACTTTCTTCATACTCTTAACTGCAGGAATGGATTTTTTTTTCAATGCAACCCATTAAAATGTTATTTCACTTGAGATCAAGGAAAAGAAGAATGCACTGACTGAGAAGTGCATTGATCTGCAGATACCATCAGTCAATTGCAATTTTAGAAATATTAAAGATTCATTGTATGCACTGGACAGTGGTAATACATAAAATAAAGATAAAAAATGGTTGCCATGGGATTTATTTTGTAAAAAAAACACTAAGAAACCCAGGATGGATAAATTATTTTAAAACAGTTTCTCAAAACTTGAAAATTCAGGTAGTAGAAACTACCAAGGATAATAAGAAAAACAAGAACAACAAATTGAAAACTAAATTAAGAAAACAGAAGAGAATCATTTCTCTTAGATTAAAATTCCCAGAATTCCCAGCCACTCTGACCAATATATGGGGATGGCACTCGGTTGGGGTAATATACTGTCTATGATGAAAACAAAGATGCAAAGACAAAATTAAGAGAAGATTTGGAAAAAATATATGAATATACATCTTAGACTTTTCCAATTTTTGGAAGTCTTTAGGCCATGAATCCAATTAGATTGTCTTATCAATTACTACAGCATCCATCACCCAGGCATTGTGTAATCCTGCAATATTTCATTGGTGGAGACTAACCAGTGGGCAACAATGTTAAGTCTGTGAAAAGTGCAATCTCAAAACAGATAACTTGTTATAGCTTCAAAATTATACTACCCATCCTAAGGCTGGGGATAAAATAGTAAAACCTTAGAATTGGAGAGGCATTTTCCTGGTTTAGCCATTTTCCTTAACATTGTTCTACATCAAAGCCATGTCATTCTGTGTCCTATCTAACAGAATAGAGCTGACTGTTATCCTTTGGCTAGACCACAGGTCGGCAACCTGCGGCTCCAGAACTGCATGTGGCTCTTTGAGCCTTCCCCTGCGGCTCCCAGCCTCCTCTGCCATTTGTAGAGAGAGACAGAGACAGAACTTGCTTCTTTCTTTCTTTCTTTCTTTCTCTCTCTCTCTCTCTCTCTCTCTCTCTCTGTGTGTGTGTTTGTGTGTGTGTGTAAGTAAAAAAGAGAGTAGCATCACCCTGTTCCGAAGAGCTGACAAGCATACTGGGCGGGGCTTCTCCCTTTGCTGCGTCTCTGCAGGAAGCAGGAAGCAGGAAGGGCAGGAGAGAGCTAGCTAGCCCAGCTAGGCTGACTCAGGAATTCTGGGAGTTGAAGCCCATGAGTCATAAAAGAGCCGAGGTTGCCTACCCCTGAGCTTGTTGCAGAACAGCTTGAGGCCAGCTTGCCAGGTGAGCAGAAGATCGGAGAGAGGGAGAGACGGAGGGGGGGGGAAGAGAGAGAGAAGAGAGACACAGAGAGAGAGACCCTTTTGACATCTAAAATGAAGATAACACTGCATATATCCTTTTTTACCTTTATTTTATATATGTGTGTGTGTGTGTGTGTATATGTGTGTATATATATATATATATGTTTGTGTGTATATGTGTGTGTGTGTATATATACAGTGGGGCAAAAAAGTATTTAGTCAGCCACCAATTGTGCAAGTTCTCCCACTTAAAAAGATGAGAGAGGCCTGTAATTGTCATCATAGGTAGACCTCAACTATGAGAGACAAAATGAGAAAACAAATCCAGACAATCACATTGTCTGATTTGGAAAGAATTTATTTGCAAATTATGGTGGAAAATAAGTATTTGGTCACCTACAAACAAGCAAGATTTCTGGCTCTCACAGACCTGTAACTTCTTCTTTAAGAGGCTCCTCTGTCCTCCACTCATTACCTGTATTAATGGCACCTGTTTGAACTTGTTATCAGTATAAAAGACACCTGTCCACAACCTCAAACAGTCACACTCCAAACTCCACTATGGTGAAGACCAAAGAGCTGTCGAAGGACACCAGAAACAAAATTGTAGACCTGCACCAGGCTGGGAAGACTGAATCTGCAATAGGCAAGCAGCTTGGTGTGAAGAAATCAACTGTGGGAGCAATAATTAGAAAATGGAAGACATACAAGACCACTGATAATCTCCCTCGATCTGGGGCTCCACGCAAGATCTCACCCCATGGGGTCAAAATGATCACAAGAATGGTGAGCAAAAATCCCAGAACCACACGGGGGGACCTAGTGAATGACCTGCAGAGAGCTGGGACCAACGTAACAAAGGCTACCATCAGTAACACACTACGCCACCAGGGACTCAGATCCTGCAGTGCCAGACGTGTCCCCCTGCTTAAGCCAGTACATGTCCGGGCCCGTCTGAAGTTTGCTAGAGAGCATTTGGATGATCCAGAAGAGGATTGGGAGAATGTCATATGGTCAGATGAAACCAAAGTAGAACTGTTTGGTAGAAACACAACTCGTCATGTTTGGAGGAGAGAGAATGCTGAGTTGCATCCAAAGAACACCATACCTACTGTGAAGCATGGGGATGGCAACATCATGCTTTGGGGCTGTTTCTCTGCAAAGGGACCAGGACGACTGATCCGTGTACAGGAAAGAATGAATGGGGCCATGTATCGTGAGATTTTGAGTGCAAACCTCCTTCCATCAGCAAGGGCATTGAAGATGAAACGTGGCTGGGTCTTTCAGCATGACAATGATCCCAAACACACTGCCCGGGCAACGAAGGAGTGGCTTCGTAAGAAGCATTCCAAGGTCCTGGAGTGGCCTAGCCAGTCTCTAGATCTCAACGCCATAGAAAACCTTTGGAGGGAGTTGAAAGTCCGTGTTGCCCAGCGACAGCCCCAAAACATCACTGCTCTACAGGAGATGTGCATGGAGGAATGGGCCAACATACCAGCAACAGTGTGTGCCAACCTTGTGAAGACTTACAGAAAACGTTTGACCTCTGTCATTGCCAACAAAGGATATATAACAAAGTATTGAGATGAACGTTTGATATTGACCAAATACTTATTTTCCACCATAATTTGCAAATAAATTCTTTCCAAATCAGACAATGTGATTGTCTGGATTTGTTTTCTCATTTTGTCTCTCATAGTTGAGGTCTACCTATGATGACAATTACAGGCCTCTCTCATCTTTTTAAGTGGGAGAACTTGCACAATTGGTGGCTGACTAAATACTTTTTTGCCCCACTGTATATATGTATGTGTATGTATATATATGTGTGTGTATATATGTGTGTATGTATATATATATGTGTGTGTATATATATATGTGTGTGTGTATATATATGTTTGTGTATATATGTGTGTGTGTATACACACACATATATACACATATATATATATACACACACACATATAAACACGCACGCGCGCGCACACACACACACACACACACACACACACACATATATATATATATATATATATATATATATACAAAGGTAAAAAAGGATATATGCAGTGTTATCTTCATTTTAGATATCAAAAGAGTTTTGCAGCTCCCAGTGTTTTGTTTTTGGTGGGAAATGGGTCCAAGTGGCTCTTTGAGTGTTTTGGGTTGCCTACCCCTGGGCTAGACTAACACACTATGATAAGCCATTATTTGCATAAAAAATAATCTATAAAATAACTGGTCATGACTGATTCTGCACTTTATGCATGAATCCACTTTTGTCTCAGTTATCATCTTTCCAACAATATAATTGGAGTCAATAGCTCTTTCTCCTTTACCTGAGAGAAGCTTCCCTTCTAAAGAGGCAAACAGAAAAACAACTGATCTAAGAACTAAACTGAGCTGACACTGTACTTAAAACATCATGCTGTTTATTTGTAAAGCAACACTAAAGGTGGCTTCAATGGAACTTCAGCCTGAATTCCCATGGAGCTATCCAAGGTGCTACACAGAACTTAAAAGAAATTAGGTCTTGATGGTTGTTCATCAACAATAAACCACTATAGAGATAAGGTAAATTTCAAACATAATGCAGACCATGGTAACAAAGCAAAGCTAATATACAAAGGGATGAAGAGTGCGTAGACAAAAGTTTTATAAAAACAAATAGATTGTGATGCTATAAGTAGCTGGATGTAACCTGTCAATATGCTGTGTATGGATTTACTGAGTAATTCAGACAGATCAATCAATCAATCACATTTGTTCATATACAATTAAATTATTCTCCCTCCACCCTCCAAAAAAAAAATACAATTCCTACATAGGTAAGCAGCAACTGTCATTCCATTACAATATCTTCCAAAAACTGGAGAATTTGACTTTTAGCTTACAGCTATTGTGAATACTATAGACTGGTAAAATTTGAGATACATTAAATTACTTCAAAGTAAATTTCCTATAGGAGGCTTGTTAAAGCTTTGGAATTTTATGAGCTGGGACAAAGAAAAAATGAAAATAAATCAAGTTCTAGGACATTATTTGAATGACTGAAGATCAAGATTGTTAAAAGTAAAAGAAAGTTTATTTTATCAAGTTAAAATAGATATATTTAGTAACCCTGAATGGAATTTTTCTGATCAGCACTGAAACAATGAGGCTTTAAGAATTTGTTTATAAGGTATGTAATATGGGAAGAAGAGATTGTTTGTTGCATTTTAAGAGAATTGTTTATATCTGTTATGGTTAAGAGTGAAATCAATTCTTTACATATTTCTTTTTTTCTTTATTATTTTTATGCTATTTTTCTTTTTTATTTTAAGTTTGTATTACTTTTTAACATTATAAATTAAAAACTAAATTTCTGATTTAGTCTGAAGCTCATTAAATACCATGGCCTTCCAAACACCTAGTTCTATTACCAGGATATTTCTTATATAACAGCACATTAAAATATAATCAAGAACACGTGTTAGCCACACACTGCACCATTAAACCACTAAAAACTTTCCCTCCCAAGTGTTAAATACAAATCCAGTCCAATAATAAAAAAAAAATCAAGATCCTTCTACCAACACACAATAAGTCTCTAGAATTTATCTCAGGGTAAACAAAGCAAAAAAGAGTACAGGTACACATTGCTTACCAATTACCTTGTTCAGCAATCATTCTAAGTTACAAAAGTGCTGACATAAATAATGCTATGACCAATTCCTGCATTTATGACCTTCCCAGAATCCCTCAGTCACACAATTGCCAGTCAGTACCTATTGTCCTGTGCCTGACCTACTGTTTCCTTGCCCCCTTGGAGAGTGGAGTGTTTGGGGAGAATATAACAAGTGTGTATTCCCCATCATATGTTTGCTTACTCATCAAAATAATGTGAAAGCTGGGAGTTTTAAGTGTGCTACCCACTCTCCACTCTCTGTCTGCTTATTTTCTTGTAATCCTTTCTTCTCCAATAACTTTGCTCTGAGGGCGTTGGATTGCCTACAGAGATTCCTTTTTTTCCTCCCCCCCCCATTTGTTTATTCATTCTCTTTGCTCTGTAGGGAGAGGGGGAGGAATCTCTCCTGTGTCTTCTGCCCTCCCCTCCCCTAAGTGGAGAGATTGGAGAAAAAGAGAGTACAAGAGAGTACATGGATACACACAATGGAGAATACATGAGGAAATCTGCTTCACATTCTTTTCAATGTGTACTCCCTATTGTGTGTTTACTTATTCTCTTACAATCCCTTCCTCTTCAATGAATGTAAATGAAACATTAATTCTCTTCTTGCTAATTATGCTGGGATGAGCATTCCAAAAGGCGGGGGAATGGGGGGGAAAGAAAACACAGTCATGTGTTTTCCCACTTAGCTGCCACTTCACTTAATGACAGAGCTGTCTCAATTGTGGTCATTAAAAAAGAACTATGTTTAACAGAGCTCTAGTTAATTATACCCAACTTACCGGCAGGTAACAAAATAAAAATCCAGATATTAATGAAATATTAGTGAAATAGCACTAATAGAAAATAACAAATAAAGGGGAACAAAACCACTCATTAGATGCAGGAAAATACTTTGCAATTTGCATTTAGACAAATACTAAGATGCAAAATAAAATAAAATCTCTCACAAAAACAATAGAAGTTATAGAATATAAGGTATCAATTACTATAGAAGACAATCAATACACTATCAATAGATCCAGCAATAGCAGTTGCAACATGCTGATAAATCCAGAACACAAAAAGGAAGAAAATACTAAATACAAATACTGGTAGCACCAATAATATGCCCTGAAATTGGAGCAATACAAAACAATGCGTTGTGTTCTTCAGAAGATACTAGCAAATAACATTTTCTTCTCAGCTATATGCACCAATGTTCACCGCTGTAGGATTACATCAGTATACTAAGATTATTACTGACAGCTTCTAATCTTAATTTCTTTTTCTAGTCAAAATCTCCAATAACACAGTAAATAAAAAGAAGTCTCATTCCATTTGATAAGAAATACAAGCAGGAAGATGTTGTTGTACCCACTGCTTGCTATTTTAATTTTTAAGAACCCCCTAGAATCTATTTATTCAGTTTGTATATCACACAACTCCCCATCATTATGTTGAAACAAGTGACAGGTTTGTTTAAGCCTGGACTTTGCAGTACTGCTTTCTTATTTATTTTTTAAACGATATTTAGAAATACTGTAGATACCCTTTGCAAAATCCAAGGAACTTGCCAGTTGGCACATAATTACTCCCAGGAAGTGGAGACTGAAGATTTAATCCACTATGTAAATACAGCCATTGCAAAATAAAACATTAATATCGATTGATTTAAAAAAAAAAAAAAGCAGTCACAGGCAAAGATCAGAAAGAACCTTTACTAGCTGAACATTAACAGAAAATAATAAGGGAGTGACCATTTAAAAACTTGAGACGCTACTAATTCACTATAGTTTATCAAAATTGACAACAAATCATCCAAGATCTGCTATCCCTGTGCTGTTAGAGCAGGATACTTATTTTTCATGGGAGTTTTAAAGGTAGGAATGGTAAGTATCTCACAAGTTAGCATTTCTTAATCCCATTTTTAGAGTCCCTCCCCCCAAAACCCTATCCAATCTCCCTGGAACCCAAAGCTTCCAATTTCCATTCCTGCCCTTGAGGCAGAGGGAAAGACCTTTCTCCTTCTTATGACATCACCTCATTCTATAACCTTCCAGAACGTCAGAAAACAAAGCTTAGGTTCCCAACAGGGATATATTGCTCACTTCAGTGTAACACATGATGATTAGTCTATGTACTTCAGACATGTCAAACTCGTGACGTCACATGACGTCACGCGACATATCGGAACTTTTCCCCCATTGCTGGCAATGGGGTGGGCGCGGTTTCCTCGTGACGCGTCCGACTGTGGGCCGGCAGTTTGACACCCCTGATATACTTAACAAAGGGAAGTGGAAGATGGCCTGAAATTTACCTCTCATTTTACCTAGCTCTCTTCAGCTGCTGAACTTGAGCAGAGCATTTAGATTTAAGAAACTGTAGGCAAAGATTAGAAGATGGAACTCCAGGGGAAGAAGTGATAGCAAGAAATGGCATGGCTCTAGCTTCAATCATCTTCAGTACCAGAGACAAATGTGGGTCAATGTAGAAAAATGAGGAAGATTAATATTATTCCTTCATCTCAGTTCTGTCCATCTTTTTCCCCCATAGGGCATGATAACATCATTATCATAACAAGTAGGTATGGAAAGAAAGAATCACCAAGACTTGCATAATACAAGGTAAATTCAGTGAAATTGCCAAGCAGAAATTGCTCATACAAATGTACAAGCCAAGCTGTTCAGGGAGAAAAATTGACAGCCCCTCAGGCACACATTTGAATTTTATCTTCATCCATGCTAGAGACCTATTTACAATTCTCCCAAGAAACAGATTCCTTCCTAAACCCAAGAATATTTATTTTCCTTGACAGGACTGTAGCCACTGCTTCACCTTCAGAAAGCAGGTGCTTTTCCTGCTCTGGAGAGTGGCATAAACCCATCAAACATGAGGTAATTTTGCCAGTTTTGTTTTACTTGAAATGAAATCCTGATGGATAATAGTCTCATCAACAAAGCAGCCCTCACAGAGGATAAAGTGCCAGAACTTTAGACCACAACTATCTACACATCACTTGGGAGGTTCGATATAAAATAATAACGATTTTATATAATAATTATAGCTGAACAAAGCACTGAAGGGGATTTTATTTTGACAACTCTTTATCAGAAGCACCTCCTGGAAACTTCTTTGCAAAGCAAAGATCCTCCTGCTTCTACAGAGTCAACAGAAGCTGCCACTTTGTTTTGGCTTATGCTGCTTTCATAACCTCTTCTAGCATTTTTTATGGGCTATGAAAAATACCAGAGGCAGCTTATGTGTATGTGCATTGTAGAAACCTTCTCTGGCTATTGGAAGTGGTATGAGAGGTTCCTTGGAGCAATATAGTGTTTTGATGAGGCAAATCCCATTGCATTTATGTCTCAATGGAGTGGACAACATCACCTCCAAAAACTCTGATCACATCACGCAGATGTAATAATACTGTGGCCATGTATGGTGCAACATCATAATTGTTCCCTATTGCAAATTTAATAAATATGTTCACCAATTCACATGCAATTATGGATAATTACTACCTAAGATCAAAGTACTTTTAATTAACAGGCTAACATCTTCATCAAATGCCCATACCCAAAGTATATTAACTATTCAAAATGATTAAACAATTTGAATCAATGCTTCCAGTTAAACTGACATGTCAAATCAAGTCAATAATGTAAACTGAATTAATGTAATATCTAAAATAAATCTTGGATAACTGACATACAGTATAAGTAATAAAATTAGAAGATATGGACACCTAACTACTGTGATTCTGAAACATACTACCCTCACACCAATCACATCTGCAAAGCAGACAGAGTTTTATTTTTATAGTAGAACTTACAGGACTAAAGAGCAGATTCTTCAGTCAACAACTGCTGCCTTTAACTATAGTTGCAGTGGCTTCCTTGATCCAAATATCTTCATTTTGATCAAACTAAAGAGAGATCTCTCAGTGCCCACCAAATATAATTCTGTTTACTCTGGAGATAACATAAACTGTTCTTTGGTGGTTTCTAAAATTATCTTGCAACGCTTGAGAAAAACCTTATCAGATTATGAAATAGTAGTTAATATTTAAAAACATGCTAAAGAAAGATTAGACCTTTTGTCGTTAGTGATATTCCATTTCAAAAAAATGAAATTGAGAGGTCAGTTAAAGGATAATTAAATACTTACCCAGTCTCCAGTTAACGTCCTGGATTGCGTTATCTCTGTTCAGATGCTTGGTGGACACTAAAGGAAAGAAAATGAGAGAAATAGAGGATGTTTAGCAATATTCTTGAAAACAATAGAATTGTGTTTCCTCTAGATTTTGTTACAGTTAACATGCCTGTCTCCTATTTGTTAAAGACAAATCACATGCAGTATATGAGTTCATGTGACTCTTAAATATTTTTTATGATCTGTTAACTATGACTTCCAAAATGTGGTTTCCACAAGTCTTTTTTTTTTTCAGGAATTCTGGAATCACACAAAGGATTCTCCATTAATACACCTTGGAGTTTTGGTGATGCCAATACTCAAAACCACTTCAGTAGGAAATTATAATGTAACACAAAAATAGGATTAACTGAGTTTTATCTTCTCAAAAATGCCTCCTTCCCTTCAAAGAGAAACCACTATTCCACTTCATAACAGTATAATACCTGAATGTTAGTAATCTCCTATTTATTACAGCTTATTACACTTATTGTTAATAACTTATTGTTATCAGAATTGTAAATGGTACAGAAATAAATACCTCTGCATTGTGTAAAGGCACTCACTATCAGAATTGCTGAAGGAAATGGGATAAGCATTTGTGAGTCCTACATAAATAATCACTTTCAACATATGAGTACTTTTCTACCCTGGACAGTAAACAGTATACCGTATTCCAATTTTATATTCATATGTTTCCTTCTCATTATGTATATACACTAACCTGCATTACTTCTGCCAAGTATCCCCCAAGGAGATTCTGGAAAGCAGCATTTGACCTCTTGTGGGCATTGCAGATTACAATGTAGAAGCCACAAATAATAAATGCTGCAAAAATGGCTGTAAAATTAAGCACTGTCACGTGATGACCTGCTTAACAACCATCATGACTTATGACCGTAATTGTGGGCTCAATTATGGTTGAATGCTGAGGACGACCTGCAATTTGCATCATTTTCATTGACTATATCTCTCAGTAACATATCTATTGATTCTCTCTGCTACTATACTACAATATCATGACTGTTTTCATTTTTCCATTCATCCATCAGCATTCATTTTACATGTCAACATTACATGCTACTAGACATCCAATGTACTTAATGTGTATTCTTGGAACAGAACACTGGTAATTACTATAGATGGTATATACTAGGTGTGTAATCAAGAATGTCCACATGCACTTTCAGAAAAATGAATGCAAAGGTCACCTTAATAGCTCTGTTTTACAGCATTTATACAGTAGTTTCTATGATACAGAAAGCAGCTAAATATATCACATACTTTTTTTAAAAAATTCAACATTCTGCATTACAGTAGCACACAATTTACAAACCTAATACTTCAGAAGTCTTGCTTTTACAAAGAATAATTACTTATTTACCCTGCCTTCATTTTGCTAGTCGTAGGGAGTTGCAAAAATGTTCTACCGGACATACTTATCATCTCAGATCTTGGTAAGATCTTGTTTACTAAGCAAAGAATATGTGTATGCAATGTAAAAAGTGTAAACAGAGTATAGTAATTTGATGCCATCCCCAGTGTTACAAATTAAAACTGTCTTACCTCTTTGCCAGTATAGCAAATGGTCAGATATCAGGGCACTTTAAACCAAAATGTCTAGAGCAGTACTTCACAACTTTTAAGAATAACAAAATAACAGAGTTGGAAGGGACCTTGGAGGTCTCCCTGCTCAGGCAGGAAATCTATACCATTTCAGAGAAATGGTTGTCCAATGTCGTCTTAAAAATCTCCAGTGTTGGAGCACCTACAACTTCTGAAGACAAGTCATTCCATGACTAATTGTTCTAACTGTCCGGAAATTTTTGACCCAATTACCTCTTTTTGTGGTCCTGAATAATTTTATTACTTTATTAAAAATAAAATCAGAAGAAACTCAAGACTCATTTTACACAAGTTTCTCTGCAATGGCAATCCCAAACTGATTCACAAACAAGCAATTGTTCCATTACCCTCAGGATACAGTATGCCTAAATTAGTTCCCAGTTTAAGAAACATTGGTCTAAAAGGATGGCTTTAAAAACATACTTTAAGTACAAAAACACAAAGCAAATCTTTTGCCCAGTATCAAATTCTTCACTTGTGCAGAGTTTCAGAGCATGATAGACTTAAAACAGTGGTGGAAAGAAGAAACAAAAAGAATAAAGGTTGTCTCTAACACTAGCAAGGGGGCAGGTACAGTGCAAGTCATTATCTGATTGGCAAGCCCAGCAATTCCTGATCTTCCAGTTCTCCTGAGTCTCTACAAGTAAAGCCTGCCAACTGTATTCTAAAAACACAGCAACCTACATTACAAACAAGTAAATACATCATTAAAATAGTTCTTTCAGCAGTACAAGTCACAGAATACCTAAGTACAATCCATCAATCACAGCACTCCCCTAGTATAATATGTACAGGGAAATCAGGAATAGTAATGACAGTTAAACAGGTCACATATCAGGAAATATCTTCATATTTGTGCAAGAGTCTTTTCTTGTATTTTCCTTTGCTTTCCTCTGCTGCTGCTGCTATCACTTTCTTGAGATCTCTGCTATTGTTGTATTTTGTTGTTATACCATTTTGAGGATACTGCCAAAAGTTTTTTGATAAATCACAGTGAATAAAATAGTTCCAACTTCCTTTCATGATCAGGTTTTACTCAAGCCAATGCTATTCTGCCAGGGGATTATGGGAGTTCAATACATCTGTAAGGATTCAAGTTGAAAAAGGCTGCTATAAATCCATAATTTTTGACCTGATTGCAATTATATCCGGCAGTTTTAAACTCAGAAAAGGTCTTGCATACTCAAATAGTGTCTGTATTCTGCAAAATCGGGAGGACAATAGGTAACAGTAAAGGGATTTAGAAAATTCTTTGCTGCCATTTAGTGATTGTCTGATTTATGCAGTCTACACGGTATCACTAAAAAAACCAGTTAAAATTTACCTAAAATTTCACTTCTTGACTGATTTGGTTCAATTCCTAAATCTATAGAAGCTTTGCAGCTGCAGCAGCCTTTTCTTTTCTGAAAACAGCCTACAGCAAAGCTAGAAAACATCCTTCTTCTAATGATCATGAATTACCTGTTTACTCCACTTTTTAACAAGACTTTAGCGAAGAGCCTCTCTACTGTACATGAGCTAAAATTTGAAAATATGTCATACTAGTAATTTTTTCACAGAGCTATGTTTGTTTACATGTTCAGATTTGCTCCAATTATTATCATATGTTTCACTCCTTAAAAATAATTCAATAAACTCAACAAAAGATATCATGTATCCATATTACATCTGGGCAAAACTTTTCTGATTCACAAATACCAGATGTCATTGCAAATTTCTTTCTAGCCTAATAATTTGTTCAAATAGTTTGGGACTAATTTTCTCTAGTCATTCCCAAATAAATATAAGATAGCACCTTAAATACAAATACTTTCTACTATTTAAACAAGGCCAACAAAGTTCTAGTTCACAGGCAGAAAAAGTAATCATCACAGTGTGAACTAATATAGCAACAAATCGCAGGAAATATATAAGGCACTTCCTTAATGTAGCTATAAAACTGTAAATATTCTAGGATATAATTACAATCAGGACATATTCTTCCTCTTTGCCTTCATCAACTGAATTCAGCAAGAGAAAGCTCCAAATTCCTTTTCCTTGGAGCAAGAATGTCAATCAGTAGAGCTTTTTTGGCTGCATCATCAATGTTGAAGACAGCACAACCTCCATGACCAAAGATGTTTGCCTGGTCCAGGCACTATTAATATGACATCATTTCTTAAAATGAAACTTCAAACATTCCTTGAGTGTCTTGTTTCATAACTGATCTGACATACACTGATTGTTACCTTAGATTCATACTGTATGATTATTGCTTTAGTTACATTTTGAGGTTGTCCTTGCTATAACTAATTATCATTGAAAAGATAAATGTCCTCCCTTTGCAAGGAAGACAACTCTCCACCCTGTGTCTGCTTTTCCAAGTTTCATTGCTTTGAAGCAGAAGAATTAAGTAACTCTTAAAGTGGGAAAAACATGGTGAAAGATTACTCCCACTAATGACAATCACAACAGAACTATCAGTCCAGCAGGGTTTTTTTATCTACACCCACAACTAAGCTGCATATCATTACAAAATGAGACCTAATAAAGAAGATAAGTTACTCATTTCCAGGGGGATTTTAGTATTCTGTGATCATAAATTTATGGAAAACAACTCTGGCACTCAAGAATGCTTTATTACAAACCAGAAATAATTAGAGGAATTATCTGGAAAAGCTTTGATTTTTTTTCCTACCATGCTCCTGATTTTGAATGTATGGAAGGCAACTGGAACCCTCATTAATTACACTAAAATTAGCTCAAAATTTAAATCCCACATTATGGATTTAATTACCATTGGACCTGAAATGAGTCCCCACTTTATTACAGTTTTTTTTTGGGGGGGGTCTCAAAACAACATTTTCCCAGATGTTGAAAGGTCACAAATTTAGCTTTTGTGTTAAAGACACATAATTTTATGTCTTAATGTATAACCCAAACCTAATCACCACCTAAAATCACACTATCCAAATGGCCAAGGCAGTAGGAAGCCTATACTGTACATTTTCTAAGTAAATAATAAAGTCAAACGTTAGAAGTACAAAAGTTGAGCTTGCTTTATTATTTATTCAAACATTTGTACTCTTGAGGGAAAAAAGACCCAACAAATGGCAAGACGTACCTACTCTTGTCCAGAAATGGAAGCTAAGGAAGGGCAGGCCAAGTAAGAATTTGGATGGAGACACCAGGAAATTCCAGGATTTTAGAACAGGCTGGAGTCCATCACAACATCCA
This sequence comes from Azemiops feae, assembly GCA_023970755.1. Lineage (NCBI taxonomy): Eukaryota > Metazoa > Chordata > Lepidosauria > Squamata > Viperidae > Azemiops > Azemiops feae. The sequence continues at coordinate 768,487 of JALGBA010000862.1, read as the reverse complement.
AGAAAAAGGCCAGGGCAAACTACTTCCATACTGGTACCAAGAAAACTGCACAGCCAGTTTAAGTCATGGGATTTATACATAACTTTACTGTTCTTTTATATGCCAACTACCCTACTGGAAAACAACTATGCTGAAGAGTACCTATTGTAAGATGAGAGGGCTACACCTGAAGTTTGGAGTGGATAGAAAAGTCACCTGATCTTTGTGATGTCTTTACAGAAAACGATCATCCAGCTCCTTAAAGAAAGGAAGCATTAAAGCAAAAATGATAAAACTAAAGAGATATCTAAGTATAAGCCACAAGAAATAACCCATTTAAAATTGTACTAAAATTGCTGCATGAGCTGGTTTTTCTTGCCTTTCAGCCCCTTGAATATTTGTGCCTGAAGTAATAGGACAAGCCCAGAAAGCAAAAGAAGATTTTCTTTCAACTGCAGGTGATTAGGCTGCTAGAAAATATCCTTAAATGTTACCCCATCGCCAACCAGCCCCATCCACCAGAGGAGAAGGTATATGACAGCATCATTGTTTTTCAGTGGAATTTTCCCAAGAGTAAACTCTGTAACTGACATTGGAATACAGCATTAGTTCTCTATGGTCAGGGACAGCATCATTTTGGGGGGGGGGGGGGAATAGATTGAAGGGAGAGACAGGAAAATGGACCAATTCCTCCTTTCTTTCCTCAGAATCCTTGTTTGCTTTGTTTGTTTGTTTGTCACCTTATCTTGTGGAAAAATATTCAGGAGCTTCCCAACTCTAACTTAGAAGATAGTCTAAACCCATTGGTGGATTCTCCATCTCATGCTGGAGAACAGCCATTCTTGTCAATGGGGATATTTTATATGTATCCAAACTCAGGCCTGGATACATTTTTTAAATACGTACTTCTGATATTTTTCCCACACAGCACTTTTTTTCTTTCACAGATAATCCAAACTACAGCAGCCATTCTTTATTATCTAAATCACAATTTGCTGGATTCACACAGCAAAATCAAATTACTACATAATGGCTTAGCACTCTCTGTTATCCCATGTGTTGGATAAACTTCATAAAGAACACACAAGAGTATTTTCTCATAAATATGCAGTTGGAAAAAGAATCATTCATTTGGGATACAGATATTTTTCTCTCTCCTTGCATGTCTGAAGTACAACTTTCACACTTATGGACTTCAATTCCCAGAACTCCCCCAGCCAGTTTGGAGACCCCTGCTCTAGTTCAACCACATCTAAGCAAGTGTGTCTGCCAGGAAATCTAAGCAGAACCTGGGTGGTTTTATTTGTACAATTACTTGCATATTTATTAAATATATATAGCAACTCAACACAAGCTCATGAATCAGGACAGGTAACAATATTTTAAAATAAAAAACTATGTAACAAAATTATAACAGCATAAAGAGCCAAGAAAAAAACCAACAACAATTAACACAAACAAAATACAGGATGTGCCACATATCTGGACTCCCAGGCTCAACCACAAAACCTGGTTTTCAAGGAGTCTGATCTTTGGTGAAATCATAACCTGGAAGATGGGCACCAGTATAGAAAAGGCCCTCCCCTCCTGTGTCCTGCCAGCTGACTCTCCCTAACAGATGGGACCTGGCACATGCCTCTCCTACTTACTCGAACAGGATGCGTACATAGAACTGAGAAGAGAGTTCTGCAAGAACCTGGTCTAAACCATGAAGAGCTTTAAAGGTAATAATCAGTACCCTGAAATGAACCTGAAAGCACACTGGCAACCAATGCAGCTTGCAGAGTAGAGAAGTATCACATGTGCTAAACAGAGGCATCCATAACTACTTGTGCAACTGTATTATTTCCTCTTGCTCTATGTCAAAGTTATGCCATACAGTAGTCCTCAACTTACAATCATTTGTTTGGCAACAATTTGAAATTACAACAATGCTGAAAAAAGTGACTTATGACTAATCCTCTTGCTTACAACCACTGCAGCATCCCTGCAGTCACATGACACAAATTTAGGCTCTTGGCAACTGGCATGAATTTATTATGATTGTAGCATCCTAAGGTCACCGGATCACCATTTGCAACCTTCCCAGGAGGGCTTCCAACAAGCAAAGTCAATGGGGGGAACCAGATTCACTTACTGTCCACATGACACTTAATAATCACTTAATGACTATGGTGTTTTGCTTAAAAACTATTGCAAAAATTGGGGAAGACTCACTTAACAACCATCTCACTTTGCAATGGAAGTTCCAGTCTAAATTGTGTCCTTAAGTCAAGAACTAGCTGTAGTTTCAGAGGTATGTGAAGAAAATGGCTCTGCCTATCAGTCTTCTTACCTCATTAGACTGGGTGAACAAGTGTCTCTTTCATCACTATACCTGCAATTAACACCACTCCTGATTATCTTCCAGGGCTATTATGTTTAGCCGACAGCTCCCTTTGGTAACTGCCAAGATGAGTTGTTTCTGCCACAGAGTGACTAATGACATTGTCTTAAATTCACACATCTCATGAAACCATGGATTGTGTTACTCACAGTTTGCTGATAAAGTCCCAGTGGCTGAATTCATATAACATTGTAGGCAAAGACCAAGCAAAAGACATTATAGCTTGGCACAAGATATGAATGCAGCCACTAAGAAATCAGATTCAAATCAAACAGTCAATGACCAGTAAATTAAAGTATCTCAGATGTTTTAGAATATCCTGCTTCAGCTCCTCCAATTCACCAGCAATCTTTATTCCCATGCACCTAGAGCAGCGACGTCATGTGACGTCGCGCAACGTATCGGGAGAGTTTTGCCATCGCCGGCAATGGGGTGGGTGCGGCTTCTGCATGACACGTCCGGCCTGCGGGCCGGCAGTTTGACACCCCTGACCTAGAGCTTGTAACAGAGCACAGTGCAGAATCAAAGAAATATTTAAGACATAGAAAAGAGAAAGGAAGCAAGAAAATCAGAAGATACAACACCAGCAAGAGTAAGAGGTCAAAGTCAAGTCACCTTCTAAGTGTTTGTTCTTCAACACATCCTTTAAGTGTTTGTTCTTCCACTATTTGAAGCACCACAAAAGGAAATTTGCTGAAAATCCTGTCCACTTTCTTTTTCCATAAAGTTAATCTAATTGTAATCCACCAACTTAGAGAGCCAGTTTGGTGTAGTAGTTAAGGCATCAAGCTAGAAACCAGGAGACTGCTAATTCTAGTCCCTCCTTGGGCACAAAACCAGTTGGGTGACCATGACTCACTCAATCTCTCTGAGCCCTAAGCAAGCAATGGCAAACCAGTTCTGAAATCCTGCAAGGAAACTGTAAAGACTTGTCCAAGCAGTCACCAGGTGTCAACACTGACTTGAAGGTGTGTGCATGCACACACACACAATACCACCAAGCTGTACACAGCTCTCCAGCTATATATTATAGCAATCCATGGGCTTTGTCTTTCTGGTTTTGTTGTTTGTCTTGGACTTGCAATCTAAGAGGGATCTATACTGAGGCCTGGAGAAGCTACTCCAGAAATGATTGAAGTCAGACTCTGTAGGCTAATATAATGCTTCGTCAATATAAAGCAGTTAAGAGATGGAAACTGCAAACATCATTCCCGACTAGATCTGCAGTTCCATCTTTTTCAGGAAAAATAGTGATTCACAAAACGTAAATCAGACAGTGAAAATATTGTTTAGCATATTATTTTATTTTGATTTGCAAGCAAGCATCTACAGTTTTGATGACAGATCTATCAACACTACTAACTATAGCATGAAAGAGAAATGAATTGGGGGAATTCTATCAAATTCAAGCTTGTGCCACTCTATCAGATTTTTTAATAAATCCAGCAGTGAAAATATGCTTTGATATTCTCCTTCTATTATAGAGGCAAACAACTATGTACCTGTAATCAAGACATTAGAAGAGATTAATCCAAAATGGACAAGGCAACAATTCAGAGTCTTCATTTAGTATTTCTTCACAAATCCTAAGATTTTTAGCACATTTAGGTAGCCTAATCCCAAAATGTTTCCACAGAGGCTCCTTACAAAGCCTGTAAGGCTTTTATTTTTGTTATTTGTCATAGTGGTTAGGCAGTTTTTTTTTATTAAAACCTATCTGCTCAAGAGCTATTCCAGACACATCTAAATGGTTTATCTTCTTGAATTGTGTGGCAAAAATACCACACCAGAATCTATCTGATTTGTCAAAAAAAAAACCAAAACTGAACTCTTCTGCAACTATGTATTTTTAAACAATTCTAAACATAGCTGAGTTCTATGCTACTACAATATAACAGCGTTCCCTGAGATTTTCATCATAATGGGGTTCCAGCTCACCATAATCCAGAATTCTGACTTGCTATAAACAAATAGCACCCATTGCTCATTCACATCAATCTGGCATCTTCTGCCATGGGAACAGTTAAATTCACTCAACCTAGTCACAAAATGTGACAGTCAGAATCTCTGATTTATTCCTTTCTTAGCAAGTCAGGATAAAAATTATCATTTGTTCACTAAACAAATGGTTGCAAGTCAAGGACTACCATACATTCTTAACACTCCGGGTCAGGCATTTTAATAATAGCATTCCTAATACAAACCATGATTAGATGGTTCCATTTGTACCACCTAATGCAATCAAGGAGGACAATTCACTGTAACATTTCCTCTTTTAACTGCCCAAAACTAAATCCAACTATCACTATTGCCTTTTTCAATTGTATTCAATAGGGTTTATACCTACTATAGCAGCCATGTACTGATGTATATACTACAGCATTATTACATCCCAAAATGCCCACACACAAAGTCTTTTGAAGCATAGAAAATAGAACAGCAAATTTGGACAGCCCTTAAGTGCAAAAATTCAACAATACATAGAACACCTGTTCTGATCTCTTGCCAGCAGAAAGGACAGGACTTGCCACTTTAAAATGAGCTTTTAAGGCTTGAGTACACTTCATAAAATAATAGAAGGAGGCACATAGGCTATTAAGTCCAACCCCTTGTTCAGAGCAAGAATCTAAATTTAAATATCTTCTAACAATGTCTATCCAAGGTCCTCCTGATTTACCAAACCCAGGGATGGGGAGAAACAATGAAAGCGTGCATAAATCCAGAATGCCCAGATTTCTTCTCAGGTTTTTCAGTATTGATAGTGCCTCCTACTAGTAGAAATAATAGCAAATCAATGATACATCTAATTAGAGCACTTTAATTGCTTCCATTGTTCATTCAAATCCATTGCCACCCCCAAGTATAGAATCAGAATTTGCAATACTGCCCTTTCAACAACAGAATTTATCACTCTTCTTCTTTACTACAACCTCTGCAAATTACCAAATTTCAGGCTTGAAATAATGGAGAGGGGGACTGAGGAACCTAGTGCTGTATTTTCCCACCTCTGCCTTCAAAATTCACACCCACCAAATCCAGCTGCTTTTCCACAAACAGCAGATGTAACTGGGTTCCCATCTGGCTGTATCTATATGAGCCAATAATGTTTTTCACAGGCATTAATTGCAAGACATAAAGTTAGTCTATTATGAGAAATCACCCTGAAATGTATGTATGGGAGGGATCTCCCCCTCTCCCATACCTGAACTTTCATGGAATGGCTCTGTTCTCACACACACACACACACCACACTAAAATGCAAGTCCTTTCAGAATCCTGCAGGAGAAAAGGAAAAAAACCAAAGCTAAAAATATCCATTGAAAGTTGTTACATTAGAAGCAGACAGATCATAAGGCGGAATGGGTCATGAATTCATTATGAACTCCTAATGAAGCTTAAAAAAAAAAACCATGAAGCTAAAGGGGAAGGGGGAAAAAAGACGGAAAAAGATGAAGGAAAAACATTTCCTTTACATATTAAAAGATCTATCCACAAAAGATCATCCACAGCAGACATGTATGCCCTGTATTTTTCATCTTCTTATATGTGACAGAAACAAACTTACAACAAGCTCTCAGGACCAGAGTGTCTATCAGGTATTATACCCCAGCCATTTTTCTCTGGTTTATATTTAATCTAAAGTTAAATAAATGGGAAACTGGAATGTTGCAATGCAAAGCATTAGACTCAAGCATAATCTATATTTGTGGTGATGTTTCCATTTTTTCCCCTATCTCATCCACAATATATTTCTTTAAAAATAAGTCAGCACCCCCATACTGTTTGGAAGTGTGTACCTTAAACAAAAACACCTTAAACAAAAAGTATTGTTTATACCTTAAACAAAAATACCTTAAACAAAAGGTATTGTTTATACCTTAAACAAAAATAACTGAAACTAGCAGGGTAGCTACAAGTAGTCCTTGACTTAAGACTAGTCATTTAACATTCATTTGTAGTTACAATGGACTTCAAAAGCTACGTACTGTATAACCCATCCATAAAGTTATGACTGCCACACCCTCCATGGTCACATGATTGCATTTCAGGCACTTGGCAACCAAATTGTGTTTATGACTGATTCCATGATCATCTGATCACAATTTGCAACATTTTGCTTTCCAGCAAAAAAAACACAACACCCATTCAGAAAGGCTTTGCTTAATGACCACGATTCATTTAACACCCATATGACTCGCTTAATGATCACAGTGACCTGCTTTATGACTATCCTAAAAATGAGCTAGTTGCATGGTGCCTTAACTTATGGCAACAACTTGCAACTGAAATTCCAAGCTCCATTGTGGACATAAGCCAAGAACTACCTCCACCTCATCAGATTGTCTTTTGAACAATGATTATTTTTGTGTGTGACCATGTCTACTGTGGCAACCATTTCATGAATATGGCTATAATATCCTCCCAAAATTCCAAAAAAGCTGGAAATTCCTGCAGTAATTAACAGAGAGGTGGGATTACTGTACATGCCAAGCGCTCATTTGACACTGGCCAGCAGACTAAAGAATTAGGTCATCTGAAGAATTCACTTATGTCTTATTTGTCAAAATGAAATTCTGAATAGAAGCAACACTAAGGCCCTTTCAATGATCTAAAGTGAGGCACAGTGCTAAATGCATTTATGGGATGCTATATTACAGTAGTCCTTGACTTGCAACCATAATTGGGATCAGAAATTCCATTGCTAAGCAAGGCAGTTGTCGAGTTGTGTCAGATTTTATGACCCTTTGGCCACAGTTAAGTGAATCGCACGGTGCTCACTTCCCCCATTTACTTTGCTTGTTGGAAGCTGGCTGAGAAAGTCACAAATGGTGATCACACGACCCCAGGTTGTGTCATAAATACAAGCTGGATTCTAAATGCTTAAATTTTGATCATGTGCTCTTGAGGGTGCTACAATAGTTCTAAGTGCAAAGACTATTCATAAGTCATTTTTTTCAGTGCCGTGTAACTTGAAAGGGTCGCTAAACAAATGATTGTAAGTCAAGGACTCCACTCAAGAATTGTACAATATATAAACTAACCTATATTGTGGCTAATTTATATTCCCAGGTACACTACTAAGGTGCTTAAGGATTACAAGCATTTACTTTGTTATTATGACTTATTCATGCATAAGGTATTTCCAGTTTTTTTTACAGATGCTTTCATGGAGAATGTCTTGGAAACCACATGATAAAGAGGGAATCCAGATATTTTTGCTATCCCAAAAGGATTTCCATACTTCTTACTATGCAGAAACTCAAACAAATACTTGGGGGCACCACTGAAGTACTGTTTCATAAGATGAAAATAATCATTGGTCTCTATTCTTTAAAAAGAAAGCAGACCTAACCATTTTCCCTCCAACTCCCTGCCTACATGCACATATATCCCTTCCTCTACCACCCTGTTTCTACAAGCAAGCATTTATAAAGATTAACATTGGGGAGAACATTGTTTGAGCAGCCGATTCTCTTTCTTCTGCTATACAATGGAAACCCACAGACGGACATATTTACGGCTGCTCCATAAATCTAGCAGATGCATATTTGCACTTTCATATAATTTTGCGCAGTGGCAAACTTTATAAGCAAGTCACAGATTTTCAGTAGAGAAAGTTTTGTCTACTTTATTTTATGTCAGCATTTCAAAAATCATCTTAGAACATGGGGCTCCAATAGCAATTCTTCATTTGTATAAGCAAAGTACAAAAGGCAATACCAGGTGTACAAACATGGTTTACTTTATTGAGCTGAATGGAGAAATCCGCACAGTATATCAGAGTACACACAGGATTCTGGATTTGGGCCAATACTGCTGAATTGAAAATGAATTTGCATCCCCAAAGAAGGAGGAAATATAACAACATCTAAAAGAAACACAGTCTGGAGAAGGGGTGTCAAACTCGCAACGTCACGTGACGTGTTGCGACATATCGTGACTTTTTTTCCATTGCCGGCAATGGGGTGGGCGCGGTTTCAGCATGACGCATCTGGCCCGCAGACCGGCAGTTTGACACCCCTGGTCTAGAGTTCTTTAAAGTTACAGCACACCAATGAATCCATTAGTGATATTCAAATACATGCCCAAATATAAGAGTCCAACATTACCCCAGAGGCAGAAAAATATTAACATTTTCGTTTCACAAAAGGCAAAAAGTAAAGGCAAGGTTAAATCATACAGCTTGCCAAATTCAAAGAAAGAGACCTCAAAGCCAATGCCTGTAGCACCATAACTTCCAACCCTCTAGCTGTGACACATCAAGAGATGTTTTCCAAAGGCTGGAATCAGAAGTACATCTGCAAATGACATTTATAGTTTAAAATAATGTGGAAGAAATAAATGCAAAGTAGCAGTCTCTTGCCAATGAGTCAAATGGATATGGCTAGCAATCGCAGCTTTAATCACGGCAATATAGTCTCACTGAAATTGATGATGCAAAATTCTACTTTTCATCAGGGGAAGTCTTGGAAAACACCAAGGTCAATAAAGAGAGGTGCACAGAGATCGCTGCTGTTCTGCACAGGGAGGTGAAAAAGGAAGATACTCTAATTCTCATTTCTTAGAATCAAGGGCTTTATCAACCAGCCAGTTGTACAAACCAACGCAGAAGCAGCCTGCAGAGCACCCGGCATCAATCCACCCCTTCAAGATGTATGCATACTCATTGCAGCAGTAATTATTGTGAATGTGTCATCCCTATTTATAGAATATGTCTGATTTAATGCCTCCATTACTATCCAAACTTGCTGTTAAAGCAATAAATGGAACCCAATTGCAGACAGAGCTGAGAAATATTTTGCTGCCATCAATAGTCCCACTGACAAAGAAGGCAAAAGGGAAGCACGCACACTACATGGAAATATAAATCTCTGGGGAAGAAAAAGCACGAGTAATGCTTACTGCAGCAGCTCCTATTCTTCATTCACAACAAAAGCAGTGAAGGCAACCAGGGACAGAATTAATTCCAAACATGCACAAACTATACGAATGCCCTTTTTTTGCACTGAACAGAACAAGGAAAGAAAAAAGTATGCATTGGGAAGGTTTCTGAGAATCTAGGTGGTTTATATATTGACTTTTAAAAACAGATATATTTGTATGTTGCCCAAAAACATTGCCATAGAGCAGACATGTCAAACTCACGACGTCACATGACATCACGCGATGTATCGGAACTTTTTCCCCATTGCCAGCAATGGGGTGGGCGCGGTTTCGTGACGCGTCCGGCCCGTGGGCCGGCAGTTTGACACCTCTGCCATAGAGGAATTAGGAGTGACAGGTAGAATAATCCAGTTGTTTTGTACTACAGCTTCTATTGTTTCCACCCAATGCAGCTAACAAACCTGCTTATTAAGTACAGCAGAAGCTATAATCTGACATCTCAGTGCCTATTGACTGGGAAAGGCTCTTTCAGAGCAGGCCTGTAATATGAAAAACTACCTCCAAGGACTGTCTTTATCAAACAATAGTATGCTTAGAGTGGAACAGTCAGAGAGCTGTACCTCAAAGTAAAAGCAATGCACCTCCAGAGATGCATCTACAAACAAATACTCTGGCTCCAGATTACCAGTGGCAAGTAGGAAAAAACAACAAGATATCTACTTCTGAACGTACAAACTATAATCAGATTCTTTTCTTCACCCAAGCAGTTAAGCGTTAGCTGTTCTATAGACCCAAAAAGTTGTTGCTACAAAGAGTGTTACAATAAATCCTTCTTGCAAAACAATATTACACCATCTGAGAAAAAGATGGGACAATAACTATTAGTTTTCAGAAAAGCAAGTTTAAAAAAAGGAAATGCCACGTGATCATTATATCCAGTAATATCAAAGACACATTAGGCACCATTTCCAAGTGAATGCATATCTCTTAACGAGATTGTCAATTCATATCCTTTATAAAAAAAAAAAAAAGCTTTTCATAAGTCTTAAAATAAGCTCATTTACATGAAAGGAAAATGAGAATCAAAGACAAAGCTAGCAAGTAGATCAAAAGCAATCAAGCCACACCCAAATGCCCACTCAGATTGCAAATTGTAGCAGTTCACAAATAAATGATGCTGAAACCAATATTTCTGGCTAATTGGAAGACAAGAGAAATATGTCACCTTCATTAATTTAAGCTGGAATCTTATGCACACTTGTACTAAACAACATAGCTTATTTTTTAATAGCTATATATAAAAGATACCACTTATACATGAAAAATATGCAGTAGAGATTTTTCTGACATATTTTGTACAGGTGTCCAAACCTATTTTTTCATGACACTATCCTGCCTGTAGGAAAGTGTCTCAATGATGGTTTTCCAAGTCAGTTAGGAAACTTCCTCTTAAAGATATCAGTGATCTCAGATATTTAAATCTGTATCTTCCTACTGCTGAATCAAAGCTGAGACCATCATATCCTCACATTAAAACAAACACAAAGACACCTGGAGTGAAGATACAACTTTAATCATAATTAAACATACTGCCTACGACAAACAAAGTTGCAAAAACTACAGAGTATGGAACTTGATGAAAAAGGAAGGTAACTAGTTAAAGAAATGGAATTTAAAAAGGCATGCCTGCCTTTAATCTTTCATGGTATGCTATAATAAATTTGGTTGAAAGCTTAGAAAGTACACAGCAAGGGAAATGTTTGAAATGTATACTTCAAACTATATTATATAACAAAAAACAAATGTATTGTAAACATAAATGTTAAAGGAGGAACTTCAGAGTTACTGCCTATGTCATGGGTCGGCCATCCGAAACGTCGGATGAGCCGCACGGACCCATTTAGCTTAAAAAAAAACAACGCTGGGAGCCGCGCGTTCGCGCATGCGCACCTGCGCGCGCGCACCCCCCCCCGCACCCGCCCGCGCATGCGCGCATGCCCGCACGCACCCCCCGCACCCGCCCGCGCATGCGTGCATGCGCTCGCCAAAATGGCGGAGGAGGCTCCGGAGCCGCAGGTAAGGCCTCAAAGAGCCGCATGCGGCTCCGGAGCCGCGGGTTGCCGACCCGTGGCCTATGTTCATCAAACTTACAGTTCTCAGGAATCCACAGAGCTATCACCAGAATCCACATTTTGATATATGAAGAAACCAACAAGAAAAAGAATGTAAGGGGACCCTTCTCAATATTCTTTAACCACTGATGCAAGCTACACTTCTGAAAATCAGCAGGCCTTGTGTTATGCTGAATCAAGGACCGAAGTGCAACTTCAGTTCAGCAATACCACAGCTAATTTTCCTGTACACATATATACACATACATGCCTAGTATACTAGCACTGATGATGTTACCTAGTTTGGGTAATGAAACATCTGCAAGCTCAGAGAGCATCAAGGACCCCCCTCATACCTAGAATTAATGCTTTTCTCTATTTACATAACCTCGGGCATTCTAAAACACAACATCCAAAATTCACAAGTCCTTTTCCACATGATCGCTTTTCATGACAGCAGATGTCAGTGACTCAAATTCCTTTGCGGATCTTTTGTAGGTTTCATTCGTTCCTTCTTTCTTCTGTACCATGAACTGCATCGGTAAGAGGTATTTTTTAAGAAACATCTTGCACAGCATCCATAAAAAATAAAAACATTCACAGGAGAAACAATTGAGAATACATTCACAAACACATGCTGCACAAAAATCTAATTTCTGTCTGAGGGCTTAGAGATTTAGGTCTCTTTAAGAAAATAAATGGAGATCATCTAGAGTTCAATAAGCTCATAGATACAAGATGGAGCCTCTGGTGCTTCAAATGGCAAAATGCAACAGGAAGAGAGGAAGGCATGAATTGCCATTTGCTAAGCAACTTACCATTTTCTTTCTTCACACAGCCCAAGCCTCCAAATGTGTTCTCATGTTACACAGTGAGTAATCTTACTAGAGCTCATCTGGTGGTATTGCATTCATCAACTCACATATCAAAGCAAGATTTTTAACTGTATCTCTGCTTTATATGGAAAGGAGGCTGAAGCAAAGGAGTCAGCAGTTTTCTATTTCAGTGGACAGTGAATAACAGGAGCTGGTACTTTTCCTGTCCTCTCTTCCTTCTGTAACTCTACAATAATCAGAACCCTAATTATCATGAATAAGAAGACCCTGGCTTCTACATCACTGGAGCAAATCATTAAAAAATAATCCTATGCATATGTATAACTAGACATATTATATACAATAGAATTTTTTTTCACAAGGGTCCCTAGGATTTCAATTTAAAGCTGCAATCTTATTGGAAAGAAAATGAATTCAATAGGGAATTACACCTGAATAAGCAATCTGAGGTTGTCTTAACGTTACTCTAATCTTCATTAATCTTAATGTTCCTCCTGTATCCAAGCGAGCTTTTCCTTTAAGGATTTTACAACCAAAAGAACCTCCCAGGGCTGTTAATATTTAACACACATTACAACCGATGTTCTATTCAAGCTCTGTTAGGAGGGTGACCATTATACTATTTAAAGGAACCACAGAATTTCCCAGAATTAACACCCTAGCTATCCATCAAAAGTATACAAACGTCCAACAAAAAACATCCAACCTTAGAAAAACCCGTGTTCGTTTCCAAAATGGGAAGATTAATCGAGAACGGGGCTGAAAGCTCTGGGGCAGATCACAGCTGCCCACCGCGTCCAGCAAAGTGCCTGGAATTTGGGCGTGGCAGCCAAGCCCCGGTTCACATCTCTCGCTCTCTCGGCTACAGAAAACGAGGAATCCCCTTCCAATGCTAACAGACCTGGAAGCCACCCGCTCACACCTGCCCGACTATCCAAACACAAGGAAGAGATACATACACAGCTACACCGCCCAACGGAGGTGGCCCGTAGCCTCTTCCTTTAGTTCGGCTCAACGAAAAGCTATATAGCTCACACCTAGAAAAGTAGCCCTGGAAACCGCGGGACTCTTTAAACCTTTTTCAGCATCAAGATCAAGTCTCTCCTCACCGACTTCAGCCCCTGAGTTGTCAAGACCGGCCTCGCATCATACACGGGAGAGAGGGTTTTTGTTTTTGTTTAAAAAAAAACAATGAAAATTGAACGCCACTTGGGCACAGCTCCGCACCTTTCGAAGATTTGGAAAAGAAACCGTGAGCAACCTCAGAGAGATGCAGCTGCAGGAACAAAACGCGATTTGCCCTCTGAGCGACTTTCTGAGAGAAAACTCGCTGAAGCCACCAAACAGCTGGCCCGCTCTCCTGCGCTCGCTCTCTTTCCAACCCAATTTGCCTCTCGGCTATTCCAACTCCTGCCTAAAAACCTCCAGGTTTAGAGGCTAGAAAAACACGAATTCCACAGAGGGGGAGGGGAGAAAGGCAGCGTTTCAATTGTCAAGAAAGGCGGACGGGGAGCGGGGGGGGGGGAGAAGTTCAAGCTGACTTTAAAAACAAAAGGTACTAAAGATCAACAGGGCACAAGTACACCTGAATGCCTGGCCGCGATTCCCTTTCCCCACCCCCATTTCCAGCAACCGGCAGCCAATGAAGGCCGGAGTCGCGAGGGGAGAAAGAGCGCTGATTCGCCGCACGGAGGAAAGAAAGAAACACACCCCTCTCGGGAAGGGAGGAACATGGGGGCGCCGCGCAAGGCGGCGAGAGATGAAGAAGAGCTGGAGGGAAGCGAGCGGGGGGGGGGAGAATCGGAACGCGAACAGCAACGGCGATAATAAAGATGAGGACGTCGACGTTAGCTGGGAAGTGGGATGGAGCAGAGAAGTCGAATTTAGGAAATTGGGAGGGAAAAGGCGCGGGGCGCGCGGGCAGACCCCTCCCCCCTTCTCCCGCGTCCCCCCTCCCCGCGCCGCTTGCGAACGCCGAACTCTACCGAGACCCTCCACGTGATCTCGCAGCCTTGCGAGCTCCGGCGAGACCGCGGCTCCGCACAGTTGGGGCGTCTACCGATTAGCCCGCCGGACGCGGTGGGAAGGCAGGCGAAGTGAGAGGAAAAAGGGAAAGCACAAGGCAGGAGGTGTCATATGGGGGAGGGGGGAATGTCTTCGGGAGATGAGAGGGGAGGAATCGACGCCACGGCTAACCTTTTCTCTTTTTTCCCCCTGAGTAATCCGGAGTCAAGACGTGTCGCTGGCCGAGGAGAGGTTCATCTGGCGAGGACAATCAAAGGCTGCTCCGAGCCTCCTTGCAATACAAAAAAGAAAAAATACAAAAAGAAAATAAATGGAGGCGGGGTGGAACAATGCAGCGCCTTGCTTCCCTCGGTTTTTCCCCCCTCTGTTCTCTTGGTGTAAGGGGGGGGGAGAAAATCGCCCCCTCCTCGGAAGGCGGTGGTGGGGAGGGGGGAAAGCAAATAATAATAAGCTGCAGCAGCAGGGAGTGAGCTGGAAGGCGGGAGGGCTGGGAACTCAGCGAGAGAGGCACGTCATGAGCAGCAGAACCAGCCTCCGAGGGAGAAGAGGAGGCGGGGGTGGTTAGGAAAAGAGAAGGATCGTCTATGAAACGAAACAGCCACTACGCGAGCTGCAACCGCCAGGCTCTAACGTGGAGCGAGCCGCCTCCGTGAGTCGTCGCAGTCAATCGCGGAGCAGCCCGCGAGCCTTTCCAATTTGCAGCCCACCTGCTTGCAAACGAAGGGCATCCGAAGCTGCTCTGTCCAGCCCTTTCAGGTGGTATCCCAGGTGAAAAGCAAGGAAGCGTCTGCCTATGGGATCATAATTCGATTCCGGGATCATAATTCGATTCCGGGCTAATCCGCATTGCTTCCTAGTAGCTTTTTTTTTTTTTTCCTTCCACTCAGAGAGATGGAAATCTTGTAACCCCGCCCACAGCAACGCCCGTCTCATTGTTCCGTAAACCAAGGTGAGTGCGCGGCCACGCCCCGACATCACACACCGTCCTTGGTTGCTGAAGTCAACGTCGGATGGGAAGGGTGTAAAAAAAAAAGGTGTTTCCAGCATGTGGGCGTCTTACAACGCTGCATCTCCGAGATTGTATTCGGTTAACCATCCGGTCGTCATAGCTTTCATACGGCTTTTCTCAACACGTGAAAATCCCCTACTACAGCGTCTGTAGAAATTGTATGAAACCTCTTGAGTTATTTCTCGTTTAGGGATTTTTTTTAAAAAAAACAGGACATCTATAAGATAGAGAGAGTGTGCCAGTTCACACTCAACTGAAAGGGAATGGGTTTTATTTCCAAAATGTCAACTGCTAAAGGTTTATCACAATAAAAACTGAGACAAGCAAATGTGATCATTGCAGCCATTCAAAGAATGTTCAGATTTAGATGTTATACTTTTTACATAGTTTGCGTTCTGTCTGCTTAAAGGTAACACAACACTCACCACCATCCCTTATTTAGTCCCTGCTAGCAATAGTGATTAGTGGACATGAATATAAATGCACACTGAAACATTGGCATTAAATTTCTTATCTCTCAAAATGGGCAGAAGCATGTTCCAGGTCTAGAGTTACAATACTAATGAAATGGCTGTTTTTAAAGTGAGTTCAGTCTAGAAGGGAAAAGTATTTCACTCAGAAAATACAATCATACCATACAAATGTCAATGGTCTCCATAGCATCCCTAGAAATGCCAGTAAAGAGCAAAGGCAACTGAAGAGCGTGGGCAACTGACAGCTGTAAGTCAGGCCATGTTTATGTGGCACACGTACCTATGATTAAATCAGTTTCCTCAGTTTTCCCACTTTTCTGGGATAACGACATGCTGAACTGTGCAATAACCAAATAGGCTGGATTTGCATAACTAAAATATAATTTTATTGTTTGTGTTCTGTGTGTCGTGCAAACACAGTCTCTGCATCACAAAGTCAATGCAAAGAATTGGGTAATAGCCAGGGGTATGACTATGGAATACTCCTTGTCATACATGCATAGGGGGTTCAGATTCTCCCTAAGGGCAATGCTTCCTCACACCTCCCCCAAATGGAAGAAAAAATGGAAGGGAAAAAAAGGTAGTCTCGAGTTAAGAGTCTGCAGTACAGTCAGAAATAGCTTGGATGGCCATTAATTCAAATTCACATTGGATCTGAAATAATTTTCCTTTCTCAAAAAGATGGTTTGCACAGTTTCAAGGACATCTCAGGAAATGTATACTGGCCCGTATAAGAACAGATTTGAAATACTGCTTGGAATCAAAGCATTGCCTATGCCTATTCTCAGATATAGACTGAGAAGGTCTACAACAACATGCAGGGAGCTTTGATCTTTAATCATCAAAGTTTCCAATGCTCCACGGCTTGGAATACAAAGAAACAGTGCTCGGAGGGTGTAGTGAATGCTTTGCCTGTATGAGAGACTTTGAATTTTCCCTTATTGCTGAGGAAGAGTACAGCTTGTGTAGCTGCAAGCTATTTACATAGCTTGAATCCATATTTACAATATAGGATTCTAATAGGCCTTCAAAACAGTCCCCATTTTTATACACTTAATAGAACGTTATAATTTTGATTAGTGCTATGTTCTCTTATCTATCTATCTCCTATCTTTATTATTTTATATAAATAATTCAAAGCAGCAAACATGCATAATATTGCTCTCTTCTTCTATTTTCCCCACAATAACAAAAATCAACCCTCTGAGGTGGGTTGGGCTGAGTGAGTAACTGGCCCAAAATCAGTCAATCAGCTTTCATGCCTAGGGTAGGACTAGAACTCACAGCTTCTTGGTTTCCAGGCCAGCACTTTAACCAGTATGCCAAACTGGGTCTCTTTTGCATTGATTTGAATTCATTTTCATGTATGGCATTTTATTTCATTTTTTCAAAGAAAACTTTCAGGGTGAAAATATTTGTGGGTTTAAAAACCACCATTCAAGCAGTTCATATTTTTATATGTAATTTACGTAAGTTATATAGCAAACAATCTTAAACCCAACAAAAATACATGTTAGAACTGAGGTGCCACGATAACCTGTGAGGAAAAGATGGCCATGCAGATGCAGCATCATTACATGTATTATAATTGTCAAGTGATGCAACTGAATTGAGGTCTCAATCTTCCTTTTGCCTCAGGCTCTTGGTAAACAGGTTGCAGCCAGTGCTTCTGCTGTGGGGGAATAAAGTTAAATGTTTCCAACATCAAAAAATGAGCTTCGAAAAGATACATTTAGAAGAATTTAGTTTCTGTATGAGATTAATGTAAGGTATAAAACTGAGAAATTTTCCTAACACTAAAGCTTTATGACTGACAACTGAAAAGACTTACAAAGGGCAAAATACAGGAAAAAAAATGATAGGGTAATGCAGATTATTTTCAGAAAAAAAATATGTATGAATCATCAGTCAAGAATTTTATAAGTTCTCACTACACAGAACCATAAATATGGATTGTTCAGTTATTATCATAATCAACATTGGTTTAACATCTCTAAGTACTATTGCTATACAAATTATCAGTTATTTCAATATGGCATTCTTAAGCAAATCATGTGTCATTGTGAACCAAATCTTTTTCTATTGTCTTTTAGTTATACTTCAATCAGCTGTGTACACTGGACAAAACAGGCAGTGATTTGTACATGTAGGCAGCTGGATAATGCTGCTTCATATCTGGCATTTAAGGATAGAAAGTGAATATGAAAATGCTGTGATACCACTAAGTCTGATTTTTAAAAGATATACTTAAAATGAATGACAATTTAGTCCTGATCTAAAAGTTGGGTCTGGAGTTGCCACTTATACTACAACTTCTGACTTTATGTCTAACGAGTATAGTTTAACCAACCCATACATTTTACATAAGGGTGAATGTAAAAGAAGGAGAACATTGGCAAATGTTCAACTTAGTACAAATTGAATTACAGTGGTACCTTGGTACTCATCATTAATTGGTTCTGGGAAGTGTGATAAGTACCAAAAACAAGTACCAAACAAATTTTTCCGATAAAGAATAATGTAGTGAGTCACAAGGCAGCCAACACCAACATGTTCTCCGTTTGTGCATTGAGTACCAAATAAACAATGAGTACCGGGACAAAGTTTTCACGTCAAAATGCGTTGAGTACCAAATTCAATGAGTTTCAAAGCAGTTGAGTATCTAGGTACCACTGTATGTTTATGAGACAAAATGGTTATATCTGAACTGGGCCATTATCTTTTTAAATACACTTGTTTTTTAAGAATACTTCTAAAAATGCAAACCATGGATATGACCAATACATACCTTGAAAAGATACGTGCATCAATGAATTGTGAAGGTTAGCTCTGCATACTGCAATATATAAAATGCACCTGTGCTCAGAGTCTATTGATTTAACCATTTTAAAAAATGGGATCTATAAAGATACTTAATGAAAACCATCATTTCTACTGGCTAAACAATTTATTATTTGAAAGAGCATCTTAAACATGTGAGTTGAGTAAAGCAGACAATGAATGGCAGCATCGTGGCATTAAATAACCTTTCATAAGGGAAGCCTGAATTAAAACACAATTAAAAGCCATATTTTAAGTTCATCGTCAGTGTATTTACTTATACGATTAATCTGATTTATTATATAGCAATGACATATAAATTTCATAGCTGATAGGTAAGGTTTACATGTTTTTGTCCCTAATTTATCTAGGGCTAGTGTCTTTTGAATCAAATATCGTTTTTAACAAGTAAATATACGAGGAAATATTTGTTAATATACAAAAAATACCCATAAATTCTCATCTAGCATCACATCTGTGCAGCCATGTTTGCACTAAATTACTGTTTTGTACTTCTCTTCATTGGTCACAATAATATGGAAGTTGTTTATCAGTAAATAGTTAAGGAAATGGAAACAGGCTAAATTACATGAATATATCCAGTTGGAGAACCATTTTGGTGGAGTGGTTAAGGCTAGAAATCGGGAAACTGGGAGTTCTAGTTATGCCTTACGCACAAAGCCAGCTGGTTGACTTTGGGCCAATCATTTTCTTTCAGCCTTAGGTAGGAGAGCAACAAATCACTTTTGAATTCTTGCCAAGAAAACTACAGGGGCTTTTCGAAAGCATCACTATTTTTTTTTAAAAAAAATCCAGTTTAATATAAGCCAGGTGGAATAGACCAAGGACCTATCTAGTGTAGCTATTGTTCCCATGGAGATTTACTACGTTTATGAAAAGTTCACAAAGAAGATATCAGAGACCATCTTATATTTACCGTAGATGCAAACTCTGTTTCCTGTTGTGTCAATACTATTGGAAAATACTATTTTACATGTGTCAAAGAATCACAATTAACCTTAGGCTCCCACATAGGTAAAGATTTCTATTCTATTCCCCTCTGTTCAAATTTCCACATCAATTCTCTTGAGTGGTGAGAAATTCGGTATATTATATAGGTTTAGTTTTGCTGAAAAGAGAGTTTTCATAAAACAAAGTTTATTTACACATATATGCAATTGAAGTGTTAATTGAAAGCGCCTTGTATTAACAGTCCAATCAATATCTCAAAGTTCAGGGTCCCAGATAAGATCTTTAAGGAAATATTCAAAAATGTTGCAGATCTCAGTCTTGATCTTCTGACTCAGTGTTCTTCAAAAAATTTCCAGCAATTTTATAGGTACACAACGTGAGGATCTCACACCCAAAGAAAGAAACCAGAAGAAAATATTCTGATTCCTGAATAGCAAATTAAAATTATTTGAAAAGAATTTGCTATTAAAAAACATTTAATAAAATCCTTGGCCAGAGACAGCAAAATAATTCCCAGCAATCCGGAAAGGAGATGTTCATCTTCCTTATTACATTCTCCATTCTCGTTACAATATTTGATGTATTTATTGTCAAACAGTGTATACCAGTGGTAAATTTTCCTTCTTGACAAAATGTAGAATGATGCTGAGCTTTTCTAAACAGTAGCTGAGAATTGCTGTAGAGCAATAGTCAGAATTTGGCTAGCTGATGTAAACAAGTCAAATACAAAAATGTTAGCCAGAAATTCCTTGACAATTCAGTCTCACCTATACACAGGTGTCATCTTTGGACACATCAATACAGAATTTTGGAAGTAAAGGGTGATTATGTATTTATGAAAGAATGTATGTATCTCTTACTATAAATATTATCTTAATGAAATTTCTTTAACTTTCAGCTTGAATTAGCTTTGTATTGATAGTGAGGCATGACCCCCTCCAATATGATTCTGTACATTGTAGATTCAAGTGCATTATTTAGAATCTTAGTCATAACTAGGAAAAAAATATTGAAGAAAGTGATAACCATACTAATTGTCTACCTACAGATTGTCCTCAACCGACAACCATTTATTTAGCAACCATTAAAAGTTACAATAGCATTGAAGAAATTGACTCACAACTGGTCCTCACACTTACGATCATGGCAACATTCCAATGGTCACATGATCAAAATTCACGTGCTTGTTAACTGGCATGTATTTATGCTTGTTGCAATGTCCTGGGGTCGTGTGATCTCCATTTACAACCTTCCCAGCCAGCTTCCAATAAGCAAAGTCAATGGAGGAATCTGGATTCACTTAATGACTGCATGATTCTTAACTACAATGATTCACTTAATGGCTGTAGCAAAAAAGGTTGTAAAATTAGGCATAACTCACTTAACCACCAGCTTTCTTAGCAACAGAAATTCTGGTCCCAATTGTGGTTGTGTAAATGGATGTGTCAAGTCTTGAAGCCTAGTATTGCTGGTATGACAGACATTGCTTCTCAACTCGCCAATGAGCTCGGGGGAGAGGGGAAAGGTTTGAAATGCAGACTTCAAAAATTAAGAAAGTTGACCATGGGAACCAAGGACAAATGCCAGGTGTCTCTGGCCAAGCCCAGAGATGCTCTCTCATAACAATATTTTTCAACTTGATTGGGCAATGTGACCTGACCAGAAGGAGAAGGAAGAAGTCAATGCTTTTACTGTAATTGGTTGGGTGGGGTCTTGCCAAAGCTGGTTTTACTTTCATATGTGCCGATATGGTGCACACACATGTGCACTCACCTCCCCCACACTCGCACTAGTGCCGCCCTGAGCATCTCAGCAACGCTAGCGCCACCCTGCCCCAGAGCATCCCACCGGCACTAGTGCCACTCATAGTGTCCTTCCAGCACTAGCTCCGCCCTGCCCCCGAGCGTCCCACCAGCACTAGCGCCGCCCATAGCATCCCGCCGGCACTAGAGCCGCCCCATTTGTAGCACTTGCACCTGCACAGCCATTTGCACATGCACTCGCGTGCGGCTGATTACATGTGCGCACATGCTCACACACAGTCCATTTGTGTGTGCACGCACACAGGTCATTTTTGCGCATGCACACACACGGCCCATTTGCATGCACACATGTAGTGGTGCCTGTCTCCCTTTCCAGGCCGCCAAATCAAAAAGGTTGGAGACCTCTGCATTAAGAGATCAGAAAGTCTCAAAGGTATTTTCCTTGGTTGGGTTCGCTAGTCCAGGGATCTCCAACCCCTGG
This sequence comes from Azemiops feae, assembly GCA_023970755.1. Lineage (NCBI taxonomy): Eukaryota > Metazoa > Chordata > Lepidosauria > Squamata > Viperidae > Azemiops > Azemiops feae. The sequence goes on along the minus strand of JALGBA010000862.1, from coordinate 746,747 downwards.
TCCATGGACCAGTACTAGGCCGCGGCATGCCAGCAACCCGGCCGCACAAACAAGCAAAGCCCCATCCATGGGATGCAGGCAGCACACAAAACCACGCCGCCTCCAGCCCGCGGAAAAACCTCTCACCGTGTAACCGGTCCCTGGTGCCCAAAAGGTTGGGGACTTCTGCACTAATCGGAACCTTGACAGGAGGAGTATCTCTAGGTAATTTTCTGTCTATTTCTCTTTAAAGACCATGTATATACATAGTCACAAAAAATAAAGTTAAATATTCAGATGTTTTTGCTTTGGTATTTTGACTTTTTAAATGTTGGAATTATAACCTTATTATAAAAGAATAATATAGCTATTGTGTTGCTACTTGGTTTTATATAATACCATATGTTAACCCTTTTAAAAGAAATTTTAATTTCAATTTTTAAAAACATTTTTAAGGATGCATCTGTTCATATGCCCATACAAAATCTTGAATGTAAAATTCTAAAAATAAAAGGCTGGAGGGGGTGTTTTGTTTTTAATGCAGTTTAAGAAGCTTAAAACCTGTAATATGAACAGAATTGGGGACTAGGTAGTTTCCTTACTCTGTTTCAATGAGTCAAAAAGTCAATAGATAAACTCTACAATATCTGTTTTCTGCAATAATAGTAATACTGAACAGGAAGAATATATAATGGAGAAGTCTTGTCAGAAAAATATTCATTCTTTAGAGAAGAACATTAGTATGAAAACAAACATAGAAATTAAATATTAACTGGCACTATAAACTCCACTTGCAGTCCAATAGGTTGCTATTTACTTTGTTCTTAGTCTTGCACAATACCGCCAGGCATATTTAAAATGTTACAGTGCTCCATTTGAAAACATTGAATTAAAAGGTACTTAGCTGAACCTGGAAAACACATTGTAAAGGACAGATAACCAACATACAAATGTAGAGGAGTATGCCACCACTGTGTTTGCATATGTTCAAAAGTGCATTGAGGATGTCTGTCCTTTAAAACATTGTTGTGAGGGCTAATGAAAAATCATGGATGCCATTTGAGGTTTGCAAGATGTTGAAAGCACAGAATGTGGCTTAGAAATCCAGCAATATGCTGGCACTTAGAACAGCCAGAGCCAATTTGAAAAGCACCCTAAAAAGAGCAAAGCAAGCCCATTGTCAGAAAGTTCAGAACTTTTTTCCAGACCCAACGAACACCAGGCGTATGTGGCAAAGCATTCAGGCCATTACAGACTATAAGGTGGCTCCATCGTGTGGTAAGGGCAACATAGACATTTTAAATGAGCCGAACACATTTTGGGAAAGATAGCACCCCTGCAAGGAAAGATGTGCCCCATTCTGATGAGTAAGTGCTTAGCTTTAATGTTACCTCTGTCCAGAGGACACTGCGGAAAGTTAACATTCGGAAAGCAGCAGGCTCAGATAATATCCCTGGGTGTGTTCTTAAGGAATGTGCAGATGAGTTGCTTGTGTTCTTACCGATAGTTTTAATCTTTCACTGCAGTAGGCAGTGGTCCCATCGTGTTTTAAGATGGCCATTATTTTGCCAGTGCCAAAGAAATCTACAATTACGAGTCTCAATGATTACCATCCGGTTGCACTTACATCCATCATTATGAAATATTTTGAGAGGCTGATAAAAGACATTATTGTATCCAGCCTTCCTCTAGCATTTGACTCGCTTCCGTTTGCTTACCGTCCAAATCACTCTACAGAGGATGCTGTTTCTTCTGTTGTGCATCTGAACCTGGCTCACTTAAGAGGAAAGAAATACTCATATGTGAATGCTGTTTGTCGACTTCAGTTCGGCATTTAATATCATTCCTCAGCATCTAGTAGACAAACTGGGCCTTTTAGGCTTTAATACTCCTTTGTGCAACTGGATTCTTGATTTTTTTGTTGATAGGCCTAGTATGTGCGAGTTGGGACTAATATTTCTAACACCATTTTCTTAAGCACAGGTTCTCTTCAGGGCTGGGTCCTAAGTTTGCTTGTTGCTCACCCTGTTGACTCATATATATATGAGATGTGTTTAATACTAGTAGCTCAAATTGGTAGCTGGACTGTTGGTTTGATCTCAGTTACTTGCTGAAATGCAAGTACTAAAATCAGTTTTCTATCACTACATTGAATTTATAGAAATCTGATTTACTACTTGCATTTGCACATTGGCTTGAGTCATAATGTCAAAATTACCAGTCTATAGCTGAAATAAGTGTGCCTGGTGAAGAAGCATAACCCTGGAGAGAAAGGCATTTAATGTTACAAATATAATATAACAATATTATGAGATGTAGTTTTCAACTTCACTTCAAGCTCACTATTTGCATTAGCCCCTATTTTTTGCATGGAAATATTGCCCAGAGTATAAAAAAAGAGTAAGAGAGGATGCTAGCCTATCAGTGCAGAACAAGACAAATTATGGAGGACAATTATGGCAGTGGTTGTATTCCTCTAAACTGAATAGAAGGAGAACCTCTGTCACCTCACTGATGTAGCTTTTATAAGGCCAAGCCTTTGTGCCGTATCTAAATAACTTCAGTCAGTACTGCAGCTGAAAACATTCAGAATAGAGGATTATCTTTTCAATGCACAGCCAGACCTCTGTTTATGATAACACATTACCTCAATGATAGAAAAGAAATAGAATCATTCTGAGATATAAAACCATAATCAGGAGGATAATATGTAAATGCAGGGTGAAATAGCTTCAATCAAAGTTCTATTGAGAAGCATTACGATAAAAGTTCTATAAACTGGGAAGAAAAACAAATGTAGTCATAGTGAGATTGTCCTTTATGTTATTCTTATTAAGTTTAAAGACACGACTCAATCTATCTAAGTCCAATATTCCTATTGAAATTCTAGAAGACAATTGCCTACATTTTCGCCTTCTCCTGTAGAATATGAGCAGATTGCTTTTGACAAGCCAGTCAAAAAGTTGAAAGTTTGCCAAGGGCATCCCAAAGGGTATAACTGATTCTAAGCTAGTGTCTCAAAAACTGTTTCCCAACCCTGCCTTGGTCTTGGAAGAATAATAAGAAAAAAGTACCTCCCTGGATCAGTAGAAGTATCGGGGATGGTGGGACTCACTGGGGTTTCAGTGTCCTGGTATTTACTACCAAATTCAAATACAAATATGCTACATTATGTAAAGGAAAGCCATCTGCATTTTATTTCTCCACTAAGATACTGAACTATACACTATAAAAGTTCCATCTAACTCTACACCATGATTTATATACAATATCATGGCTTGTTTAACTGTAGTTTGTTGAATAAACCACAATCCATAGATTTATATATAACAATGACTGTGTTTTACAAACAAATATTTCTGGCTCCCAACATAGTAAGCCAAAACAAAGTAATCCATATAATGGCATAGTGAAATGTGTGGATCCACTCAGTGATGCCATTTTATACTATTTGCCACCATTTTATACCTCTTCCTATAACTGATTATACATTCTTTCTTTAACATTATGAGGCTGAGCTCCTGCCAATGTGCTTCTAGGCATGTGGTTAGGACAATCTTGAATATATCACTCAACATATATTGGCTGGGAATGATAAACGTTTAAATCCAATACATTCCCAAAGTTCTCAGTTGGTTTCAGTATATGAGTGTCTGTAGTAAGGGAGAGATGCAAATGAGGAATCAAGCATTGTAATGTGATGCAACCTCCGCTTCTTTTATATATGTGTTAAATACAGCATGCATGCATATAAGCAAGAGAGCTTGCATTGTAATTTCATGATATTCATTCTGTATTTCCAATGAAACTTCCAGATTCCACAAACACTTCTATTTTATCATGGTGCTAACTAATGAGAAGATCTCAAATAAGCATTTCTGAATCTCGACTGAATCTTGGCCCAGTACAAATCTTAATGGAGTTTACAAAGAAATGTCCAAGTGGTGCAAGGCAACATTTTAATGCATCATTGTTAGCCATTCTTCAATTTAGTAATTACCCTCTCATTCTCTCTTATACACACAAATGTTTTGAGACAGACAGACAAATGATCAAGTAAAGATAAGCAAATGAAAATTGTTTAGGATGCATTTAAAGCTGTTGAGTCTCTCCTGCATGATTTTAAAGATTAATATTGAATTGAAACCAGAACATTTTCTTTTAGGATTAATGAACAAACAGTTAGAAAAAGTCATGGAAGATTATTGCATGTATGGAGATGGAAATATTTGACACTGCCCACTATGGGGGAATAGTTTGTGAAGATAGATTTTGCTGATAATATTTTGCTGATAAATCAACTTCTTTAATTAGAAAAAAAGACATTATCTACATTTATTGCTTCTGGACTACATCTTCTGGACTTTTTGCATAAAAATGAAAAACATGAACGTGATTTATGATTTTGATGGTTAGACAGACTAGAGTACAAAAAGAACAGTAATATGATATCAGTTTAGAGAAAGGTTAAATATATTTATACTTATAACTGCTGTGAAAAATATCAGAAGCCACTTTATAATTTTTTATTTCTTTTCTATTTTTATTAATTTTCTCTTACACTTTTTGCTTTTTCTTTGATTTTATTTTCCTTTTCCCTGCTTTCTACCTATTAATTTGTGTTAATTTCTATCTAATTGTTAAAAGAAATTAACAAATTATTTAAAAAAGAAAATAAAATGTAGCATGTCTGATTGAATGAACTTGTGATATTCAAGGTACACAGATCACAGAAGTCAAATCCAAGCTGGTACTAATCGGCACGATATAACAGATTTCTCTACAAAAAATTGTAATCACTGTACAATAATATGGTAAATTAAGTAAATTGGAACAAATCTATTATTTTGTCAATAAAATTTCTAGGGAAATATATAAAATTGGTTTTTCAGTTTTACTCAAATTCTATAAAATATTTCTAAGAAAATATTCCTTTAGTAGTTTTGAATATCTGTGAATTTATGGAGAATAATAAATTGTATGAAAATTACTATTATCTTAAGAATGATACATAGGAGAATGTCTGTGTATTTCCACTTAAATATTTTAAGCAAGTTGTAAGTTAATAATTAAATTTGTATGTAACGGGAAAACTCCAGAGTTTTTTCTGTCAGTTATGACATGTGAAAACAAGGGAGGTTATTTTTCCTGATTTTCAGTTATATCACTGGCTTTATTTGTTAATTTCACTTTGGTCCTGGAATGAAAATAATATTGATTATATTCCATTAGAGGCCCACTTTGAGGGCAGTAATCTGACACATTTAGAAGCTTTTGTTTCAAAATAAAAGAGGACCCTCTTTCCAACATTGAAGACAGTCATATTTGGACAATACTGGAAAAGAAATAAAAATGGGACCTTTGCTCTCATGAAAAACTCTTTTTTTTAAAATGGCTAAAAATAGGATAGCTACCCTTAATCAGCTAATTAGTAATGATTGCTTCAAAGGTTTTGAAAATTTACAAGAATAAAATAATCTGCCAAAAATAAATTGCAGTATACCCATCTAAAGCATTTGTTATGATTGCTTGGATAAGACACATTGCCTCACCCTCTGGCTTTGAATGCATCAGATAACGCCTTTTTTAGAAGCTAAACCAACAATTCAGTTTTACTGACAATTTAAAGAATATGCTAAAAATAAATATCAACAATTTACAAATGGAATAGAGAATTGTAGTTTCCAAAATCACTGATCTCAAGCTTCAGGATGTACTAAATATGTTTCTTAAGAAACATTAAATGTGTGTTCTTATGATCTTACAATGGAGGTTAATACATTAAACAATTCTTTTTCAGGTTTATTGAGCTCCTTAATGGGTACTCAAAAAAGATTAATTATTGATCTTTTTTATATAGAGACATAAATGTAAACTTATGACAGTTCACATACTTTGGTCCCTTGTTAGCTTTTATTGGTTGGATAGTCTTATTATTATAAACCAAGCTGTTGGAAATAAATTAATATTTACAGATATTGATATGTTGCTCAGTTATATTCTAAACATCTGGAATTTGTCTATTTATAAAGGTCTTTTGACCTACTGTGCTTAATTTGTTGCCAAAAAATTATCCTAATTTGTTCTGGGAGAGATACTTATGTACCATTTACCAAAAGTTATCTTGATGATGCCATCTGTCACCTGTCTTTGAAATGTCTCCCTATAAATGAAGTTAAAAAACTGGACAATATGATTCCATGTAGTGAATATTCCATTCATTGTTAAAACTGAGTTGTAATCATTTTATTGTAATGCCATTTTGATTTAATGTTGATTTAGCAATATGGTTGAAAGGAAATTTGGACGTCTTCTAGTTCAAATCCTTGCTCAAGCAGGAGACCCTATATCATTCTAGACAAATGGCTATCCATACTCTTCTGGAAAACCTCCAGTGATGGAGCACCTACAACTGTATAATTTGCATCCACATATTTAGCTTTGATTTGTAATTCTTAGATTTTTTTTAAAAAAAATCTGTTTGAACTAGTTAATAATTGAAAGGCAGGAATACCAACCAATCAGTGTTCACTCGTGTGAATTCAGTGTTTCAGAGTGATTATCCATTGAGTATACCATCTTCAATGCTCTGTAAGTTATGTAACAACCCTTCCTACACAAGACAAACTCACATCAGTATTTTTATGACTGCAAATCCTTGCCAGGACCTTATGTTTTTGGCGGTTTATAAATGAAATTAAAGTTTAGATTGTGTGCATTTGTCTAGTGATTAGTGAAACAATCTACTTAATAGGTTGCTATGGGAATGGATATAGTTTCAAAGGCAGATTGACTTTAAAAACTATTGACCACTACATCAAGAAATTTTAAGAGCCTTCAGTTTACCATGATTTACCACAATAAACAATAAAGTAAAATAAACACTGAAATTGACTTCTAGAGAAACTTGTGTTATCCCAGCAAATCCTGTATTGGATGGCACCCAAAATCTGTGAGAATTGCATTCTAGCAAAATTGCATTTGATGGTTTTTCCTTTGTTGACCTGAATACTGATCTGAAATGCTGGCCTAGTTAAAAGGTGGGAGGCAGGAAAGCAGACTAAGCAGTCCCTGCAGTGAGAAATTCAAACACTCACAAATACAGGGTTTCATCCACCCTGAGAAAATAAAAAAAATGTAAATTAGTTTTCTGGGAGTGGCAGAGTTTAGAAAGTTGCATCACATTGCTGCTTATTTGTAGACAGGATTATGCAACTGACTAGCAGAAGAGAAAAGGAAAAATAGTATCCAGAAGTATTCACGTTCAATTCAATTCAAGTTGATGTAAAAAGTAGAATGAAGCTGAGAGCAGAGGAAAATCTTTTGACAATATTGAAGTGCTAAAATCTTTAAGATGAAATGTAGCAGCTATTCCTATGGTGAAATTGAGTGATTGCTTGGTAATTCTGTTATATGTAATCAGATGAATCTTGGAGTACTAGCTAGGGCAGGCTGCCATAATTGTATGCTGGTATTCAGGCAGGGTAACAGCCACCTCTTCCAGACCAACCCAGTCAACATTAGATAACCTTTATTGTCATTTTTTACTGTGGGCACGCACAATGGCACACATTAAAAATGAAATTTAGTTGCTTGCTCTCAAAGTGTACACATTTAAACATACTATATACAACATATGTATAGACCTACACCCTTACATATAAGCAGTGGTGGGATTCAAATATGTGACCAACCGGTTCTCTGTGTGGATGCCACTTCTGGAAGTCCATTCTGGGCCTGGGCAACAAAAAATTAGCTACCAGTTCTGCCGAAGTGGTGCGAAGCGGCTGAATCCCACCACTGCATATAAGTAACATATAAATATTAATCACTGTAGGGTTTAGGAATAGCCGCATTATTTTATTGTACAGCTCCTCTTCTAGATCAAAGGTTTTCAAAATTCTGTGCCATATAGAAATTGAGCTTGAAAAACTAACCACTGAAATAATTCTCCTGCAAAGCCCAATTCTAATTACAGAGCAGGATGACTGCTATATCCCGGGTATGGTTTACTGCTCTGGCCCTCTGTTTCCAATCAACTTCTGCAGTGAATCTTTTGGCTTTCCATTCATACCAGGTATTACAGAATCATTAAAAACTACCTAGAGTCTGTTGACAGGATCAATGAACTAAAACTACATCTAACACAGAGATATTGACAGAAATACTCACCATCAGGGAGTCTTGTTTGTCTGTACCTAACCTATTGCAGTTCTTAACATGCCTCTTTCTTTTAGGAGAATCCGCTTCTTTAGGCATAGCTCTTTCTTAGAGGCATCTGCAGGTCAGAGTCTTTTATCAAAATGATGGAAGGACACAGTCCCATCACAATGCAAGTTCCACCTCTTTTGTATGTGAGTGCAGCATCATGATGACTTTCCTCATTCTTCTGCAGCTCTGTACCAAAAGTAAATGAATGATTTACTGATTTAGAGACAGCAGTATTTGAGGAAAAGTCCTACTATATTTTCTCTCCTTGTTGCTTTTACTCCTGGTAGTTCTACAGGATATCTCTATTTAATCTATGGGGACTTCATGTCCGTTGAGGGTAACTGGTTATTTTGGGAATCTTTGGCTTTGTTTGTTCGAGATATGAGGCAATCCTGTAACTGTCTTTTGTTGCTTTGTTTAACTTTTCCTAGTTGGAAAATGGGGGAAAGAGAAAGTACTCATTAATCCCGACATAGACATATTTTCTATGTCTTGCAACACAAAGCTATCATTGTCAAAACAAAATCCAATCCAGGATATCAAAGTCTTAATGCTGCTCTACATGGTCACGTAAATCTTGTACCCCCTCCAAAGTTTTTTGATAAGTAGCCTTAACCTGATGCCATCCATATGTGTTGGGAGTTGGAATTGCATCTTCCCAAATTTTAAGCCAAACGCCATCTTGGACCTCAACCTTAATATGACTAGAGGATATCAGGCTGGAAGTGATTGCAGCTATCTTCTAACTAGCCTTCCTGTGTTACAAGTGAGAGTGAGAGAAGGGCGGTAATGCAATGCCAGTTAAGTAAGATGAATGCAATTTATCATTTCTGTGTGTGCAAAGTATATTGAGCCACAAACTAACCAAATAGGTTGGTGTCACACAACATATTAAGCCACACTCTCTCATACACACAAGTAAAACTAATCAAGCTTAGCATGTTAGGCCCCACAAAGACCTTAGACTTTTAACTGACTTTGCTAAAAAATGTGAACACAGCATAAGAGCAGACCCACTAAATTTATTACTCTATCTCCAACTGACATTATATACTCTAGCCTTTTTAAAAATTGGAACTCTTACCTTTGTCTGAAGCCACTGTTTAGTTTTAGTTCTCTTGTTCTCCATTATAGATGTACAGTACATCCACTTATCACTTGTCTACAGGTAAGCAGCTATTAACCTGCTTGGAAATGAGGTGCAGAAAAACAAAGTACCATTGCTTTTAAAAAAACAAACTGAAGTGCCACTGCAAAGACAGTTTGTTGTTCCAGTTCTTCTTCACTTATATTGATCTTATGTGGTCACATGGTCGGTTGGTCATGTGATCGGTTGGTCACATCATATGGATATCCTAGTAACGAGGTAGTCAATGCCATCATTGGTTGGTCGCTCAATTGATACAACTCCTTACAGGATCATAGGCTGGTTTTAAATTGATATGTTTGTTGATTGACCCATTTTTTGAATACCAGCTTTGGCAAATTCATGTGTGTGACATGTGATGACATAGCCAATGATTTTTGTTCCATCCCAGTTGAACTGAGGTTGCTCGGTGTCAATGTGGGTCGAGATCAAAGATTTGTGGTTGTGTCAGTTGACCGCTAATGGGTGTTCATGGATTCTTGTTTTCAGTTGTCGTTCTGTTTGCCTAATGTAGAATTAGTCACAGTAAGCCCCATTGGTAAGCACCACTTTAACTTCACACTAGCACTACAGATAGTTCTTGACTTATGACTGGTCACTTAGCAATCATTCAAAGTTATTATGGACCCCAAAAATGGTACTTATGATTGAGATTCGAGTTTGAGAGCTCAGCAACTGGCCCACATTTGTGGACATCCAGTGGTCACATGACCACAATTTACAATGTTGGTTTTTTTTGCCAGAAACCAACATTTACTTCTTATTTCCTGCAAAAAACATCCATTGAGGACAATAGGTTCACATAACAACCATTGCATTTGCTTAACAACCGGCACTAAAAATGTCATAAAATTAGACCAGTCATGTGATGACCCACTTAATGAGTGGTGTAACTTATGACCATAATTTCAGGTTCAATTACAGTCCTAAGTTGAGGACTACCTGTACATTGTGTGCATCCAATATAAAGCTGGAATAAGAGGCAAGCAATAGAAAGCATGGAAATGAAAGAGTGTCTGGATATTATGTTTAGATTTTGCAGCTCAGAATGAATGATTTTTAGTATCATTCAGCCTCCTCTATAGTAATATAAAGTCTGTCCATGTTAATGACATATCACCACTGTGGTCACTGAATGGCTTTATTGGGGAAAGCCTTAGTGTAATATAAAGAATTCACTTTTGCTTAGTAAAGAGTGCACAAAAGAAGGTATAGTCTTTCCAGTCAGACTCCTTCTCCTTGACTGATTTCTGTTTAGGCCATTAGCTAAACCAGATTTGAGTTAGTCTAAGTTCTGACTTGATTTGAACAACCATTCCTGTGTGGCTGCTTAAACAAGACTTGGACCTTCTAGTCTAAAGAATTATTCTTTTTGAAAAGGAACAATTGCATTTAATTTTGGCTTATTAGAAAGAGTTAAAAATTAACATTTATATGAATTCAATGCATTACATTTTATGTTTATGGAGATTCTCAATCATCCAGGTCATGGTTGTCCCAAAGGTGCTTTTCCAAAAGGCAACTGGACTGCCTTGATTTTTTTTTTCCCTTGAAAACATTTCACTTCTCATCCAAGAGGCTTTTTCAGCTCTAACTGAATGGTAGGGAATGGAAGGATTTATATTCTTTGCAGTCATTTGGTTGTTAACACTCTGAACATTGGCCATTAGCTCTCTGAGTCGTTGAGGCCACTTGGGGGTTTATCTGTGCCTTCATAGTCACCTGAATCAGAGCGTAAATAGGTGTGGAACCTTCTTGGAACTGCTGAAAGGACTGTGTTGTAAACAAGAGATAGGTGATGTCATATCTCTCCCCTCTGTTGAGAGAGGGATGTTCAATTTTAACATAGATGGCCTCTCAAGGACCACTGGTTTGAAAGAGGGGTCAAAGAGGCCATCTATGTTAAAATTGAACCGCCCTCTTGCGATTTATAGCTTTGATGATTGGACAGAATAGATTATAGAAAGAAGAGAGGCATAATGTAACATAATGAAATAAATGAGAGGTTAAAATATAATACAATTGTATTTATAGCTGTGAAAAATATCAGAAGCTGCTTTTTGTATCTTTATGTCTCATTTTTTCAATTTCTTCTATTTTTTTTTCAGTTCAGTTTTTTTTCTGTTCTAATTTGGTTTATTTTGGTTCTTATTGTTCTTTAATTAAAATCATATATGAAATAAATTCATGAGGAAATATTGCTGTGCTTAATACAGAATTGTTACACCTAGATGACTTCTTACAGATTTATCAGGAAAAAAATATGGTTTTCTGCAAGATTTCTATAGACTCACAATGTTAAGATATACAGTATTATATATGTTTGCATTCATATTATTGTATTGTTCCTTTCTTGGGAATAGTGATTTAGTTTCTTCTGCCCTGTGCTCACCTCATAATAACTGACATGATGAAAAGTAGCTTTGAGACAAGCAATTTAATTGTTCTGTCTTCACAACAAATATGCTTAGATGTACTGAGTTGTACTGAGGACAAAAATCATTTGAAACATTTGCAGGAAACAATCACGAGAACCGATTGACCCAGACAAAGAAAATATTCATCAAACAAAAGGCTGTTTGGCAAACAGTCTGGCTGTGTCTTCCCAGCAATCAAAAAGAATTTCATCAAGAGAGAGAAAGAGAGAAAGACATATATTCTTCACATACATCAACAAAACAAGACATTCTGTATTTCACATTTTTATCGATGTTGTGCTCACGAAAACAAGAAAATCAAAAGTGAATTTAACCAATTATTGATGCTGTGCTGTTAGGTAAAAAAAATCGCTATGAAAGACTGGTGTTTTTGCATATTACATGAAGAATAACTTTGTCTGAATGTGATTACCTATTATGCAATTTCTTATAAAAGGAGAACCACAAATAGTGAGACCAGTTTTGAGTGATGCAACTGTTTACTTTAATGTAAATGAATGCAAATCAGAGGGTGAGAATGAATAGTACACCCAAATGTCAAATTTACCTTCAGAAAATATGCACGTTACTAGGAGATACATGCCAATTTTACCCTCCTCCTCCATGTGTTCATTTTAATCTAGGTGCCTACAAGGATTATAGGCTCTGTTGTTCTAATATTATTCCACATGTTATCTGTTTATGATGTCAACTTATTCATATGTTGATGTTATAGATGAGGAACTGATATTATGCCATAGCAATACCCACACTCATTCCTGATCCAGCATCAACCGAGTCTTCAGCCTTTTGCTGTTTCATCAGAATGACACTGCATCACAAACTCTGCCTCTTTTGTAGATGTGCGTGATGTCACTGTGCACTTATAAAAGAGTTCAGGATTTGCATCTCAGACTTGTGATACCACTTCTTCTGTTACTCTGTCCCCTTTTCCTCCTGCAGATCCCATAGTACAGTAGGCTATTATTTTGTATATTATTCTCATCTCCTACTTATTTGTTGACCCAACATAATTTAATACTGATTTACTTGTTAAAAGAAAAATAAGCTGTATTATAGTAAGCAAAAGAATAAATGCCAGAAAGTATCTGTTACATTCTTGTACCAAGGAGCCTGGTGGCTCGCATGGTTAGGATGCTGGATTGACAAGCAGCAAGCCTGAGTTTGAGACCTGAGTGCTGTCATGGGGCAGGGTGAGCTCTTCTTTTGCTCCAGCTCCCTTTTCTAGGGACATGAAAGGAGACCCCAAGTGGGCATCCCTCGGGAAAGGTGATGCCACTGGTGCTTCTGACATGAGTGCAATGAGATTCCTGTACCCATTGATCCAAATCACATATTTGAACAGAGGAAGCAGAAAGCAGAAAGCAATGTCAGGCTTTAAAACGAGAGGCAGATTTACTTCTCAGAATTTTCCTTTATTGTTCCTCCCCTACAGACAGAAATCTTGCCAAACTAAAGCAATTACTTGCATCATAAAATATACACTCTGAAAATCCTAGGGAGGAGCCTTCTTTGTGACCCTCTTTCACTCCATCAAACTATCTAAACTATGCTGTCTCTTGGTACTCTGGAATGCAGCCCCTCCCTCCTGGGAATCCAGACTACATTCCACCACAAGTACGGCAACAAATAGAACTCATAATAATAGCAATTAAGATAACAATATGGTAAGCTTGCCTATCATCTTAGTAAGCTAGTGCTAGTGCAATTGTACAGCATGATCTTTTAGGCTGGGCAGACTACAGAGCAAAAAACAGTCTCGCACTATAGGCTATATTCTTTGGAGGAAGCTCATATATTAAATTATAATTATTTTCATATGCACAATAATTAAAGCTTTTGAAAGGAGCAGTGGCAGACATCAAAAGACCCATCTTTGAAAGATGAAGTTGTTCAAGACCTTAGAACAGGGTTGTCAAACTTGCAACGACACGTGAAGTGTCGCGATGTATCGTGACTTTTTCTCCATTGCTGGCAATGGGGTAGGCGCAGTTTTGGCATGACGCATCCGGCCCGTGGGCCGGCAGTTTGACACCCCTACCTTAGAAGCTTCAGCACTCTGCCAAATATGAGTATTGGGTAAAATCATGTTTAGGAACCTCCTTGTAGCTTTTTAACATCAAATTATCACATAGTGATTTAGCCTTAATTCCTGTACTACCAAGCTCAAGATTAGGATTAATAGTTCCATTTGGAACTCTCCATTTTTTTGATCAATTCTTCCATATTTACTTAGAAAGAAAAAGGTCAAAGCACTTCTCAGTATTTTTATTACTATTATTATTTATGGTGCTATCAACCATTTGCCCAAAAGCCCTTAAAACTAATTACTCTCTTGGCATTTCACAGTTGAAAATAGAGGTGTGTTTTTAGTGTCCATGTTCTCATTCCACACAACACTGACTGAGCACCTTCCTCTTCAAGGATCTCCTGTCTGTTGAACATTCATTCATTCATTCATTCATTCATTCATTCATTCTTCATTCATTCATTCATTCACTTTTATAGCCACTGATATCATGTTTGTAGCACTGAATGGCTCACACAATTTAAAAAAAAAATCAAATAACAACCAATAATCAAAATCAAAAAATCAGTAAAAACACAATAATCTCTTTAAAACCAAATTAGAAACCCAATAAGAAACCTAAATTACAACTGAGAAACAGAAAAAGCAGGCAAATGAAAGTCAATATAACAGTCTTAAGGCCAGCAGACCAATCTATTTTCTGGAGGGATAATGTTCCAAAGAGTGAATACTAAAGCAGAAAAGTTGTGTGTTTGTGTGTGTGTGTGTGTGTATAAGTTGCATCCATATATTCTTCAGTAACCAATTTTGTAGTGATTTCCAAATCAATAAATGCTATGCATTTTAATTTTGTATTTATAATGGGAAATTGTTTTTAATTTATTTTATGATTGTTCGCTACCCAAAGTCATACTCAGATGGGCTGCCATACAAATTCAATGAATGAATGAATGAATGAATGAATGAATGAATGAATGAATGAATGAATGAATGAATGAAATGACAAGAATGTCATTTTTTGACTAAAGATAAGCTAGAGGGAAAAAACCATAGGGTGTTACCAAAATAACGTTCACTAGCACATGAAATTGCAAGCCACATAGCACTTTAAAAGATGAGACAGATTTACCTCCTGAACTTCAAGAATTGGCCTAGAAATCTGTTCTCAGTAGAGTGACCAAATAAGTAAACTGAATCAAATAAAAATCTGATAAAGTTTATCATTTCTGAAGTAAAATAGAATTTTTCAAATACATTCTCAACAGGCCAGATCAGGCAAGGCTTGGAACCAGCATACTATATATACAAATGATACTCACCATGCTACCCACATTAGAAGCCCAGCTAACTCAGCTTATTTCATTCAACTGCTAGGTAATATCCATGCAGAATTTTATACTTCCTATACATCCTGGGTAATCCCTGTTTGTATAATGTTTTTCAAGATTCTAATGTAAAGGCACAATTTATTCCAATTTATTCCAACATTTGTTATTTGAAGAGGCATTTATCATGAGATTAAGTTAGGGGACAATTTTGTTCATTATACCATGATTTGGGTCTGTATATTGCAGTTATTAGAGATTATATATGGCTTACCCATATTGTTGGAAAGATATATTTGCATTTTCTAATATCTTCTCAGTGAATTTCCCATAGACCTATTAGATGTTCATGCTTCACATTCTTATATTTGAAACATCACTATTTGTGCCAGATGTATATAATTCTCTTTGTGTTCCAGAAAAAAAACTGGGTAATGCATACTTAGTCCTAGTTCTGAAAATCATCACTATTGCCCAGTCATTTCTTGGTGCCTATCAACCACAATTGGGATAGAGTGTTCTCATTGATCTTTTCTCCTATTGTCTTAGTTGATAACATCCCTGTTCTGTGCAAAAAAAAAAAAAGATTATCCCCACTCTGGTCTTTCAGATGGCCCACTACTACAGGACACTTTTGCCATTTGCTATATTCCAAAATATTTTGTTTGTTTATATTTAAGGAGGCTGATCTTTTCTTTCAGTAATGGAATCCAGGTAATGGTGTATTCCACATAAATCAAGATCTATAATCCAGAAGTCATGATGGAGAAAAACACTTCTTGGTATCAACTCCTCCTCTTGGCTTTTTTGATTTCATAGATCACTTTGATGACGATGCTATATAATAAAAGACTTAAGCATGCAACTATTTGTCTGCTCGCTTGAGTTCTTTCTTAGGAATTATAAAGCTGTTGGAGAGTCAAAATGTAAATTTGAAGTTGAAAAACTGGTTTACTCTTCCACAATCCATCTCCAGAATGTGATGGAATTATTAATTTCTTTCAACAAAATGTAAGATTAATTTTTGTTCCGGACAAACTGCAGGATTTAATCAAAGAAAGCAAACAAAGGAAGAGGAAATTAAAGGACAAGCTTACAAATTAACAAATCCGGTTTTTCCTGTGGAGTAGCTTTTCAAAAACAAGCCTGCCCAATGAGGAAGGCCACTGAAGGCCTTCTGTAAAAGATAAATCCAAAAGGCAAATTTCAAAGGAATGAGTCATCGGAAAGCCAGAAGGGCTCAAAAAGGAGGCAATTCAAATGCAAAGCCAAGCCATATCTTGCTAGAGAAGCTACTTACAGAGTAAATTCAAACCAGACTCAACAAAATTAATTTTATTTAGACAGCGGGACAGTCATTCATTGCTTTAATGACTCAAACTAGACATGAGTTATGAAGTCTTAGTATTTGTGAGGATTTTTATTTTGTTTTGTTTTTTGCAAATGGATAGACCATTGAAACCGAAGGAAAGGGATCTTTGCATTTGGATTATAAAAATCAGTCCCTTTCTTGAGATGAGCAGCCATACAAATTGAATAAATACAGACAGTTCTCGACATACAGCCACAATGGAGCCCAAAGTTCCTGTGCTAAGCAGGACAGTTGTTAAGTGAATTTTGCCCCATTTTACAACCTTTCCTGCCACAGTGAATGAATCACTGCAGCTGTTAAGTTAGTAACATGGTTGTTAAGTGAATCTGGCTTCCCCATTGACTTTGCTTGTCAGAAGGTTGCAAAAGGTGATCACATAAATACATGCCAGTTGCCAAACATCCAAATTTTGATCACATGACCAGAGGGATGCTGCAATGGTTGTAACTGTGAAATGACCATAAGTCACTTTTTTCAGTAAAGTTGTAAC
The DNA here is from genome assembly GCA_023970755.1 of Azemiops feae. Classification (NCBI taxonomy): domain Eukaryota; kingdom Metazoa; phylum Chordata; class Lepidosauria; order Squamata; family Viperidae; genus Azemiops; species Azemiops feae. Next base: position 729,756 of record JALGBA010000862.1, on the reverse strand, counting down.
TTTAAACAGTCACTGAACAAGTGGTTGTAAGTCAAGGACTACCTGTAAAGAAAGAAATAAAATCCCTAATTCAAAGTAGAAAATAGTATTCTGAACTTAAAAACAACCACAAGCTACAGGTGCATTATTGTATGCAAGGGAAATTACTGGTTGGTTTATCTAGTTGACGAATTAATAATGAAAGGGATTTAGAAACAACATGAACTTTACCGAGTACACCATGTTACAGGGAAATTAAATATTGTCTCAGAGTGTGTTCATAAAGACTGCATAAGGTTGTGTCATAGAAGATTTGGCCACAGAAATTGAATGTGTTTCAAACTAGGGAAAAGAGATTTAACAAAAGAATTAAAAATTAAAACACCTGTCTCTGAATTTAAATGTGCTGGCTGCATTAAACAAAGTGCAACTAGAGCTATGTACTCCTGTCTAAAGAAAGACAGCCAATGCTTAATGTTTAGAATTATTTCATTCAGATTTTGTAGACTTTTCCTGTGAAAAGTCCTAGAGGAAACCTTTTTCCCTTATGCTTCTGTATCAATTTTCAACATACGTGAAAAAAAATCCTTATTTCCTAGAACAAAATTGTAAAGAAGAAAAAAGAAAGGAACACTACTGGAAATGACTAGAATCGTGACTCTAGATCAGAGGTCCCCAACCTTTTGGGCACCAGGGACCGGTTCCATGGAGAGATGTTTTTCCGCGGACCGGAGAGTGCGTAGTTTTGTGTGCTGCCTGCATTTCGCGGATGGGGCTTTGCTTAGTTGTGTGGACCGGTTGCTGGCATGTCGCGGCCCAATACTGGTCCATGGACCGGAGGTTGGGGACCCCTGCTCTAGATACTGGGCTGCCGAATCAATATTGGAGAGAAGCAATAATAACTGAAATTTACTTGCAAAATAATTAAAAGACAAAGGGGCAATGCTATTTGTACTATGCAATACGGCAAAGTCAAATGGCAAGCACTTCAAGGGTTTGGATTCAAGGTGTATATATGTTTGGGTACCCAAAGAGAGGAGACACAAGTTAAGCTGCAGATGTGAAGAAGACTTTGGATCCTGTCAAAAAAACCAATGAAAATACAGGTAGTCCTCGACTTAAGAGCACAATTGAGGCCCACATTTCTGTTGTTATGTGAGTCCTTTGTTAAGTGAATTTTGCCCTTTTTTACGACCCTTCTTGCCACATTTGTTAAGCGAATCACTGAAATTGTTAAGTTGGTAACACACTTGTTAAGTGAATCAGCCTTCCCCATTGACTTTGCTTGTCAGAAAGTAGCAAAAGGTGATCACATGACCCTGGGGACATTGCGACCGTCATAAGTATGAGTCAATTGCCAAGCATCTGAATTCTGATCATGTGACCATGGGGATGCCACAATGGTCGTAAGTGTAAAAAATGCTCATAAGTCACTTTTTTCAGTGCCGCTGTAACTTCAAACAGTCATTAAATAAACTGTTGTAAGTAGAGGACTACCTATATACATTGTGGAGTAATTTGCTGAAAAATAAATGGCAAATAGTAAAGATTTACCTCTAGCAGTATTCAGGGATGGAAATGAGTTTTCAATGTAAAAGTCTTTCTGTGTTTTGATTACTGAGATGTATTAAAGAAAAGATTATAGTGATAGAAAACTCCAGGAAAGTTTTTTTTTTATTTCATATGTGAATCTTATATACAGACAATTCACTTTGCTTCTTGTTTCCCCCCCCCCCCAATCTTTTTGGGTGAAAAGGCAAAGAAGCTTGATTCTTTTAAGAAAAGGGGCCAGCCTACACCTGCATATTGTTTACTGCAATGGTATATTCAGCTTTCTCACACATAAGTGTGAGAAACTACACAAAGAAAAATGCTAGAATTTCATTTAGAAACCCCTACCAGGAAAACAATAATATAGCATTCACACACACACAAAAAGTAAACCATGACCCTCAATGTAGATGCTGACATAGAGGCTGCATTATAAGAACAGCCAGAGTTGAATGAAAAGCATGCACCAGAGTTAAAGCAAAACATCCAAAAACACTCTCTTCCCACCCAAGACAGTGGGATGCCAGGGCCTTCCATAGAGCCACAAATTGAAAGTATACTAGATCTTAACAAAATCTAAGTGTCTATATACACTGAAAGGAGAGATGGAATCCCTTTACAAAATAAAACATATATGGTATTGAGCTATGGTAGTGCAGTGGTTACAATGCAATATTGCAGGCTGTCTCTGCCCACTGCCAGGAGTTTGATCCTGACAGGGGCTCAAGGTTGATTCAACCTTCCATCTTACTGAGGTTGGTAAAATGAGAGCCCAGATATGCTGACTCTGTAAACCTCTTAGAGAGGGCTGTAAAGCACTATGAAGTGGTATATAAGTCTAAGTGCTATTGCTATTCTTATAGAGCTACCAAATGGGAGGAAATCCACTGGTTGCAAATTGATCTCCACAATTATAAGAGATGCAGAAACACATCTTATACTACTAGGCTGGATTGGCTTCCATGGGACACTTTCAAAATATCATAAAGCATACTTCAGTCAGAACAATTCTTAGCACTGCAGCTTCAAGACAGTAATTCATGTGCCACATCTGGATATAAAGATAGTTATCCTTTATGGAAACATTGATGAAGATACATACATGTGCCAAGATTTGAAGAACCTATAAACAACTGTATCATGTGCAAGTTATTCTGTGGGCTCAATCATGCAGCAAGAGCTTCTCATGAAAGGCTAAATCAAATGTTATGTAAAAAGAGATGCAAGATGGCCAGATGCAAGAACAAGAGATAGGTTATATGTTCCGACTTATATTGATGAAAGGAAGAATTAAGACATCATGGTTCATCTGAATGATTAATAATTGGATGACATCTATTATCTTAGAATTCAGAATGAAAGAAAAGAAGATGGAAACTTCTTAACCAGAGAAAAGAATAGACTTGATATAGTGTCTTGGACCGACAGAGGCTAATAAAGTACAGATGCCAACAACGAAATCAACCTCTATAAGATAATACTCAATACAAGACCACAATTTGTAAATTCCTATATATCAACAGTAACAAATCATATATTGCATCAATTGTACGGATATTAAATTGGATGATGTATACACCAACAAGGAGAAATTGAACTGTAACCAAAAGGATAAGAAGACATCCAAAGATAATTGAAGATCTAAAATAATGATACCATCAAGCAACAATCCCAAACAGAACATTCACCAGTGTGGATCTGCTCTATTTTAGAGGAGGAGCTATCAATTGGACTAACCAGAAGCAATCAGTTATTGCCTTCTATTTACAGAATAGGATATTTACAGTATCTTCAGCTCAGATTTATGAAGTTGTATACAACAAGTGCATGTTGTGTATCTCAAGTATGTTTGTAAATTCATTCAAAACGTTATACAATATACAAACTATACTGATGCCAAATATTAATATGTGTGAAATATGTAACAAATTGGTCTTGTTCCACTGAAATATTGGCTCACAGAATAAATGGTACCAGATGGACTTACCAAGTCCTTGCAAAAAGCTCGGTTTTAATCATAAACTGATGCAGCAGCTATTGAAGAATGTTGGACCATCTTAACATCGAAGGCATCAGATTTATGCACTTTGTAAAACTATTGGCATTAGGGATCATAGGTGTAGTAATAGCTAACAGAAGTACTTTGAACTTTTTCCTCTTCTTCCTTCGTAGAAATTCTTTCCTTATTTCTACATAGTTTGTCTTCTATGGTCAGAATGATATTCTCAGGGATTCCATCACTACAATTCCTGCTTCTTTCTCCCACAATTTTCTTCCTCTTCCTCTCCCTCTTTGTAGAAAATATCATGGTGCCTCTAAAGAGTAGCTCGAGTAAGCAGTGCAGGCTGGCCTAACCACACAAAGATTCTGTACGGGTTTTTTTTCATGCAAATATTAACCTGCAAATTCATTTTACAAATTTAATTGTTCTGATTTATTACAGCATTTTTTACTGTGGAAAGAAAAGAAACTGTATACATTGACTGGTATATATTTCTGGACAAATATATATATGTGAGGTTGTGCAAGATGAGCAATTCAGAAAATGTAACTCTACAGCAGTCAGTATAGCCCAGGTTAGAAAATATTGCTACCTCCAGTATATTTTCAAAAGTAACCTCTCCTTTTTAGGGGAGCTCTCAGAATGGGATATATAAAATCCACTTTCCCTTGAGCTCTCAAAACAGAGAAATACAGATGTTACATTATGTCATGGCCCCACGTGCAGGGTTCCACCTCTGAATCTTGGAAGGGAGAAAATGTCTCTATTTTTACACAGTATTTTAATCCAGTGTAGCATTTTGTCATTACACTAATTACAAGAGGCACTGTATTACTGGCTTTATCCTTTACTGGAACTCTTCAGATGCAGATAGCCAGATATTATTCCATGTGTTTAAGATGCTCTATAGCAGGGGTCCTCAAACCTGGCCACTTTAAGACTTGTGGACCAACTCCCAGAATTCCCCAGCCAGCCATGGCTGGCTGGGGAATTCTGGGAGTTGAAGTCCACAAACCTTAAAAGTGGCCAAGTTTGAGGACCCCTGCTCTATAGGATAGAGGAGATAAATAAAAAGTGCCTATATATTTATTTAGAAATACATCTGCATGTATAAAATGTGCATGAAATGGAGGTTCGTCCATGAGCACAGCCTCTGAACCTTTGAGAAAAGCATAAACCCATTGAGCTGTGATTTGGAAGTATGCTGGAACCCTCTGAATAGTTTACAGCTGGTTCAGCAGCTAACCTCTTCATTGCTATTGATTCCATCTTTATGTTATTATGGAAAAGCAGTATGAAATGATGTCCTACAGTAACATTAATTTCATTCTGATCAATGTTTCACATTTTATTCGGCTTCCTCTTCTCATTGAAGGAGGGTTTTTTTTGGTTTTTTTGGTCCATGAGCATTCCTCCTCCATAATTTTTCCTAGTTCTTTCGCCTTACCTTTTTGGTTTATCTATTAGACTAGATTGGCCTCAGATTAGAAATATTTGTTTTAATATTTTTCTTTATTGTCCAATATATTGCTATTTAATCACATATTAAACAACAGTATTACATTATTATTCATTGTAGAATTTCTTGTATATATAATAAACTTCAGGCTCTGTAGCAGGCATGTCAAACTGCTGGCCCATGGGCCGAATGCATCATACTGAAACCGCGCCCACCCCATTGCCGGCAATAGGGAAAAAGTCGTGATACGTCGCGTGACGTCATGTGACGTCGTGAGTTTGACATGCCTGCTCTATAGGCTTGATTCTGGGGAACAACTGCAAAAAACAAAGAAGCAATTATAAACCCAGGTTAGTGTGGCAAGGCCATGTGATGATTTTAGCTCACATTAGTCTATTCCATACTAAAACTCTCATTTGTATTATCACTTAGCATGCTGGATGGACCCAGCTGTTGTGAATGGTAAACCATGGTTTATTTTGTGCAGTGTGTGATCCCAACCAATTAGGGCTTGTTTAACAATCCAGAATTAGAAAACCATGGCTTAGAACATCATTTGACTCCAACTAATATATTTATTGTATACATGCATGCAGGGCAGGAAGTCCTGCAAGTCCTTTGACAGTTAAGAAAGAAGCTCCAATTTTCCAGGAGCTAAAGCCCAGTTTCACTAAGAATATGTAGCATGGTTACTGTCAGGCCCTGTGGGGCCGACATTCCCGGGCGGGCGGGACCTCGCTTGCTACGTCGCCACCTCCCGTCGCCCTTCCTCGCCGTCTGGAGGCTGTCAGCTGTTCGGCGCTGGAGCTTGTTGGTGCCGCGGCCGCCCGCCTCCTTCTTCGCCAGTCGGAGCAGCTGCAGGGGGTGCCGACGGGCCGTTTAGGGCCGAGTGCCGCTGGGACCGGTGTCGGGACGTCGTTTGCTGTAGGCATCGGGAGCGCTGCGGAGGGGACATCCCCCCTCCCCCCGGCAGGCTGCAGAAGAAGGGACTTACAAGTTACTTGCAAGTGCACACAAAGAATGGAAGCCTTCTTACAATTATTATTATTTAGATAGAAGCTGCCCAGAGTCCAAATATAATACTAAAATTAAAGTAATGATCTTGCATAATCATTGCTGTTTGATGACTAAACCAATTTATTTCCAGCTGAACAGTGAAGCATCCCAAATCATAAGCATTCCAAATCAAGTGCCCATTTGAAATGCTGAAACTCTGGAGATTTATGAATAGACTGTTTTCCCATGGATGGGAAATCTCTTACCACCCACAGTCTCCCAGATTTTGGATTCAACTCAACCTCTTTCCCCCCAGGGATGTTCAAGTACCTTTCCTGAGATGCTATTGTTTCAAAGATATTGCCCTAGCAGTTTGGCAACACCCTCCTCTATAGCAGGGCTTTTCAATCTGTGGTACGCGTACCACTTGTGGTACATTAATGAGTGGCAGGTGGTACGCAGCCCTGCCTAGCCAAGTGTAGTGGGGGAGGGAAAGAGCCAGCACAGGCAAAGACTTACAGTGAGAGAGTCCTCTGGAGCTGCAGATTTTACTTACAAATGGAGCCATTTGGGGAGGCTGCCTTAGCCGGCAGCCAGTACTTACATTTTTTTTTCTTCCTTAAGTGCCAGCTGGGCTCCTTACTTTCCTTTCTAGCCAGTAGCTAATTCTTAAAGGGGAAGTGCCTTTTTAAGCTAGTTCACTCAGCAGCTTGTCTTTTCTGTCTCTGGAGGCCTTTCCTTGTTTGATCAATATATGGAAGATGGAAAATATGGGGGGGGGTTCAAATTCTTCCTTCAGAAGGAGGTGGGCATGAGAAAGAGGGAGGCAGGGAAGGGAGGGAGGGAAGGAAGTCCCGCCTTAGCAGTTGGCCACCAGAAGCTCTGCCATTGACTTTGCTTGTCAAAAGGTTGCAGAAGGGGATCACATGACCCTGGGACACTGTGACCATCATAAATATGAATCAGTTGCCAAGCATCCAAATATAAATCACATGATCCTGGGCATGCTGCAATGGTCATAAGTGTGAAAAATGGTCATAAGTCATTTCAGTGCAATTGCAACTTTGAACAGGTTTTTTTGGGGGTCACCAAGTTTTTGACACCTTGCTAGGTAGTACTCAAATATTGCCATATCCTAAAAGTGGTACAATTGGTAAAAAGGTTGAAAAGCCCTGCTCTATAGCAACTGTTTAGATTTGGGGAAATGTCACACACAACAACAACAAATAATAAAATTATAGTAAGGAGGCACCAGCCAGGCTGAGTGCTGCTTTTTGCACTGATTGGAGTGGGCATTGCTTGGCTTACACGTTTCCAATATTTCAAAGTTAGCAGAAATGAAAATGAATGGGGAAAGGAATCAGTAGCTTTAGAAGCATCTTTGAGCATTAAGTCTAGCTGAAGTGGGTGAATCAAAGCAGCCATTTCCAGGGAAACAGGACAACAGCTATATATGCATTCTTAAAACAAGGTCAGAATAGGGTCTTGGGGTTTTCAGTCACTTTCCCAATCATCACCTGATAGCTTTGATCTAAGGCAGAATTCAAATTCTAAGAGAATCCACTGATGCTGATGACCTGCTCAAGGCTTCTCTTGCTAATCTACAATTATTAAAAATGACAGTATTAAATATCTCTCCCCAAGGCATTGTGGTGAGCTTTAAATCATAGCTCAGGCCATATGCCACAAGTTAAGTTAATAGAAAATGGAGTCACCAAATTTTAAGAAGGGAGCTAAAAAAGAAAAGCAGTACATAAACAAAAATGTTGACCCATTGGGTAGATTTTTTTTTAAAAAAATTGAAATAAAAAAATGCTGATGTTTCAACAGGATTTTAATTTCATCATTGTACAAATCTTTCAAATTTAAAACAGTTAATATTCTAGTTTCAAGAACTGTTGTCCAGAACAAAGAAATAAACACTCTGTAAGTCCTCTAGAGAGTGATCGCCAGTAATGTTCCCCATTAGCAGAATGGAAATTGCTGGAAATGAGCCCCTTATGTACTCCAGAGTGTTGACGAAACGTCCAGAGCAGACGTGAGGGCATGTGATAATGGAGTTCTTTTCCTGAAAAATCTCAGGATTGCACTGTGCAAATACAAACAAAACTGCTTTCCCAAATTTATGACCCTATTCGCTTTTTTCTTGAATATACTACTCAGCTAGTATACATTCAGAAGAAAACTAATAGGAAAACCCTTTAGCCAGTATTATGAAATAATGGTTAAATCCACTAGTGGAGCGCAGGGCATGTGAATTAACTTCTGAGGGCCAGAACTATCATCAATTAGAAAAAATTCTAAAGCCTAAGAAGGATTGTTATGGGAAAGAAAACAGCCGAGATCTCTTCCTCCGAAAAAGTGGCTGAGATTGCAGAATTCTCTACAAGCTCATAAATGATGGAACAAAATGTTCCCCTGCAATAGTAGAAAGTTGCAAGCTTAAGACCCCCCCAACCCCATGGCATTTCATTGTATATGTCTTTAATTAAACAAAACAGTAGAAAAGAATGAAGAAAAAAGAGAACAAAGCAACAACAAAAATCTAGGAATATAAGGATGCTTCATATATATATATATATATACATATATTTAATGTTTTATATAACTCATTTTAAAAAGGGTTCACATATTTCATTGTAATTGCAAATACATAATCAAAGCAACTGATTTGCAAGTTGCAAGTAACATTTGGCTTTCAGTCCACTGAATAATTGCAGCCATACATTTATCTTTCCAATGTTGAAGGACTTGTCTCTCAGCAATCAGGGCACACAGAATCCATTTCCAGTTTTCACTGTCCATGTAATAGGTAATATAGCTCAAAAGAATATAGAATTTTGTAAATATTAAGCCCTATTTCAGTCAGATTAATATAAGTAATGATTTCCTCCCAGAACATAACCATAGGTTATTGCAAAAAATGTGTTTCAATGAAGCATAATGCACATTGCAATTCCAACAAACCAATCATTCATTCATTCCATAATATATATATTATATATGAAATTTTAACAAGATAAAAGCAATATAAATATTGGAAAAGAAACAAAGAATAGTGAATAAGGAAAGAGAAAATTATAAAAGAACAAGAAAGAAAAGATTATAAAGAAGCAGCTTTCCAATCTTTTTTTTAACTTGTTGATTGCTTTTTCATAAAAATGTAATGACAGCCAATGCCTGAAATATTTTTTAGTTGAATAACTAAATAGCTTTCAGATTTATTGGAATTTTTGATACAGATGTTAAAACAGTTTCCCTTTGTTTAAACAAAATCAATGTTTCACATTCTTTGTTCCATTCAAATTTGCATTTCAAATTGATTTAACAATAACAAGTATTTATAAAGCTTAATTGAGAGCTCACACGCAATACTTCATAAGATAAGTATGCTCCTAAGAATTTTAAATTTTAATTGGTTATCCACATTGGCTGAGATCATATTCCATGTTATACCACAATGTGGTTTAGTGTTGGGTTAGCACAGTGTGAATCCAACTAAATTATAGTCTAGGATATAGCATGATTTTAAACCAGACCACAGTGGCCTGTACCAGAAAAATATAGTTAAAATAAGTGATGGCTTGGTATATTAAATATAATAAGTTGAATTTCCAAGACAACTTTGATGCCTTTGAGAATCTGGCCTATTAATATATTAGCAAACTACTAGGGGTCACATGCAAGTGAACCATGAATTAGTTTCAACTAGAGTTAGTCTATTTAATCACTTTGTCTATGCTTTTGCTTGATATAACCATTGTAAGAATCAAGAATTAGTTAACATCTATCTTGACATTTATTGGAAGAAGCTAAAAAAACTGACCACAGATGCTTCAGTTATAGGAAGTGTTTCTTTAGCTGACCAATTGTGGATTTGTAATTATGCTGAAGAATTTTGCAAGTGTGCCCATTACTGGAACAGGGAAACATAACATGACATTTTGCTTAAGTTGTGGTCAAGAATGTTGGGGCAATGATCCGGAGGTAAAACGTTCATTATTAGCTTATTAAAAAACACAACCAAAGATAGAGACCTTAGCTTATTAAGTATACCCCTATACTTATTATGCACATGTCTTCAATAAATCAGGAACAAGTGATGAAATATCAGCAAATTCTGATGTTTATGCAGTTTTATGGTATAAAAGCAGCCACGCCTAATTTGGACATCAATCCCAAGCATCCATCTTTATGTCTGAGCAGAAATAAAGTACTGAACCCCAATTTCTTCTTTCAGCGTCATTATTGGCCCAAATTGTGCAGGGTAAAATTTGGGCTGGGCCAGCACTTCCCTAGCCACAATCTGGGGAATTTCAAAGGGCAGTTCGTATAGCATAGAAATCCCCATAGAAAGAAGGCAGAACAAAATTTAAGCAGCAAGCCTCTTCGCTTCAGCCTAACTTGCCCTAGTCCAGGCAAACTAAACAATATCTCAGTTCTAAACCAGATTATTGCTGAAATGTGTTGCCTGCTGTCACTGTAGACAGGAAAATTGCTAGGCTTCTCTCCCCTATGACACCCCGTCCTCTTTCTCCTTTGCTTCACCAATGTGTTCCTGTGGTTAAAGCTTGGTTTGCCATCTTTGCTTCATTAAAAACAAATAGCAGCAATAACAGCAACGTTCTTGGCAATAGGACCAAAAGCTCTGACCAACCATAGACCCAAGGGAATTTGCTAGAAGAAATGGGGAGGGGGTTGTGAAAACAGATCTGACTTTGTCTTCTCTTCCCCTCCCCCTGAGGCTCATTAACCTCCCTGGATCAGCAGTTGTGCTTCATGTGACTCAACAGCCAGAGAAGCCGCAAGACAGCAGTGAATGCAAAGACAAAAAATCCTTGCTCTCAATCCAAACGGTTACTTTTTAAAATAAAAAATAATATGAATGTGCCTCTCTCAGTTTGCATCGCCCAGGGGTACTGGCAATTTAGAGAAAGTGGATACTGCCTCATGATTTCCAACCCATGCAGAGCAGTAAACATTATTAGGAAAATAAAGGACTAAAATAAATCCAGTTGAGCATGAATGAACCTCAAATTGCAAGATTTGGTGGAAAACAGCAGCTGTGTGAACAACAGCCTCACCTAATCCATAATATTTGCTTTAACTTGCCTGTGTTATGGTGTTATGGTGCTCTAGTTTCTACTCAACAATAGCAGTTATTGAAAGGGTGATGTGATATGATATTATTATACACAGGTAGGATTACGGACAAACCAGAGGGAAATGAAGAAGGTAACCATACAACTGTCTTCTTTGGTAAAAAAAAAAAAATTACTTTTCCTAGTGAAATCCACACTGATAGTTATCAATATGACAGTTTTATTTGAGGAAACATGGAGACCACAAACAAGGAATGGTTTCTTCTCCCCTCTTTTGTTGCAAGGAAGGATTTATTGTACAAAAATAACCATTTTTCTTTAAACAAAATTCATTATACTACCAATTTCTAAATCCCTACAGCCATAGCTATTTACCTACATCCACAGTTCCATGGATTTTTAGATCTCTGTATTTAATTCTAAGGATTTTGTATTCACAGTTTCTGTGAGCTTCTATAAAGCCCTTTTCCTCACATCACATACACTAAGTAAGGCTTGCTTTGTTGCCAAGTCCTGGTTGCTTCCATCCTGAGCTACTACAGGGATTTTAGCATCTCTCATTCTCTATCTTGGGTTGGAAGGACAGAAGCTTACTACCAGCTGCTGGCCAGCCATTGATACTTCTCGAATTTACAGGATTGAAAGGCTGTTTGCTGCACTCACCCTTTGGCTCCTTGGGCAGCTGAATCAGCACCAGCTTTATCCAATCTTCCAGTCACTGCATCGAGTCGATTTTGTCCTGGTGTTTCATCTGCAACCTTCTATTCTCCTGCTCTGCAGCACAACATTCCATACTTACCCACAACACCTAGGTTCAGAAAACCTCCTCCTTTATAGTTGCAGCCCAATACAACCGAGCTAATTCAGCTGCCCCAAAGTCCCAGAGGCGAAGGAAAAGGAAAATTAAACGAAGGGCTCATATTGATTGCTGCAGGGCTCTCCTTCCACAACCAGGAAGGAATCTGCGAAGAGAAGCTACTGAACTTCCACCCAGTTTTTATATTCTTCAGTTGCCCCATTGTGGCTGTCAGATTTAGCTTTTTCACCCGACGCTATGGACACCCCTGATATATATGATTTGGTCATCTCCAGCCCAGCCATGTTAATATAATTTTGGAAAGAAACAGAACATGGAATTTTGTGAAGAGCTTTGGTTCACTGAGCCTGGAGCATGATAAACTTTTTTCAGCGGCAGCAAACTTTCCCTCCTGATACTATGGGATGAATTTCAAATATGAGTCCATTTATCTATTTTTTGAAAAAAATTATATTCTAAAAATAATATGAAGTAATGTTTCTAGATAGGACAGATTTATTGACAAGTTTAACAATAGAATTAAATCCATGTTGATACTAAAGGAATATTATATGGAACTTTTTATTAGTTTTTTTTCCTTTTCTCTTATATTTAATTTATTTGAATCAAAATAATATATGTAAGATTTCTTTTCTTGTACAACCAGTACTTTGCATGTATGTGGGTGTGTAAGTAGTGGTGGTGGTATAGGTATTTATAATTCACTCATAAATACATAAATAAATGCACAGACGTCTATCTAATCACCAGCAACTAGCTTGACTCCAGAGCATCTTTACTTTATTAGTTTGCCCAACCTTTGCCCTGTGAAAATATTTCAAATTGGGCAATTTGTTGAGTAGATTATTGCAAGCAGTCAAATGACACTGGATATAAAGAAAGTTGCTAGTTTGTACACAACTCACACCTCCCCATGCAGAATCTGACACTAAAATATAGTGTGCTTGTTGATTTGGACCTATTTTTTTTTCATTTTGCTCTAAATGGTAATCTTCCTAAATATACTGGTAGAAATGTACTTAGCCTGATTCCTAGGATGTTTGAATTACATAATATTGTGCCATGACTACCATTCAGATTTGGCAATAATATATTGCAGTAATAGCTAAATAGAATAGTCAGCAGATGCTGAATGAAATAGTATCTACCAACTACAGTTACTACACAGAGAAAGAGAAAGGTGTGGGTCTGTAGTCTGTTGTTGGGGGAGGGGTGACTTTTGCCTTGTGATCTTCTTGAATAGCCAAGAAAGATTCTTGAAGATGCCACCACCACCCTCTTTTATTTGAGGCTGGATTTCTGTTTAGATGCTTGTCCATATTTTCATAGTCATCTGGGATATTGAAGAATGAGCCATCCTTACCAAAAACCCCAAGCATTCGTTTTAGTCTTATCACAAAAAAACTGAGCAGGGAAGTTGGATTGACCATCCAACCTCTCAGAAAAAAGGGAAGGGCAAAACATTATACCAGTAATCCTTCGGCAAATTCAGCAAAACTCTGCTGAAGATGTTACCTAGCCTGGTAATGAAACGTTCAGAAACCAACCCACGAGCTCGGAGAATGAACCTTCACCCTCATCCTACACTCGAGCTACAGTTATTTGCCACTATTGCAGACCAGTAATCCTTTTCAGAATTAGGACCAAAGGAGGATAACAGTTTCATGGATAAAATCTATTTACCACGCACCCAGCTTTCTATCTATCTATCTATCTATCTATCTATCTATCTATCTATCTATCTATCTATCTATCTATCTATCTATCTATCTATCTATCTATCTATCTATCTATCTATCTATCTATCTATCATCTATCTGTCTGTCTGTCTGTCTGTCTGCCTGCCTGCCTGTCTGTCTGTCTATCTATCTATCTGAGTTTCACTCATCCCTAAAACGTTTGGTTGCTACTTGACATTCTCTTGAAGTTGAAAGTTGTTGTGACTTAATGGATAGCTTAAGCTTTCCTTGATCATGACTGAGAGTATTATTAATTTGTTCCTACAAATATATGTGGGTTGTTCAGAGAGATATTATAAATGAATAACCTCTCTTTTTAAATTTATTTTTGCTTAATGAGAGAAGCTCTTAGGTGTTATTTTTTTATGAGAATTGTAAATTTGAAATATGATGTCCTGAGCTCTAGAAAAAAGCCTACAATATTTTTTTTAGGTAAACCTCAACTTTAATGGATGCTTCTAGAAGAGAATTAGTTGGATAAATGAAACATGGTTCAATGTTGTGGCTCTTTCTCTCCCTCTATTGTTCAATTTTGGAACTTCCTTTCTCTTTGAGATAAGCAAAAAGATTGTTAGTAAAAATCTGTGAAATAAGGCAAACTTTGAGAAAAATGACCTTTTATAACTCATTCCATAGTAGATATCCCCAACATGGTGTTCTTCATCTATGTTGGAGTTATGTCAACCAACTTCCCATCTTGTCTAGAATTATCAGTAGTTGCAATCACAGTATCTCTCAAGAACACCAAATTGCACAATGCTGTCAAAGATTACATTATAATATAAAACATAGAATAATAGGATTGGAAAGGACCTTGGAGGTCTTCTAGTCCAACTCCCTGCTCAAGCAGGAGACCCTATACTATTCTGGACAAATAACTGTCCAGTTTCTTCTTGAAAACCTTCAATGATGGATCCAGACATTGTCAAGAAATTTCTCCTTAGTTCTAGGTTAGATCTCTAATGATCTTCCACCCATTACTTCTTGTCCTGCCCTCAGGTGATTTGGACAATAGGTCAACTCCTTCTTCTCTGTGACAGCCCCTCATCTTTGCAGACCTCTGGATAGATATACCAGATATAATTCTAAATGCTTTGGCAGGGCAACAAGCAGTTGTTAAAGTTCTATAAATCAGGTCCTTTATCTATGTACACATAAATTATCTACTTCTATGTGCCCTGGGTTTCTAATCTCAGAGATGTTTCCTCTGTCATCTATCAACATTTTTTAAACTAGAGGTGTCAACATATGGACCTCAGGAACATTTTGTATCCAAAACATATATTTTATCCAGGAGCTACAATGCCACCCATATTTTGCTGCTTCATTGTCCAGTCATGGGATTTTCCTTTTACACTTCATTCCATAGGCATCCACACTAACCACAATGATGCCAAACTAATGAAAAATGAATTATGATATCACAATGCACGTTTAATCACTTTTTCCTTTCTGTAATCCCCCATGCCTTAATCCCAGCACAGATGTCCCTTTTTTTGCATTCTATTTTTATAAGGTCCAGCATTTGATACCCATATCTGGATAACTTTCTAATCTACAAATAGGTCATTGAGTAGCATTTCTCTCCGGGGGGAAATTATTCTATTAAAGAAATTTTACTTACAATTAATTTACCATACACATTTCATTGTATTCAAAAAAAGTATATACCGTTTTGAGAACTTTTAGGAAAGTTAGCTGGTAACAGTGACATAGCTACCTCTTACAGTCAGTTTGAGTGGAAGGCTATAATTCAAGTCGCATGCTGAGGGCTACATTACAAAAAATGGCCAGAAGCAGAACAAAATTAAGTTCATTTAATTTAAATTTAATTAAAGTTAAATGAAATTCAGTACAATTAATATAATTACTCCGCATGTGTTTAATGATTTTTTCCCCCAATCACATTAAAAGTGACAATTCATTAGCATTGGAGAGATTCTCAGGGTTACCCCCCAAGCTTGTAGGATCATATGCAACCATGCAAACATGGTTGTGCAACCCTGGTCCAGGAAAAATGATCTTGGCACACCTTTTGTTACATCCAAAGGCACTTGAAAGGGAAAGTATTTTTTGTATGTATATATTCAAACTATTTCCACCACATGTACAACATGTAATGTTTCCTTTGCATTGAGGCACTTTATAAATGAATAAATAAAATATCCTCCAGGGAGTCTGAAGCTTCTTCATGACAACTTATAAGAACAATGGCTGCAGAGAGAAATCTCAGCTCCATCCATCTCTGTCAAAACATTACTGATACTTCCTTCATTATATCTTCCTCTAGAGAATTGGGGGGGGGGGGAGTTAGGCTTGCTCTGCTTAGACCAGGAGTGCCTAAACTCCTCAGCTCATTGACCCCCTTCACAAATTGAGGCCCAAACATTCATTATATTCATTACATGAATAAATACCCTAATAATACTACAAATAATAATAATACCATGCGGGCTTACTAAGTTGTGGAGAGACCAAACTGTCCTACAAAAAGAGATCAAATGAAGAATAGGAGAGAGACATGGCAAGGCAAAATATTACATGGCCAGTACACTAAAAAAAAAAAAGCAGACAAAGTAGATAACAACAAGACCTGATAATGGCTAAAACCGGAAAAACTGAAGACAGAGACAAAGGGGCTAATTCTGGCTACACAAGACCAAGGCTTAAGAACAAATGCATACAAAGCCAGAATTGAGAAGACAGCAAGAGACAGCAAGCGCCACCTCTGCAAATAATCTGAAGAAATAGTGGACCACCTGTTAGCTGCTATAAGAAGATCACACAGACTGACTACAGACAATGGCGTGACAAAATAGCAATAATGGTGCATTGGAATACTTGTTTGAAATACCATTTGCTGCAAGCAAGAACTATTGGGACCATAAAATAGAGAAAGCAGTAGAAAACAAAGAAGCCAAATAGCTCTGCAAGTTTAGAATTCAAACAGATAGGCACTTGCCACATAACATCCAGACTTAACAACTGTCCATAAGAAAGACAAAAAAAAAAAAGTTTGGATAGTGGATATGGCAGTATCTGGAGTCAGCTAAATACAAGAGAAAGAACTGGAAAGAAAATAACAAAATGCAAAGACCTGCAAATAGAAATAGAGCAACTGTGGCAAAAGAAAACAAAGGTAGTAATAGTATTGTAATACTATACTATTACAATAGTAATAGGCCCCTTGGGTGCAATTCTAAAACATCTGGAACACCACTTGGACCACCATTGGCACTCACAAAATCACCATCAGACAATTGCAAAATGTAGCTTTACTTGGAACTGTTTACGTCCTGCAATGATACTTTTAATATAACAACATCTGCCTATCCCAAATCCTTGGGAAGGACTCGATTGTGGACAAAATGCCAAATCCTGTCTAAACATTTGGCTGACTATGCAAGCAACCATTTAATATTAATAACATTATCCCCCAGGATAGTCCTATTGATTCTTGGAGTTTAGGAGACTATATTGGACAACCCTGACTTAGACCAATGCCAGAGAAGTACCCAATTAGCATCTGTGTGCTTCTCTTTTGGATTCTGTTTTTTTTTTTTTTTAGCAAACCTGTATTTTTTCAAGGCTATTCATAAATTTTGTCCCCTATCAAGAGATGAAATACAAAGTTTTACTATTATCACACATAAAGATTTATTAGGGCTTCTCCCCTAACAGGGATGAGCCTACAGGTAGTTCCTGCCCCATTTTGTGGGAGGTCGCCCTTAAAGTTTAATGATACATTGATTTTTAGCAGCAAGATTATAAAACCGCTATTCCTAATTTACATCTCTAGAAATCTTAGTATGTACAATCACCTTCCAAAGTGGAAAAAAACAAATTGAAAACTTTGATATTGGTGATGCTTCAGAATTACTGGTCCCCTCCTCCCCCACTTTGACTGTTAGAAACTGAAAAGGAGGAGGGTGTCCCTTGGAGGAATGTTATCCAACCCACATCTTCATCTAAGAGAAAATAGGCTTCAGTCCTGTTCACTATTAGGATGCTTGGAAGAATATTCTATGGAGTCCGAGTTTGGTTGTTTGCTTCATTACCCAACTAGATAAGATCATTGCCACTAGTGAGTGTGAAGTTTGCTCCCTGTTTATATACAGTACCTTGCCTTGCTAGCGTTGGTGGAAGTGTGGTTTTCTTCTTGGTAGTTCTTTGATTATGGTATTGTTTTCTGCTTGATAGTTTGTGTGATGTTGATTCCTGCTTATCTGGGTGTTGGCTGCTGGAGGGGATGTGCTCTGATCTTTTTTGTTTCCTTCTTAGTGTTTTAAAATCTTTTTTGAATGGCATATAAATATAATGTATTTCTATGTGTCTATTGAAGGGTGATTGTCTGAATGCCAAACCACCAGGAATTCCCTAGTGTTTTTGCATTTAGCTTGGTCATAATTGAAATTGTCCATGTGTTGTGAAATTAAGGAGTGTTGATTGTGACTTCTAGCTGCTAATGGGTGTTCACAGATGTACTCTGCTAAACTTGCCTATCTGTCCTACATAGTGGTATGTGGTATGATTGTCTATTGGAAAAAAGTAATGTTTTGTTTTTTTCAGATCTTACAAAATCTCACAAAGCATATTAATTGAGCAGGGAAAGAAGGTTGATGTTAGGCAGAAGAGAAGATAATAAGCCATGTTAGCATCAAAGCAACAGTGTTACAACCTTGCCGCCATTCACAATGTACTGGTGCAAACTGACGAGCCTGTGATTCCATTTTACTTAAAATATGCAGAGAAGAAGTGCATCTTGGCAATCCAGGTCTTTCACCTTCCATATGAAATGCACACACTTGTTATTTATTCAGTCATTGGACCATGCATAGCAATTATTTTGGCCACTAACAGAATTACTTTCAATCATGCATACTGTTATGTGATACACGCTTCGAGTCTGCGGTGGCATGTAATGGACAAACTTTGACACCAGGGTCAGCATGGGTCATTTGCACAGACTCTGAAAATGATTTGAAAACAGCATCAGTGAAAGGCATAATCCTCTATTGGAAATTTGGGTCTACAAAAGCATAGCCTTTGGAGAGAAGCTACTGTACATATGCTACAATATCATTGGACCAATAACCCAAATGATGTAGTTTACATCATTAGTATGTGATGACATTATTTATGCAAAGATGTCATGATTTGCATGACATCCCAACCTCCTCACCTTGTCATAGAAACTCATGCACAGAGGTTCATACCTTGTGCTAAGCCATAATGTAGTTTGTGTGTTTGTGTGTCTATATGGCCAGCTACTGAGGTTTGTAAACCATGATTTATGGGTTAAATTATTTTAATGTAATAAAGCATGGCTAAACAAACCAAGATTTAATGAAAGATACCAGCTCAGCCAGAGACTGAACAATTCTTCCATTTGGATGTCCAGCTATCTGATGAAGCCATTGTAAAGAAGGATATGACTTCAGCTACAATTACTACTTAAGCCGATTTTACCATTTTTTCACGAGAGATTCCTGGCAGATACTGTATAATTCTCTGTGAACAGTTCAGAGTTGCTAACTGAGTTTTCAACATCTTTGTGAAACTGCAGTTCCCAGGATTTTTTTTTTTGAGGAAGTAAAGAGAGATGCACAGATTTAAATCAAGGATAACATTAAATATACCCTCAAGCTTTTCCTAGATAGTCAGTACAACGCTAAATAATACAATTAGTATACCTGTCCCCTCACCTCTAGGTATTTTCTCTCTTTCTGGTCACCATCTAAGGTTTTTACTGTTTTGTTGGAAGGAAGGAAGTGGGGTCTCTTGGTGTGAAGAGCAGAGTGGTGCTATCATTGAGTCATCGGTTTCAGTTTCATAGAGCTTGTACTTGGTTTGAGATTTATCAAATACTTCCAAGAGGTGAGGGAGCAAGAATAATATAATATTCCAAGTCAGACAAAAGCTTCATCTCATCATTAGATGCCACACTTTTTTTCAATCTGAGGCTCACTATTCTGTTGAAAGTGAATACATTAAAGGATAAAATCCCACCATTTTCTCTAGTTAACTGGTCTTAAGATTATAATGCAGCTGTTGTAAAGCACTGGTACTGTCCAAAATGTCTCCTCCTTATCCCTGTAAACATTTCCTGGCAATACAAATAGGAGAATTAACATCCGTTTAGCTGTTTCTGTAACTTTGCATCTTGTTCCAAGTCACGAGAATCATACATTAGCCAACCATCCATCAAACACCAGTCTTGTCCAAATGTTTGCAAGTGATGTTTACCAGCCATATGGCTTTTCCCATATGAACATGGTGACATTTTAACATATTTGTCAAATTATTTCATTCTGTCTCCTCCAGGCAAATGTGTGGGAAAGTCACCCTCCCTTCAATCCATTCTGCTTTTCTGGCAAATCTACTTGAAACAAATTGGAAAATATCTGCAGCCCAAGTGACAACAACTATTTATAGCAATTAGCAAACCAAAGTAGACCTTGAGCAAAAGTGTCACAGGTAATAAGGACATTCTGTACTGTACTTAGGGAAGCATTTATTTTTTCCCCAAAAAGGAGACATTGTTATCTTTTAGTATGTTTCCAAAAACATGATTTGGCCAACCTCAACATTCAAATGCCGAGCTAATGTGCTTAGTAAAACAGATTTCTGGTTGTGGAATGTGTGTTAAAATACTAATTTCAGAGCCAGTTTGATTCACTGTGTATATTGGAGGGGTAAGCCTTTTCTTCACAAAATTCAGTGAATGTCCTTTTTGTGACTGTTTGTTATTTTGTTATTCTTTTTTATTTAAAAAACAATATTAAGGTAATTGATATGGTAAGAGAAATCTGAATTCATCAGAGCCAGAGACAAAGTGTTGTAGCAGTTGCTGCATCATCCTAAGGCCAGATATTTAGTAATGAGATTCTCACAGACTCTCTTGCAATTTTGATTGCTTTAGTTCCATGGAGAAACTAAAAATCAGAAAGTAGGAATGTGACTATTCTGAAGGGGGGGGAAATGCAGGACACGTGTTTTTGCCAGCATCTCTTTTGTTCATAAATGCTCCAAATGCTTTTTTAATGCTGGATTTGGTTTCAATTTTTTTTTAAAAAGCCTATCTTCCTTTTTGAAATCTTAAGCCTTTTCTTTCCTTTGTCTTACATGTGAATCTGTTTATATTCTTCCAAAGCTCAAATACTTTCTTTTTTAATAAAAATTCTGTATTTATTTGATTGTTGATTGATTGGGGTTTGAAGCTACCCAACTCCAAAATCACTCATGGTGAGCTCACATTTTGAAAAGATTGCATGATTTTAAAAAACCTGTTAGCTGTTATTTAATCTATTTTCTCTCCTAAAACCCTTAAAAGCTTTTTATTTCCCTCCTCTTATATCTGCATCTGTTTAAATTCTTCAAAGTATGTCTATAGCTGCTTAGCTGCTAGAGAAGTTTTGTTCAAAACTTTGATGTAACATAAGAAAAACAGGAGTGCTGATAAATTGTTTCTACACTTGCCTCTTAGAGATAGTAGCACAAATGGAGAGTTTAGGTCCAGTTAATACTTTTATGTATTCCCTTTGACAGTGTATCTTAATTTAATTAATCAAATATATGATAAGCCAGGCTGGCATGTTGCAATTTATTTTTCTTGTTTTCTCTGTAATGAAGAAAGCAGGAAAATATCCTGAAAAAATGAAGAGGGGGGTTGGATATGCCTTTGCTTCACCTGTTCCAAACAATTTGTGTTTTTTCATCTGTTCCCAATTAATGTGAAAGAAGTTCCAAATATGAATGGAAGCTTCTTGTTTATACAAATCTTGAAACTGGGTACCAAAAGCCAATTGGCATGCTTTAGCTTGTAGTATTATTGGAATGAAATAAAATATTATTGAAATCATCGGAAATAATATTTAGAATCAGAACTGATGATAAGTCTCATACATTTCATTATTTCTAAGAAACCATGCTCCATGTTTTACTATTAAATATTGAACAGCTGATATATATATTTCTACATGAGAGTGGGAAGCTCAAACCCTATTAATATGATTACAGGAAAGCAATTAATTCAATATAGTGAAGCAAGTAGTGCTGTTTCATATGACATCAGGCACATAAAAATGATTGGGAACTTCCAGTTTTTTTGATTAAGCACTAACAATGGTATTTGGAAAGAAGCATTATTTGAATGAGAATGAGAAGACCTGAACATTAGTGCATTATTTCTTTTTTACTGCACCATTTCTAACTCTGTCCTAGAAAACAATCCTTTGCCCAGAACACAGATCATCAGGAGCACTGTGAGAGTTAAATAGCAACTGGAGACTCTTCTGCAAACATATAGGACAAGTGGAAAGAATTGACCCTTTCTTTGGCATCCTACTTCTGACCGAGTTCTCCATCAGGGAGTGGGGTTCTCTGATGACATTTGCTGAGGAAAGGGAAGTGAGAGGTTATTGTTCTTACGCACACACACACAGAGAGAGAGAGAGACACACAGGGTCATCACATAAACCTTTTCACAGATTCAGGCAAATCTTCTATCTGAGTTCCTTGTAATGTAGGCTGATAGGCACAGGAGACAAACGTTTCAAGCAGCAGATTTTGAGTGTCACAAAAAAGACCAGTAACTCTTATGTTTTTAATGTATTATTGACCTTTCATGCCAAGACACAGGAAAAGCCCTTGTGCAATGTTGTACTTCAGATGCCAAAGTAATCACTTGACTGGCATAGGGTGCAGGGCATTTTGGTGGAGGTGGAGAGAGATGCCATTTTCTCTTCAGCCTTAAGGAACAAACTGTCTTAGACAAGACTTGTAGCCTTGTCATTCATGCCCTATTAAATTGTGTGTTAAAAAGGAAAATGACCCTGACCAAGTTTGAGAGCTGCCTTAGGCTGATAGGTTTCTTAATCTGATATCATGGCATATCCCATTCTGAACTGCAATCAGATTTCTCTGTCAGCCGTACAAGACCCTGTATAACAGACATGTCAAACTCGCGACATCACGTGACGACGCGCTATGTGTTGGGACTGTTTTGCCATTGCCGGCAATGGGGTGGGCGCAGCTTCTGCATGACGCATCCGGCCCGCGGGGCGGCAGTTTGACACCCCTGCTGTATGATATGATTCCCTTGCCTTTTACTAGATTGGCTTCTCCATAAGCTTCTCCATAAGCTTAGTGTTCGGCCTTATTAACTATAGTCAATTTATCTCTTTCATAAGAGAAAATCTAAATTTCAGCTTTAGTCAAAATTGCTCTTGAAAATAACTAGGCTTGTTCCACTGCAAACCAATGTCCCCCACCCCCTCATTTCAAGACAATTAGGACCCTCACTGCACAACCACAATTCCCACAGTAAAGATTCTGAGTCCACTAACAATGAAGTCCCTAGGAAATAAACAAAAAAATGGCTGTATATTTGCTGGAATGCAGCATTTTATAGAATTAAAGAATCCCCAATAAGCATAAAAGGAAACCTCTTACTAAAATAATTTTCGTAAGAACTTCATATCTTCCCCCATCAGCTATATATCAAGACTCTCTTCTGGAAAACAAGAATATACATTGAGGCAAAGGGGAAGCCTGGGCTGCTGCAGCTAATGGAAACCGCATTCCATGTGGTCCATTTGTATTGGATAATTGCCATATTGGCTGGCAATTATAAGAATCATAATTGAACACGTTGGAAAACTGGCTTTTAGTTTCTGTAATGTATTGGCCACAACTGTTAGAATCACTTGCTTAATGGCCAATCACTTGTTTGAATGTCTGACCTAGATTCTATTGTTGTGTATTGTTTTGTAACAGCTGCTGTTACGTAGCCAGGCTGGGTGGCCCCGGGCTAGTAGTTAGGGTTTGGTCGGGAAACTGTACTTTAAACCTATTGGCTGCCGCCTGGAGGCTAACCGTATAAATAGCTGCTACGCAGCTATTTCAGCTGGTTCTGTTCTGAGTTCAATAAAACTTGTTCCTGTTTAACTCCGTCTCGCTTAATGCCTGCAAGAACTGAATACGCAACAGTGGCGATGAAGGTGGGATGTGCTGCTTCATCATAAGAGTCTGAAGTCACTAGGGGGTGAAGCCAGCACACAGCCTGGCAGGAACTACGTTCCCCCCCTCGGTCTGCCAAGCAAGCCACGCTGGAGACCACCACGCTCTAAGGATCCGTCCTAGGACATACGCAGAAGCCAGCAGCACAAGGCAACGCGAGCAACAAGAAACACAAGCAACTCACCATGGCAAAAGTGGGAAAACTCGAGGAGTTCGACGTCAACCACCCGGAGCGATGGGCGTCCTACGTAGAAAACTACCTCCGCGCCAACCAGGTCGCTGAAGATGGACTCTCCTCTGCGTGTGCGGGCCCGCCACCTTTGACATCGCAGAAAACCTGGTCGCCCCGACGCCGCTCGAGTCCGTCACCTACGCGGACTTGAAGAAAAGGCTCCGAGACCATTTTGAACCAAAATTGTCTGTGATAGCGTGGAGGCACGTTTTTGAGCAGCGGGAGCAACAACCCGGCGAATCGGCCACAGAATTCATCACCGCTCTGCGTCAAGCGTCCCGACTCTGCAATTTTACAGATTTGGAAGAGAGACTAAGGGACCGTCTAGTCTGTGGCATCCGGAATCGAGAGCTCCAACAAAAACTTTTCGTTAAAGAGACTCTTACGCTATAGGAGGCCTTGAAAGAGGTCATGGCGGACGAAGCCGCCGGAGTGGCCGTTAAAGCGCTGCGGCCCTCCAAAAGCGCGTCAAGCACCGAAGCAGTCCACCACGAGGACGCAAAGCGAATGGAAGACACCAACTCAGACTACGAAGTCGATAAGCTACAGAGGCACCAGGAGAAGGGGTCGAGGCCAGCCGACAAGGCAGTTCCATTCCTTAGGTGCATGGGTTGCGGAGGCCGCCATCAACGCATGGAATGTCGTTTCCATACAGCAACGTGCTAGGCATGTGGAAAGTCACCAGAGGGACCAGCCACAGGGAGACTCAATCAAGAGAGGTACCGGGGGCCCGGGGCAACACCACATGGGGTTCTGCGCCAGCCGAAGGAGCGTTCTCCGCACTGGTGCCCATCGCCTCCTTAAGCCGAAGCTACGAGTCCAAGTCAAGCTTCAGGGAGTTCCATGTAAGATGGAACTAGACACAGGCTCAGCCATGTCCATCATCTCTATAGGGACATTCAGGCACATATGCAGCCACAGCAATAGATGGGCCAAACTTCGGCCATCTAACTTAATGCTCACCAACTTCCAAAACTCCCGAGTGGTGGTCAAGGGCGAAGCCACACTGCGAGTGGAATTCAAGGGGTTTGCAGGCCCACTTAATGTTGTTGTGGTAGAAGGCCAACGCACGAGTCTCATAGGGCTCGATTGGTTCGACGCATTGGGCATCCAAATAACCGGCATTCACCGGACACAAGCGGCGGATTTGTCTTCAGTCTACCAAGAATTCTCAGATGTTTTCAACCCATGCCTAGGGGAGTACAAGGGTCCTCTGATAGCCTTCAAGCTTGACCCCATGGTGACGCCAATACGGGTCAAGCCTCGTCGAGTGCCTTTTGTGTTAAAACAAAAAATCAACGCAGAGCTGGACAAGCTGGTTGATCAGGGGGTATTGCAGCCCGTAGACAGTGGGGAGTGGGAGACCCCCATAGTGACACCACTAAAGGCCAACGGGGAGGTGCGAATATACGCTGACTACAAGTGTACCATTAACCAGGCACTCCAACAGCACGCGTACCCGGTACCAGTTGTCAGCCATATTTTGGCGTCATTGCAAGGTGGCCACGTGTTTGCCAAATTAGATTTGGCTCAGGCCTACCAACAGCTGCCGGTGGACGAGGCCACAGCAGCTGTCCAAACCATCGTCACCCATCGGGGGGCCTTCAAGGTCAAGCGCCTACAGTTTGGGGTGAGTGTCGCCCCAGGAATTTTCCAGGGAGTAATGGAGCGAACGCTCAAGGGCATTCCAGGGGTCTTCCCATACTTCGACGATGTTCTCATCGCCAGAAAAACCACAGAGATCCTGGCTGAACGGCTTAGGGCCGTCCTTCAGTGGTTCCGCACAGCGGGACTCCGATTAAAGAAGGAAAAATGCAAGATTGGGGTTGAGTCAACGGAGTTCCTGGGGTTCTGCATCGATGCTGATGGCATCCATCCGGCAGACTCAAAGCTGAAAGCAGTCCAAGGGAGAGCTTCAGGCCTTTTTGGGCCTTCTTAATTTTTACCATGCCTTCCTGCCAAACAAGGCCGCTGTGGCAGAGCCGTTACACCGGCTCTTGGACAAGCCCAGTGGAAGTGGACCAGCATCCACGAAAGGAGTTTCCAGGCAGTCAAGTCACTGCTGTCCTCAAACTCCGTACTCACACATTTCAACGAAAGGCTGCCAGTCTGCATCGCATGCGATGCATCTCCATATGAGGTGGGGGCAGTGTTGAGTCATTTGTCGGCTGAGGGGAAACAGTCTCCCATCGCCTACTATTCACGGACCCTGTCGTCCGTAGAGCGCAACTACGCGCAAATCGATAAGGAGGCTTTGGCGATCGTGGCGGGAGTTAAAAAATTCCACGACTACTTGTACGGTTGCCAGTTCACGGTCTTTACAGACCACAAGCCACTTCTAGGGTTGTTCACCATGAACAAACAGACACCCCAGATTCTATCGCCTCAGATGTTGAGGTGGTCTATTTTTCTGTCAGCCTACAACTACAAGCTGGTGCACAAACCGGGCAAAGAAATGGGCCATGCAAACAGCCTTAGCAGGTTACCCCTACCACATGTAGAGCCAGACCCAGACCCAGCTGCACGCATCCTGGCTATCCAGGACCTGCCAGAAGCCCCCCTTCATGCGGGGGATGTCGCGGCTGAGACGGCAGCTGACAAAATACTGAGCCGTGTATTGAATTGGGTGCACACAGGGTGGCTAGACAAGTGTCCAGGCCCAGAATTTCAGAGCTTTTTCATGTGAAAGGATGAGCTTTCAGCTCATAAAGGGTGCATCCTTTGGGGCAGTAGAGTCATAGTTCCCAGCTCGTTAAGACCCAGAGTGCTTGAGTCACTGCACGAGGGCCATCCGGGAATAGTCTGGATGAAGGCACTCGCAAGGAGCTACCTTTGGTGGCCTGGGCTAGATAAGGCTATCGAGGCCCAAGTACACGGTTGCATCACGTGTCAACAATCCAGACCGGAGATGCCGCAAGCCCCTGTCCACCGATGGGAGGAAACTCACACACCGTGGTCAAGAATCCACATTGACTTTGCCGGGCCCTTTCAGGGACAGCTGTTTTTAATAGTGGTTGATAGCCATTCAAAATGGTTAGAGGTTGCACCAGTTCCAAATATGACTACTGCCAGGACTATCCAGGAACTGCGCAAAATCTTTGCAACACACGGGCTTCCAGACGTCTTAGTATCAGACAATGGGGCTCAGTTTACTGCTGCAGAATTCCAGTCCTTCCTCAGGACAAACCTCATAAGGCACGCCACGTCGGCTCCCTTTCACCCGGCCTCGAACGGCCAAGCGGAACGCATGGTCTGCACAACCAAGGAGTCCCTAAAGCAGATTGCCACAGGAAACTGGCACCACAGATTGGCAGACTTTCTACTCTGCCAGCGTACAACTCCCTGCATAGCCACGGGCAGAAGCCCAGCCGAGCTACGTTGGGGCCTATGCTTGATCACGAAGCTGCACAGGCTCCACCCCAACCGAGTTGCATCGGACTCTGCACGGCCAAAGGCGCCCAGAAGTCTGCAAGTGGGTGACCGGGTTTGGACCCGGAATTACAGGCAAGGGGCGTTATGGGTGGCGGCAGTGGTTGTAAAGGTGTCAGGGCCACTTTCCTACGAAGTGGTCCTCGAAGATGGCCGAGTCATTTGCTGGCACATTGATCAGCTGCATCGGCGGCTGGCGGAGCAGTCACCAGCCCAGGACTCCCAAGAGGGCCACCCACAGGGCCCGCACGACAGCGGTCCAACAGAAGAGTTTGCACATTATGACAGGACCCTCCCTCAAAGAAACAGGGAAATGACCATAGTAGGGCCTCCTCAGGACGCACAGGCTGCACCCGCTGAACAGGACAGGCAAACGGCACTGAGAGACAGCCCTGCAGACCGTGCTGCACGAATGGACTTTGGGGTGGGCCGACCGGAACTGGCCAGCCAAAGGGACTCGAGTCAAACCGACTCCACTGAACCTCTGAGTCCTGGTCTACCCAGCCTGGCAGGCAATCCGGTAGACCAGGGAACCCCGGTAACCCTTAGGCGTTCTGAACGGTCAAGAAGGCCACCTAAGTATCTGCAAGATTATGTCAAACAATTAAGGGTTTGAACTGTCTAGGGGGCTTGTATTGTTTTGTATTGTTTTGTAACAGCTGCTGTTACATAACCAGGCTGGGTGGCCCCGGGCTGGTAGTTAGGGTTTGGGTGGGAAACTGTACTTTAAACCTATTGGCTGCCGCCTGGAGGCTAACCGTATAAATAGCTGCTACGCAGCTATTTCAGCTGGTTCTGTTCTGAGTTCAATAAAACTTGTTCCTGTTTAACTCCGTCTCGCTTAATGCCTGCAAGAACCGAATACGCAAGAGTTTCCTTAAGGAGCACATGCTTGGTTGAAATCCAACACAGCACACTTATTGATAGGTGAGGATACACATCAGTATTCTACCCCCTGTAGATTCTATTTGATCCTTTACAATGTGTGTTCTTTTAGAGGTGACTCACCCTGCTCCCTGTGGAATGGAAAAGCCTGCTAATTGTTTTTAAAATGTGGTAGCCTTTAACTTAAGACACAGTTCAACTACAGAAAATTTTTACATTTATTTTTAGCTTTCCAAATGCATGTTTTCCTTCTGCTGATAGAAATAATATACAATACCTCACTGATGATTTTTGTGATGACACACTCAGGGGCTGGGATCTGTTGTTGTTGTTATTGGCTACTTTAGGTTGCTGGAAGCACCCAGCTCTCCTCCATTCCCTGGGCACTGTTCTCCATAGCCATTTTGACTTAGGCTGCAGGGAGACTGGTCAGCATGCTCGTGCCAAGGCATCTTGCTCATGGCAATGTTCAGAACATTTGTTAGATGCTACACAGACTGCTAGTACATAGAAGTTCCTTCTCTCTGAAAGAGCAACAGATCTATGCTGTTAGGAAACAAAGTTAGGGAAACGGGAGTAATGCCTCTCATTCAGTCTTTTGTTGTTGTCATTTTGGTACCTTCAGGTCAATGCTGACTTCTGGCAGTTACCTGGACTAGTCCCAGAAAAGTGTGTGTATGTGTGTGTGAGGACGGGGGGGGGGGTTAGAAATGGTTTAGCATCTTCCCAGCCTGGAGAGAATGATTGGTCCAAAGTCATCCAACTAGTTTCATACCTAAGGTATGACTAGAACACAGAGTCCCTTGGTTTCTAGCCTTGACACCAACAGAGCCCCATTTCTTCACTTTACTGTTAGTTTATTAATTATCTTGCCTGCTGTTTATATTTATTTACTTTTTGGATGTTTTACTGTTTGAATGTTTGTTTGTTTTTAAACAAGTTTTATTGGGTTTTTTTTTGGTTTTACATCAAAGTGCTTAGGAATCATCGTGGAGATAGGGTAATCAATCATCCAAAAAAGAAAAAACCTTTGAATTATATATGTATGATTATGCTTCTTTTTTTCTTTTTTGGATGATTGTTTGAATGTTTTTAATTGTTTTATAATTTTAGAATTGTAAGCTGCCCAGAGTCACTTGGTTGAATTTGGTGGCTATAGAAATTGAATGGCTGACTGGCTGACTGGCTGACTGAAAATAACTTGAAACTCTCCAGTCTTTGGAGAAAAAAACGCTTTCTCATCCCCCATTCTTGTCTTCTTCCATTCTTCCCCTTGTTCTGTGTGGGCATATGCATGTGGGCATCTTAGCCAGTTTTTGCACAGGTAGCACTCCATCCTCAGTAATTTCTGATTATCAGCAAACAATCCTGCTGAATCTCTTCTCCAATTCAGCTGCCTCTCCTCACCCTTCCGTTATTTTTTAGTTATTCTTTAACACACATTTCATGCTGTCCCAGAATAGAACCATCCCAGAAGTGCGCTAAATGTATTCCCAAAATGAGCCTATCAGCTGATAGTCAGGCTCCCTTTCAATTTACACATACAAAAATTACACACAGAGAGCTTCTGCCTCCTGATGCAATTAATGAGTTCTTCCTTGCAGTTTTGCAGTCCCCTCCTGCTTCCTTTGGCCCATATTATTAAGTCTTTTAGCTGCCCCTCTATTTTTCAAGCATTGAGAAGGGCCCAGAGGTATCTGTGCAAATAAATAAATGGCGCAGGGGGTCGATCAGCCTCCCATATTTTGCTGGAACAAATGCTGACTTTGTTGTACCAATACAGGGCAGCTACCAATTTGAACCACAAAAGAGAGATATGTGGTCAATCACTCTTTCCCCTTTGAACCAAGTATTCCAAGCAACATTGGAAGAAATGAGGGGGGGGGAATCTCTTTTCCCCACTTTTTCTGGCCCCATTAAGAAAAATATATTGTTTACACTTACAATTGGGAGGGGAGAGAAGGGGGAAATAGTTTGTGGATAATATTAAATGAACTATTAAATGATAAATGTTACTATATACCAGATTTAATTTTTGTTATCAGGTAAGGCAGAAAGGGGGAGAAGTAGAATGAAGAATTAAGGGTAGTTATTTATAGAAGAGCTTCCTCTCCTCTCCTCTCCATTTTTCGGCTTCATAATTCTTGATATCGACCCATCCATATTTCTTGATATCGACCCATCCAGAAACAAGTGACTCTTGTTTCTATCCAAAAAGGTTTTGTGTGATGGCAAACAAATTCACCCAGGAATATTCTATGTGCTTTTTATTAATTAACGCTTCATTCAGTTTCATAACTCTTAATCAAAAATTCATGAATATTGCACAGATACAGGCAGGAAAAAATGTGCAAGGCACGCAAAATGAGTGCCTAAACTCATTGATGAATACATATTGACAGGCTAAAAAGAAATAAGATATTGAACTATCACAGTTGTTTCATGCAAAAAGTATCAGTCCTATAAGATAGACCAGTCCAGGAAATCACTGTGACAGAGGTCTAATTTTACTGTAATAGTTATAGTAAGTAACAAAATCTTGCATGTTTGAATGGGCTTTTCTCCTCCCTCCTTTTATCATTGAATGAATTAGGGAGGGGCTTGTCTCAGATATTTTCTCACATTAGTTTCATGGAAAAGCCTGAAGCCATACTTGTCTCTTCTCTGCCTTAGTAGCAGCTCTTCCTCCTGTCCCCCAAGGCCCTTCCCTATATCCCTAGAATGAAAGACATTTAATAATGATGATGATGATGATGTTGGAAGGGACCTGGGAGGTCATCAAGTCCAACCCCCTGCTCAGGCGGGAAACCCTATACCATTTCAGACAAATGGCTGTCCAGTCTCTTCTTAAAAACTTCCAGTGTTGGAGCATTCACAGCTTCTGGTGGCAAGTTGTTCCACTGATTAATTGTTCTAACTGTCAGGAAATTTCTCCTTAGTTCTAGGTTGCTTCTCTCTTTGATTAGTTTCCATTCATTGCTTCTTGTCCTGCCTTCAGGTGCTTTGGAGAATAGCTTGACTCCCTTTTCTTTGTGGCAGCCCGAGATATTGGAACTCTGCTATCATGTCACCCCTCATCCTTCTCTTCATTAAACTAGACATACCCAATTCCAGCAACCGTTCCTTATATGTTCACTAACACTACCATGCCATGTGCCCGCCACCTGTTTTTCTGGCTCCTTTTAAACAAAAGTTGCCTCTTCCACAGTTCCAATCCATATTAAGAATAACAATTAGTGGTATTTGGCATTTGGTGGGAGGAAAAGACAGGGAACCCATCAACTGCTTTTCTTAATTTGTCCCATAGTAAATAGTAAGGATATCAGTTGCTAGCCTCACCCAATTAGAATAGCACTTGGCAGAGCATGTTACCATATACCAGCATAGTCTTCTGTTGATTCATAAATTGGAAGCATTCACATTAACATGACTGTATGCCAAGGGGTTAAAGAATTTTCCCCCTTATTTATTGAAAAGAAATTATTTAGAGTCAATGATTCTATACAGCAGTGTAGAATTGAGAAAGCAGAGCACCATGTCATCCTGGAAGCTGTTTTGTTTTCCTATATCTGAAAGTGCTCGTAATAAATCATAATTAGACAGGAGCTGGACTAATAGACTGTAATGTAGAACCACGGAAAGCTGAACATATAAATGAGCTAACAGCTGAGATAGAAATTGATGTAGGAGATTCAAGCTTTCTTCTGTTTTCTTCTACTTTGGCAAGTTGGAAAGTTACAGAAATTCAGTTAGGGTTCAAAATTGCAATGTTGCTATTAAACTCTCATTTCAACATTTCTGCATTGTTCTCATGTCTGTGCTAAGACCCAGCTTGTAGTTAATTTTCTTATTTGCACTATAATTGCAACACCAGCCTGTCTGGTGCTTTTATTGCATCTCATTACAGCAGGTGATATCATATGCAGAAATTCAGTTCTATGCTTTTGGAATGGATAGAATACCTCAAAGGGGCGAAAAATAAAGGGCAAAAGTTCAACACAAGCAGAATACAAATGTATTTGATTTTTTAATCCAATTCAACATTGATTCAATCAACTATATTATATTGAGGACTACATAAAATGGGGACAAGATGTACATTATTGATTTGACTTCAAATCAATAGTATTTGCCCTGAATTGGTCTATGATGCCTAAATCAAAAAAAGACCACAACAGCAGCAACAATAAATCAATTAATCATATTATTTGCGTTATTTCAATTTTTTACTGATTACAAAGTCAAACTAATTAACCTAGGATTTAATTCTCATGGAAAGTGTTTAACGTAGGCTAATGTGAGCTTACCTGTTTTAGGTATAGCTCTCTTGTTTAGGTATAGCAATCTGGCAAAGCATAATAAATTATTTTTGTTCTCCTGAGACTGCAAAGTCCAGAATGTTAAGTACCTGTCAAGCTACAATTTATTGCTAAATGCCTTTTGGGAACAATTGTTGCAAGAAAGCTTTCGCTTGACCATTAAAACGGAAGATTAATAATTAAAACCTGTCTATTAAAAAAGTGTTAGGCTCATGCAGTGAAAGTGAAGAACACTTTTTTTTTTTTATGAGATGGAGCAGTGACTTCACATTGTTTTCTGTTTGCACTATTCATCACTTCTAAATGCTGAGCAGTACACAATCCCAGCATGCATCGCACAGCAGGGGACATTCCTGGCATGACAGCTGCCATGTCTGCAGCTGCACTGGAGGGAAAAGAGGACTGCGATTCGGTGCTTGGTCTCCAAAGCAAGCTGCACTTGAGCTGTCACTCTTGCTTTCCAGGAATATAAATAGGCAGATGGGCTTTTTTTTATTGTAATGAATGCTCAGCAAGTGCAACACAGGCCATGAGAAGGGCAACCATAGGGAGCAGGCCAGGACCAACAGCACTCTGCCTAGGATTGTCATCACTGTCAGTGCCACTCATGTGACAAATGAACCCAGACTTGGGGAGGGAGAGGGGAGGAGGAAGAAGGTGAACCTGTCTCAGATCTAGTGATGGGTGATGCTACAATAGCTGAGAAGTCCTTGCAGGTTGAAAAAGAATTAAGGCAGAATAAAAAAAAAGAGGTGATGGGGATGATCAAAAGACTCTCTTCTATAAATATCCTGTCCTCCCTAGCCAGATGTGCCAGGGATCTTATGAAAGTTGTAATCCAATGTATCTAAAGGGAACAACAGTCTAAAAAGGGCTTTCACTATATTATGCTAAGCAATCTTGGACCTTTCAATTCACAAAAGAACAGGCAAATGCACAAGAATGGGCAAATTTCCAGAACTCTATCAGATAAGATGCTTTTTGTAATAACTTGGCTTATGAAAACGTTTGAGGAACGTGAAAGCTTGGCAATATTTTGGCTGATATTGCCCAACTCTGGATTTTGAATGTTGTATGAAGGTCTCTTTATCTAGTGCAAGTCACATAATTTTATTATTTAACTATTACCTATTCTGCTACACAAACAGATTCATAAATTAAGATACTGCAATTGTCCTATTCACATTAGCCTCTTCAGTCCTAAAGTTCTCTGGTACTTATCCAAGTCTAGATGGATATAAATGGCAGGGACTACTTCTTGGGAATCCTCAATTGTAAGAAGTGCTCAATAGGTATCAACAGGCTTTGGAAGCACAACTGTTTTTAGCCTGTATTCCTCACTACTCTTTCAACTTTCTTACCATAATTATTTTATCATTCTTCATCAATATTTGTTCTGAACTGAAAGAATCTTCATTAGTACTTCTACCATAATGTCAGATCATCCACTTCACTTAGTCCTTGCTGTAAGACAATAGCAATGGTATGGAATAATATGGGCTCAAATAACTTTTAAACTGATAATTCCATTACTATTGTTTGGTGGTTTTAATAAAGGTTATCTTATTTTATCTTATCATTTTCCATCTTTTCTAATTTTGGTAATAATGTAATTTTATTGCTAATTTCCTTTGACTGTAAGCCATTAGAGAGATACACTCCCACCTTGTTCTCATAATAACATCCTTGATATAATTTAGACTAAAGAGCCACAGTCCACATTCTGTGATTTATGCAAAGAAATCCAAACCGACTTCACTGGACATTTATCTTGTCAAATTATGCTTCTTCTACTTCCAATTTATCATAGTTTATCCGTTTCGTGTCTAGTACCTCATTTTTCTGATCTTGTATTGGCTTGCTTTCTTTTCAATTAACATCTCCTGAATTTGAATCTCTTGATGCATTAACAATAGTTGTTAACTTTGCTAGTTTCAGCCTACAAGGAACAAATCTTAAAAAGATATCCTTGTCCATGGTAATTTCCAGTTCTATGGAGCAATGAGACCCATGTTTGTAAATGAGAACACAAATACAAAAAGGACAATAGGTATTCCTTTCATACAGACCTTAGTTATTTCTTTGCATTCCTGCAATAGGCCAAGCACTGTTATATGAAATCTAATTTCCACTCAAGCCAAGTCCCCTATAGATTTTATGTGATTTTCTACTATCATGGTTACCGCTCCTCAGAAAGTGCTCTCCAAGCATGCAGCAGAAATTAGCAGGTGACTTCCTAGGGTTACCTATCAATTAACAGATTGCTTAGTTAAGCCCCCCTCAGTCTAGTGCCTCTAGCTACATTGTGGCTACTTTGTAGAATTGCATTGTTATCCTCACATAAATCACTAAAGGACACCTGATTAGTAAAGGATGATTAGCTTATAAATTGGCTTCAGCAGTATATGAATATCTACTGTAACTAAGCAAGTAGTCATGGCTTGCCTCCATATTGTCAGAAGGGATAGATCTGTGTAATCTACACACATGAACTCCAGGGATTTAATGAGGAAATGTGATTAAAAGGCTCAGGAAAGTTCAGCATTCCCACAGCTGCTAATATTTTTACAGGAAATTACAAACAGATTGCTATAGATTTTAGAGACATGTTGATGGATCACCAGTTCATTTCACTGAATTAAGGGAGATAGCATTTTGACTGAAATGTTGGGTTTCTTTGTCCATATTTCAGCCATATGCATTAGCCACAGATGATCAAAGAGACTCAAAGGCTGTCTACTGACAGATACGGCTCTTTTTCCTCCACTTTGTTATGAGCCTGTATCAATGTCAATAGATAAGCAATATTTAAATCCTAGGCAAGGAATAAGTCATTTTATCTTCTGAATACATTTTAGCACTACTGTCACATTCAATCAAACTGAAGAATAAAAAAAAAATCATATTGCTCAACATACAGTATGTTTTTATACTTCAGTGCAGTATTATCCCTCACAACAAAACTTTCAGAGTTAGGAGATTCTCTGCTATCCAAGAGCTCAGGAATGTGCAGGGATCCTAGAAGGTGCAGATGATGAAACAGCAGAAGAGATACCTAGGATGCTGCTGGAGGAAAATGAACAAATCCAATCAAGCTTTTTATAAGGACTATCTTGAGGTGGTAAGGTTAATAAAATGAGTTATTTTTCTGCCCTTATTGCATCTATGGAGAGCTCACCAATAGCCTGTTTAGAGGGACCCATCTCTCCTACTGTTCTCAGTAAACAGCTGGGGGGAATACCATCAGGCCTTCTGTAAGGATTACCCAACAGCTTTTAAATAAAATTACCCAAATTCATTTGGAGTTGGGATCTGGCTGTACAGATCCTGTGCAATTGCCTAAGGCATCATTTTGCCTCGGAAGAGTTTGAACCTATTGGCCCTGATTGGTATAATTTCAGCACTGTAAGCTTGGCCACCTGTTTTAGATCCCTGTCCCTCTTGGTTGATTAAATTCTCTTGGGAGGTGACAGGTGGGAGGATTTATGCAATGGGTGACTGCCCCTTCCTTAAGGGGCCATCACTGGATCCCACAGTGGTGGGTCTGGAGGGCCAGAGTCATGGAAGAAGCAGATTATTTGGATCCCTTCCAGTCAGGATTCATGTCTGGACATAGTACTGAGATAGTACTGATCTCACAGGTTGATGACCTTTGCCAGGCTCAGGATTATGCAGGTTCTCCTTGATCTCTCTGCAGTCTTCAATATCATTAATTATGGCATTCTTCTGGGCCAGTTTAGGGAGTGGGAGGCATGGTGCTACAATAGTTCTCCTTCCTTCAGGGCCAGTTCCAGTGGGTATTAGTTAGAGGGGTGGGGGGAGATCAAGCCTGAAGTCTCTGCTTTGTGGGATGCTATTTGGATTACTGTGATATAAGATGCCCTTGAAAGGCATTTGGAAGCTGTAGCTGATCCAAAATGTAGCAGCAGGGACAATTTTTGACATTTCATATTTTTACCGGCATAACACTACTGTTACAGAAATTGTACTGGCTTCCAGATATGATTCAAAATGTTGGTTGCATGGCAAAGAACCAGACTCTTTGAAAATCATCTATTCCAATAAATGATCCTTCATCTATATGTCCAAAGTAGACCAGACAGGAAGCATGACAAGGTAAACTAATTCTACTTTAATGTAAGGCTAAATAGAATCTTGCAAATCTAAAAGTAAAATCTCCTGTTGTCTCTTTTTACCATCTGATAAGTTGGGGCACATTCTTTCTAAGTTTCTTTAGCCATTATTCAGCTGTGGCTCCCCCTCTTTTATCTGATCATTCCCAGGCAGCATCTCTTCTCCTTGCCTCCCAAGGTCATTACTACATACATTACATATATCATCAATTACTGCTTAACTATGGTAATTGGGACCAGCAACTCCATCACTAAGCAAGGTGATGGTTCAACCTGCAGATCAAACATGCCTGCACTCTTTTATGAAATCTGTCCTTACCATTGACTGGATAAATAATTAAAGTTTATAAAATTGATGAGATAGAAAACAATAGGAGAAAGCAATGATCCATATGGGACACAAAAATATTCTTTGAACTCTAATGATTAGCTTCAAAGCTTCTAGTTTTTGAAAAACAGCCCTGAATGCTTTCACTATAATTCAAACCTCTATAATTTTTGTCCCATTGGAGGGGGAACTGAAAATGAAAAAGCCACAATTTTAAAGCAACAAACATACAAACAAAAAATTCTCTCTAGACGCTGTATTTCCAGCATCAAACTAAATATATCTGTTTTGGTACAATAAATGACAGATGGTCAGAGTTCTATTATCCAAACACTTATTCATTGGCATCTAGATATCTGATGCCAAAACATTGCAAATATAAGTACAAGGATGATAGTACTGCTTCACATTCTCCAAATTCCAGGCACACTGCCAACTTCCAAAGGATTTCTGATGAATTCAAAGCATGAATTCTTAACTTTAAAGGATGAGGAAGTATAAATAGGAGATGTTAACACCATGGACTAAGAAACCAGCCTAACAGAAGATGATGAAACATACTGATATGTCTTGAACATTCAAAGATACAGTATTAACCATATAGTGTCCTATTATTAAATTGCAGCCATGTCTGGGAGACATAATTACCTGCTGCTGTTTTATATTAATGATTTTTATGAGCATATATGGGGTCACTAATTCAAAGCTTATGGATTGAACATGGTGGGCATCTAGCTTCATCAGCAACATAGTACAGTATCTTTTCCCCACTCTGATATACCCCTCAGTTGTGTTGAAATTACAACTCCCAGTGTTTCCAGCCAAGTGGGCCTTGCATAAAACCTAATTGATTAATATGACCTATAACATAACTCACATTCAAAACTTATTGCAATTTAGCAATTTGTATAAAAGCAACCTCAACATGTCTGGAAGTTGAGAAAGGTTGCTATGGTCACAATACTTCCAAATGCATTCATCAGAAAATCTACTGTGTACTTGCAGCAACTGGGTTTAGCACATAACATGTACATGGCTATTTACAGAGATAAGCATTTCCAGAGTGTTCTCTTTTACATTTCAAGGCTTCTGGCAGCCTGGAGTTGAATTCAAATCTCTCTCATTTACCATCTTCTGAAAAATAATAATTCTGTGCTAAGAAACACAAGAGGAACAAAAAGGCATCCATACAGATGGCATGGTGAAAGCTGTCAAGATAGCAATCTGGCTATGGAAGAATTATAGTACAAAAGATGTTGAGGTGAAATTATTCTAGTATACCAATAAGACAGTGATTTCAGGGTCTCCTTCAGCATTCCCATGTGCAGGTTAAAACAGGTTGATGTTTATTTCAAATAAATAAACAGATTTCAGCCTGATCAGTAGCAATACTGATGAGTCTTTAAGACATGTAAGAAATCCAAATGATCATGCTATTTAAAAGCCAGTTCCTGCTACTTCTACGTGCTGTTTCTAATGCACTCAGGAAAGCCATTTGATAATGCATTGAGGAAAGCCACTATCAGAATTCACATTTAGCCTGTTGTAGTCAGAAAAGCATGACCATTTTAAAATTAAAGTCTGATAGTTTTCAGAGAGGATAGTCAAAAAGAGAAGTGTGGATTAAGAGACGTGTATTGTAGATATCTAGAAAGGCAGGTATATGTGTGGTGTGTAAGTGTAAAACTGAGATCCCAGCCATCAACCACATTTCATTCATTCATGATGTATTATTTATTAATGGCAAATTTCTAAACACAAAACTCATTAGTAACTCATTAGTACCCACAAGATGATCTGCTAACTTCCCATTTTTCTTAGACCTCATTCACTCATACACTCAAAGCCTCTTACAGCTGGCTTTAGTAGATGAAAGATGTATTTGTTCTTTATTGAGAGCAGAATGAGAGAGAAGAGTCCCAGAGAATGTGGAGGGAGGAAAAAAGATGAACTTATGGATAAAGGAACAAATTGGTATGGGTATAATCTACTCTACTTCAACCCATTTAGATAATGTCATCTCAGAGTGCTTATTTGGTTTTTCAGTTGCGCAGCATTTTTTGAATACAGTCTTCTTGAAATAGCAATTATAAACTGTAACAGGTGGACTAACAGCTTAAAACCAGAGGGCGGGGCAAGACTAATGACTGAGCCTGCATTCAGTTCACTGGTATGTGCATCTGTGATCTCTCTTGTGAAGCCAGCCTTGTGCAGTAGTTGAAGAATTTGCTGTGAGCACTGGATGAATTTGGCACCCTGTCTGCATTCTTGGAGGCACAAGCCATTTTTTAAAGTGGCATTATTCCTTGAGCAATTATGCCAATGCAATTGTGAAATTTCTTGGGAAATTAAGATAAGGGGAATCAATACTCTTTCAATGGATATAGAAGAAGAAGGTTAAAAGATATCAATTAGGAACATAATACACAGGTAGGATACTCCACTGCTGACTAAAATATAGAGTCCAGTTACTTCAGCAGTAGAC
The DNA here is from genome assembly GCA_023970755.1 of Azemiops feae. NCBI lineage: Eukaryota > Metazoa > Chordata > Lepidosauria > Squamata > Viperidae > Azemiops > Azemiops feae. Next base: position 690,280 of record JALGBA010000862.1, on the reverse strand, counting down.
AGTGTTGTTTATATATACCCAGCTTTGAGGTCATGGCTGACTACATATTGTGCAGCAGCTTTTTTGGATTTATTTTACCTTAAGACAGGGGTTCCCAACCAGGGGTGCTCGCACCACCTGGGGATACGAGACGATATTCCAGGGGGTACGAAAATGTGGGTTTTCAAAATTATAGTGTATTCGTTGCCATTATTTCAAACTTTTGTAAGGGGTGCGAGAATATATCAGAAGTGTTCTAGGAGTGCAGGGTATAGAAAAGGTTGGGAGCCATTGCCTTAAGGGAAATATATGATGACCTGATCAGGACTGCAAGGAGAGAATAGTTTAAATGTTCTCCTTGCCAAATAGATTTTATTTTAAAACATCTATTTCTTTTTTAAACTCTAATGACACCAATGGAGTTTTACAAAACAATTGCTGTAAGATAGGGAAAGTCTGGTAGAATTTTGACCAATAGAAAGGTTTGATGGAAGCATTAAGGTTTTCATTATGCCTACCCCATCATCTGGATCAAGCCACTATACAGTTACACAAGGCTCAATTAATCTGAAAAAGTATTTGCATGGATACATTTGGGGTATAATTTAGTTTTTATTCCTGGTTGTTTAATCATCTTTTTTAACTTTATTCATAGTGGACTAGTATTTTTTTTTCATGGAGATAATAATGAAATGTGCAGAGGTTCAAATTCAAATTTATTTCAATGAAAATATATCAATGTAGGCTCTATGGATTGTAACTGACCAATGGCTCTTAACACCCAAGTTGTCCTGCATTATTGTCCTATAAATGACAGATTTTATCTCGTTTCAGAGAAATTATTCAAAAGGTAGAGCTGCACAGAGCCTGAAACAGGAATTTTAAATACAAGATGCAGATATTCTGCTTTACCATGACACCTTAAGCAGAAAAATCAACTTTCCACCATGATTCAGAACTAGCCCTTCCCAACCTATTACCCAAAAGAAGTTTGGGATTATAAACTCCCAAACTGCTGCCCATTGGTCATGTTAGTTTGGGTAAAAGCATATTCTGGGATTGGCTCCTTAACCTAGACAATTTGTTTCTCAGTCACTAGTCACCAAGCTCCCACCCAATCGTGGCAAAAATTACAAATCTAAAGATACCAAATATTTCATTTAACTCTTAGTTGGACTTGGCAAAAGACAGTTCAACTAGATAGGAATATTTATTTCACATAAAAATGAAGCCTTAAATACCACAAGGTATTGCCATTACTGTGCAAAAACTCAGATTTATACACACACACAATATATACATGTGTGTGGGTGTGTATGAGTATATAGCAATAGTACTTAGACTTATATACTGCTTCACAGTGCTTTACAGCCCTCTGTAATCGATTAACAGTGTCAGCATATTGCCCCCAACTATCTGGGTCCTGGTTTTACCGACCTTGGAATGATGGAAGGCTGAATCAACCTCAGAATCGAACTCCTGGAGTGAGCAGTGACTTAGCCTGCAGTACTGCATTCTAACCACCATGCCACCACAGCTCTACATATATACATGCAGCCTTTCACACTGAAGGATCGTGTTTGTTTCCTAAGGCAGAGGTCTCCAACCTTTTGGACATCAGGGACCGGTTCCGTGGAGAGAGGTTTTTCCACGGACCGGAGGGTGCATGGTTTTATGTGCTGCCTGCATCCCGCAGATGGGGCTTTGCTTGTTTGTACGGCCTGGTTGCTGGCATGCCACAGCCCGGTACTGGTCCACGGACTGGGAGTTGGGGACCCGGTCCTAAGGAAAGCTGAAGTAAAACGTAAGCACAGTCATGGTCATGTGATTTTCATTAGCAACCAAGTTACCAGGACCAACTGCAATCACTAATCAAGTATTACCCGTACATGATAGAAAATGCACAGGATGTTTGGAGTTCTAGAAAAATTGGGGGCTAATGCACCAGAGAAAATTCAAGAGGTCAATAAAAGACTTCAGGCTCAAATTATAAAGAACACAGAACCTGCAGAAAGGAAAAACCAGTGAAGGGGACAACTGCAAACAAAGAGAAACTAAATCTAATTAACAGTGGGTCTACTTATGAAACCCATGCTAATGGAAAATATGTCAGAGATAATGTCATCTTGTCCATCTGCACTTCTCATTTACAGAGGTATTTTCACACATTACTGAAAAGCATTAGCTAGCAATCTCTTCACAAATAATGTAACAGCTTCTATTCAGCTTTCCTTTTTACTACATTAGAGGATTTCAATCATTCCTCAGAGAGAGAAAAATCTAAGTGGTTGCTATCTTATTAATTGGTTATCAGATATTACACCTGTAGATCAATAAATTGTGTTTTGTTGTCCATGAGTAAGTATTACTCATAATAGGGTCTTAGAATGAATTGGTCAGGATGCTGATGAAATAACATCAAGGGCAAAGCTTCCAGTTCACTTGACTCAATCTCAGATATATCATTTACTAATGTATTGATACTGTCAATCACTTATTGTGGAAGAACTGAATCCTGTATGTAAACTGGTCCATGGCTTCGATCTTTGAGAAAGACAAAGTTTAAATGTAGTAGAAAATATAGATGATTTATTTGAACTTCAGGTTTTCAGCTTTCTCATCATGAGACTTTCATAGGAAAGCTTGTGAAAGTTTATGAATCATTCATTTATAATGGTGATATGCAGCTTTACCTGGACTTTGAATGATATGCAGGGATCATACCCCCAAAGTGGACTGGGGGGGCAGAAGAAAAAAAAATGATGTGTTGATTTATATTTAAATTCAAGGAAAATGGATTATTTAATATGGCTACTTCCTATAAATTAAATCATTTCTACCTTCTATTTTACTTAAAGTTATAATTTAATGGCAATTTTGGGAAACGTGGTAACCACCAAAGTCTACATGTGAGCTGCATGTAAGTTTGGGTGCCTCCAGCTTTATATTTGACAAAGTACATAACTCTTTGTAATCATTGGAGGAAATGGTCATTCAGCAGATCACTTTCGGTTCCCACTGAACTTTATGCTGGAATATAAAATCTTGTGAATAGTGCACATAATATTATTCCATTTATATTCTAGAGTCAAACATTGAATACTAATTCTGTAAACTGCAATCCCCAAAATATAGAGAGGGCACCAAATTCAAGAAGGCTAAAGCTATGAAGTATGGTACGGAAAGTTCTGAAAACCACAAGATGGTGGCAAAGAGAATATTCTGCCTCTAGTACCATCTAGTGGCAATCTGGATCTTTCCAACCCAGAATTGGTAGCCCCAAGGAATACTTTTTTAAAATCAACTTTATTTTTGAAGAAAACCATGTATACATTGTCCTATGATCCAGATTATTGAATCCTTAAGAGTTACTTATAGGTGAGTATAAGTCACACTAAAACCATTTATGAATTAATCCAGTGGACTTAAAGGAGGAGAAAAATGCTTATAGTGGCTTTGCCATGGCAAAGGTACAGTGTAAGAATCCAGCTGTTAATTATATGTTCAAAACATATCCAGGTGATTACTGTCAACTGCGATGATAATACTGCATGACAGCATCCCATCTATCTAAATTAAGGAATATAAACTGCTAGCTAATTATACCTGTTGGGAGTGATTTTGACTCATTCAGTCAATCAAAGTCACTGGTAGTTTTTACTTATATATAAAGAATGACAACTGTGTCAAGTTTGTTGTTATTATTGCTGTTCCTCAGCAACAATAATTCAGGATAAGAATATTGAAGAACTAAGTTTAGAATGTTATCATGATTATAGATGAGAAACAGTTTACCCACCAAAGGCAAAAGAGTAAGTGCTCTCTAATTTAAATTGTAGTCTTCCTTTCTTAAAGGAAGACTTAAAGGAAGACTTTTCAGATGACATAGTTGACAGAATTAGTGGTTTGAAAGGCAATCTGATCCTCTTTTCACAGTAATTGATCTGGGATAACTGCAGACGGATTTTGAAGAACCCAATTCCATTTGTTTATAAACTCAGAGATGTAATCAGGATACAAATTAATTTGAGTCAATTATCTTTGAGAGGTTAATTCTTTGGTAAGATGTAGAAAATATTCTTTTGAGAGTAAATTTCAGGGGTTCAGACCCCAGAACAATTCGTGATAGGGTGAAAACTAACCACAAGCAAAATTAGACTAGCTTTTGTCTGTCATCAAAAAGAATACATGTAGGACTAACAGATTTATACATGGTCATTCCAGCAGATGGAAGGAAAACTCAGGATAGAGCCTTGTATTGCTGGAAGCACACTGGGTCTTTTAAAGGAAGCAAATACGGAAGAACTGCCTTGACATTTCATTCATTTTAAAAAAAAGGAAATGCAATTTTTAGCTTCCTTTGGCTAGCAAATAGTTTTATAGTTTTAAAAGAAACCACCTTAAAAACTATGTGAAATTGGAAAGCTGCATTGACAAAGCAACTTTTAAAACAAGGCATAATTTTAAGGACAGACATATCTTTCTCTCTATAATTTTGAGATCCATGAAAAAGTACAGTGTCCACTAAGACTAGGGGGAAAAATCCTAACCAGAGTAGGAAGAAAGAGTGAAATCTACCTTTTTCAATAGTCTTATAGATTTGAGGAAAATGAAAACTTCCTTCTGAATTAGATTACTGTAATATTTATTATTATTTCTTGCTATATTTATTTCAGTGGGATAGATTAGTTATGTGAGCATTAGAATGGGCAAAAAGTATGTCTTATTTACATATCGATTAAGATGATCGCCAGTCTCAATCATGCAACTCTGGGTACTAACAGGGGTTAAAATATAATAAAAGCCTAATGTATATTTTTTAAAAAACAACCACATTGTTCCCAGATGACTAACATAGTGTGGCTTTCCTTCTCTTTCATGACAGTGAGCTACCAGTATTGCAAGTGATATGCAATTTAAGAGTTCTTATCAATGAGAACCTTTCTTTAAAGTCTCTGAGAAATCCACAAGGACCAGCAATTTTTATCTTCTGAATATCCAGATAATTCAACTTGTTACTGTTAAGATGGGTAATTAGTTGATGGTTATTTTGTTTGGGTGGACCTCTCTGGGACTCCATTCTTCGCTTCAGATTTAGAACAATGTGGAAGACTAGCACTTAAACTGACATATAAGAGCATTCGGCTAATTGAATAAGTTGACTGTTATTCATATTTGTGAATTAGTTTTGCCATATGTCAGAATAGCTACCTCATGTTTCAGAGTTTTCTCCCATCTAGCCCTGCATTTTGGAATTGGCTTTCCCTCAAGCTACGTTTTGAATCTAATTGCCTGATAAATATGCCTATAAAAATGCTTCTTTTTTCAGTATCATTTTGAAGCTGGAATAATAATTTGGTGATTGCAGTGGCTGATACTGGTTTAAAATACGCTAGTGCTGGGGTTATTATAATGTTATATTGTGATTCATATTAATATAGTATTTTATTCTGCTTGCACTCCACTTAGGTGTGTACACATACAAAATAAAAATACTACTATTTCTGCTGTTACTATTGCTTCTTCTAATTTTGAATTAGTTAATAGATTTTTATGTATCAGATGTATTTTCTGCAATACATCAAAGATGCATAGGCTATAGGGTTAAGAAAAAAAGATGTCTAAGATTTATAAATCTGTGTATTCAAATCCTGACATAAGTACTGTGGTTTGTAGGCTAACAATAAACTAAGCTGACTACAAAAATGTATATGGTTAATTCTTTTTAGCTATGTGATAGAAACATAAACCTACAAGCCTACAACAACAGAAATAATTATTTAATTCAGAAAGGGTGCAAAATAAAACTGAACAGTATTCAAAGGCATTGAAAAATGATGCATTATTCTGAAAGAACTTGGTATAATTTTCTTTCTTGTCCCTGACATCAGTAGATATTGCACACAGCTGCAAGTCATGTGCAGCCATGGGAGGCATCTGCAAGTGGCTGAAATTCAATTTTGATGGAGCAGACTTCACAACTCACCCACAATTTTCCTCTTCATTTGCAATGTGTTTACTGAATATGCTGCAGAAAATCAATCATAGAGTGTTTCAATGTGGTGCAAATTGGTGGAATCACTTCAGCCATGAAAATACTCTATCATCTTCTATTACCATCAGTATTTCTGAAAAAAAAAAAGAAAACAGTATAATTGCTTGAAAAGACAGGAATTTATATTTATAAAATGCTTTTTGGTAAACTTTTTCAACTTAGGAGTGTTCAAGAGATAGCGGTTACGTAATTTTCTGCTTTATACTGTAATATAATGGATGTTCAGAAAATCTAAAGATGTTGCTGTTTTGCCTCTGAAAAATACTTAGAGTTCTATAAACATTTTTTGAAATGACAGCAAACAAAAATACCCACTATACTTTAAACACCACTATGATCAAAAGAAGTTTCAAGAAGCCACTCAATGGGACTATTCTATATAACTAACATTGCTATTGCTAATTAGTTTTGATTCATTATCAAACACTGAAACTCCAGAGATTGAATGAAAGAGTTTTCATGTTGATTCTGGGATGCTGTGTTTTAGCCTAATACTGTTCTTCACGGTATGTAATATTATAAAAATATTCTGTACCAGGCTGAGCAAACTAACAATCTAGCTGGACATGGTTGCTTCTGAGCGAATAACCTCTCTTAATGGAGTTCCCTTTCTATTTCATTATTGTTCTGCCTTTTGTTCCATAAGCATCCTCAAAGGTAGCTTACATAAATTACATGGGGGCTGCTGCTTCAAAATTACACCATGAGCCATGAACTAGCCAATCACATTTTTCTTTGATATGTTGTGTGAATTCATCTCATGTAATTTATTTATATCTCAGTATATCACGCAAAGTCAGATATATTATTATGGCATCAACATGGATATGTTGATCACAGATAAGCCCCTCGAGTAGAGAGCCCATCCAGCTGCTCAGAGATAGCATACGATACCTCCCCTACTCAGTTCTGTCTAACCTATGTGTCAGGATACAGAAAATAATAATAATAATAATAATAATAATAATAATAATAATAATAATAATAATAATAATAATAATAATAATAATAATAATAATAACAACAACAACAACAACAACAACAACAACAACAAAGTTGGAAGGGACCTTGGAGGTCATCTAATCCAACCCCCTGCTCAGGCAGGAAACCCTATACCATTTCAGACAAATGGCTGTCCAGTCTCTTCTTACAAACTTCCAGTGTTGGAGCATTCACCGCTTCTGGAGGCAGGTTATTCCACTGGTTAATTGTTCTAACTGTCAGGAAGTTTCTCCTTAGTTCTAGATTGCTTCTCTCCTTGATTAGTTTCCATCCGTTGCTTCTTTTGTCCTGCCTTCAGGCGCCTTGGAAAATAGCTTGACTCCCTCTTCTTTGTGGCAGCCCCTGAGATATTGGAACACTGCTATCATGACCCCCCTCGTCCTTCTCTTCATTAAACTAGACATACCCAATGCCAGCAACCGTTCCTTACTGTATATGCTTTAGCCTCCAGTCCCCTAATCATCTTTGTTGCTCTTCTCTGTACTCTTTCTAGAGTCTCAACATCTTTTTTACATCGTGGTGACCAAAACTGGATGCAGTATTCCAAGTGTGGCCTTACCAAGGCATTGTAAAGTGGTATTAATACTTCACGTGATCTTGATTCTATCCCTCTGTTAATGCAGCCTAGCACTGTGTTGGCTTTTTTGGCAGCTGCAGCACACTGCTGGCTCATATTTAAGTGATTGTCCACTAGGACTCCGAGATCCCTCTCACAGTTACTGCTATTGAGCAAGGTACCACCTATACTATACCTGCACATTTGGTTTTTCTTGCCTAAATGTAGAACCTTGCTTTTTTTCCCCATTGAATTTCATTTTGTTAGATAGTGCCCAGTGTTCAAGTCTGTCCAGATCCTCCTGTATCTTAAGCCTGTCTAGAAAAATAGAGTTGGAAGGGATCTTGGCGGTCTTCTAGTCCAATCCCCTGCTCCAGTGAGAGACTCTATATCATTTCAGACAAGTGGCTGTTCAGTCTCTTAAAAGCCTTCAGTGATGAAGCATCCACAACTTCTGAAGGCAAGCCGTTCCAGTGGTAAATTGTTCTCACTGTTAGGAGTAACTTTGTTAGGAATAACACTGTTCTCCTAAAAGTGACACCGTAACACTGTTAGGAGAACACTGTTAGGAGAACACTGTTAGGAGAACAGTTCTCCTACTCTTCATCTCATTTCATTTTATTTCATTACATTTCATTACAGTCCCTTCAATTCAATTGGTAATTGCCTACTTCTTTAGAATGCCACTCTCACCTCCCAACCCCCCAAAAAGTTTTCATTTGCTTTTATTTAATGTACTTCTGTGTTTTTCTCTCTAAATGGCGTATCAAAGCAATTAACATGCATGTTTTATAGGACTTAATATTGACTGAAGCCTTAAGGGTTTTCAAATAAAAACCCACAGGAAAGAAATATACAGTAGCACCTACTGAGTAAAGCTTAAATCAGCAACTGTTCAAGAGCAACATCTGGTTGACTGAGCATTTTTTTTTTACCTACCAACAGAAGAATATAGAGGAAGTTCCTATTTTTGTTTGTTTGCTTGCTTGCTTGTGTGTTTCAGCATTACTGGAGCTTTAATTCACCAGTTTTTCAGAAGCTGTGGCATTATGCCAATCTAAGAAGCCAAACGTATTTGGAGGAAAGTGCATAGTTAAAAGTATATGTAAAAATACATATTTTGCCACATGCTTAAGGTGGAAATAGAATGTGAAAATAGAATGCAATTATATTTTAAAAGAAAATAAATCACTTAACTACAAAATGCATACTCATATACCAAACCAAGCCAACTATAGATAAGAAAAGGGTGAAAGGACAATTGAGAAATAAAAGACAAAAAACAAAAAATCAGAAAATGAGGTTTAAGCATGGATTTTAATTACTAGAGGGGGAGTGGTGGCCTAGTAGTAAAGACACTGGGCTTTGTTGACTGGAAGGTGGCAGTTCAAGATCCAAGCACTGCATGATGGGCTGAGCACCCATTCTCACCCCAGCTCCTGCCAACCTAGCAGTTCGAAAGCAAGCAAATGCAAGTAGCTAAATAGGTACCACTTTGGTGGGAAGATAGCAACATTCCATGCATATAGTCTTGCCAGCCATATGATCACGGAAGTGAGTTCAATGCTGGCTCCCTTGGCTAGGAAATGGAGAGGAACACTGCCCCCTAGAGTCGGACATGACTGGGCAGTTGAAACCTTTGCCTTTACCTATCTTCTAATCAGTATACTGCCCTGTTTTAATTTACTTATAGCATTTGTAAATGTGCAACATAAAGATACACAATTTTTCCTGGCTGTGCACCAATTTGGCTTTTGGCTGCTGCACTGCTAAATATCACCAGATCTCAATGGGGAAAGAACCAGGTCTTACTCAGGCAAACTGTTCTGAACAAAGTTTGCATTATATGTTGCTTGAGTATAAAAATATAGTGTCCTAAGGTGGCAAAGGGATGACCCAAATAAATTTAGCCTTGTGTTTGATCTTTGAGTGGCTATCTTGTTTGTCTGTATGTCCAGGAATTGGGGAAGAGCTGGGACTTCAGTATACTAGGAGCTGTTGCTTGTTTCTGGTCTTACGGAATTAATGAAAGCCAAATGGGAAGTGGGCAAATAGTTTGGTGGAGATAACAGGGGTGTATCCCCCCTTACTTTTGTTTCTTTTTTTCATCTTGTTCAATCAATTCAGGCTCTTCCTCGTCCATAGAGGCAACTTCTGGGAGCTTGTCATAGAACAAGGCAACAGGAAAGATCTGTCCGGAAGTTTGATGAAGGGAGTTGGCAGAGAAGCATCCATTCAACATAGACAATGAGGGAGCATCACTGTGACTTGTAAAGTCTGTACAGTGTTTATCTTTCTGTCTGAAGAGGATCCAAACTACACTTGCTGAACTATATGCTTGTTGCTTTGTGGGAGGAGATGAAGGGTACTGAGAGAGAGTTGCTGAACTGCAAAATATCAAGGAAGATAAGAATTTCCTGGAGCTTTCCAAGAGTGGTTGAGAACTGGAAAAAAACCAAGAATGGGGAAAAAATCTTTTGCAGAAGCAAACATGTAGAAGCATGTGGCCCAAAAAAGTAAAAGGCTCAGGATATATTTAGTGCTAGTACAACTCAGAAATTAGTACCAAGTGTTCCCTTAAGATAATCAGATACTTTCTTTCAATCAACTTCAGGAGGGAGCAGCACCAAAATAACTTTCTCTGCTCTTTGGTCCTAAGCAGAATCAGACCAGGTTGTTATGGGGCCATAGCTTAGACTGGGAAATCAAAATGTGTATTAGAAGACAATGGCATACTGCTTCCACATTATTGCCATGAACACTCTCTGGATTTGTACATGAAATTTCCAGGAGCTGTGCTAATTCAAAAGAGGCTTGGCCTTTTTATCTTCTTTGAAGTGGGATATTGAAATCCCATACGGTTCAGGTCAATTCTGAAGCATTCGTCTGAAGTTGTCTGGCTATCAGTGACCTAATTAATATACAGATGAAACATGTAGGATAGAAACAAGCTAATTTGAATTAGATTAGCACAATAAGTCAATTTTTCAAGACTGTTAGCAGAACTGTCTGTTGAGATGGCCTTAATTAGTTGTGTCAAAGGGGAAGCTACACGATAAGTGTAAACATTGAACTATATAAAGGACGGTTTAATATGGAAATTTTTTAACCTTTGAGGAAGCTTAAATGAGGTTTTAATTCAGGAAGCCAGCCACACTTCTAAACATATAAGAAAAAGATTTCTATCACTTCTAATTTATGGATTCCAGTTTTAAGTCTTAACCCTTTAGATTATCTTATTGTTTCAAGTGCTTTTCGTGAGGATTTATGAAGCTGGAAGAACTTTTCTTTTCACCGCCAATAATAAAAATGCTGTTTTAAGTAAAAAGCATTCAAATCCTTCCAAACGTTCTGCCAGGCAGTTCTTCTGCCATAGTGAGTCTGACCCAGATGCCACATTTATGTTTCCACAGGTGTAAATCTGTTGTTGGTACATTATCATCAAAGCCTGGCATAGAAGACTCTGAAATGGAGCTGTCCAGGACACGCAGGAGAGCAAGTTTTTGATTCAGCTTTTAAGGACCATTCATGTTCCTCTAATAACAGCACAAAGACATCTCAAGAAATTTTTAACAGACATGATATTGCCTTCACCCCGTTCACAGCCCATAGCAGAGGCAATATAAAATCCTACTCAACTCTTCAGGTTTTATCTGTGCAATCAAAAACCAAACCCTTTTTTATGTGTGCAAGAATGACAAGTATAGTGCAAACACATATTGCTAATTTAGTATGGCAGACACAGGCTCCTTTGTCTTTTGAAGAAGTTGACTCTGCTATTTATAGCTTGACTCAATGATTTATTGAGATATATTTTTCTTCTTTCTTTTTTCTTTGCTTAAGCTAGAAATTGTGGTACTAGGAACCATTGAGAGATCTGGCTTCTATTTCTGGAGATTGGGAGTGGGAAAGCTTTAGTGTCCTTATTACAGTGCCAAGCTTCAACTGCCTTGCTCATTCACTTTTTCCAAGAAAATCCATTAATTTAAAAGATCCCTTGCATCCCTAGTGACCAATGAAAGCATATTAATGTTAAACAGGAATATGTTCTGTTAGACACTTCTGTTCTCAACAACATCATGTCATCTAATAATTGATTTTCAGCTCACCTACTTTAATCTCCCCTGTGGGAGGCAGGTAGATTTTAAAAACCAGGCATTTCCCTGTTTTGTAACTGAGCAACATGTGACCTGTTCCACTTGAACTAACATACTCAGATCAGTTGTAGGAGAGCTAGAAAATAGATTAAAGCACTAATAAGTAGAAGAGCAGGGTGCACTACTATATGACTGGCTAATGTGCACACAGCCATATAAACATACTCTCCCACAACTTAGTGAAGTCAACTGTGGGAAATAACAAATGCATGAACTACATTATGCATATACACAAACAATCTAAAGTCAAGACAACCAAGCAACAAAGAGTAAAGGGGAAAGAGGAAAGGTGATACATCCTTCAAGGTCAGAAACAAAGACAGCAATATTCAGGCATTTATCTTCCATTTAAGCTAAACCATTTGCTTTTTTCTAGAAAGATCAGTCTGTGGCTTTTCCTTCTTGGACAGTGACCAATAGATGGGAACCAGAGTTTGCTGCATTTCCACAGAAGTCACTCTCAGCACAGGTGTTCAATTGGTAGAGTGGGACCAAAAATCACTGCATCTTCTCCTTTGGTGGATATAAAAGGATATCACCCCACTGCTGTGATACTTTTTCTTCCAGGAAGGGGAATCAGCCTGACCAGTGGAGGAGATCAGTCTGTTTCTTTTCACTTTCCAGCCCCAGCACAATTGTCAGTAAAAGCTAAATGTCCTTTTTGGCAGGGAAAAGCAAATTAAGCTTGTTATACCATCTGCTTCTTCTCTATTTAATGTAAAGTTGCTAATCCCACAGAAACTGTTTAATGAAATGCAAACTGGACCTCTTCTGTGGTGTTTCTCTATACACATCTTCATACCATACACTGGGACAAACATTAAAGTGGAAATGTGAAAAATATGTACGTAGATTTTCTAATTAATTTAGAAGCCATCACAAGTGTGGTACCATACAAGATATTGTAATAATAACATTTTGTTAGTGCTATATATTTTTCTGGAAGTATTTGTGTAAACATATGACTAGACTTCAGTGGAATATAGAAGTCCCCTTCAAAGCAAGCCAAGAAAAGGGAATGCTTATTCTAATAGATGTCCGTTTCTGCATCTAGTGTAATACCAGAATGAAGACTTACGAAGACACAATACAAAGTGAATCTATAATCAGAAATACTTCTCACAAATATATGGTTGCCAAAACAAAAGATAGTTCCTATGTGAAGTGGATAAAGCTATTTTTTTCTGGTGAAAAAGTACTAACAGCAGTAAGAATAATAGCCAGCTAGGATTGCCCAAGCTACTTGGAATCTATAAAAATGAATTGGGAATTATAATGCTTTGCTATATCACATTGAAGAAAATTTAGATTCATATCTAGGTTGGCCAACCAGACTAGAGGTGAATGAAAATCTTTCAATTCAGAAAATAAATAAATCCTGTAAAAATGTCTTAGTTTCCATGTTTTCCAAGCCTCTGGATAAGTCAGAATAGCCCAGAAATATTATAAAGAACCCCTTTTCATTACCCTCTCTGTAATATGTGTAACTATATATGCACTAAATAATTCTCCCTATTTAAGACTTTCTGTCCTCCACCCACACACCAAATGAAAGTAGTAAAAATCTGCTGGTGGGAATTTGAGCTGGAAAATGGGCACCACTCAAATTCTCACTATTTAGGAGCAAATTCCTTCCTTTCAGTATAGTGTAATTGTATGCTATAATAGGTAAAATGGCCCAGAATTGCAAATACAAATAAGTACAAGTTACAACACACTTACTGCACTAATAAAATGCCTGGCAGAACACCTTGTTTGGGAGAGAAGAGTTTGATTCTATAATTATTTTGTGCTGCAGGAAGCTTACAATTTCATGCATAGAAAGAAGGAATATGGTGTCACCTCAGTTGCCCCCTAGCAATAGCACAACTATACAATAGTGTGAGCAAAGCATAGTGGGAAATAGGCATGCCTCCATGTGCTTGTCAATTGGGGTGACCCTATTTCAAGATGTTGTCTGGTTGCTAAGATGCTTGTAGAATTTTAAACAGCCCTTTGCAGTGGGCATTTTGTTTGGCATCTGTGATCAAGCTTTGGAGAAAAAAGCTGTTCCATGACCAAAGTTATTGCCAAATCCTACCCTTCTACCAAACAAAAAATGTTTGTCTTTTTGTACCTGTAGAACAGCAAGTTCAACAGTTCTGAATTCAAAGGCAAAGCATTTTGAAAATCTACTCATGTATCAAGTGAAGGAGAAAATCACCTTCTTACCTACTCTGGAACTGGAAAGCTGTTTAATAATAATAATAATAATAATAATAATAATAATAATAATAATAATAATAATAATAATAATAATAATAATAATAATAATAATAATAATAATAATAATAATAATAATAATAATAAAAAAAAAAAAGTAGCAACAATGGTGCATTGGAAGATCTGCAAGAAATATCATTTGCCTGTAAGCAAGAACTGGTGGGATCATAAAATAGAGAAAGCCATAGAAAATGATAAAGTTAAACTGCTCTGGGACTTCAGAATTCAAACAGACAAGCACCTGCAACATAACACCCCAGACTTAACAATTGTCGATAAGAAAGACAAAAAAGTCTGGATAGTGGACGTGGCAGTGCCTGGAGACAGCAGAATAGACGAGAAAGAACTGGAGAAGATAACAAAATACAAAGACCTACAAATAGAAATAGAAAGACTGTGGCAAAAGCAAGCAAGGGTAGTACCAATAGTAATAGGCGCCTTGGGTGCAATCCCAAAACAACTGGAGCACCACTTGAACACCACTGGCATTGACAAATTCGCCATTAGTCAATTGCAAAAGGCGGCCTTACTAGGAACTGCTTCCATCCTGCAACGATATCTGTAATAACATCAAACATCCACATCTACCTATCCCAGGTCCTTGGTAAGGACTCGATAGGTAGACAAAATGCCAAATCCAGTCTAAACATCTGGCTGACTGTCAATAATAATAATAATAATAATAATAATAATAATAATAATAATAATAATAATAATAATAATAATAATAATAATAAAGTTGGAAGGGGCCTTGGAGGTCATCTAGTCCAACCCCCTGCTCAGGCAGGAAACCCTATACCATTTCAGACAAATGGCTGTCCAGTCTCTTCTTAAAGACTTCCAGTATTGGAGCATTCACAGCTTCTGGAGGCAGGTTGTTCCACTAGTTAATTGTTCTAACTGTCAGGAAGTTTCTCCTTAGTTCTAGGTTGCTTCTCTCTTTGGTTAGTTTCCATCCATTGTTTCTTGTCTTGCCTTCAGGTGCTTTAGAGAATAGCTTGACTCCCTCTTCTTTGTGGCAGCCCCTGAGATATTGGAACACTGCTATCATGTCACCCCTCGTTCTTCTCTTCATTAGACTAGATATTCCCAATTCCAGCAACTGTTCCTTATATGTTTTAGCTTCCAGTCCCTGATCATCTTTGTTGCTCTTCTCTGTACTCTAGAAGTTCTAGAGTCTCAACATCTTTTTTACATCGTGGTGACCAGAACTGGATGCAGTATTCCAAGTGTGGCCTTACCAAGGCATTGTAAAATGGTGTTACCACTTCACATGATCTTGATTCTATCCCTCTGTTAATGCAGCCTAGCACTGTGTTGGCTTTTTTGGCAGCTGCAGCTTTTTTGGCTCATATTTAAGTGATTGTCCACTAGGACTCTAAGATCTCTCTCACAGTTGCTACTATTGAGCAAGGTACCACCTATACTATACCTGTGCATTTGGTTTTTCTTGCCTAAATGTAGAACCTTACTTTTTTCACCATTGAATTTCATTTTATTAGGTAGTGCCCAGTGTTCAAGTCTGTCCAGATCCTCCTGTATCTTAAGCCTGTCTTTTGGAGTGTTGGCTATTCCTGCCAGCTTGGTGTCGTCTGCAAATTTGATGAGTTCCCCATCTATCCCCTCATCCTGTTATTATTTTTAAAAAATAGCATCTTCTCTCAGTAATAGAGCTTAGCACCTAAAAGCTGTAAGCACACAGGTGTAATTTAAAAGCAAACAAAATTTTTATAAGACATTAAAAATGCCTGCTGTCATACTTTTAAGCTAAGTTTTTGACCAGCCTGTCTTCAAATGGCTGCTCAGTTGTACAACTGTAATCTAGCCGAGCAATTAAAGGATTCCTGCTAACTGCTTGACATTTGAAAATTGTATCACCTTAGCTCTTCATTGTTCAGGAGCTCTCTATCATTCACTGCTTCTAAAATGGAAATGGATAGGTTTCCATCTCTGCCATTTAGAATGAATAAACATATTATTAATATCCCATCCACTCAGTTTTGCAGCTAGTTATCAATCAGAATCTAATTATGTAGGTTTGGATTTCTTTTCATGACTTTCTTTCAATTAAACCCCCCCTCACAAAAAATATGCCATTGGCAAAAATATATAGTCTGCATCAGAAATGTTGAGATGAAAGATACTGTTGTCCTTACGTTTCAAGCCAGTCAATTATAAATCTTTCCAGACAATTAGCCTCTTCTTCAGAAACTGTTTGCTCAGAAGTCCTTAAGACATAATAGACACTAGATACAGGCAGTCCTCAACTTATGACCACAACTGAGCCCAAAATTTATGTTGCTAAGTGAGAAATTTGTTAAGTGAGTTTTGCCCCATTTTATGACTTTTCTTGCCATATTTGTTAAGTGAATCACTGCAGTTGTTAAATTAATAACACAGTTTTAAGTGAATCTGGCTTCCCCATTGACTTTGCTTGTCAAAAGGTTGCAAAAGAGGATCACATGACTTCGGGACACTGCAACCATCATAAATGTAAGTCAGTTGTCAAGCATCCAAATTCTTTTCTTCCTGATAAAATCTTATTAATCAGAACTCAGAGAGACTTCTACATGGCTGTTTCCAGGCCTGATTGCTGGTACAGAGTATTGACAAATTCTTCTAAGATGACGCAGAAGAGGGGGGAGCAGTGGTACATTAGAGCAGGGCTTTTCAACCTTTTCACCCATGGTACCACTTTTAGGATATGGCAACATCCGAGTACCACCAGTTGCCTAGCAAGGTGTCAAAAAAAAAAAGGAAAAAAGAGATAAAGTACAGGTAGTCCTTGACTTTCGACAGTTCGCTTAGTGACTGTTCGAAGTTACAATGGCACTAAAAAAAGTGTCCCCCAAGCCACAGCCGAGCAAGACACCTGCCTGCCCGCCCAGCGGCGCTCTTCCTCCTGTCCGAGGTTTTCATTGTTGTGAGCATTTCTGTTGAGGATTGGCAGCGGGGTTGGGGTTGGGGGGGTGTTTGATTTTTATTCCCCCCGTCTGCTGGATGGTTGCAGTGAGTTTTGGTCACTTCACATGACCCTGGGACACTGTGACCGTCATAAATATGAATCAGTTGCCAAGCATCTGAATGTAAATCACAAGACCCTGGAGATGCTGCAACATTCCAACTGATTGGTGCTTCTTCTGGGCTCAGCAGAAGCGCCAGGATCAGCGCCGAGCTCCAGCTGGAAAGCGGCACTGATCCTGGTGCTTCCGCTGAGCCCTGACAGCCCTGCAGCTCCAGCCATCTCTCGCTCAGGCTTGTGCGGTGCTGCCACCGGTTTACCTCATTCCCCTCCCCCGCTACCACTTTTCTAGGATGGTCACGTACCACCTGCCAGGTGCCAATGTACCACAGGTGGTACCCGTACCACTGGTTGAAAAGCCCTGTATTAGAGGAATACACTAAAGGTATATGAATGATATGGCTCTCACACCGAGTATTGTATGCAATCTGCCAGCTATTGATAAATTCTATATGCCCAATTCACTTTTCCTCCATATTGTTGTCAGCTTTACCTCAGAGGCTTAGAAACAGAACATAAGAAAAGCATATAGGAAAGTCCATTCTTTCTGATATGGAGAGTTAAGAAGGAATTGAGAACAAATCTGGTTTCCAGTGGTTGTAGATTATTGGGGGGGGGGGCTTGCAATGTGCTGTCATTGGATGGTAGCACAAGAACATGAGGGATCATTCCAGTAGCAAATGCAGGGGTTTTCTTATGCATGGTAGACCTCATGGATGGACCAAGTTCCTAACTGGATCAGAAGAGAGTAGCATAAAATAGTTCGTAAAGCCTAGAAATTATTCTCATGTACTGCTACTAAATTCTTGATAGAAATATACACATGCAAGCATACATTTTTATGTCTATCAACATGACTGTTGCACATGCTAAAATATAATCAATATCTGTCATTTAGTTAAAAAAGATCATACTATATAGAGGAAGGCAGAAGTAGCAAAATATTCTGCGCTCAATGTAAACAAAATATCTTTCAAGCTTACCTCTTTTTTCTTAAGGATGGACTTTTTCTGCAAAACTTTTATAGCATAGAATCTTCCATCAGACTTGCTTTTGGACAAAAGGACCTGTAGTAGAAATGAGAGACCAAGAAGTTTCCACTTCCAGTTGGCCTGTTTTAAAAGCACAATGCTAGCAACAAAAAATCTATGTGATATACTTTAACAGCATAAGAAATATAAAATGCTGAAAAGAGTTTATTTTTTTTAATCGGACCAAAAAGAGACGCCTGTTCTGAGGGAAAAAAATGGGGACAAAAATCAATGCTTAATTGGAAATATTTGGGATTATAATCTAGAAAAATAGCAGTAGCCTATGACTGGCTAATCTATTCCATTTATAAGTGCTTATTGCTTTCAATATGACAAGCTAAACTGAGATATTCATTTTAAAAAGTAAAATAAATACTCTGGAATTTCTGAATGGAATTTAGGAAATGGGACTTTTAATATGGAACTGTAACTATATCAACCCAAGGTCTTTGCATAACTTCATCTGGTATGCCAGCTGTACCAGCAATGCTATTTCCTGGATCAGGAGGTATTTTGGATAGTCTCTCACATCCTGTTTACCTTGCAGCTTGACTACTGCAACATACTCTAGTCCAGGGCTTTTCAACCTTTTCACCCATTGCACCACTTTTAGGATATGGCAATATCCGAGTACCACCAGTCGCCTAGCAAGGTGTCAAAAACTTGATGACCAAAAAAAAGGAAAAAAGTGATAAAGTACAGGTAGTCCTCGACTTACAACAGTTCGCTTAGTGACTGTTCGAAGTTACAATGGCACTGAAAAAAGTGCCCCCCAAGCCACAGCCGAGCAAGACACCTGCCTGCCCACCCGGTGGCGCTCTTCCTCCTGTCCGAGGTTTTCATTGTTGTGAGCATTTCTGCGGTTTTTCCGCTTCCAGAGGGCCTCTCATGAAATTTAGCCTAAACAGTGAAGAAATAACACCACGCAGAGTTTTTCCTCGGGATGAGAGACCCAGAACAAAAGTCAGGGAATCTCTTTTATTAGCTCAGCAAAATGTGGGTGTGTACAGGAAGCAAGTAGGAGGGATTGCCTATTTACATATGAGTACGTGATATAGAGCACAAGTTCCAAACCGTTTGTGACTGGGAGGAGTTTTCAATGGGATTATTGCTCAAAGTTCTCCTTTGTCCTTTTTCCGTCCATGTGGTTCAGCTGCATGGCAGCCTACACATGGGCTACAGGGACATTACTCCCACATCTCCTCTGTTTTTGTTTTTTCAATACGTAGGCCTTTAAGGCTTAAAAGTGATTGTCTTTCGGCTATAAACATATCTTTTCTTTGGGAAGGTAAAAGACCTTTACATGTCTGCAGTAGGGAAGGAAGACATTGAATGCAACAACACAACATAACCAGAAGAATGATTATGGTTATTATTGTAGGAATCAGAGAGCGCAGCCAAGAGCCGTCCGGTAACCAGGACCACAATGCCCCCCATATGTCCAGGGCATCTGGGCCGTTGGTCTGAAGGGGGTTGTTGTTGATCATGTCTTCCATGTGTAGTATCGTGTGGGTGATATTCAGTTTATAGTCATGGATGTATACACAACAATGGGAGTGGATCAGTGCACAGACGCCACCTTTAGAAGCTAACATAAAATCCAAGGCATACCTATTTTGCAATACTACTTCTCTAACCTCAGTCAATTCCTTAGTTACTAATTTGAGTGCATTAATGGTATCATTAAACATTACAACAGTCCAATTATTTAAAGCATGCAGATCCCTATAGTTCATAGCGATCCCTAGTGGTGGTATCATCCCACGAGCAATAGCAACGCCCCAGTTTAAATTTAATGGAGACTTAACATCCTCCCTCCTATTGCGAAGACGTCCAACAGGCAGGGTGTCAGAGACCAGCAGAGATGGTAATACATATCCCAAGGTACAACAGCCAGACCACCTTGGTGGGACATGTGAATATGCTCGTCGGCCACACAAAAACCATAGTCCATGATCAATTATAGGAAATGTGGAGTTATCTGATGACTCAATCAACTTGACTATAGAGGAAATCCATCGACATGTCATGACCTTGCTGTTGGAAACATTATATTGTCCGCATTGCTTATGAAACATGTCATTGGCTGAGGTGTTAACAGGGCATGGTGGAGAGCAACTTCCTTCAGATTGGACTCCAGTATTACAAGTATACATCTGATATATACATTGATACTGTGTGTAGTTGTGGATCTGTTCCTTTAATATTTTTACTGTTCCATTGAGGTTAGTCCCGTTACGAGTCATTTGGGAAGTAATCTGTATGACTTTATTACAAAAAGGATAAACCCCTAATTTGATGCTGTTTGTACTATCACCAGGTTTGTATTCAAAACAAATCTCTGCCTTTTCCTGCAACCTATGACCAATCGCTAGAACCATCCCTTTCTTGTTTGATAATCGTTTAATGGGCTGTGCGGTGTTGTCATAGGTTAGCCAGCTGGTGTTATTCAAAGGGACTGCTTGCACCATCAAACCTTGTTTTCCTTGTGGTGGGATGTGCATACACATCCAGCAATTTGTCTTGTTCATTGCCACAGCCAGTTGACCAATGTCTTTTATGTAGGTGTTATCTTGCCATGCTCCCTGCTCAGGAATTCCTTGATTCAGATCCATCTTATACATCAGGGCTTTCATTATCAGTGTCAGTCCTAGACCCAGGCACATCACTCGTTTTGCCATGGTATGGTTTCACCAGTTAACCCAAGTTGTTAACGTCAGATGGGGAAAGGTCCTCTGTTTTTGTTTTGGAATGATAGGGACGGATGTGTCGACCAGGGACCCACAAAGTCTCACCGTTGGTTTGGATGGCGGCGTAACCTCGTCCCCATGTGATGAGTTCAGCAGGGCCTTTCCAGGTGGGGTCAGGAAGTCGTTTGAAGTACACCAGTGGTTTGGATGTTGCTGCAGCAGGAGAAGCAGAGAAGTGACGAGTTGCTGCGGATGATGGAGGAGTGCCCGTCAGGTTCAGGAAGTTAATGGTGTATAAACACAGGTTAAGCCTGTTTTGCAAAGCTGGGAGGCTAGGGGGAGTTTTCCCCTGTGTCTGATTATATTTTTCCAGCGCATGTTTTAACGTCTGGTTGGCACGTTCAACCAGAGCTTGGCCCTGGGAGTTGTAAGGTATTCCAAATTTGTGAACAATTGACCACTGATTACAAAAGGCAGCAAAAGCTGCTCCTGTGTAAGCAGGACCATTGTCTGTTTTAAGTTCTTTTGGGCATCCCAACGTTGCAAATGAACGAATACAATGATTAATGACATGCTTAGTGGCTTCACCCCGTTGAGGGGTTGCAATGATGAAGCCAGAGAAGGTGTCTATGGAAACATGAAGATATTTCCATGGGGCAAATGGGGCATATTGTGTAACATCCATTTGCCAGATTTGGCAGCACTCGGTTCCTCTGGGGTTAACCCCCATTGGGAGCGAGTGAGCCTGCTTGCTGCAAGTGGCACACTGCTGGAGAATAGCAGTTGCTTCTGCAGTGGTTAGTCCAAATTGTTTCACAAGTGCTTTTTTAATTTGATGGAAATAAGCATGACTGTCCCAAGGGGAGACAGGAGAAAGAGACATGAGGCAGGTAGCAGAGGCTGCAGCGTCTGCAATATCATTTCCTTTTTGCAAGAAGCCAGGAAAAGGCTGGTGGCTTCTTATGTGTGTTACAAAGTAAGGATGTTTCCTGTTGGATATTACAGTTTGTAGGGTGGAAAATAAAGAAGTTAAATCAGGGTCCAGGGATGGAGAGAGGTATGATTGAAAAATAGTGGTGACAATTTGAGTGACATAGAGACTGTCAAGAATGAGATTTATAGGTTGAGTGGAAAATGTTTGAAAAGCTAGAATGGCAGCGGCTAGTTCCGCACGCTGAGCAGACCGTTGGGGTGGCGTTATTTTTGTGTGCCATTGGTCATGAATATACCAGGCACAAGCACCAAATTGTTTACTGCCATCTGCAAAGAGTGTGACAGCATGTGGGATTGGAAAGCGTTGTAATTGGGTATCCCATGAAACAGGGATATTTTGTAGGAGCTGAATGCGAGGATCAGCAGGAGGGTGGCAGGATATCTTTCCAGGCCACTCAGTGAGAGCAAGCTGCAAGGCTTCAGAGTTAGAATAGATGGTTTCCCATGTAGTGAGAGAACATGGTACATATAGGACAGAAGGTTCTATTCCTGCAAGGGCTTTTGCTCGAAGGCGAGCCTTAGAGATGAGAGAGGCAAATTGAAAAGGTTTTTGACTAATTGTGTTTCTAGGAGTGTGAGGGAGGTGAAGCCATTCTAGAATAAGAAGTGGCTTTGGGTTTTGTGCCAGAAGTGCAGTTGGTAGCCGTGGCGTATTTATGATGATGATTAGTAGGTGCTCATCAGGGATGCAGCGGTCCACCCATTGTGTGTGGAGTGCTTGTTCTACTTGTTTCAAGACACCTAACTGTTGCACATTAAGGTGTATGATGTCTGAGGGTTGCTTTCCCTGAGTAAGAGCAGAAAAAAGTGGTGCCAACTGGCTGGTGGAAATGCCAAGGTAAGGTCTTATCCAATTTATGGTACCTAGATATTGTTGGAGCTGCACCAATGTGGTATCCTTCTCTAAAAATATGTGAGGAAAAATGGGTGTTGAGTGAGAAGAAAGGAGTTTATGACCCAGATATGAAAAAGGTGCCTTTTGCTGTATCTTATCTGGGGCTATATTAAGTCCCCCTTCAGCTAGCATGGTAGTGAGAACAGGTAGTGTTTGGTTGACTGTGCCCACAGGGCCAGGTGCAGCGACAAGAATATCATCCATGTAGTGATATACAAGAAAGTGAGGGAACATAGCACGGTATGGTTCTAACATAGCATTATTCACTGTACATAAATCATGGAGGAAACGCTATTTGCCTGATTTCTTGTTTATAACAAAAACTGGAACAGAATAAGATTGCAACATTTTATGCCCTAAATAAAGATAAAGTGTAACTGTATCTTTTCCAAGGCAAATTGCAATCCATAGATACTTGAATCATTTTGTATTTCAAAAAGCCAATTAGATTGTATTTTTGGGGTTCCAATTTAATCAAATTCCATTCAGATGAAACAAATTTCCATTAAATAGGGAAAACATTTACAAATCTAAGCAAAACAATTCAGAGTCATTTCTTTTGGTTGATGGACATATATGTCTAACTAAAAAATTTAAAACTCAAAAATTTGCAAAAGAATTGCCCAACAATTACTGTCTCCTCTTTCGAGTAAAAAAAATTGCAAGCTGAAACTGCAAGAGTGGGCATTAAATTTCACATCCACCCCCCTTCCTCAACCCAGACTTCTAGGCAGAGGAAGAAGGGAGAGAAAAAAAAATAGGTAAAACGAACAACTGCCCCCCTCCCTCTGTCTGCTTTTCCTTCGCTCTTAAAGCAATACAGCCAGCGAAAAACGAAAGAGTCAGGAGGGGGGGGGAAAGAAAAAGAAATTTTACAAAAATCTCACCACTAAAAAAATTCATATGCATTTTCTATAAATTCTTTCACAAATCTTCCATAAAACTTTTCTCATGGAAACTCTTGCTATTGCGTTCCCATTTTACAACAATAAAAACTACAGTTTTACTGTTCCTTTCACAGCGTGGGATGGGTGGAGGGGTGAGGGCTAACACACACACATTTACACCAGCAAATTAACTCATTCACTTCCATTCTGTTTGCTTACACCATTTCACATACAAATATTTCATTTCATTCGTTTCCCAAGCAAACTTTTTATTTTTAATTAAGGCCTTTTTGTTTGTTGTTATCAAAGAGGGTTTTGACCCTTTTCCAAGTCTTGGAAATAACACAGAACAACACAGACAGACATATATACACAAATACCATTAAAACAACATTTATTTAGACATATGGCTTGTCCTGCAAGAAGCGAGAAAAATCATGAGATGATTCCAACCAAACATGTGGTTTTTATAGGGCCCTTTAACCATCTCCTATTTTTCTCACCATTCCAAGTCCAAGCTTAACATTCTAGGAGTTAAACATATATAAAACAAAACACACATCAACACAAAGCACCACCAGACATTGTCTGACAGGGTTAAACTTAACAGCCACTTGAAGTTTCAAAGCATCCCAATTGTTCCTCTAAAATTTGCCTTATGGGGGTGTACAATGGCTGTGGAGAAGCAAAAGAATTAGCCTCTCCAGGAAGAGCAGAAGGTCCCTAGGGCACCAAAAAGACCTTTATAGCGCCCACAGCATTGTGAACAAAAGAGACAGGAAATGCAGAACACTCAGACAATTCATCAATATCAAGCAAACCCTGACTTCGAACTTCAGCCATGGTAGTAGCAACAGCACTCATGGGAGGAGCTGCAGGAGGAACAATAGAAAGATCAGCAGAAAGAGGAACTGAGAGGGGGGGGATGGAGGAGATGGTGAGGAGGGGGAGGTAAGAGGAAATGCCTCATTGCCTTGTGAAATTTGTCTCTTGTAAGGCGGTGGGGGGGTCACAGAGCCCAATGTCTCCGTGAGCCCTTGTTCATGGACTTTGAGGCATTCCAGAACAATTCGCCATGATGATAGCATTTTTGCAGGAGCTCTGGGGTGCTCATGGAAAGAGATACCCAATTTACTCCATGTAGTCACTTTAAGTGAGCCCTTTTCCGGATATGCCGGATATTTTTCCCAAATATAACATAATAAATTAACCAAATCAGATTTACTCAAAACAGGCAATAATTTACCGCTGTTTTTGAGAATAAAATTTGTAGACTTCGTTAATTCTCTAAGTTCTTGCAGATGCACGGCCTGCGTCTTAGAAAATTTTCCCCCCATTACTCACGAAAAGATAGCCGTCTTTACCAACGATATCTGAAGTGCACTAAGCCTCGTCCGGGCGATGAGTAGTAGGAGGTCGAAGGAACGTATCACTTTATTAGTGATCACGTCGGGGTCACCAGTTGCGGTTTTTCCGCTTCCAGAGGGCCTCTCATGAAATTTAGCCTAAACAGTGAAGAAATAACACCACGCAGAGTTTTTCCTCGGGATGAGAGACCCAGAACAAAAGTCAGGGAATCTCTTTTATTAGCTCAGCAAAATGTGGGTGTGTACAGGAAGCAAGTAGGAGGGATTGCCTATTTACATATGAGTACGTGATATAGAGCACAAGTTCCAAACCGTTTGTGACTGGGAGGAGTTTTCAATGGGATTATTGCTCAAAGTTCTCCTTTGTCCTTTTTCCGTCCATGTGGTTCAGCTGCATGGCAGCCTACACGTGGGCTATAAGGACATTACTCCCACACATTTCTGTTGAGGATTGGCAGCAGGGGTGGGGTGGGGGGTGTTTGGTTTTTATTCCCCCCATCTGCTGGGTGATTGCAGCAGGTTTTGGTCAATTCACATGACCCTGGGACACTGTGACCATCATAAATATGAATCAGTTGCCAAGCATCTGAATGTAAATCACAAGACCCTGGAGATGGTGCAACATTCCAGCTGATCGACGCTTCTTCTGGCCTCAGCAGAAGTGCCAGGATCAGCGCCGAGCTCCAGGTGGAGCCTGGCGCTGATCCTGGCGCTTCCGCTGAGCCCTGACAGCCCCAAAGAAGTGCCGATCAGCTGGAAAGCGGCACTGATCCTGGCGCTTCCGCTGAGCCCTGACAGCCCTGCAGCTGCAGCCATCTCTCGCTCAGGCGTGTGCGGTGCTGCACCCAGTTCAGCTCATTCCCCTCCCCCGCTACCACTTTTCTAGGATGGTCGCGTACCACCTGCCAGGTGCCAATGTACCACAGGTGGTACCCGTACCACTGGTTGAAAAGCCCTGCATTAGAGGCAGGGGGGTGTTCTAAGTAACAGGAGAGGATGGTAATAAACTGGAGATATTTCAAGTGGGGTTGAAAGCTGTAGGAGAAATATTGTGGCGATGCAATTCCAAGGAATGGTCTAATAGACCTGATACCCAGGTTCTTAGAGAGTTATGTGGACAGAAGTAATGTGCTAGAAAGCCCAGACGTGGTCTTTAATATCAACTGAAATGTGAAATCTTAGAAAATATATTAGTTACCATTAGAATGATATTTTGACCTTTGACATATGATAGTCCAAAATAACTTTGTCTCAAGGCCTCTATATGGAAGGAAGAGGATACAACAATTAAGATGGTTTGTTGGCCAAACATCTGGAAACAGGTATGGCAGTGAGAAACAGTTTTTGATGTCTACTGGCCTATGAAGAATTATAGAGAAAGAGGTCATTTCAAGGATTCCGAAATACACAGCTTGTGTCTGTCCTAGCAGGTCTATAACATTTGTTTTCTCAAGGATGAAGAGTTGCTCTGGTTCAGTTATTCACAATTGCGTGTGTGCATAATGATAAGCTACTGTATTCACTGTAAATGGCCTTTAAGCAACTCAGATAAATACCTAAAGTCAAGTGGTGACAGAACAGATGAAGTTCTAGAAGTACTGTACAGCTGATTCATTCTTTTGGAGCACTGCCAAATAGTGAATGAAATGAAATATTGAGAAAATTAAAGAACTTACAACAGACAGTGTTAACAACACATATAGCAGCAGAATCTCTGATTGGTTTAGTAGCAATATCTCCTAAACGGAGTTGCAATAACAATGATAACATTGTACAGACACCGTGTGAGAAGAATATTACAGCTAATTATTTACTGCCTCTAGCTGCAGTGGACTAGAGTTCTCACAAAATGATCTACAAAGGGCATGTAGTCCCTCTGCACCTTGGCCTCCAGTGACTGAACCGAAGATTAGAGGACTCATTCACAAGTCCAATAAAGTTTCTGGAGAAGATCTTCTACCCCTAAATTATTCAAATGTCATGTAAACAGCCGGGCTCCTTTATTCACAGGTTTAAATAATTTCTGCCAAATTCCAGCTGGTTGGGAGCTCTCTATTGTGGTACCCATTTACAAAAATGGTGTTAAGAGTGATTCTTCAAATTATAGACCTATTAGTCTAACTGAAATTGTAGCAAAGTTATATGTCAAATATTTTTTATACAAGATGGGGGACTAGGTCATTCAAAAGAGCTTGTTAGCCAAAGACCAAGCTGGATTTAGGTCTGACTGCTCTACTATTGACATTTGCTTTATTTTATGTCACCCAGTAGAAAAATATACAGCTAAAGAGAGCCAGCTGTTTACAATGTTTATTATTTATTTATTTATTTAAATTATTTATATAGACCCCAGTCCAGTATTGGACTCAATAAATAGTAACCTTCTTTAGAAGAAACGTATGGCCATGACTATGGAACCCAGACTCCTCTCCTTAACAAAGGCATTATATTCAAATTCAACTCTAAGGGTACACACAGGAGTGCATGGTTCCCTAACAGGGATAATTAGAACAAATAAACCAGTCATGCAAGGATGCATACTTGCTCCCATTTTTAAAATCTGTATATTAACGATATCCCAAAGTTTCAATCAGTAAGGTTCTAACTAAGTTATGCCAGCAAACTTAAGAATGACACAGTGGCCAACAGACTGAAAGAGGTCAATGTACATAAGAGTGTGCAGAGAATATCCTTAATTTCATACAATAGCTAAATAATGCAAAGAAGAGCTCTATGTGGAAAAAGAGATGCCATATGTTCAGTCTGGCTTTAGAAAAGGCCAAGGAACACAATATATTATTGCTGATACCTTCTAGATAATTAAAAAGCCAAATACATATATATAAAGAATAAGTCACCATGTGCTTCCTTGATTATAGAAAGATATTCAATTGTGTCTATTGTGTGGAATGTGTTCAGAAAAGACCCAGCTCTTTGAAGAAAGCTCTAATGCTGAGAAAGATGGTAGGAAAGAGAAGAGGTTAATAATAATACTTTATTATGCTCCTAAACCAGAGCATATACATGCATATAAATGTATATATATGATTCATATTTGTGTATGAAAGAGAAGAATTGGTGAGAAGAAGAATAACTTTGGCTACATCCACTGTCTACTCAATACAGTTTTTAGCCATTTTGATCCTTACAGTGGCTATGTTCAAAGTCAGGGTTTGAACCTGGCCAGCAAAAATCAAAATGGCCACTGGATGGCAGCAAAGAGCTAGAGACTTACTGTCATCTAGTGATCATCCAGATTTTCTTGGCCCACATGTGGTACAGGTAGTCCTATGATATGGCATCTTTCAATAGGGTTTGTAGATTCTAGTATTCTATGGTACAATTTCTTTTTTGCTTTAATTTAGCATTGTATAAGATACATAGCAGAATAGCTAGCATTTTGCTCTTTCAGTGCAGGACCAAAAATTCCGTATCAAAACAACATTGAGAATGTTTACCTGTAAAATTTAAAATTCTATGTTAGTAAGACAGCTCCAACAAAAGGAACACATAAGCAAAAGGCTGTGGAGCAGCTTGAATTTGCACAGAGTACTAAAATTGCCATGCAAGTATTCAAGAGCTGTCAGCTGCACATCCCAGACTAGCAATTAAAGGGCCACTGCTATGACTGTTTTCCTGGTATTTTGACCTGCCTTGACAGCTGTCTCATATTTAAGCTGTTTCCCATGAAGAATTCTAAACATGTCATTATTCTTGCATTTCCAAACATACCCTGTCCTATGAAACACCTGATTTGGTCTCCTGCTCGCATCAAATGGATCAATATAGACTATGACATCTTTTACTTTTAGATTGGCCTAGCAGCTCTGACACGTTTCCCCTAGGGGAAAACACAAAGGCTGATCCAGCTTTCAGACAAGCATGTTTGAATTAGTCTGACAATTCCATTGATTCTGGCTCAGGCAACTCTAACTGTTCTTGATATGAACCATAGCAGGTTACAAGTTAGGGGGAATGGAAACCTGGATTTTTTCCCCTTTACAATCTGATAAGCTAATGACAAATTTACATCAGATTGATTCTTAAATTAGTAAAATCAACAGAGCAAGCATATCTTATCTATGAAATTTACAATGATGTCTACCCCAGATATGAAATTTTGTAAAAGTCAAAATCAATATTTTTACCCTTATAGCACAGTACAAAAAGTACAAATACTTTTTTTTAAAGAAACAGTGCTTCCTACTCATCCCTTTCTTATTGTCTTCTCCCCTCTCTCTCTTCCAAACGTATCTGCTGAGGGTATAATTTATCTCAGATTCTTACTTTTTAAAAAAAGTCTTCTCCATTGTATTCTTTCTATTGTGACATAGCTATATATAGAATGTTACAAGATTTTCATGCTGACTTGTGCAGCTGTCAATATCTGCCTGTTGGTTTAATTAAAAAAAATGATTCCATCTTAACTTTGATAAAAGGCCCATAATCAACATTGGGATATTTTTTAGGCAGCAATAACAACCAGAATATCAATTATTCAGCCTTCCATAGTTTTGCCCCTCCTCAAATGCAATGGGTGATAGTGACTTTCTTTCATACAACAGAAAATTAGGAGCAACAAGTCCTTTCCAGAAGTGCCTTTCGCAATTTGGTTCCATTATTTGTCCTAAGTACAGATTCAGATCTGATATGAAATTTCTACTCTGCACTGGAATTACAGATTGAACCTGGGCTATTTTCCAGTTGCACAAAATCCTATATCAAATAGGGTTTTTATAATAGACAAGTGAAGTTCAAAAGAGAATGGGGGATAGAAAAGGTGAGACTGATATGTGTCAATAAAAAGAGGAAAAGTTAGTAGTGGAATCTCTCCATCTCTGTGCATTTGTAAAATGCAGTTTGTAAAATGCTTATCTTATGCACAAACTACATGACGTACTTCCTAGAAATAAGGTCATCAGCTCCCAGAATTTTCAACCAGAATGGGCTTTGTGGATTTTGAAGTCTAACTCTTGGGAAAAGAAAGACAGTTATACTGAGATGAAGCAGCTTACAAAGTCAGATTTTCTGAGCAATACCTAATACGCAGTTTCAGAATGAGTAAGCTATGTTTATTCCTGAAGAATAATATCTTGTTGTGTCTGTGAAGTTCTAATGCTATCTACACAATCTACACATTCTTCCAAATTGTGTTATAGAATAGTAATAATACATATTAGAATACAGATAAAAACTATGTACAATGGTGTCTATGCAATAGAAACTGAAAGCTATTATGTCTATAATGATGAAAGTAAATGAAGCCTTTCAAAATAGAAAATTTATATCAATGTTAAATATTATTTCTAATATAGACATGAACATAGAGTTGCTTGTATAGTAGAATTGATGTTTAGAATGATAATGATAAACTACAAATGGCATTATTTTGTAATTTGAAAAAAGTTTAGACCTTTGAACTTAATACTAAAGTCTCCACTGTATTATTATTTTAATTATTAATGAGTACAAAAGGGTAGGGAGAAGAAAAAGAAAAGAGAACAGCTTGGAATAGATATTTAATTTTGAACCTTCCCCTTCTCTGTACTGTAACTGATAAATAAATAAACATTTAAACCCCCTTAAAACCATACTATAAACGTTTATATTTGCCTTGCTGAAAGATGTGCTATATATATGGAAATCATTCTTGCTTAAGTTACACCTGTTGTGGATATATATCCTGTTAGTTTTGTTATTGCTGCATATTCTCAAAATTTCAATTCCTAATCAGATATCATTGGTATTCTATCTTTCTTCCAACGTAGGGCAAATTTTACCCTTGCAGCTCTGAACTTCTATCTCAATAAATTAGGATATTTTTATTAATATATTCTGGGATTATACTTAGTAAGAAAATTTGGGATTTTGTTTCAAATATAATTTTTAAAATTCTCTGGATGGTGCTATGTATGCCATTCCCAAATTTTTGAGATTTTTTGCACATTCACCACATGAGGTAAAATTATTCTTCTGTTTCACGGCATTTCCAACATTAGTTAAATTTATCTATTTTGGAAATTATTGATGAAGTTGTATACCATCTGTAAAACATTTATACCAGTTTTATTTTAGGTTTAAAAAGCTGCCAATTCCTCACACACTGTTTCTCCTTCAGTTTATCAACAATTTAAAATATTGCTACCATTCTTGGAAAGCTGTTTTTTGATACAATAAAACTTTCATAAAGGCAATTTAGCATAGTAAAATACAAGAGCTTTAAAAACCTCCTGTCTGAGAAGCTTAACTCCGAAGATCATCAGACCTATGATATTTAAGAGCAATGCTGAGCACTGACTAAAAAAAAATCTAAGTTTGCAAGGAGTTGTCCTGAAGCTTCCACCATTGACAATAGCCAACAAAATTTGTTGCTTCTAATAATTTCCCCAATCTGAAACCTTCCAGAAGTTCTGGGATTACAGTTTACAGAAATTCAAACACATCTAGATAACACAAGGATGGGCAAAGCTAGACTAGTCCATGCCACAAACTATATATACTATTTATATAGACCTTGCTACAGATATAGCTACCATACTCTTGCTTTTATAGATAAGACAAATGGAACCACTGCTTGCATTTCTATGCAGCCTGGCATGACTGCAGGTGATACACATTGTATGCTCTAGCCTGTTTTGAGGAGAGAAGCCAAAAACAAAGCTCTAATTAAAACACATAGAGAACAAAATGTATGACTAATTGCTTTTCAGTATAGAACAAAAACTGCTCCATTGTCTAATTACACTACCAGAATGAAGAGGAAATAACAGGAAATACAAATAATCATGTCAGCAAATTTTCAGATGGGTCTCCTTCTAAAAAAAAGTGTCTTAAAAAGACAAATTTTGTTTAAAATACAAAATACAGAATCAAAAAAAGAGATAATAAATGATCATTTTTGTACTCCATCTACCTAAAAGCCAAACTACACATACAGAAATTCTGCACAGAACCACCTGAAAAAAATAATGTTTCTGAGATCACTGTCATGCTTAGGACTTCTCTGTCAGAGCTGCAAAAATCAAAGACACACAGAAACCTCCAACTTTTTGCTGTCATCAAGCAGTCATCCAGAATTTTGCTGCCGTAGACATCCTAATCATATATGAGTAGCAACAAATTGTTTCTTTAGAAAACTAGTATTCTAGAACAGACTAAGCTACAGCCTAGTTTTGACGTGTTAAGAGAGCTAACCTGACTTAGAACACTTTTGTTTGTAAAAATACCTGATCTGTTTATTTGGTTATATATTTTAGTGCTTCCTAATGAATCATTTTTTTAAAGAATTCATAGTTTTGCTTTGGAAGTTGATGTTCAGGGTAATGGTCTTCAGAATATTGTCTTTTTGCTAGTGATACTGTGCTATTCTACTACCTCAGAGTCATCCTTAAAGAGAACCACTCTTTAAAAAAATTATAATCTAATATTGCAAGGCTTATAGGGGAATTATAAGATAGCACATAAAAGATAGCAAATTTGACTGATGTTTGTTGATTTCCCACTAGAAAAGATTCTACTAGGAATCAGCAATATAGAAGATGACGGAGAAAAGCAATTTAAGGCTGGCATCGAAAATAGTTCTAAATCCCCAATTGCTCTTATTGGAGATACCAAACTTCTAGGATTTGGGGGTTGTGGGGAGTCAGTTTTGCAGGCAGCAGGGTCTATGGTTCATTAAAAAAATCATAAGACGAATATAAAGAATATGTAATTTGAATAAGGGAAAACTTTAAAAAACATTCACTTCTGACATTTTTGTTCTGTGCCATTGTACTGTTATGGTAACTTTTCTGACTTCTGAACTATAAAAAGTTAATTGTTCTTTCAATCAATTTTCTTAGTGCCCTGTAGAATATTTTTACACAAGATTTTGTCTGTTTGACTTTTGGAGAATACAGCCTGAACTCTCTCTAGAAAATTTAATTAAGAAATTAATTCAGTCAGGCCATTAAACCAAATGCATGTTACCTCTCACATTATTTTAAACATGTTGATTTCTGCTAACTATAAAAAAACAAGGGAAGGAGGAGCACCTCCCTAACAAATTTTATAAAAGCACTATGGAAATCCAAATTTCATTTTTCTTCTTTATCAGTGGAGGACTAAATGCATCTCTATGGGTAAGGGATCATGGCAATGACTGAGATAAGGACAAAAACTGGGATAATTTAATCAGAATAACAGAATAACAGAGTTGGAAGGGACGTTGGAGGTCTTCTAGTTCAAACTCCTACTCAGTGGGAAACCCTATATCATTCCAGAAAAATGGTTGTCCAATCTCTTCTTAAAAACCTCCAATGATGGAGAACCCACAACTTCCGGAGGCAAGTCATTCCACTGATTAATTGTTCTAATTGTCAGGAAATGTCTCCTTACTTCTAAGATGCTTCTCTCCTTGATTAGTTTCTACCTATTGCTTCTTGTCCTGCTTTCAGGTGCTTCCAGGTTGACTCCCTCTTCTTTGTGGCAGCCCTTTAGATATTGGAACACTGCTATCATGTCACCCTTAGTCCTTCTTTTCATTAAACCATTATACCCTATGATACCTGATTCCTGCAATCGTTCTTCATATGTTTTAGCCTCCAGTCCCCTAATCATCTTTGTTGCTCTTCTCTGCATTATTTCTGAAATCTCAACATCTTTTTTTATATCGTGGTGATCAAAAATAGATGCAATATTCCAAGTGTGGTCTTACCAAGGTATTATAAAGTGGTATTAACATTTCACATGATTTTGATTCTATTCCTCTATTAATGCAGCCTATGACTGCGCTGGCTTTTTTGGCAGCTGCAGCACACTGCTGGCTCATATTTAACTGATTGTCCACTAAAACCCCAAGTCCCTCTCACAGTTACTACTATTGAGCCAGGTACCACCTATTCTATACCTGTGCATTTGTTTTTTCTTGCCTAAATGTAGAACCTTACTTTTCTCACCTCTGAATTTTATTTTGTTAGATAGGACCAAGTGTTCAAGTCTGTCAAGACCCTTCCGTATCTTAAGCCTATCTTTTGGAATGTGGGCTATTTCTGCCAGCTTGGTGTCATCTGCAAATTTGATGAGTTTTCCTTCTATCCCCTCATCTAAATCATTGATGCAGATATCAAGGAGTACTGGGCCTAAGACAGAGCCTTGGGGTACCCCACTGCATACTTCTCTCCATGTAGATGCATTTCTAGTTGGTCAACAAGTTACAAATCCATTTGGTGATGCTATCTAAACCACATCTTTCTATCTTATCTAGTAGTAGGTTGTGGTCTACTTTATCAAATGCCTTACTGAAGTCCAAGTAAATTATATCCACAGCATTTTGCTAGTCCACTAATTTACTCACTTTGTCAAAAAAATGAAATAAGATTTGTTTGGCATGATCTGTCTTTGACAAACCCATGTTGACTTCTTGTAATGACTTTATTTGCCTTCAGGTATTTGCAGATTCATTGCTTTATTATCTTTTATTCGTTGCTTGATTATTTTTTAATCACAATAGCTGGGTCATCAATATAACAACCCAGTTGCACTGCAGCAGTAGAATATGAAGGAAACTATTGTTTCCGACACATATGGATTGTCCCTGTGACTATGTTGAACAGACGGGAAGGAAGCTAAACACCAGATTGCAAGAACACAAGCAAACAGTCAGACAAGGAGATCCGAACTCATTGGTAGCCTCACATTGCAATGAACAAGGACATATATTCAATTTCACGGCTACTGTACTAAGATTGTTGGCTGAGCAGATACAAAGATAGCCAGGGAAATGATTGAAGCCTGGGAAATGGGGCCCTTGTCAGTCAACAGGAGTGCTGATTTACCAGCAGCTTATCGGGTACTTAGGAGCCAAGGATTTGGCAACACAAGGAAACAACAGCCAATGACTTAATAACCGGCCATCAACACCCCAATCAACGAATAAGAAGCCACACCCAACCAGGCACCACATAATACTATGCACAGAATAACCCAAAACACACATTGCGATAGAGAGAAGTTCCCTCAGGATAGACTCAAGCACAAGTCTGAAAGCTTGGAAAAAGAAACATCTGGTCCCGTTGACCGACCCAGATTTAATTCGGCAACATTATCCTGGGACACATATATTTGCCTTCATTTATGAAGGAAATTGTCAAACGAAAATGGAACTAGAAGAAATACAAAGGCTTTCAACATCTAGTTTTGGGTTTGGGGTCTATAAAAGCCTGTTTATGGTAGGTAGGTAGGTAGGTAGGTAGGTAGGGAGGGAGGGAGGGAGGGAGGGAGGGAGGGAGGGAGGGAGGACTTAAAGCAGTGAAAAAAACCACCTGTTACATATAACCTAATAGCATTTGCAAACACATTCCAAATCAGTTTATAGGATTCAAACATTGTCATCTTCAGGCCAAATAAGATTCAATATTCCAGAACTGTAAATTGGGAACATGACCAATATAATAACCATGTTCTCATACAGGTTCTAAAGCAAAACTAGTACAATTTGCTCATTGTCTTTCATACTGGCTGTTTGCAACACAGCAAAAATAAAAAGGGAGATTTTTCTGATCAAACAAAACAAGGTTGCCTAACTATCACTACTGGATCTGACTGGATTAGAGCAGCTTCGCTAACCTGATGCCCTATAGACTGTTGGATTTATAATTTCCAGCAACCCACACTGAGAAGTTTGATATACTCTCTTCCTGATTCAATTCTATATTGCGAAGCAGAATTCCAGAAGAATTCCAAATAGAATTCCTAGGTAGGCAAAAAAGAATAAAATATTGAACTTACATATTATATATAAATATATAAGGATTTGAGCATTAATGGGTAACATGATGTTGGAAGATTTACCCTGACAAAACTCCCATATTCTCATCCCCATTAGAAAAACATGCAGACACACTTTTTTTCTCTGTAAAAGCCCTTTTTCTGAAATCCTGGGCATACCACCAAAAACAATGGGAAAACTCAGATAGCAAAGCCATCAAGAACTACCTGCCCTGCCCCTGATGGGATTAACTCCCAAAATAGAATCAGGACAAAGGGAACATCCCTGAGGAGAACTACCTGCCCTGTCCCTGACAGGATTAAGCCCCCAAAAATAGAAACAGGACAAAGGAGATACCACTTAGGACAAAGAAAAGAACATCAAGCAACCACTAAAAACACAAAAGAAAGAGCCAGCCCAGCCACAGCCCCAGGGTAGAAAAAGCATATAAAAAGCCACACATGGGACCAGGAGGACACCTTGCAAGGCAGGAACGCTGAAGTCACTTCTCTGTCACTTTATTGCCTTCCTGTAATAAAGACCTGCTTTGCGGTAGCTGCTGTCCTCAAATTTCTTCATCATCGGCTTTTCCCAGCTGGAAAACGAACCGGGAAATTCTTCTGACAATGATATACAGTTTGTTTCCAGTGTTCAAGTGTAATTCAGTGGTCTCTGTACTAAACAAAACTTTGATACACTCTTCTTTTCATTTCTTTTTTTTTTATAAATCCTATAGATACTTAGTATTAAATACATATTTTGAATTAACTTGAAAT
Organism: Azemiops feae; assembly: GCA_023970755.1. Lineage (NCBI taxonomy): Eukaryota > Metazoa > Chordata > Lepidosauria > Squamata > Viperidae > Azemiops > Azemiops feae. The sequence goes on along the minus strand of JALGBA010000862.1, from coordinate 653,861 downwards.
TTATTTTCCTTTCCAATGAAAATAATATGTTCATCACAGATAGCATCTGTTGATTGATTCATTTGCTTGCAATACATCTAGGAATTCTGCCTTTTAAAATTAATTGCAAATTTCCTCTGATGAAATGCATTAGTTACCATAGAAACATTATTAGTTATATTCACCAAGACAGCAAAAAAAAAACCATTTACACATTTATACCTTTCACTTTATTAATTCATTGTTTAAATAGGCAATCTAGTTAAGTGAACAAAAAGCAATGGAGAAGTAATTATGTAATAAAAAATTTTTTTTTACCTAAACCATGATGTGTGATCTTATCCATCTTTTATTTAAGAAAGACTATTGAAGAATGTGAAAGTAGCCAAGAATGGTGTTGGAGCTGTTGCGAAGTCATTAACATTGTTAATTTTATCTGCATAATGTATGTGAAATATTAGGGGCAGTATTGTGTCTATCCTGCAGATCTTAGGATCTCTTTATATCCTTAAAAGCAGTTCCGTGGAGAGAGGTTTTTCCATGGACCGGAGGGTGCGTGGTTTTGTGTGCTGCCTGCATCCCACGGATGGGGCTTTGCTTGTTTGTGCGGCCCGGTTGCTGGCATGCCGCGGCCCAGTACCGGTCCACAGACCAGGGATGGGGATCCCTGCTTAAAAGGACTGAGGACTCCAAAGAGCTTTAGTTGATGTGGATTATATCTATCTATATTACAAATTAAAACTGGGAAAATTTGAAGTACTAATGTATTTGACTTTGCAAACCCCTGAAGCTGACCTGGGGACCCCGAAGGGTTCACAAACCACACTTTGAAAACTGTTGCTGAAAACCACTGTATCACAGAATAGCACTGAACTTCTTCAGAATTATCTGTGTAATTGTTACCTTTTCTTTCCCCCCCCCCCCCCCATATTTTCTTTTCCCCAATAAACTCCTTTTTGCATCCAAAGATTTGGCTTCATTTGGTTTTATAATATATTTTTTAATAAATGCTTCCCAATTGCAAGGTAACCCATGTTTTTAGGGGCTATCCACAATTTGTTATGGTCTACATGGTCAAAAGCCAATAATGTATGTCTTTTTGGAACTCCCTTTTTGATTAGCCATCACGTGTTAGTTATGTGACCTTGCATGGCTCTGCCTCTTTTGAATCCAGCTTGTAAATCTGAGAGTTCACACACTTATTCTTATTCTGTATATTGCAGAAGTCTGTTTATACAATCTTGAGCATGTGATTATAAATACCTTTTGAGTATAAATGTATTTTGAGTACTCTTTAGCATTGTCCTTCTTGGCATTGAAATATAGATTGATCTTTTCAGTTCCTTGATAACTTCTTTGTTTTCCATGCTTGCTGACAGACCACAAGTAGCACTGTAAGTGAATTATCTTGGTATTTCATCAACTTCTGCCTCTTTGTTGTTAGCAATACTTTCTAATATTATTTGACTTCACTGTAGAATGTCTGGCTCTGGTTCATCTGTACCATCAGTTTCGAGATGCTTTTGTTCAGTTCTTCTAATTGCGTTTAGTTAAATGCTACATCAAGTGACAGTTTATTCTTCCACTAATTAATTAATTAAAAAGTTACAATTAATCTGCCAGCAGGACAGTAATCAGTTAATATATTCATGAATTACAGATAGTATATATAATCTTAAGACAGAGGGAGGGAATTTTATCAGGCACCAAGTGCTACTGTGCAGTTTTGGAACTCTCATTAATTAATGAGTTCATGAAATATCATAACATGCTGTCATTCTTGTGATTTTTGTGGGCGAATACAGAAATATCAGGTTGGGGGGAGGAGTTGTAGGCAACTTGGCATCCATAGGCTTTACACTGCCAATCACTGTTTTGAAAGGTGCTTTTTAATACAGTAGAAGTGCCACAGGGGAATGTGCCTCTGTTGATATGATGCCAATTGCAACATATGTTCACATTATCTTAAAAAAATAAAGGGCATTTTTTTATTTTTCTTTCTAAAATTGTTGGCATTCTTACCACACTAAAACCTGTGCAGATTTAGTTAGCTGATTAGAAATAGAAATAAAGCCTATACAATAATTACATGCTACCTACAAAAATACCTGAATAATTTATATGAATTATTGAAGGGGAGTCAGAAAGTGGGGCCATGCTTGAGAGACAGTTTGCAAACCTCTTTGCTAAGTCCTGCCAGCTTATTTGGTACAGCCAGATCAGAGCAGTCTTCTCTTGGAGCAAATGGACCTGAACAGATGCTTGAAGAGAATTTTAATCAACTACAGAATCTGCTATTTGGAGGCCCATTGTGACAAAGGGTGGCCCATTTGGGTCCTGGGATCTAAAATTTTCCCAAGAATGCTGTGAGTTGGCCATGCATTCGGGAAGGGGATGTACAAAGAGCTGATTCTGCAGTTGACTTATGTGCATTACTAAAACAGTTTCATAAATCAAGTTTACACAACAGATGGAAACTGTTCTAGCTGCTTACACTGAAGACAGTATAAGCAGAATTTGAAGGCTCACGTGTTAGAAAAATCTCTTTTCTCTTTCAAAGAACAGTACAGTACTAAATATTATTTGTCATCTTCTATTTACACCCTACAGTAATACTGTGGCATACACATGCATATTGAAATCTCTATCTCACTCAAGAAAATGTTCATATATGTAGATACAATAGAACACAATAGGCCACACATACCAAGAAGACCCAGCTTTCAAAATAAAGTAATCCTTCCTTCCTTCAATCAACTTCTTGTTTTAATTTTTAATAAGAAAAAAGATACTCTTGACTTAATCCTCAACTATCAGCAATGACTTCAGAGGAGTACTAAATCCAAAATGATATACTTGCCAAACCACTCATAGCTGCAATGCAATCCATACAATTAGTTACAGAAAATCCTTCTAAACACTCTGGAATGAAAAGTAAGTCGGCGAATAAAAGAACTATTTTTTAATTTTTTTCTAACAAAGTTGAATCCTTAAGTGATCCATCAGGTAGCAAGCACAGGAATTAAGCAGGCAGAATTGTTTGCACTATAAGGTATCAATTTGGACTCTTTGAGCACAATAACATGAGCAAAAATGACAAGCAGTGGAAGATGGATATAGGCAGGGGTTGGGCTAAAATCTTTCCTTTTTCTTCTTTCCCTTGTTTTCTTTTTTTCCTTCCCATGATACAGTACAGATTTCTCACACTGTTAGAAAAAATGAGTCAATCACCTTTCCTGTTATTTTTAGAGTATGGTAGCTGCCGGCTACTACAATTGATAGGCTGTTTGTGAGAACTCATTAATGATTTAAGAAAGTTGCCCATTACCATTATGAAGGATGGATGACTGTAAGTGCTCTCATCTTTCCCCTCAAAGTTCTTTTCGTAAGGCGGCCATTAAGAATGGCGATATGAATGGAAGAACTTTAAGTAATCTGCAAATGCTTACAGGAAGACAATGGATTTGTTGTGAGGAATGAATGTAAGTCAAAGAAATGAAAATGGCTTTATATAAGAACAAGCTTCTGCCCATTTTATTATATAGATGTGAACGTTAGGTACGTGAGAAAAACCATAATTGAACATAATGAGAAAAGGTGTATTCAAGAGAAATGTCATCAGACAAGATGGAATCAAGAATAATAGGTGATGAATGTAGATGGAATACAAGTGAGTGACCAGGTGATACCGTGTTTCCCCGAAAATAAGACCCGCTCTTTTTTTTTTTTTGCTCCAAAAGAGGCACCAGGTCTTATTTTCGGGGATGTCTTACCTGCTTACCTTAGGACCACCACAGACAGGCCTCCCATGCCGCGACACCTATTATGCCGCTGCCCAACGTTTATGGCCATTTTTGTGGCGTACCACATCGGTGCCACCGCTCGCAGGCCACGCGATGCACTGCGTGGCATCCAGCCGCGAGCAGCAGCACCAGCATGACATGCCATGCGGCCTCTTGCCACGAGTGGTGGCACTGGCACCACGGGGCGTCTGACTCCAAGCGGCCGCAAGTGGCCGCAGAACTCACGCAGGGTGCAACAGGTGTCGGGGCATGGGAGGCCTGGCTGCGGTGGTCCTAAGGTAAGTGGGTGCAGGGCCAGTGGGGCAGCTCCACCCCCCACCCCCGCCCTAGCTTGATTTTTACGCGTACGCCTCTCCCTACCTTGTACAACCAGACAGTGGGACAGGATGGGCAGGGTCTTAACTAGGGCTTATTTTGGGGGTAGGACTTATATTAGGCGCACACGTAAAAATCAAGCTAGGGCTTATTTTTGGGATAGGTCTTATTTTGGGGAAAACACGGTAGTATGTTGAGGAAGTTTCGTCACATAGAGAGAATGAATGAGAATCAATTCACAAAACAAATTGGAAGAGAAGAATCAATTTCAAAAGAGGAAATGTGAAGATTCTGGAAGCTGACATAGGTCAGAGTGAATGAGATCCTAAAAAAACATGAAAAATTAAAAAACAAAAGATGCATTTTTGCCCACTTTTTCCCAATGAACCCACCAATTTGGAGGAATTGGAGGAATGAGTGGTTGTTTCTAAAAGAGACCTGTGGGCAGCATGCAGTGGAAAACTGCATATGGCCCACATGCAATCTATTTCTGTTCTAAGACACTATGTTGTATAACAATATTTCTCAGCAAAACATGGATATTTGATCCAGGACGAATCACTGCTATCTTTTGGGAGGATTTGGTATAGATAAGATGCTGTGATAAATCAGGGCTTTTCAACCCGTGGTATGCGTACCACTTGTGGTACATTAACAAGTGGCAGGTGGTACGCAGCCCTGCCTAGCCAAGTGTAATGGGGGAGGGAAAGAGCCAGCGCAGGCAAGGACTTACAGTGAGAGAGTCCTCTGGAGCTGCAGAGTGGCTGGGCGAGACAAAGGCCCCAGGCTCACTTCTGGCTCACCCTCCCCCATGAGAAAGGAGGAGGAGGGGGGTGGAGACCTATAAAAGGAGGCAGTTTGGGCGAGAGAGGGAGAGAGAGAAAAAGCAGCAGCCTTGGGAGGAGGCGGAGTCAGCTCTAGCTGCACGGAAGGGAAAGAAGAAGAAGGAGGGTGGGGGAAGAGATCAAGCAGGCCGGCCATGAGCTAATCTACAACTGCTGTGGCAGCCACCTGTGCTGGCAGCAGCAAACAGGCAAGAAATGCAGTGGGGGAGGGGTCGCCCTCCACGAGGAATGAAAAGCAGCAATGGCTGGAGGTGAGGCACGGAGAAGGGAGGGAGGGAGATGGAGAGTGGAAGGATTCTTATGTGCTTTTGTGACTTTGAAGTTCTGGGATTTGTGCAATGTGGGCTTTGTGTTCTTAAGGAGTGTTTGGCAATTTCTATTTGGCTGATGGCTGATGTCTTGTGTTAGCTTCTATTGCTCTGCTATTGTTAGCTGTAAGTTTTGCTGCAAGGGATTTTGAAGTATTTTTCTCCTGAATGGATTTTGCCTGTAGATTCCTTCACTTATGAATGGAGCCATTTGGGGAGGCTGCCTTAGCCGGCAGCCAATTCTTACTACGTTTTTTTTCTTCCTTAAGTGCCGGCTGCCAGCTCCTTACTTTCCTTTCTAGCCAGTAGCTAATTCTTAAAGGGGAATGTGCCTTTTTAAGCTAGTTCACTGAGCAGTTTGTCTTTTCTGTTTCTGGAGGCTTTTCCTTGTTTGATGAATATATGGAAGAGAGAAAATATGGGGGGGTTCAAATTCTTCCTTCAGAAGGAGGTGGGCATGAGAAAGAGGGAGGAAGGGAAGGAGGGAAGTCCCACCTTAGCACTTGGCCACCAGCAGCCCTGCCATTGACTTTGTCAAAAGGTTGCAAAAGGGGATCACATGACCCTGGGACACTCTGACCATCATAAATATGAATCAGTTGCCAGGCATCCAAATATAAATCACATGACCCTGGGCATGCTGCAATGGTCATAAGTGTGAAAAATGGTCATAAGTCATTTCAGTGCAATTGCAACTTTGAACAGGTTTTTTTTTTGGTCATCACGTTTTTGACACCTTGCTAGGTGGTACTCGAATATTACCATATCCTAAAAGTGGTACAATCGGTGAAAAGGTTGAAAAGCCCTGTGATAAATTTTCTACAAGTTGATTACAATACCAGTTTGATAACAGAGGGTTTTGAAACTTTAATCTTGCCTTTCTCATTATTATTGTTCTTCCTGTTAACTATTTGGTCATTAATACAGCATACGATATCAGGATAATAAATTGCAAATAGATTTAATGGAATAACAACAACAACAACAATGATAATGATGATAACAACAACAACAACAACAACAACAACAACAACAACAACAACAATAATAATAATAATAATAATAATAATAATAATAATAATAATAATAATAATAATAATAATAATAATAATGTTGGAAGGGACCTTGGAGGTCATCTAGTCTAACCCCCTACTCAAGCAGGAAACCCTATACCATTTCAGACAAATGGCTGTCCAGTCTCTTAAAAATTCACAACTTCTGGAGGCAGGTTGTTCCACTGATTAATTGTTCTGTCAGGAAATTTCTCCTTAGTTCTAGGTTGCTTCTCTCCTTGATTAGTTTCCATCCATTGCTTCTTGTCCTGCCTTCAGCTCCTGGAGGTAAAAACATATGACGAAAAGTTGCAGGAATTGGGTATGGCCAGTCTGGAGAAAAGAAGGACTAGGGGTGACATGATAGCAGTATTCCAGTATTTAAGGGGCTGCCATAGAAAAGAGGGGGTCAACTTATTCTCCAAAGCACCAGAAGGCAAAATAAGAAACAATGGATGGCAACTAATCAAGGAGAGAAGCAACTTGGAATTAAGGAGAAACTTCCTCACAGTGAGGACAGTTAACCAGTGGAACATCTTCACTGGTTCACTGGAGGTTCATCACTGGAGGGTTTTTTTAAAAAATAAGACTGGACAACCACCTATCTTAAATGGTATAGAGTCTCTTTCTTGAGTAGGGGGTTGGACTAGAAGTCCTCCAAGGTCCCTTCCAGCTCTATTCTGAGAATAGAATAGAATAGAATAGAATAGAATAGAATAGGAATAGAATAGAATAATTGGAAGGGACCTTGGAAGTCTTCTAGTCCAACCCCCTGCTCAGGCAGGAAACTCTATACCATTTCAGACAAATGGCTGTCTAGTCTCTTCTTAAAAACTTCCACTGTTGGAGCATTCACAACTTCTGGAGGCAAGTTGTTCCACTGATTAATTGTTCTAACTGTCAGGAAATTTCTCCTTAGTTTCTAGGTTGCTCCTCTCCTTAATTAGTTTCCATCCATTGCTTCTTGTCCTGCCCTCAGATGCTTTGGAGAATAGCTTGACTCCCTCTTCTTTGTGGCAGCCCCTGAGATATTGGAAGACTACTATCATGTCACCCCTCGTCCTTCTCTTCATTAAACTAGAGATACCCAATTCCAGCAAACGTTCTTTATATGTTTTAGCCTCCAGTCCCCTGATCATATTTGTTGCTCCTCTCTGCACTCTTTCTAGAATCTCAACATCTTTTTTACATCATGGTGACCAAAACTGGATGCAGTATTCCAAGACTGGCCTTACCAAAGCATTATAAAGTGGTATTAACACTTCACGTGATCTTGATTCTATCCCTCTGTTAATGCAGCCTAGAACTATGTTGGCTTTTTTTGGCAGCTGTAGCACAGTGCTGGCTCATATTTGTGATTGTCCACTAGGACTCCAAAATCCTTCTCACAATTGCTACTATTGAGCAAGGTACCACCTATCCTATACCCGTGCATTTGTTTTTTCTTGTCTAAATGTAGAACCTTACTTTTTTCATCATTGAATTTCGTTTTGTTAGATAGCGCCCAAGGTTCAAGTCTGTCAAGATCCTTCTGTATCTTAAGCCTGTCTTCTGGAGTGCTGGCTATTCCTGCCAGCTTGGTGTCGTCTGCAAATTTGATGAGTTTCCCATCTATCCCCTCATCCAAATTGTTGATGAAGATATTGAAGAGTACTGGGCCTAAAAGAGAGCCCTGGGGTACCCCAATACATACTTCCTTCCATATAGATGCAGTTCCATTAAGGATTACACGTTGAATACGGTTGGTCAGCCAGTTATGAATCCATCTGGTGGTGATGCTGTCTAACCCACATTTTTCTATCTTATCAAGTAGTAGGTTGTGGTCTAAACTTTAATCAAGTTTAAAAGAAGATATTTATTTATTTAGGAGGAGATGATCATCTGGCATCCCTTAATGGACTTTTGGCTAACACTGGGATTGAAAAATTGATGTTTTATGGATTTGCTTATTGATCAGGGATGATATATGAAGAGATATCTGTTTTATATCTGATATATATATGTGTGTGTGTGTGTGTGTTTTCTTTATTAAATATTTTTTCTTTTTCTTCTTTCATTCTTTCCTTTTCTTTTTTCTATACTTTTTAATTTTTTCTCCATTCTTTTTCTCTAAGTTTCATTTATATTCTAATAGATTTTTTTACTGTTTATTTTTTACTATTGTAGTTAAATTCTTAATAAAATTATTTTTTAAAAAAGGAACCTACATTATCCCTTCTGCATCTTTGATAATGTACATTTAGTATTAATCCACTAAGAAAGCATTTCACAAATGTAGTTATTTTTTATAATGCAGAGTAATAGGAAATATTACTATGTAGGCACAATTATCATATGTGATCTGAAATATATAGGTCTGGGAAAAAATCCAGGTTTTCAGATCTGTCTCCATTCAGCTGTTATATGCAGAGAGTGCATAGGAGTGCCCAGTTTCTGAAGTTCATCACAAGAATGTAAAGAAGCCTCAGAGTTCTGGCAACTAAGGGTAAGTAGAATTGGATAGAGTAAAGGACAAATGGAAACATAAAAGTAGTAAGTATGCAAATGGAAAAGATAATGTTTGGGGCAGAAATAAGAGAAATGAAAAGAGCAGACAGAATATGGAGCATTCTTTGGTTTCGAGGGGTCCTTGGTGCTCTCTGACCTTGCTTGTTTTCTTGTAGACGTTTCAATACCCAAAGTAGGTAACATCATCAGTGCTGGTAAGGAGTGCAGTTTGCTGTCAGTTTATATTCTAGTGGCTTGCCTGTCAGTGTTGGTGGGGTGGTCTTAGAGATTCTTTGATTGGGCTGTTTGCTGTTGGCTTCTTTGGCAGTTTCTTAATTGGGGTATTGTTTACTTGACTGTTGGTCTGATGTTAATCTTGGAGTTAATCTATGCTAATCTGGATGCTGATTGCTGGTGGAGAGGTGCTAGGGTCTTTTTGTTCCTTTTTGGGTTGGGTGATAGTCTCTTTTGCATAGTCTATAGATGTTGTTAATGTCTATGTATCTATTGATGGCTGATTTGTTAGAGTGTCAGGCTTCTAGAAATTCTCTGGTGTTTTTGGACTCAGCTTAGTCTCCTTTATTATTTTTTGTTTCATTTAGCAAACAATAGATTGGTTGCAGAGCATTCTTAATAGAGTTCCATTATGAGGAAAACCTGAAAAGCTGCCCTCAAAGTTGAGTTTCTCCTGAACACAACAACATACTATAGGCTTTTGGAAAAAGAAGGAATAAACCATTGATATTGCCTTTTTGTCTATGCCCTCCAAGGTTGAACCTCTGTTAGATAATCACATGAACACATGCATCTCACATGAACAGAAGGATCTCTTCATGAAACGATTAACCTGTTCCAACCAAATTTTTTTAGAGTTATTTAATTTTAAAAAGCATCTCTGCTTTAAGTTACCTGCAAACCATGCTTTCAGGTTCCAGCCTTATCAGCTAAAATTCATTAATTTGGTATTCCAGTTTTTTTCCTTTTTAGGGTTTTTTTTTGTAAGAAGGAAACAAAATAGAAGAATCATAAGAAAACAAGGGAACCTGCTTATTTATATTTCTTTAAAAAAATAATTTGAGACAATAAAAAAAATTAAAGCACCAGAAAATTACAAGTGAAAGAGAATACTATTCAGACTGCTATCATTCCTCCTGTAAAATTCTGTGATTAAGATAAGGCAATTGCACTTTCCTGAAAGTATCCATGAGATAAGTTTATTTTGCTTTTATTTCAATAAGATGACATCTGGTGGTATCAACCCAAAACTGCATCCTTAACAGGATTAAACTTCTAACATTTTATAACAGTGGTGGAGAACCTATGGCACGTGTGCCAGAGGCAGCACTCAGAACCCTCTCTGTGGGCACGTGCGCCGTCGCCCCAGCCCCGCCTCCCCCCGCAGCCCCCTCCTCACCAGCAGCCCCCCGGAGGAGTCGCCCTTGGGCGCGGCCCGCGCGGAGCAGCACAGTCAAGGACATTACAGCCGGGCAGACTTTAACAAGACTCCGCCCTCGTGCCCTGTCGTGCGCAGATGATGCTGCAGGGTGCAGGCATGGCCGCCATGGCGCTGCTGGGCCACCTGGGTGATCTGCTGCGGCAGGCCGTAGAGGCGGTGGGTGGCCCTGCGGGTAGGTGGAGCGGGGGCAGTTTTTGGGCACTCAGTCTCTAAAAGGTTCGCCACTGATTTAGAAGTTGACCATTCATGGAGCCACAATCAAGCCACTGAAGGCCTCCATATGAGGCTTCTATTATACATTCACTCTTCCTTATTTACAGAATTGTGCAAGGAGTCCCTGTGTAACTTCTGTGGCGTTCCTTCTCACAGAAAATTATTTAGGAAAGAAAAGGTAGAACGTTGCCACAATATAATTTGACTGGTAGCACTTGAAGTTATATAAAAATTGCATCTGAAAGCATTTTAAGAAATAAGAGGAGAGTTTCAGCATGCCTAGTTGTCAAAATTATCCACTAAAAGCCATAGAGAATATTCCCTCACTCAAAATCTGCAAGCTTGGTTATTTGCTTGCAGGTGTTTCATTTCTCAACTAGGCAACATCATCAGTGTTACTGAGTGTGGGGTTTGCTCCCTGTTTAAATACAATAAATTGTCCTGCCAGTGTTGGTGAGCATGTGATCTTCTTGGGCAGGGAAAGGTACTGTATATAAACAAGGAGCAATCTTCACACTAACAGGAGCTGCTGATGTTACCTAGTCAGATAATGAAATATCTGCAAACAAACAACCAAGCTCAGAGAGATCCAAGGATTCCACAGTTCAACACTAAGTTACTACATATATTCTCCTCTATTTTAACCCATTTTTTGGGTTAAGAAAAGGCAAACAAAAAATCAGGAGAAATAGCTGATAAGGGAAAGATAAGATAGATATATTATGTTTCCCAGATGCTTCATTTGTTGTTTGTAATGATTTATTGATCATCTCAATCTGAGGGGACTTTTTCTAAATGCACATGAAATAACAATGTTGTTGTAGTTCAGTAGCCTAGAACAGAACAGATTCAGTGTACATCTCCTTAAGCTCAGGAAGAGAGACATTTATTTACTCCCTATCTGTTTTCACAAAGATAAAAATCACAATCAATGAAGATATAAATGGAATGCTTATTAATAGCATACATTCTTCTCTCCTGTGAACCCAATAAATATGATCAAGTTCAGAAATCCTCCTTATGTCCAACCATCATCTGAAATACCATTAAGTGCCAAATAAATCTAGAGCTTACCTAGTTGTAGTACCATATTCCTACAAGTCTGCCTTCAAGGAGAGTTGTTTGATGCTGTCTTTATCTTCTTTTCAGCTTTAGAGGAGCAAATTTTAATTGCCTAAGTGTATTCTTTTTATATCAGGCTTTTAACTGCTTGTCAAATTTGTCCTTGGTTGATTTTATTGTGTGTTCATATATGTAAGAACTATGGATCAAGACTGGATAATAAATATTTTAATAAAATCAGATAAATAAGCAAAAAATTTAATCAAACTGTAAAGGGACAACAATACAGAAATCAAGAATGCTAACTTGAATTCAACATGTTGGCTGCAGTGCTCTCTGCTGGCAACCAGTAAATTAGCCAAATAATGTATGCTGCTGTATATTTTCTTAGCCTTTTTATGCACAATCCAACAACTATTTCTGACTTATTAAAATAAATAAATAAATCACTATCTGCTTAAAAGCAAGAACGAACAAATCTGTTTTGATCTAGCATCTTGAGAATGTAGTCAGAATTGGGTGCATTTCCTTGGAGACGCAGTTCCACTAATAAAGCTGCCCTTATAAGGACTGTTTTGTCCATAGCAACTTCAACTAAATCATCTAGATCACGGGTGTCAAACTCATCACGTCATGTGACATGTCGCGACATATTGCGACTTTTTTTGCATTGCCGGAGCCGGGGTGGGCATGGCCTCTGTATGATGCAACCGGCCCGCGGGCCAGTAATTTGACACCCGTGATCTAGATCACCACAGTGAGGCATTCCAATAAATACCTTCAAAGACCTCAATATTCAGGCAATATAAAGGTTTTACAGGTTAGCACCACCAGTTTAAATTGTGTCTGGAAACAAAAATGAGATATTTGTAAACTAGTGAGAAATGTTTTATGTGCACTGCCCAGAATTGCTTTTAGTGAGATGGCAGGCTACATAAATGTGATAACGAACTAATTAATTAAAAATAAATAAACCCCAAAATAATCAAGTCCCAGCTTAAAACGTCAACATTCTCAGACAATATTGGAGGGGATTCAGATAGCAAGACCTGAACAAAGCACCACTTCAAGATTTCTATACATGAAAAAGATCACAAACACATACACACATACAAACAGAACCAAGGATCGTCTAAAGCAATAAATAATGGATGGTGGAATTCTAATATAAACCTATTTAATCACAAACAAGGCCAATATTAAGAAAAAAGGTATTGAGAGTTCAAAAGCAAATTTCCAAATAGTCAAAATACATGCTCATTTATTTTAGCAATTACTCTTGTTAAAACAGTAGAAGTTTAAGAAATAAAGGGTAAGTGATGTTATACTTACAACTTAATGTATTCTTATGAATAGGGGTATTTTCAAGGCTGGCAAATTCTGGCAAGAAATAAATAGTTTTATGAAGAATTTTTTTTAACGTGATAAACATTACCAATAATATATAACCAATTCTTGGCAAAAGAGGCAAATTAGAGAAAATAATTTTTACTACTCTGACAATAAAGAGTTCAGTAAGTTATCAGACCATGAATTTTTGCCTAACAGATTATGGTTTGTGGAGTTCTTAATAGTTGCCCTATTAACTTGGTTGCTTGCTTGAAGTCTTTCATTACCCAAGTAGGTACCATCATCAGTGCAAATGAGTGTGGATTTTGCTGCCTCTTTATATACAGTAGCTTGCCCTGCCAGGCTTTTTCTGGGGGGTGAGGAACGTTCCCTCTTTGATGGTTCCTTGCTTAGAGTATTGTTTTCTGCCTGCTTGTTTGTCCAGTGTTGTTCTATGATTATCTGAATGCTTGGTTTCTTCTCCATTATTTATTGTCTCTTTTGAAAGGCATGTAAATGGGTATCTTTGTCTATTGATGGCTCATTTGTCTGAATGCCAAGCTTCCAGAAATTCCTTAGCAGTTTTATATTTGGCTGAGCAGAATATATTATTTGAAGAGAATTAATTTGTTCTGACATTCAACATATAGACCTGTGGATCTTTCTGAAGATGAATAATTGATCAGTAAATTCAAAGGATAACGTGGAATGTGGAAGGTAAAATGGACTACCCAATCACACCTACTAAATACTCTTCTTCATCTGTTCCCCAAAAATAGGCATTTAATTCACTTGGAATTAAAAATATTTCTTAGTAGCTGCAAAATTAAATGTATGTCCTTGTTCATTGCAATGTGAAGCTACCAATGAGTTTGAGTCTCCTTATCTGACCGCTTTCTTGTGTTTTTGCCATCTAATGGCTAGCTTCCTTCCCATCTATCCTACATAGCCCCTGTGACTATGTAGGACAGACTGGGAGGAAGCTAACAATCAGATTGCAAGAACACAAATGAACGATCAGACAAGGAGACCCAAACTCATTGGTAGCTTCATACTGCAATGAACAAGGACATATATTCAATTTCACTACTAAGTATTTCTTAGTAGCTGCAAAATTAAATGTATATCTTTGTTTATTGCAGTGTGAAGCCACCAATGAGTTTGGGTCTCCTTGTCTAACTATTCACTTGTGTTCTTACAATCTGGTAGTTAGCTTCCTCCCAGTTTGTCCTACATAGTCACAGGGGCCATGTGGGTTAGACGGGGAGGAAGCTAACCATTAGATTGCAAAAACACAAGCAAGCAGTCAGATGAGGCTGGGGACAACATGCGCGAGGGGCCGCAGTGGCCACACAGTGGGCCGATAGTGGCCACGCAGGCTCCTGCTGGATGGGGCTGTTGGTGCCGCCCCCGTAAGGCAGGTGTTGGGGCATGGGAGGCCTGGCTGTGGGGGCCCTGGGGTAAGCAGATGTGGGGCATGTGGGGCAGCTCCACTCCCTAAGATCGTTCAATCTTAGTTGCAAAATTAAATGTATGTCCTTATTCATTGCAGTGTGAAGCTACCAATGAGTTTGGATCTCCTTGTTTGACCGTTCATATTTAATTTTGCAACTAAGATTGTTGGATGAGAAGGCACAAAAACAGCCAGGGAAGTGATTGAAGCCTGGAAACGGGCTCCTCGTCAGTCAACAGGAGTGCTGATTTACCCCCAGCTTTTCAGGAAAAGGCCTCTGCCGGCAAAATGGAGGCCGGGGGTGGTGGTGAAGTGCATGTCAACCTGGGGCTCCATTCTCGGCTGCAGAGGCCTTTCCTGAAGGCTCTTCCGGCAAAACGGAGGCAGGGGGGCGACACGTGCAAGCAGCAATGAGCAGCCGCAGAAGAAGAGGGCCGGCGGCAGCCATGCGGGGTACTGCTGGATGGGGTTGTTGGTGCCGCCGCGAGCTGAGACAGTGGAAAAAATAAGATATCCCCCCAAAATAAGACCTAATGCCTCTTTTGAAGGCAAAAAAATATACATAAGACCGCGTCTTACTTTTGGGGAAACACAGTAGCCAGCCATCAACACTCCAATCAACATCTAAAAAGCCACATACAACAGGCACCATATAAACACCACAAACAAAACAGCCCAAAGCACGCACTCTGCTAGAGGGAAGTTCCCTGAAGATGGGCTCCAGTACGAGTCCAAACGCTCGAAGACAAAATGCTGGTCCCAGTGATCAAGCCAGATTGGATCCTGCAAATTACAGTCTGTGTGCTGTTGTATAAAGAGAAGATTAAATTGCTTGGGAAAGAAATCTGCTGGGCAGCATACCTTAGCAGCATTTATTTATCTTCCAAAAATATTTTTTCTAGTAAGTAGAGAAGACATAATAATGGAAAAAAACAAGGGAAATTGCATATGGATTATATGACATGTAAAAGTCATAACTTGGGGGGGGTTAATATAGAAAGATCCAAATTCAACAAATCAAGTCAAATCTTTTTAAAGTTATAGATCAGCATAAGGAGATATGCTTATCCTTTTAGACATAATTTTAGACATCAGAGTCTGAAAATATTATGAAAACTAGAAGATATAAATATATATTAAAACAAAAAGTGTCTCTGTGTGTGTGTGTGTGTGTGTGTGTGTGTGTAAAGACTCTAAAAGAAACTAAAAGGAGTTTAGAAGCACTAGATGAGTGTAGGGAAGCATAAAGGTTATATGTGGAAGACTGTATCAAATTACTGTACAGAGCACGTTAGTAATGGCAAAATAGATGCTCTGTAAGTCTAACTAGACTCAGTAAAACTAGTTTATGGTTCAGGTCATAGTAGCAGAACATGGGAACACTGTTACATTGTAGCAGGGTTGGTATCTGAAAGCAGATATAGATATCCATGCAACCTGGGTGTTTATGCAACAATGGTGATGAGGCTAATGCAAATGTCTCTGTAGTGTAAGTAGTGGAGAAGTACATAGTCTGTAATTTCTATGCGTCCAGAGTCACAGGAGCATTATCTCTTCAGGTAGGAGATCTTCCTGAAAGAGCCTTCAAGGACAACTGAGGAAAGGGCATGACATCATGCCAGAGTAAAGGCCCTCCAATGTATGGGAACTTTGAGTTTTGTTAATATGCCATAGGGAAGTAGAGTGCCTGTTGGAGTCACTGGCAATAAAGGGGTTCTGGCTAGAAGCAATTGGCGCACTGAGTTTGCTACATGCTGTTTAATAAGTGCTTTGGCCTGATCATGTCCCAAACTAAGTACAAGGCCTAGAGCAGTGGTGGCGAACCTATGGCACGGGTGCCAGAGGCGGCACTCGGAACCCTCTCTGTGGGCACACGTGCTGTTGCCCCAGCCTTGCCTCCCCCCGTGACCCTCTCCTCACCAGCAGACCCCCTGGAGGAGAGTCGCCCCCGAGCGTGGCCCACACGGAGCAATGCAGTCAAGGACATGGCAGCCAGGCAGCGTAGACAAGACTCTGCCCTCACGCCCCATTGCGCACAGTTGATGCTACGGGCATCTCTCTATGGCAGAGGGCGTGGCTGCCATGGTGCTGCTGGGCGATCTGCGGCGGGCCCTGGAGGCGGTGAGTGGCCCTGCGGGCAGGCGGGGTGGGACCGGAGCGGGGGCGGGGCAGGGGGTGGAGCCAGTTTTTGGGCACTCGGTCTCTAAAAGGTTCGCCATCACTGGCCTAGAGAGAAGTCCAAGCTTAGATTTTAGTTGCTACAGCCTGTTTCCATGAAGAATACTATAAAGAATGTTATTTCCTTTCCCTCCCCTTATAATATAGGGAAATATAAAGTATGAGAACAAGTTTAGTGTAGTAATTAAAGTAGTGCTTCCCAAATCTGGGCAAATTACACAAAATTGGGTAAAAATAGTTTTTCTTTGGGTAACAACACAACAACCTGTATGTTTTTCTGTCCAGCTAATATTTTATCTACACTGAGCAAAATAGACTTTCTGATAAGTGTTTTAGGGTAATGAAGAAAAAATTTGGAAAGTAGTAGGTCAAACAGAATAGTCTAAAAAACCAGAGACTGTGAGTTCTAGTCCTGCCTTAGGCATAAAGCCAGCTGGGTGAATCTGAATTACTGCAGTCATTCTCTCTCAGTTCTAGAAACAAGTCAATGGCAAACCACTTATTAAAATTCTGCTGAGAAAACTGCCTGGACTAGTCACCAAAAGTCAAGATTGTCTTGAAGGCATGCATGCATGCATGCACACAAACACATACACACACACAAAATATAATACCAAGGGCCTCATACAGCATGCGAAACGGGCCATTTGATGGCCTTATACATATGGCTGGCCATTTACATCATGCAAAATGTTAACATTTTAATGTTTTAGTGTTTAGTTTTAATATGGTTTTATATGTTGTTTTAACTTTTGATTGAAAGCCTTCCTGAGTTGATTAGAAGATAGGCAGCTGTATAAACGTTTTAAATAAATAAAATAGGTTGCTTGACGTTAGCTTAGCAGGTTTTGAAAAACACATTGCTAATATATTTAAGGTAAATTTCCCACCTTCCCTGCAGAAGCTCAAGTATATAACATTTCCTTCTCCTCCATTGCGATGTAGGTTCACAGAGATCATGAGAGGCCGGGGTTTGCATCTTGACACGTTGAAAGTTTTTGCAACATTAGTTTATAACGTGTACAATTTAGATGGACATGCGAGTTGAAAAAATATGACTGTCTCAAAGTCACCGACCAAGCTTTCATGGCTCAGTTTCCCTAGGCTTAAATCTTATCACTACAAAACAGAGGCCGAATTAATATGACAACCTGTTGTACGACCCCAGCAATTATAGCTGATTCAACAAGCCTCGCTTTTCAAATTATGCTTAATTATACCTGATGCTAAGCGCGATCCAAGTCGGAAATGCTTCAGAAGAGGGCGGGACACGTTGTACGCGCGATTTCTTGACATTCCTCCCTTCCTATCAGATCTCGAGGTCCCCCGTGACGTCCCGAAAGACGCTGATAGTGGCGTACAGTCATCCGGACTCCGCCCACTAATATAAAGGCCTGCCCGGGGGCCGGCCTTCATTACGCTACGGGATAGGCCGTAACTACTAGCGGCTCTTAGGACCATTGTTCCGCAACTGCTTTCGGCTCTTACATCTATCCTTTCCCCCTCCCCTTCCCCTCCTCTCTCCTTTTCTAGGTCGCGGGGATGCCGCGTGTCTATATTGGCCGCTTAAGTTACCATGTGCGGGAAAAGGACATTCAGCGTTTCTTCAGCGGCTACGGCCGCTTGCTCGAGGTCGACTTAAAAAACGGGTGAGGAAGGGGCAAGAGGAAGTAAGGCCTAGCGGGTTCTTTGGAGGCTCGTGGCGCGAGCGGCCGGCCGGAGGGTTAGTATTTGGCGCGAGACGCTGGTAAAAGATGGCCTGACCGCGGCAGGCCTGCCATTGCCTCCTCTCGGGCCGCGTGGCGTCGTGTTCAAGATGGCGGCCAAACACAGCTTCGTCTCTTTTGTCCCATTACGGGGGTGGGGGGGGGGTGTTGTAGAGCGTATCCTTATCGCAGTCGTGCATAGGCACCCTTTCCACATACACACTCCGCGGTCGCACCAGGCGGCGGCGCAGATTCTCTCCGGCCGAATCGCGGGCATCCTTTGCGGGGCAGTGGGTGGTAAGCCCTGAAACGTGGCGGTCGATCTCCGTGGCCTGATGGCGCCTTCTCTCCTCTTTTCTTTCCGCCACGCCTCTCCTTTCCTGCAGCTACGGCTTTGTGGAATTCGAGGATTCCCGGGACGCCGAGGATGCCGTTTACGAGCTGAACGGCAAGGATCTGTGCGGGGAGCGGGTCATCGTCGAGCACGCCCGCGGCCCCCGCCGCGACCGGGATGGCTACAGCTACAGCAGCCGCAGTGAGTATGGCTCCGTTGCGGCCTCCTTAGGCGCGCGGGGACAAGCCATGGGTTGCCGGGGAAGAGGAGCGCAAGTGGGGCGAATGGGTGACCCTGAAGGGGGGGAGGGAGGAGCTGGTAGAGGAGGATTCCTTGGACCTTAATTTGGAAGGGTGGGTGATTAACAATCCCTGTTGTCCGAAGGGAGGCTACATTCCCCTTCTGGATTTAAAGCTGTGACGTTTTCTTGACGGGGATTGGGCATTCTCGGTGCAAATGGCACTCAATAGTGTAGAAATACAGGAGGGAGGGGGGCATATTGGGAGTTCTATATACAATACTCACTCACTGCTCTTAATTTAACACATTTGGCATAAAGCTTCCAAAGAAGCAGGAAAGCAAATGGGAGATTTCCCACCTTGTAAAGCTGTTATTTAAAGTGGTCACAGCTGTTACAAATTAGCTTATGCCTTAATATGAATATTTGCTTAGAAATTGGAAGAGGGTACGCTTTCATAGAAGGCGGCCATGTTAATTTGGAGACAAAATAATGCAACACCCATTTAATTTAATATTTCTTACAAAAAAATTGGATGCATTTGGTAGAATTTTGTATAATGGTTAAGAGCAGTAAGGTAGACCTATTTTGGTTTCGGGGCATGTTGGGGAGGTGGAATTTCTTGCAATTTGTATGTTTTTTGAAGTTGTTGCATGTTCAATTCAAATTTTTTAACAAGTCCTTGATGTTTCAATTTAAAAGTGACCAGTGGGGCTGAGGCTGTGTCCACTGAGGCTAAGATGACTGCCTTTCCTGATTGGCCATGGCTTTTCCATACATTGTGTGACCCTTGCCCTATGACCCTTTGGCTGACCTTACCGGAAGCCATGACGACAGCAGCCTTTTGCCATTAGACGCAGGGTGATGGTGAGGATTCCAAGGGTTAGACAAAACTGGTTAAACTGAACTAGGTGACTGTTACCTTGCGTGTGTTGTGGCCAAACCACCACCATATACCTCATACTGTGATGTAAGTACTTAGTGTAAACTAGTAAAACGTTTTTGTAAATGTAGAAATGCATGTAATCAGTTAAGTTTTATATTTTACAATGTTCTGTAAAATAAAACTTAGCGAGGTAAATCTAATAAAGGTGCAGTCACTCTCTAACAGAGTTTAGGAGCACAGTCTTGTAGGATTTTAGACTTTGATTTGCCTTTAATATATAAAATATGGCGAATTAAAATTTTGCGGAGGATTAGAAAAATAAAGTCCTACTCCTGTAAATACAATTTATAGACTAGAGTGAACTAATGTATTTGCTTTTCTTACAAGGTCAGTAACTTTCTATCTTTGTATGATAAAGGTGGTGGAGGATATAGCAGTCGGAGAGCGTCAGGAAGAGATAAATATGGGCCACCTGTTCGTACAGAATACAGATTAATTGTTGAAAACCTTTCCAGTCACTGTAGTTGGCAAGATTTGAAAGTAAGTTAATATAAAAATATTTTCTAAAAAGCCAATTTTACATGTCATTTTTGGTACATCTTGTAAAATACAAGAAAGTTTCTTTGAGTTCACTGAAGCTTAAATTTTGGCTAAATAAAGATTTCATTTATTTAAGGATTTCATGAGGCAAGCTGGTGAGGTAACCTATGCAGATGCCCATAAAGAGCGGACAAATGAAGGAGTAATAGAATTCCGTTCTTACTCTGACATGAAGCGTGCTTTGGATAAATTGGATGGCACAGAGATAAATGGACGAAAAATCAGGCTAGTTGAAGATAAGCCACGATCGAGCCATAGACGATCTTACTCCGGCAGTAGATCAAGGTATTTATAAAACTGGTTTTTACTTGATATGAAAGGTCCTTCAGGACTAAACTCTACATTTTGTTTTAAAATCACTGATGTAGTCTTTCTCTTGTTTTCAATGCATCAGGTACATTAGAATTTTGTTTTTTACTAAAAATTTGTCTTGCATAATTTATTTCCAAGCTTTTGACTGGAATGCTATTCGTCTGTGTAATAAGACATTTTGATGATTAATACGTTTTGTGTGTGTATATAATACCACTTTTGGAAAAGATATGTACTTGCACTGTATAATGAAGAAAAAAATTGATTCCCTCACATGCATTACAATGCTTATTTGTAATATACTCTTTTTTAGATCCCGTTCTAGAAGGCGATCACGCAGTCGAAGTCGTCGCAGCAGCCGGAGTAGATCCCGTAGTGCCTCAAAAAGCCGATCACGGTGAGGGCATGTTTTATAATAGGTGTTTTACCATTGACAGTATATTAGATATATTTAATGATACTTTTTAAAATAAGCATAATTTAAGGGTGGTGTTGGTTTTTTTTAGCTCTAAATCTAGGTCTCGGAGTAAAGACCGATCACGTTCCAGATCAAAAAGTCGAAAATCTAGATCAAAGAGCAAGTCAAAAGTGAAATCTAGCAGAGGTTCACGATCAGGCAGCAGATCCAAAGAAAAGTCTCGGAGCAGATCCAGGTCTGTGTCTCGTTCACCTAAAGAAAATGGAAAAGGAGAAACAAAGTCTAAATCAAGGTCACAAAGCAGATCTCATTCCCGTTCTCCAATGCAGCATCAACCTGCAAAGGCTCATTCTGAGTCTCCATCCAAAAGAGCTGTGTCACGATCCCATTCACAGTCACGTTCAAAATCCCGTTCGCGTTCAAGATCCAGTTCACAAGATTAAGATTGGAGCTATTATGCGATTGTGGAACATTGTATGGGCAGCCAGAAGTCTTTTTTTAATATTAGTATTTGGTTATCTGTTTAATTTCGGAAAGAAATTGTCTTGTTCACCAAGTAAACAAGGCAAAAGATTTGAAGTACTTAAAACTTTCTGAGATATGTACAGGAATATCAGTAAAAAAAAGTTTTTCTTTTGAGGGTAGAAATTAAGAGGCTTTCTTTTTTTTATTGGAGCCACAGCTGAAGTAATATGCTGTGGAGTGGGAAAAGGGTTTTATATACAACTTTGAGTGTGAAGATTTTGGAAATGGTAATATTCCCTAAATATTTCCATTATTTTATAATTATGGAGGTTAGTTTTATGAATTAAGGCTTTCTTCTAAAAGCATAGAAGAGCTGTATTGAACAAATCAGAGATGCTTGTAATGCTAATCCTTGAGTATAAATTGGAATACTTCATTGTGCTGTACCATAAGTTGCCAAAAGTAACCCTTTTTTTTTTTTCATTGTGTTGAGGCAATATCACTTAATAAAAATGATTATCTCTAACTATGCATGGTATAGTTTTGCCTAACACCTTAAAACTAATTGAAGTGTTTAACCCATTGAACAAGAATTTCAGGTGCCAGATAACAATTCCCAGTTTATTCATTAATTTTGCAGTTACTCTTTCTGAAGAAAAAAAAATTACATGGTCTAAATTTGATAACAGTTTGGAACCCAGTGTTCCTCCCTCCTCTTCTATAAGCAGAAATCCATTCAAGTAATATATTTGTTCTTTCTCTTCTGCTGTAGTACATCACATCCTTTTCCCAGATTTTGAAGACATGGATGGCTACAGTAGAAGGGGTAATTTTTTTCCTAGTTTTTTACTACTGGAAGCAGTTTGATTAGTGAAAAATTCTAAACTGTTAGGATTAGGGCTCCAGTTATCTAAAATAAGTATGTGTGGGGTGAAATCCAATCACCAAGCTTACATGTAATCGATAAGTTTAGTAAAACAATACTAGTACAATCTTATAATCTTTATACAATGTGTAGTTTGACTTGTATGAAATTAAATCAGTGACTCAAATGTTTGTGTCAGTGTAACTTTATTTAGTAGATAGTATTACACATTAGATTGATTCAGGCAAAATTCACTTCTGATAGTGAATAAATGAGAAATATCTTATGATCTATCCCATATTGTAATTACCTTGCTACTTCCACTTCTGTAGATTTCTTTCAGTGTTAATAGTGCCTGGGGAGTTTCTCATTTTTAGGTTATTACTGTTGCAATATATCCTACAAATCTTTTGCAGGGGAGGGTTGCCTTAAAATCAGTTTTTGACTTGGCAATTGCCTGTCTAGTCACTGCAATTTTCTTGGCATGTTTTTTTCAGAAGTGGTTTGCCACTGCCTCCTTCCTAGGGCTGAGACACAGAAACTGGCCCAAGGTCACCCAGCTGCTTCATGCCTAAAGTGGGACTAGAACTCGTAGTTTCCCAGTTTCTAACTTGATCTCATAACCTCTACACCAGATTGGCTTATTAGTGTCATCTTGCCCTGTCCTTGAATTATTTTTCTGTGTTCACTGGAAATGTTAAGCAGCCCTTCCCTAGTTGCAAGTTTTTAAACCTATATAATGTATATTTCAAGCTACCAATAAAAAAAAATTGTAGCTTGGTTGAAATGAGTTCCTGGTGCTTTCTGAACTTGGTTGTTTTCTTGCAGATGTTTCATTACCCAAATTAGGTAACATCCATAGCAATAGCACTTAGAATTATATACCGCTTCATAGTATTTTACAGCACTCCCTAAGTCAGCATATGGCCCCCAACAATCTGGGTCCTCATTTTACTGACCTTGGAAGGATGGAAGGCTGAGTCAACCTTGAGCCAGTAAGACTCGAACTGCATTCTAACCGCTGTGCCACCATGGCTCTGGTCCATGCTAGACTGATGTTGCCTAGTTTGTATAATGAAATGTCTGCAAGAAAACAACCAAACTGAAAGAGCACCAAGGACCCCTCATATTTCAAGCTGGTTTCTAAAGTTTAATTAAGCTGGTCCGATTAAAAAATTGTCTTTAAAAAATCATTGTGCTAATTGTATCCTGTATTGTAAAATAATGCAAGCTTTATTCTTAATAGCAAAAGTTTTATTTTGTTCTTTAGCACAGAAACAAATTGAAGTTGAGAGAAGGACCCAGAAATCATCTATTACTTCTGATATGTTTAGGGATTAATGTAAACAGTGGTCTCTTTATTAATATGGTTCATTATGGTAGTTAATTGGCCTAGTTTTCATATTACAAAATTGGAAACTTTTAGGATGATTATTTGAAGGTTGTTCAAAAACTTGGATCTGTCATACTGTATTAGAATTTACTGCCTCTGCACGGTAGTGAAAAATAGGAATTTGATCTACTGATGTTCTTGTCTCGATATATTAAGATGAAATGAACATCCCAGTCCCTTGTCAGTGTTTGTTAAAAGTGGCACTAAATGGTGCTTACAACCGGTCCTCAAGGTTCTGGCCATCTCAGCATCCCCATGGTCATGTGATCGCAATTTGAGTTCTTGGCAACTGGCTTGAGCTTAATGATATCCTGTGGTCACATGATTGCCATTTGCAATCCTTCCTGCTGGCTTCCCAGAAGCACAATCAATGGCGATGCCAGCAGGGAAGGTCACAAATTGCTCTTGTAACTTATTCCCGCCCCCCTCCCACTGCCTGCCTTCTGCCACGCCTCGCCTACCTGCCAGCTGCCTTGCCAGCCACCTGACAAATCTGCAATTGTTTAATGATGGCAGCCACTAAGTGATGTGGTCACTTGACATTGCAGTTTATGACCGCATTGCTTAGAAACAAAGCCTAATCCCAATTACAGTTTCAGTTGTCAGGAAAGGCATAACTGAAGTTAAATGTTACCATCTTAAAATATAACCATGGTTTTTAAATTTGAATGGGTGCAACTGACCTACCTGCAAATAAAGTTGAAGGCCTTTGCTGAGGTCCCTTCCAACTCTGTTATTCTGTTAAACAACCAAATAATGTTAAATTGCTAAGTGTGCAGAGAAAACATATGTTGCTTACCAATTTGGGAAATAATACTGCTAGACAAGGGCTGTTTTTTAAATTTTTCTAATCTAATTCAAAGATGTGCTTGTTTTAAATCATAGTTTGTATTGATAGAATTTCCTTCATCAATACTGTGATAGGGTAGGATAAAGACCATGAATCAGGATTACTTTCGCCCATGGCCATTTTTGAACGACTCCAATTTGGAATCCACCCTCTGTGTTGGGTATTTGGGCAGCATGTACCAACTCTTTCAGAATTCTAAGATGGAAAAGGCTGTTAAGATAATAGGTCCAGTAAATATCTGCTCCAATATATGCTGTTCATTGTTTAAGCTGTATTTAATAGATATATCTACTGCTAGAGTAGATGGTCTCTAGGTAGCCTGCATAACTTTCATTAAAAATGCAATACAATATATGAACATAATAGCAATCCAACCAGCAATCGTGCATGAAGTTAAGCTAAAATATAGCTGCTGGAATATGGCACCATGAGTTAATCCCTGAAGACCTTCCATTTAGATGTCAATGGATGTGCAACAAACTCTCTTATAAAGGCTAATTAACGTTATTTCTATTGCAATGCAGACATAGCTACAATTAGATGAAAAATAAAATGGGGAACATCCCTTTGTAGCCAAACTCGTACAGCAGAATCAGTGTTGAGTAGCTGAGGTTTCCAGGAATGGCTTCAGTCATTTCCTTTTTTTCAAATCATTAGTTAGCCTTGCCTTAATTCCCAATGCATATTGTGCATGTATTGATTATTTTATTTCCAAAATAATGTGACAATGTGTTTGAAGCATAAAATGTCAACATAAAATTTCAATAGCTTCCCTGACATCACCTTGCACATCTAGGATAATACAGGTTCACCCACCATCATTCTCCCAATTCTGAATAGATGGCTGGGTACATAGATGCACTCTGCACATTAAGTCAAAGAGTTGTAATAAATTATTTAAAGTAACAATTAGGACAATTCACACAGAATATGATTGTCCACAAATACTGGCTACAATGATGAAGGGATCAAATGTTTCTGGGCTCTGTAGAACCATCTACTTGGCTACTGTAGGGGGAGGAAATTGATAAGGAAAGATTGTTAGATTTTGCATGCTTAATCAAAACCACCAAACTATCTCAGTAAGGGTAGGAACAACTACATTTAGTATAATCTCTCATTGTCTTTTATTACCAGATGTGACCTGTCCAAACACACAGATTTTAATAGTTGGAATAATAGCAAATACAGTCTGACACAGTCGGGGGTGGGGGGAGGATATATGAGGAAAGACTGAAGAAGGCCATTTTCTCCCTTCGCCCTACCAAGTACCCCTAATCAACTTCAGAATCAGCTTCAGAAGCGACATTACTGTTTTCCAGCTGCAACCAAGGAACCGGTGTGGATGTCTTCAAAGCTCAAGACCAGCATTTTCTTCAGAGTTTTTAACAGATAAGATTCCCCACAATATAGCTACCTATCTTTCTCTTAGAAAATGTACAGAGGATAAGTTTGTCCATATTTACAACTGCAGGTGCTACATGCATCCTCCCAACATTCAGAGTGTTTAAGAAGTCAAATTGTGCTTTAAGAAAACACCTTGAAAATTGAACCTATCTACTATCTACGATTACAGCATATACTTAAACTTGCTTGTCTTTTATTTCTGCCTCAGCAGAGACAGCGACAAAGTGATCATAGAAAAATCTGATTTTAAGATATTAATATATTGGGGAGGGAGGGGATATGCTAGAGGTAAGCAGAGTCAGGCTCCCTGTTTTTCACTTGAGTTCATTCCCTGGGCATTCCAGAGTTCTTTCGCTGCATGTATAAATACACACTATTTTAAAGAATTATATGTTCTTGGTAAATCGCCATTGAGCTTATTGTCTCTCTTAACCTCTTACCTTCCTTCCCATATAGTATAGTATAGTCAGCTTGCTTTGGGTCCAGGAAGTGAGCTTGCTCTTCTGCTGCACCTGCCTCTGCAATAGCATTCCCCCACCCACCATCACCAAAGATTCATATCGGTCCCACCTTACTCATGCTTTTATGTGAGCCATTAAAAATCTAGCTCCTCCCTTAGACTTTGAATTAGCATGTGATAAGGTCCTTTAAATCAAAGAAGAGGTATGTGCAGTCTATACATTTCATTAATAAATAAATTATAAATAATTTGTTGAGTAGGGTTTAAATCAGACTCATTTTCCTCTAACGATGCTAGGCAAAGAAATGGTGGTTAATTAAAGATTATTTTAAAAAACTTCATGGACAAATGATAATTTGAACTTGAGCACCTAGCCAACTTTAGCTCATCTTGAAAAGATTTGGTTTTTATTTGGTTGGGAGACTACTAGAAAATCTATTTTACTAACCAAGTAGTGGTCTGGAACTACTTTTAGAAAAGCTTTCATGCTTCCAAGGAACAGTTGTGATTGAACTGGCATCACGTAGCACATATAATTACAGTTTGCTTTTAAATCAGAGGAATGGATAAAAGCTAAGCAATTTGGCTTCCATTAAGAATAAAATTCAAAAATACTTAATAAGAATGCCCTTGAGGCTGAAGTCATTGTAAAGTTAATAAAATGATTTTCAGAATAAAGATGACAAATTGCTTAATGCAGAAGTCAACATTTCTGTATTACAACCCATGCTACTGTTCTCTATTCTCAGAGACAAATGGAATTACATAGAAACAATCAGAATGCTCAATCGGTAGCACACATTTACTATACTTGCTTTCCTACTTCAAGCTTGGAGATCTTATGTTTAGTTCACAAGTTGCTCTTTTAATGAAGATATGTGTGAATACAAATAGCTAGATCTCAAATTCTTAGGAAGAATTATTTCTGCCAGTAGTGAGACCTCTTGGTGCTATCATGCTGTAAGAGCTGGCATATTGTTCTTACTTTTAAAAAAGAAAAAGTAGCAATAACTACTGAATTTGCACCAAATCAAACCATATGCAGGCATGTATGAATTAGCAGTTATCCACTGCGGCAATAACTACCACTACTAACTACTAACTAAAATTGGAGCTCTAAGTAAAGCATTCCCGCATTTAAAAGGCACTGCTGTTTACAGAGAGAATAGATAGCTGCAGAGTACAACACTTTTGACTTTCTTGTGCTACAGAGATAAAAGAATTGTACCACAGGCTCCACTGGGACCAAACACTCTTTCCAGATTATTAGCATTCAGTGAAATCTGCTGATGTCAGTCTTCACACAGTCCAAAGCTTGTACAAAAAAAAATGTCTGCTGCTAAAAGTTGGGTAAAAACAAATACAGTTACGTTAAAAAAGCAGCCTTAGGTCAGGAAATTCATTAAGGGAATTCTATTACAATGTGTTTAGAATTATAATTAAAGAAAACTCAGAAGAGGACACTTAGGCACTGTGTTCAATCAGTCCAGGCAGAAAATGAAAATTAGAGCATTTACAATGGATGCTGACTAGCCTCAGCATGACCATATCTACTCATACTGGACTACTAAACTACTCTTATTCTATGAAATGTTTCCTATTTTTGCCTTCTTGTAACTTAAATGCATTACTTGATTTCATTTCCTATAGAATGACAGAGACCATCTATTTCTGCTAACAGTTCAAGTATTGGAAGAGTTGTTTTGAGCAAGGTTCAGTCATTCTGTATAAAAATGAGTTTCAATGCCATTTTTGCATTCAGTTTCTTGCTGAAGTGTAGTACCCAGATCTGGACACAGTATTAGGAGCACACAGTTCTAGAAATAAACATTCCACACTGCAGAATGATAGAGAAATATTATTTCACATGGTTTGGAAATTATGTTTCAATTGTCACAAGACTGATTCGAATTTGAAAATTATTTTTGCCTTCTAGAATATTAACCACCCCCTTTGTGTTATCGGCAAATTATCTTGTTATCCTCTCATCTAAGTTATTAATAATATGCTAAAGAATGCAGGGCTCAGGAATAAATGTTATACACCCCACTTAATATTGTACTATATTTGATGAGGAAATGATGAGCATTTTTCAGACAATTTTCAAGCCAGCTATGTATTCATGTAAATACTATGCCTTCCAGCCCACATTTTACTACCTTGCTAATCAGAATGCCATGCAGCGTTTAGACAATGTTTTGCTGAAATCAGGTTATATTATATCTGCAACTTTCCCATAATCGTATGTTTAGACTAACAAGTCTGGCAAACAAATCCGAGGCTATCTTCTGGGAATTACCATTTTATAAACTAAGGCATTTTATCAAGCTCAGTTTTTCAATCCTTTCTCTTTGCTCTCCATTTTATTCTTTGTTGTATTTTGTAGTTGTTTTTTATCTGATAGAACAGTGTTTCTCAACCTTGGCAACTTGAAGATATGTGGACTTCAACTCTGGAATTCCCCAGCCAGCCAGTGTTACAAAAAGACTAATAAGATGTTGCTGTCTTCATTGAAAGTATTGAAGTATAACAGAACAACAGAGTTGGAAGGACCTTGAAGGTATTCTAGTCCAACCCCCTGCTCAGGCAGGAAACCCTATACCATTTCAGATGAATGGTTGTCCAATCTCTTCTTTAAAACTTCCAGTTTTGGAGCATTCACAACTTCTGGAGGGAAATAGTTCCACTGATTAATTGTTCTAACAGCCAGTATTGAAAGTATTCTTTCTTGTTCTTGTAATTTAAATATACCAAAGAAAACATACGTTTTTTATTTTAGTTTCTGTTCCTAGCCTTAACTTAATCTGAGGTTTAATTTATAAATAACAGCATATTCCTCTTGAGAGTCCTATGGGGCTGAATCTACTAGATCATGGTCAATAATAGACTGAGTGGTAATATTCATTTTATTCAAAATGTAAAAAAATGCTGGAGCAAAACAATTCTTTTTTAAAAAAAAATCTTTTTAATATCCAAACAAATCTCCGTATTTGACTTTATTTGGATCAACATCCATTAATGCAGTTCACTGTTACAAAAGATGTTTTTGAAAGAACACACAGTTAACAAATTTGTTTATTAATTATGTATCTAGTTAAGACAAATCAGTTCATTTGGTATATTTATGTAGCATAATCAATTAACATCTCAGGGATTGCAGGATATGGTGGACTGTTGCCAGTAAGCTGATATTAAAATTATTTGGGGGAAAACCTAAACTGTAATGACAAATCCCAGTCCTTTGGTTTCTATAAATCTTTCTATGAATGCTTTTTCAGATCACTGGCCAGGATCACTGGCCATTCACTGAGGATCTCTGCCCAATAATGAGCCTACTGTCTGATTGCGGAGCCAAAGAAATGGCTCTTCTTCCTTGATTCCGGCATGTTTCTCTGTTCCTTCTAAACAAATTAGCAATGAGACAAGCAAAGAGAATCGGCAGCCTCCATTTCTCCTGTTTCCTTTGGACATTGTGCAATGGACCAAAGGGACAGAGCAAGCAAATGAAAAGCTGTAAAAAGAAAAAAAAATGATGTTTTTACCGGGAACATCCAATAACAGAATCTCTCAGGGATTTCAAAATCCAGAGTTAGCACAATACAAATGTATTAGCACAGCTTTCAATAGAATTACATATTAAACCAGCAGTTTTCACAGGTGATGCTCAGTCTTTTCATTTTTAATTTCTCATATCTATCAAGTACAAAGTACCCCATATATATGTGTCAGAGAAAAGACAGTGAGTCCCCCCCCTTCCCATCCCTCAACAATCCAGGAACATTGTATATTCTTTTTTTACTATTGTCTTAGAACATATTCTACAAGCGCACTCATGCATATACTCATTCACATGTACACAATATGCATAGCAAAAAGGAAGGAAAATAGACATTTAAAAAAGAGTACCATTCTCCTCTTCTGATCAAGTGGATGAAAAGGAGTTGGAAGATTTCAATGAGCTCCTTGAAGGAGATTCTCCAGTGCCATGCTTCCATCTTTTATACATGGTCCTGGTATATGTGCTGATTCACATAAGTTTCCACACTCTTTTGACCTTGTACCTTTTCTTCTTGTTTTGATGTGTTGTTTTCCTTCTCAAGGGAGTAAAGATGTTTCCGTTTGTTTCCATTTATCAATTGTAAACAATGCTACTTGATGGCTTAGTATGCAGTTCTTCCTCTAACTTGCCCTTTTGATCAGCTAGTAACAGAAGAAACCAGTAGGATTCAGGGAGCATACCTGTAATCCTCAGGTTATGACAGCAATTGGGATTGGGAACTCCATTGCTACAACACTAGCACAAAGGTACATACATACCAAAAAACCCAACAGTAAATGAATGTATGCAAATGAAATCCTAGACTTATTTAGATGTGGGAAATGGCTGAGCCCACCTCTTCATTATCTCCCCATCAAACACAGCCATTACTGGCCAAAAGGCTATGAAGAGCATCACTTAAAAAAAAGTACATTCTTGGAAATAAGGAATAGTACCAATAAAGCCCAGGCAATATAGAAAGGAGTACATTTTGGGATGCTGCAATCCCTATGTTAATTTTAAAATGCAACCTGGTAGGCATTTGCATGCAGTCCTTTGGGAACAATTTCTTTTAATTCAATAAATAGAAAAATGGTAAACTAGAAATTAATTTATAAAGGAAGTACATAAGCACTAGAGTTTGTATATTGTTGCTCTTGATCTTGCAAACCTCTGGCTGGTCTTTGGGGAAGAAAAGCAATTTCTGAGCTCAGGTGTCAGGATAATGCAGAATACAATCATAGCTGTATGCAAAATGAGAGTCAGCATATTGCAATCCTTTATTAAAAGGCAGAAAAGACTTGGGGTATAATGATACAAGACTCCTAGTGTTCTACTTCATCAAAACTTTTTGTCAAGCCCCAATAACTGAATGCTGGCAAACAATGTGAAACTGAAAAAGACAATACTAAGCTGTCTTAAATGGTGTGAAATAATGACTCCTATCATTAGGCAGAATGAAACAGTCATCTCAGCAGAGATCCTTGAAAGCAGCTACTGGTAGGTATGTTGCAGTTTGCTATCCCAATATTGAATCTATTTTTCTATTTTCTATTTTTTCTACACCAAGCTGGCAGGAATAGCCAACACTCCAGAAGACAGGCTTAAGATACAGGAAGATCTGGACAGACTTGAACACTGGGCACTATCTAACAAAATGAAATTCAATGGTGAAAAAAGTAAGGTTCTACATTTAGGCAAGAAAAACCAAATGCACAGGTATAGTATAGGGGGTACCTTGCTCAATAGCAGTAACTCTGAGAGGGACCTCGGAGTCCTAGTGGACAATCACTTAAATATGAGCCAGCAGTGTGCTGCAGCTGCCAAAAAGGCCAACACAGTGCTAGGCTGCATTAACAGAGGGATAGAATCAAGATCACGTGAAGTATTAATACCACTTTACAATGCCTTGGTAAGGCCACACTTGGAATACTGCATCCAGTTTTGGTCACCACAATGTAAAAAAGACGTTGAGACTCTAGAAAGAGTACAGAGAAGAGCAACAAAGATGATTAGGGGACTGGAGGCTAAAGTATATAAGGAACGGCTGCTGGAATTGGGTATGTCTAGTTTAATGAAGAGAAGGACGAGGGGGGACATGATAGCAATGTTCCAATATCTCAGGGGCTGCCACAAAGAAGAGGGAGTGAAGCTATTTTCCAAGGCACCTGAAGGCAGGACAAGAAGCAACGGATGGAAACTAATCAAGGAGAGAAGCAACCTAGAACTAAGGAGAAACTTCCTGACAGAAAAATTAACCAGTGGAACAACCTGCCTCCAGAAGCGGTGAATGCTCCAACACTGGAAGTTTGTAAGAAGAGACTGGACAGCCATTTGTCTGAAATGGTATAGGGTTTCCTGCCTGAGCAGGGGGTCGGACTAGATGACCTCCAAAGTCCCTTCCAACTTTATTATTATTATTGTTGTTGTTGTTGTTGTTGTTGTTGTTGGTTATTATTATTATTATTATTATTATTATTATTATTATTATTATTATTATTATTATTATTATTATTATTATTATTATTATTATTATTATTATTATTATTATTATTATTATTATTATTATTATCCAGCTAAATTTTGTCCATAAAATTAGAAGAGACTCAGTAAGATGTTTAGACTGCTCCTTCTGTGACACCTTCTCTGGTCAAGTAGGTTTGTTTGACTGTTGGACTCAGTATAATTCAGTGTTTCTCAACCTTGACAACTTTAAAATGAATGGACTTCAACCATGTCGGCTGAGGAATTCTGGGAACTGAAGTCCACATGTCTTAAAGTTGCCAAGGCTGGGAAACATTGATATACAGCTTGAAATTCCAGGTTACTGAGGGCAGTAAGTATTTAAAAACTTATTGGATTAAATGCATTCAGTTTTAAAATAATCTATGGAAGGATTAAAGTACATTTTCTTAAACAAGGGTCTGGGAGGAGGACTCAAATACAATTAAGTAATTCCAAATCTAGTTAATACAATTAACTAGATTTGGAATGGACTATGAGGTGTAATACAACTATAATCAACCATGCTTTATCTTTGCTTTGTGTTTAATTTATTTCATAACTGACCTCTAAATGACCCAAAGAGAAGGTACAAGAAAAAAATGTTTATGGATTTTCTCTTCACACTGAAAGACCTTGCCAAAGAAAGTAACAGAAGGATACATACTTTCTTTGTCAAAAAAATGGATTCAGATTGGAAGTGGTTTTTTTTTCTGTTTGATAAAAACTAGAATTCTGATGAGAAATAAACATCATCCAGATAAGCAGGGATTAACACCTGACAAACAATCACACAGAAAACAATACCCTAACTAAAGAGAAAACCCCATCTCCACCAACAATGGCAGAGCAGGTTACTGTATATAACCATGGAGCAAATCCACACTCATTAGCACTGAGGTTATTACCTAGTTAGGAAACGAAACATCTGCAAGCAAACAACCAAGCTCTGAGAGCCCCAAGGACTTCACAGTTCAATCCTCAGCTACATATATTCTTTTCTGCTGGATGCAAGTATAAGTCACTTGTGATCTGGCATTCACAAGAGTCACTAAAGTATTAGTGACAAGAAGCTCTTTTGAAATCCATTTGTTAGGAAACTGATAGTTTTGTTGTGATAGGATTCAAGCTGACACTTACAATTCAACAGACTTACTGCTCACAATCCTGAGAACAATTATTATGTTCTGCTCTGTATTGAATAGTTCAGTAGTTCTACCTGAGAGAGCAGTCCATCAACAACATATTTGAAAAGCATCTATTGGCTTCCCCTATTGTTCTAGACACAATTCAAGGCATGTTTTTTTTTCCTGGCTTCCTTTCCTGGAAGATGCCTTCATATTAAGAAAGTCCATGACAGTATTAATTAATACTTTTACAAAATGCCATAAATTGCCAAAACTTCCAGGGTGATGCACTTGGGAAATTAGGCTGCAAACGTTGCTGATAGAAACCCAAAATTGAATCCCAGCTTCAGCCAATGCCACTGATTGGGCTCCAGCAGTTGCTCAAATAGTTTCGGTGGAAACCAATGGCTACTTCACAGTTGTTCAGCATAGGCTTGTGAAAAGTGTGAGGAAAATGGAGCAGAAACTCTTGGAGATGACCATACCCTAGTGGTATACTGTTTACCAAGATCCAGTTTCCATTTATGACCTCTCCACTCCTGGCTTAGAGAATTTTGACTGAAACCATGGGAAATAGCAGCACAAGAATATGGCAGTATTAAACTAGATGGATCAGTGGCCTGACTTGTTATATGATTCTGTTCCTTCTGTTATCCTATATTACATATGTAGCGGAACATTTTCTCCCTTATACCATACTCTGCTTAGGCAAGATTATTTATTTATGAGGTTTGTATCCTCACAATAGCAGAATTATGGCAACTCACAATAATAAACAAAACACAATAATAATAATAAAAAATCTTATACATGTTAAAACATACCAAAACATAGCATCAGACAACCAAAACCTACCAGAAAAGTTCTGTTTTCAATTTTTTCTGAAAAACAGAATGATAGTCCTTCAACAGGAGACCATTCAGGAGGGCCAGCCCCATTATGGAAAAGCAATCTTTTAGGATTCTGACTCTGTCTAACCTCCTGAAAATGGGAAACAACCAGCTACTTCTCCTGCTGAGCAAGTATTATGTGCATTCACCAGTAAACACCTATAAGTACTCAGAACATTGAACTTCACCAACTGAAATTTCTGGGTGGTCCTTAATGGCAAACCCATGTAGGTAATGTTTCATCTGTGTTGCCTCTCCATAGAAAGCTACAAAGACAAGAGTCTTGGCTGTAAATTTTGAATTCTTCCATTCATTTTATGTGCTATTTATAAACCAAGAGTTTTTTCCATAACTAAAGAAAACATATTATGAATAAAGTTTCTCGATATTTTTGTAAAAGCAAAATACTACTCCAAAATAAGTTTAACCAGTCTTTTCTGAATTGTTTTCTGACAAATCCAAAAAATAACAAGATACCTTAAAACAGAGGTGTCAAACTCAATTTCATTGAGGGCCGCATCTGCATTGCAGTTGCCCTCGGGGGGCCGGGTGGGTGTGGCCAGGGTGGGTGCGGACTACTGGGTGGGGGTGGATGGAGTGGGTGTGGTCTACTGGGTGGGCATGGCCAGCTCTTCATCGTTCGCGTCAAGGGTGCCTGTGGGGGCCTGGGCAGGAGTGGGACAGATCTGAGGGTCTCTGGCAGAAGGGGGTGGCACCAGGGCAAGTGCCAAGGCATGGTCCACTGGAGAAGCCTCACTGTTCCTCTCAGGCCATGCGGGGGGGGGCTGGATGGTGATGCGGGCTGCCCGGAATCCTGGGCAACAGAAGTCATATGCCCAGCCTGGCCCTCGAGCACCCATGGCATCAAGCCCAGCCCCACTTCCCCAAGGGGGCGCCCAGCTGCACTTACCTCCTCCTCAAGGCTGCTGCTGCTGTGCTTGCTCTCCTTAGCCAGGTTGCTCATGATGGGTACGAGGGTAAAGTCAGAGGGAGGCCCATCCAAAAAGAAGTGTGATGCTGCCCAGCCCCCAGCCTGCCCGGTTTCGGCAGGCAGCGGGGCGCTCTCCTCACAGCGCCGAGAGGCTGAGCTGGGCAGCGCAAATCTGATGAGAAGTGCAATGCTGCCTAGCCCCCAGCCTGCCCAGTTTCAGCAGGCAGCAAGGTGCAAAGCTGGCGAGGTTCGCACCACCCGGCTCAGCCTCTCGGTGCTGTGAGAAGAGCGCCTTGCTGCCTGCCGAAACCGGGCAGGTTGGGGGCTGGGCGGCATTGCGCAGGTAACAATGGCAATGCTGCAATGGTTGTAAGTGTGAAAGGTGGTCATAAGTCACTTTTTTTTAGTGTTGTAACCCTTCCCCCGGAGCCCATCAAGCCGGATATGTGAAGTAGGCGAGGGCCATTTGCTGGCCACTTCCAGGCGATGGTGCATTTCTTCATTCCTCACAAAGGGTGGCACCTCCCCAGCATGCACCCAGGGGGCGGGGCCAACACAGCAGGGG
Source organism: Azemiops feae (assembly GCA_023970755.1). Lineage (NCBI taxonomy): Eukaryota > Metazoa > Chordata > Lepidosauria > Squamata > Viperidae > Azemiops > Azemiops feae. The sequence continues at coordinate 617,894 of JALGBA010000862.1, read as the reverse complement.
TTGATTCCTTGCTGTTTCCAGACGGCCTTGTGGAGCTAAGACTGAATGCGTTTCAGCATAGATGGCCACCACAAAATTGTACATTGGCTCCCGGCCGGCCTGGGCCAGGGCCAAGGCAGTGGGGGCCGTTCCCTCACTGTTTCCAGGATGGCTTCGCGGGCCACATGAAAACACTTTGTGGGCCGCATCCGGCCCCCGGGCCTTGTGTTTGACATGTCTGCCTTAAAAAGTCAAACAATATCAAGAAATATACTGTCTTATATAATTTATGCATTTGAAAAATATCTGATGAGGACTGAATATGCTAATAGTTGGCAGGTGGGAGAGCATAACCCAAACTAGGAATGGAAAGTGAGGACAAAGACTAGTTGATACATTTTTCTCTCTAGCACATTCTGCTAAAGAGAATTTCCCTGAGGATGGGCTCCAGCACAAGTCCAAAAGCTCGGAAGACTAAACATCTGGTCCTGGTGACTGACCCAGATGGGATCCTGCAACATTATCCTGGGACACATATATTTACCTTCATTCATGAGTTGATACACGCTGATTGTAATGCTGAGCAATCACACTCCATGCTACAGTGTGTTGTTTCCAAACTTGCTTGTTTACTCTGAAAGAAAAAACTGTTATGGAGGATATAAAAGATTGTAATGAGCCTTAGGCTTAGTCACATATTTTTCTACTTCTTATTTAATAATTAAATATTGGAATGTTTTAATTAAATTCCTATCTCTGCACTGCTGTTAAAATTAATCCTTAATGCCCTCCCCCTCCCCTTCTTTGCTTATTGGCATAGTGGCATTGTTGTGCATAGTTTGCCATATTAAGGAATTCGAAACTGAAACATCCATGTCTTTTACAATAATTTCTAGATCTTTCATTTCATTTAGGTCAATTGTCAGTGGCCCAAGTTAAGCTTGTACAGAGAATTGATGATGTTGACACTTTCAGTCTCCAAGGATTTAGGATAAGGTATAATGTTCTTTCATCATATTATCCCCCATATTAATTCCAAATACTGTAGATTTTGCGCAAAAAACCTACGGATGATGTGGACTTAAAATTTAAATAACCATACCATCTTGTTCTGTGACCTAGATGATAGGGTATGTTATCATAAAATACAACTGTGTGCATATTTTACAGTATAGTTGTTATAGCAACCAAACTTCTGTACTATTGCAATCAAATTCCAAAATAATGTGATATGATTAAAAATTGACACAGTATTCCTGAAGAACAAGTGTATTGTCGTTATGGAAACTGGGACACTTAAAACTTCACATGCATTCATTTAAAACTGAAAAAATTCTAGGGCAAATAGAGAAAATGGACATTTCTCCATTAAAATAAGAAATTGGGGATTGTTCTTTTCCAAGATGAAAAAATAATATCATGAAGCTTACCAGATTCTCTTTACTTTACAGCTTAGAGTCATCTTTATTTCTGAATATCAGTGGCTACTCATAATTAGATGTAACTCAAATAGTGAAGTCTTTCAAAAGACTTTCTTATTATCTTATGCTGATACAGATTTTTGCAGCCCAGATCTGGTAGCTCTATTAGATCACTGTTTTTAAAAGCATTTGCAGTGGAACTGAATTTAATTGGAGTAGAACTCTAGACAAGGAATGTTTAATCCTGTCTTCTGTTACTATTTTCCCTACATAATGTGACCCTTCATCATGAATATTTGATCTGCCTGGATTAAAATATAGGTATCTGGGAAAATAGCAACTGGAGTGACTACAATTAGATCAACTAAGCTGTATTAAGCAATCATGGGTCCTCCAGCTCTGCTGCTGGAGTGGACATTCAAGTTTTCAAAGTATATGAGGAAGTGATATGCATTGTGACAAAAGGATTGTGCTTAAAATATAACTTGCCAAGAAAAATGCAGAGACTTGTCCAAGCAGTTTTCAAGAATCAGGCATGATTGAATGAAAGACAAGAAAATGACATCAGAAATCATGAATATGAGTAAACAGTACATCTTATCTTACTTATTGTAGAACACTAATGTATATTTCTGCATTTTTAGTCAGTTATTCTGGAATTAACTCTTGATCAATAACTTAAGGTTCTCAGCTCTTCCTGCTTATGGACTGAACAGATTATTGTCTTCTAGAAAGTAATACGCATGGCTGTTATAGATTTTGCAAGTAGTTTTAAGAATGTTTCAATGAAAACAATGAGAAATCTAAACATGGACTCCTTACAATTATTTAGGGCTGGAGAGCACATTTCGTCATGCACATGTATACATAACCTGAACTAGATTTGTTGTTTCTCTGTGTCATATAATATATGTGGGTATATGCATAATTCTGTATTTATTTATTTATTTTTGTCATATTTATGTAGTGTATATCAGAGGTGGTGACCCTTTGAGAGCTGAATGCAACGAAATTTCATTTTAATGTATGCCGATTACTGTACATTCAAAGTGACAATAAAGTTATATTATTCTATTCTATAAAATTTAAGAGCATTTGAGGAGACATACGATCATACGATCATACATTCGTAAAGCACATGTTTCATGCTGTTTCCTTTCAAGGTAAGCTTTTTTATTTGTTGGTTTGTTTGTATCCTGCTTTTATTATTTTTACAAATAAGGTGGCAAACACATCCAATGCACCTTCCTCCTCCTGTATCCCCAAAACAACAACCCTAAGAGGTGAGTCGGGCTGTGAGAGAATGACTGGCCCAAGGTGACCCCTCTCACTTTCATGGCTAAGGCGGGACTAGAACTCACGGTCTCCCATTTTCCAGCCTGGTGCTTTAACTACTAGGCCAAACTGGCTCATATGTTATAAATTATAATTATATAAAATACTTAATTTATTTATTATGTAGAAAAGAATAGCAAATGAAAGTAAAGGCAGGAAATGAGGAAAAAAGGTAGAATAAAACTAGTTTACAGCCATAGTATAGTTCTCCAAACCTGTCTCTACCACAACTATGGACCAATTTATAAATTGTCCTTTGATCTTCAAACATCTCTCTTTTTTTAGGAGCTCATCAACCCTACATACCCATGACTTTTTTTGATCTTTCTCTTCCTCTTGAGCTATTTGCTTTTTTTTTTCATAAAATCACATTACACATCCCAAATTTTGCTCCTTATTTCCTCTTATGCTGTTTCAGTCAGAATTCTACTGAATATTTTCTGAAGCACAATTAAGAAATTAATTCCTGTGTAGATCCTTTCCTTTGTAAAAGGCACAGTGATGGCGAACCTATGACACGTGTCAAAGGTGACATGCCATGATGGTTGGGTGACATCAGCATTCACTAATAACTATTCTTGAAAGCATGCCTTATTCTCGTATGATTTTTGGAGGTTGTGTGATAATGGGGTATGCTCTCACAAAATCTCCAGTCCCTCCAAAAATTAGTTTGTTTTACTCATATTTCATTTTTGTAATTGTTTGTTTCTTTATATAACAATTAAGCACCATCAACAATTAAACAGTATTCTTTAAATAAATGAATATGTAAACAATTGTTTCACTTTTGTTTGGCGGGCTGGTGGTGACAGGCCACCAGAAACAAGTTAAGATTTTCCACATTTTGGACACACCAAGACAAAAGCTTTGCCATCACACGAATAGGGGAATAATAATTGCAGTCTTCCAATCAGGCACAACTGCAGCCTTCACAAAGAGATTAAATGAGGTGCACAACCGTTCTGTAAACTAACCATATCCAGATTTTGACACATCTTCAATTACACAATCTACACTTTCAGCCTTGCTATTTTTTTAATATTATCAAAGCACTTCTTGTATCCTTCTCATCATTTTTTTCTTGGACACTAATATTTTTAGGATCAGTTTAGATTCTTCTCCTCAACAAAATGCTCATAGAGATCTCTAAAATACAATTTCAAGCATTTCCTGACTTCATTCAGCCCAAATTATTTCATCGTTTCATTTTTAGTTCTCTTCACTCTGCTGGAGATTCCTTGCTGAGCCATTTGCCATTTTGCCCATTTCCAAAACAATTATTTCTATCAACACCACACTGCATTTTCCCTGTCACTTTTAATCATAACACTTCCTTGCTTTCTTTTACTACATTCCTGGAGCTATTTTTTTCTCTCTGTGGACATAATCCAGTATCTCTCATTTTTTGAACAAACATTTTGTTGTATCAAGAGCATTTTTCACTTCTACATTCCACCTTTCATAATGTAAGTGATTTATCTGCAGATATTTTTTTCAAACAGGACTTTTATTTTCTGCAGTCACTCTGCTTCCACTCCAGTTTTTTTCACATTTTTCCTTTTCTTCCATGTTCATTCATTTCTCAAAATCTATTCTTGACATTACTATGAAATGGTCTGAAGTTCTCATTGCTTTTGTATCCATTCTGAAGCAGTGTGACTGCAGGAAATAAAAGTTCTGTTTGAAAAAAAATATCAGAATGCAGATTAAATCTCTTACATTATGAAAAGTGGAATGTAGAAGTGAAAAATGTTCTTGTTTCCACAAAATGTTTGCTTATTTCCTTAATCTTTCATTGTAAACAATCAAATGTATACAGTACTTTTAGATTTACCATCATCCCTTTGCCATGAGATGCAATGGATTTTTGTTTAAATCATGCATTTGAAACAAACTTATCTTTTTCTCTGCTGATACTCACTACTCCCCATTTTCATTAATTGTTGGGTCTCCAATAGCTCAATCGGTTTTTCCTTACCTTCTTATCTTATTTCCATGCATTGATTCAAATCACCTAGCAGAATTATTTCTCCTATGCAATGCACATAAAAATTGTGGAGCTTTGATCTCATACACATAGCAGTCATCTTTTGATCCCATTTGAGGAAACCCCATTGAAGATCCAGATAAAAAGTGTAATAAAAGCCTTATTGTTTCCCTAATAAAGTTATAGAGTAGACCTTGGTCTAGTTGCTTTCAGGATTTCTATACTGGTAAAATTCTTTTCAGGCAGATTAGTCTACAAAGTGACTCTTGTATTTTTTAAAATAATTATTATGTGTTGCATTGTGAATTGTGTTTATGTGTCCTGGGGGATATGCTCACTTTACACGGGATGTTGGCAGGAGATTGGGCTTCTCACTGGCCTTCCCTCTTGGCTGCATATTTCAGGGAAATATATATAAAATCAACAGCAAGATAATTCTTGAAGGGTCAAAAATCAAAATGGCAGCCACATTTGTAATCAATATAAGAAAAAGTGACCCTTCACTCATTCATTTGCAACCATCATTCCCCCCTCCATTTTTTTTATTTCTCCCCCTGTAGAACTCTGGCTGACAATGAACAAAGTCACTTTTCGGAAAACACATCTGACACGACTGATCATTATATTAACAAACACGGTCCCAAAGGATTTTTTTTTTGGCTCACAGTCTTGTAGAGCCTGTCATTATATTTAAAATTGTTTGTATATTGTGATTAAAAAAAAGCAATAACACAGAAAGCAGAATTTGAGATGATCCTTTACTCTGAAACTCTTTTGACATTCACTGATTATCTTTTTAAATATCTAGGCCAAGATTATTTTATAGTTTATTTGTGAGGATATTTCTGTTTCCTCTTCCTCCTGTAGGCATATTTCAGAAGGATCTTTTCTCCAAAATGAAATGAAACACCTCAAGTGGCATCTAAAACTCCAATTCTGCTATTCCTTAATGAAACAGCTTCCTCTAGCAAAATGTACGTCTTAAAAATTAAACTCCTGTATAAATTATAGTGGCTGTTGCAGATTAGCAAACCAATTTAATCAAAGGAGAATGGGTGATTTTTATTTGCCTGCGGTTTTAGGTTAATGAAATCACAGTTCATAAAATCATAGGTGTTACAAACACAAGTGGAAGGGAGCTAGGTAACACAAAGGAGATTCTTCCTGTTAAACAAAGTATTCGCTAGCCCATATAGTTAAAGCTTGTAACAATAAGGTGTCAGGTGTAAATCTTGTGGGTTGATTGGCAAGATAGTTTGCTTTTTGCTATAGCCCATACATCTCACATCCTGCTCTCTGCTAAAGTCCCACTACTTTTTGACAAGCATTCCCTAGGTGTTAACCATATGCTTTCTCCGCTGATACTGGCAGGATTGTTGTATTACGAAAAAAATCCTAGCATCTTAACTGAAGAAGGTTAAATTAAGACTACTCCCATTTCCACTGGATACTGGCTGGGGAACAAGACAGTACGCACAGACTGTACCTCGGCACTTTATCTTTTGTTTTCCTTCTTTTTAAGCCTCTGAAAATGATGTATGTGTGTGTGGAAGTCCAAATGACATAATGGATGCATAAGCACCCTTGGTTGCCCACAATTGCTGCAAGTTAATTGCTGAATTAATTTTTGCTGAACTTTAACAATTGTTGAACCAGTTAATATTTGCCATTCAAACTCTCCTGACACACAATTGTGAGAGAAACATATTTACTCTTCATGAAAATATAAAATACATAGTATGTTTCTAAAACTAAGATTTGATATTCATTAAGATTACTTTGTCAAGAGTGAGAAATCATATATATCAATATCACTCTACAATGATCTATTAATATGAGGGATATTTTAATATTCCTTAGCTTTTGTAGAGTTGGATCTAAATATATAATTAACATCTTTATGGGGAGTAGGAGAGAAAAGCTGTGCAAAAATCTTATTCCCTTCTGTAATATTATGCTTATCTTGGATGTTTATTATTTAGCAAATCATAATGTATTGACTTTACATGAAGGATAAAAATGGGACTGTGACATAGCTGCTTCAGAGTTTAAATGAATCCAAGTGATGCTTTTCATTTAACACCATAAAGACCTTAGTTTTTGGTTTTGGTAAAGTTCATTTGTATATAAGGTGAAAAGTAAAATATAAAAAGTACAATCCTTGTACAATATAAAAAGTACAATCCTGTACTCAGATGTTTATGATTACATGTAGTCCTATAAAACTACTACTGTCTAGTTTGTTTTTAATATTTCTGACAAAACCTATTTGCCATGCTAGCTGAAGTTCTCTTTTCCAGCAAAGTCAAACTTGGGTGCTTCAAGATGCTTTATGTATCTTTGAATTGTAAGAGGCCAAATATAGGGGAACAAGATGAAGTTACATTCAGACAAGTAGACTAGCTGATGATTCCAGGGGATGAAACCAATTCAGTGTCACATCTATTCTGTACTGTCTGTCCCTAAAAAGCAGGTCCACCGAATGGGAATCCTTTTAGATCTACATTAATCCTGGACAACCACATAGATAAGGGGTGTCAAACTGGTGGCCTGCAGGCCGGATGTGTCATGCGCAGGCCACGCCCACCCTGGCTCTGCAAAGGCAAAAAGTGTTGCGATACGTTAGTAACGCTATCGAGTTTGACATCTATGACAAATCCTTATTAAAATGGGGGGGAGAGAGAGAGTTATCAATTTCAAAGACTTGTCAGTGTACAGAATACAGAGAAGAGCAACAAAGATGACTAGAGGTGTGGAGGCTAAAACATATAAGGAACGGTTGCTGGAATTGGGTATGTCTAGTTTAATGAAGAGAAGGATGAGGGGGGACATGATAGCAGTGTTCCAATATCTCAGGGGCTGCCACAAAGAAGAGGGAGTCAAGCTATTCTCCAAAGCGCCTGAACGCAGGACAAGAAGCAACGGATGGAAACTAATCAAGGAGAGAAGCAATCTAGAACTAAGGAGAAACTTCCTGACAGTTAGAACAATTAACCAGTGGAACAACCTGCCTCCAGAAGCGGTGAATGCTCCAACACTGGAAGTTTCTAAGAAGAGACTGGACAGCCATTTGTCTGAAATGGTATAGGGTTTCCTGCCTGAGCAAGGGGTTGGACTAGATGACCTCCAAGGTCCCTTCCAACTTATTATTATTATTATTATTATTATTATTATTATTATTATTATTATTATTATTATTATTATTATTATTATTATTATTAATCTTTTATTCATTAAACATGAACCTCAGTCAACTGAACATTCAAATTGGCTGGCGCTGATGGTTGACACAGGTTGCTACCAGCATCCTAGGTGTCAACCAGGTACCTTCTTAAAATATAAGATGTTCTGAGTAGCGCAGTTTTTTGTAACATTGCTGGAGTTATTGCAGGAAGCTGCAGTTTCTTGATGTATTTTGCAAAGTTTTTGGACATAGTTCCCAGTGCCCCGATGACAACAGGTACCACTGTTACACGTTTCATCCATAATCGCGCAGTTTCAATGGCCAGGTCGCGATATTTCATAATTTTTTCCAGTTCTTTTTCTTGGACTCTGGCATCTCCTGGTACAGCAATATCAATCAGCTGTACGCTTCGGTTCTCTACAACTGCGATATCCGGCGTATTGTGTTCCAAATGGCGATCTGTCTGTATTCGAAAGTTCCACAAGATCTTCACCCTCTCATTCTCAACTTTTTCCACCCTGTATTCCCACGATTTTTCGGACACAGGCAAGTCGTATTTTTTACACAATGCCCACTGGATTAATTTAGCAACTCGGTCATGTCTAGATTTGTAATCAGTTTGTGCGATTTTGCTGCACTCACAGATTAGGTGTGAAACAGTTTCAACATTGTCATTGCAAAGTCGGCAATTTGGATTGTCAGTGAATTTTTGTAGCTTCGCTTTCATGGCATTAGTTTGTAATGCTTGAACCAACCCAGGCACCTCCCATCACTAATGATGAGAATAAATGAAAAAAATCCCATACCGGATCGGTCGTCGCCCGGGTCAACAAGGACCGCTCATGGGCATCTGTCGGAAAATGGGCCACAGGGCTCAATTGTTACTGCTGGGGAACCAGAGCGTACAACTGCAAAGCGACTGGAATCATCCAATTATTATTATTATTATTATTATTATTATTATTATTATTATTATTATTATTATTATTATTATTATTATTATTACTATTACTATTATTATTATTATTATTTATTTTCACTGGATTATATAATATGCTTTTTACAGAATAAAATTTGAAGGTAGTCTGGAAACTACAGCTGATGTAGAATGCAGTATAAATGGTGAGTGGCACTTTTCACAGATGCTTCATCATCCCTCTGTATTAAAAAAGTTCCACTGGTTTCCTATCACTTTCTGATATACAGACTTTTATATGGTGTACATACCTAATAAGAACCTTTTTGGTGTAGTGGTTAAAGTATCAGGCTAGAAATTGGGAGACCATGAATTTCAGTCCTACCTTAGGCACAAACCCAGCTGGGTGGCCTTGGACCAGTCACCGTTTCCCTAGGAAAAAGGCAATGGCAAATCACTTCTGAAATCTTGCCAAGAAAACTCAAAGCAGTTGCTAGGAATCAAGACTGACTTGAAGACACAAAACAAACAAACCTTACCCCCTTTCCACCCCCCAACACACCCACATCTAGTATTTTCAGAACTTCTCTAATACATCTGCACCAGAATGTCAGATACCGAAGTCTGAATTGGAGAAGAGGAACTAATTGATATTTTGTATGCCTTGACATCAATGTACAAATGAATTGCATTTATGTTATGTAATCATGACACTTTATGGTTTCTACCAGATATTTATGCTCTCAGATTTTTAAAGGGGCACATTTTGCAGCCCCACTATGGATTCATCAAATAATAACAGTAAATTTTATTTTCACATGGAGGGGTCTTCATTGTGAAACATCTCATGGAATTTCAGATAGTTCTTTCTTATTACAATTAAGGATGATAGAGTTACCCAAGACACTTGGAGTTTTCAGAGATATTTCTCATAACAAGTTTTATTAGTTTTTGTTTGTTTTACAGCCAAGTGCTTGTAACACATCGTGGAGATAGGGCACTCCAGGGAACACAACAAAAAATACAGTCATACATATACAATTTAAACTACTACTTTAAAAGTTCCCTCTTATGGTATACAATTCGAGCATTCCTAAAATATAAATTGTTTCTCACCTCTATTATTCCAATTTCAATTTATATTTCTCAATCAAATTATATCTCTTATTATATTTCACATACATATTATGTAATAAACATGAATTTATATATTTTAAAACTATTTCATTAGACATAGTATATAATAACATTATAATAATAATAATAGGACAATAATTATTTCTATCATAAACAAGTAATATAACTATTATATCTTAATATTTCTCAACTATATTCTATTTCATATATTCTATCCAATATTTTCATAGATCAGTCCACGTCCCTAAAAGATTCCTCAATTGTTTCAGTTTAATCCATTTAATATCTCACTAATTACCATTCAATTCTTATAAATAAAATATCAATATTTCACCAGTCTCAATCTCAATCTAACTCCTTTAATTATAAATTTTCCAATTTTTCTTATTGCCATTCCAAATCATAATCAAATCCATAATTTAAATCTAGTGTTGACTCATACCAAAGTAACCTTAAAGATCTCAAAAATATTAGTTCAATCAACGTCCAGAAGCCCTTTTTACCCATCAAATAAAATTTTAACTCTTATTTTTAAATCTAATTCTAGCTTTCTTTTTGTGCCAGGTAGGTTTCCACAACAGGGCCTCTAAATCCTCCCATCTTAGTAACTGGCTAAAGGCTCTTTTCATCACCATTGAGTCCTAAATCATTTTCTTTTTCCCTTTTATCCATCATATTCTTTTTTCTCTTTTATGTTGTCTGTACTGTCATGTTGTCAACGTTTTTTGTGCCTCGTATTTGGAAGTCCAATCCTGTTGCTTTTAAAGTTGTAAATGTTTTAGTTGAGTTCTGCCTTTGATCATCAAAAATCCATCATGTAGGATGTGTCCTCTTCCTCTTCAATAAATTCAGTAGATTCAATAGATTGTAAATGTATTCCATCCATCTCATTAAGTTGTAGATCTGATTGTCTATCATAGTCAATCAAAGGTTGAGCTTCAATTTTTAATTCTGAGTCCTCCTTGAATCTAAGCGATCTAATATGTTCTTTAAGTTCCAGTCTTGCTTCCAAGATTTTTTCTAATATAAGTCCATAATTAATCTGTGAATAGGATTCCATCTTCTTCTTTTTTTTTTTTTTTTAGAGAAGTTCAGCTTAAAAAATAGATTGCAGCGTTATAAAATATAAAATGCAGACAGAAATATATTTCCAAAGAAAGATAGAGGAAAAAAACAACCAATAGTCAAGTCCAGCACAGAGATAAAAACTGGCAGTCAGTTGTTATATATTGTAATCCAGTCTGGGCATCAGGCCAAAATCAGGAAGTGGGAGTTCAAATGGAGCAAGTTACATTGTATCAGTCTGTTTCTGGGCTTCATGCCAAGTCCCAGGATGCATTGTATCCAAAATAATCTACATAAGTCCGCCCAGAGAGCAAAAAGTTTTTTAGGCAGTACTGTTCAGGAGGGGGGGGGGAAACAAAGAACATTCCACCCCTCCCTAAGGATTTTCACCTAAACTGAAGATAAACAAGCCAAAAGAGAAAGTCACAATAATCCGGATGCTCGAGTTCCAACTGCTTATGTAGACAAAATAAAATAGTAAAAAAAACAATAATTGTTTTTCCAAAGCCCGTTTTCCCCAGTAATCAAACGCTGCTTTCTCAAAATAGGGAAATAGTTTCTTAAAGCTGTTAGCAGGGAAAAAGGTAAATTAACAAGAGGGAAGGAAAGGTCTCACCCGGATCTTCCACGGTGGTTCTTTTCGCTTAGATGTTGCTGTGACTTTCGGCTGGAGCAGCTGAGTGATCGGCCATGTTACTGGCCGATCTTTTCCCCGTCGGCCCAAAGGTGGTTTTCTAGGACCGCAGAGGGAGCCGCCGCTCCTCCGCGATCAACGAGTGCCCTCCTCTACGGTGGTCGCCCCTACAGGGCGACTTTCGACCCTATCCAGGGTCTACCGGCGGGGGGAAACCGGACGGCCAAGAGAACAAGTTCTCTGCACGTCCGCGGGCGCTGCGACCGGAACCGGAAGTCGAGTTTTCAGAGATATTAATGTTGGTGAATATTGTTGGGTGGGCAGCATATGCATTTGTAAAATAAATACTCAGTGCTTGTCTTTTGAATTGCACCATCTACTTACTCTATTTCATGTATTTGCTTGACAAGATTACCATTTTCCACACATGTTCCTTTAAAATGGAAGATTTCTTCAGTTTGCCAAGAATAGGGTAAGGAAGTAGATGCTTCATCTAATTTTGGGGGAGGTGAAAGAAGGTCTTCTATTCAGAATTGTGTTTCATTGAAAATTCAGTACATTGAAAGTTGCATGGATCTTGATATGTAATGGAAAAAAATGCAGGAACACTGGTTACTCAGTATATCAAAACTTTCACACAACTTTTAAAAAGAATTATGATGAATGGGGTTAAATGAAACTTTTAATTTTTATTGCATTATAAAATCAGTGCTGGACTACAGGATTTTTAAAAAAAACTATTGCATTTTTTTTCTTTCTTGTGCTATTAGAATTACTTTACTCTTTTTTTGTTCATTTACTCTTATAATATTGCTCAGAACTCAGATAACTGAAATAATAAATATTTTTAAAAAGCTGGGATACTTGAAAGAATGAATATTCAAAAGTGTTGGTTTGAGACTAGATTTTGAAAAAAGCAAGTTTTAGACTATAATAATTATTTTGTAGTATGTGCATATGTTTCTAATAAGCATGGTGGGGATGAGATTTGTAAATGTATATGCCAATGGGCATATTGTAGTTCTGCCTGATTTCTATTCTATCATTTACCTGCAGATTTGTAATGGACCATAGGCAGAGAGGGGGAAGTTATGTTCATTTTTACTATTCTTTGTCCGTCATGATGACTTTAATTTAGTCATTCTGACATACATGGGCAAGCAATGATATTGTCATGGGGCAAGCAAACAATTCACTTATGTATCATTTTTTAACAATTTCCACTTTGATATGATTAAAAAGTAAAAAGTAGAAACTTACTCTATGGCTCTTTCTTAGCAAACATCTAGCTGGAAAGATTCAGAAGTAAATTAGGACACCCAGGAGACTTTTGATGATGCAAAGGAGGGAAACTCCCTGCAACTTACACATGGCTGAATTTGTACACGTTATAAAGCTAATTAATTTTAGTGGTTCAGTCATAAATAATAATCTAATAATGGTAATTAATAGTTAATGATGCATGTGTAAACCCAGCAATCATTTCCTTAGTATGATTTACTTGTTTGACCATAGGAATACAGGAATTGTATTTTATTAACCTGGATTTAGTAGGTTGTTTAAATCCAGCCATGGCATCCAAAATATTATTAAATATCTGAAATGATCAGGGTCTAATACTTTCTATTCAAGCAAACAACATTAACCAGGTAAGTGTACACTCCGTATTTCAATATTTTGGAAATCCTCAAAGATCCTTTGAAGTGGGCCACTGCCTTCAATGGAGAAAAAGACAAGACAAAACAAACGTTGACAAGAGTGTACAGCGAAAAGATTCTCAAATGAGCATTTCTGAATTTCTCACTTTAAAAGGCACGGCCGTGCTCCTTAGCACTGGACCACTGTGTTGCTGTTGATTTAACTATTGCCTCTTATCTCTCGATAGATACTGCTTATTTCTACCAAACGTTTAACAAAGCACCCCAATTTTTTGGCTAGTGGACACATTTGGAATTTGAGAGAAAGTTGTAGACACCAAGCTGCCTGCCATTGTGGAGGCAAAAATTAACATTAACAAAAAGTGAGATTTTTTAAAAAAGAAAACAGCTTGTGCATGAATGTTGGAGAGAGTTGAGGACAAGCTCCACATTAGTATTAATCAGAGGAGCTCTGCTAGGAACCTCAGAGCCAGAGTGTCTAATAAGGAGTGCTTTTTTTTTTCCTGCTTAAAAATACTGGGATGGACACAAGACTCTGCATCTTTGGCGAACAGATGCCTGGTTGGTTCTGTGCCAGGCAGAGCTCGCTTCCTTAGGCGAGAAGCGCACCCAGGAGCCATCCTGAAGCGAAATGCACGTGATTGGTTCTTTTGTTCGGATCCGGGTAAAAAAACGACTCTTGTCCGAGAGCATGGAGAAGATCAACTCCTCCCTTTTCCTAAGAATATCTACTCGTGTTTACACCAAATCTCTCGAAAGACTTCTAGCTGCTTCAGCATCTCAAACCTTCCCTCCCCTTCACCTTGCACAGGTTTCCGTCCTGCAACGCGAGGCGAGCGCAGAACCCTTAAAACCCGAGAGCCATAAGGTAGCATTTTGGGGGGGGGCAACAGGAGGATGGCGATGCGGTAAAAAGTGTGCATCCCCCCCCCCCAAGGGAGGAAGGCTTCCACGGACAGAAGAAAGACCACAATAAGATACCTTGAGGCAACGACTTCAATCTGGAGGGTGGAAATTCAAAAGCTTAGTTGAGAAGGGGGAAAAAAAATCAGGATCTTTCCAGTTCTGGGTTTATTCATCAGCAGCATTCGTATTTCATTCTTTCCTCTTGTCTTTCTCTCTCCTCTCCCCGAGCAGAAAAAAAATATATTACCGTCGGGAAGATTAAAAATCGTAAACATATTCAAATCGGCCTGTGGTTTTGTTTTATTTTAGCGATGCTCTGTATTGAAGGGAAAAAGAAAATATGGAAGCACCCCTCCCGGCAGAGAGAGCCTGCTATGCAGCCAAACGGGGAAATATAAGGGTTAATTGTTGTTTTAATCATATGTTTATATAAATATGGGGTTTGCAGCGCGTATAATATAGTACGTCTACTTCTCCCCCCCCCCCCCCCGCTGGATATTAAATATGCTTCGCTTGTCAATTTCATCGCCCTGTGCATTTCTGCAGGGAAACAGCCCCGCCCCCTCTGCGCGCAGGCGCGGCCAGCCTTAGGTTCCCGCAGGCTCAGCATTCAGTGACCACAGGCTGATTATTGTAGGTAAGGAATCAGATAAGAAAGTAATTTATAAACCTCTTTAAATCATCAAAATGCAGCTGAGAAAGGTTCTGCTCCCTGCTCTGCAGACCTTTGCTCTCCTTTGCATGCTGTGCATTCATTTAAAATTGTGCCTGCCTGCTTTCGCAAGTAGATGTGCCAGCGTTTGGGTTTTGTTTTTTTTTCCGCTGTGAGGACCACACATCCACACATTCCTTTCAGTTGTATGTTTTGACAGTGAACGTTGCAATTAAAAAAAAAAAAAAAAGCAAGTCGGGAGAGAGGATTAGGTAAGGGAGAGAGAGAAGGCGGGGGATGGAATCCAAACAGTTGGTCCCTGCAATTTCGCTCGGGAAATGCAAAATCCCAAGCTCTTTTTAAATATATATATTTTTCTTGAAGTTTCCATGTTGTTTGGAGGTAGGGGA
The DNA here is from genome assembly GCA_023970755.1 of Azemiops feae. Taxonomy (NCBI): domain Eukaryota; kingdom Metazoa; phylum Chordata; class Lepidosauria; order Squamata; family Viperidae; genus Azemiops; species Azemiops feae. The sequence goes on along the minus strand of JALGBA010000862.1, from coordinate 602,610 downwards.
GAGGAATTTGAAGTCCCCTTTCCATAAACAGATAACATGCAAGAGTTGGAACGAAGCGATGCAGGAAAAAAAAGAGAGATGGGGGGAGATAGTAGCAGAGATGTATACAATCATCTTGCAACGGAGGAGGGAAAGAAAGGAGATCGTTTTCACAAACTTTCTCCTTCGGCTAATTTAACGTTCTTTCCTCTCTTCAGATAAAGGGAATATCTGGTAGAACAACAGAATAAAAATAGAGGATTCCGCCATTTTGATGTTTTTTAAAAAGTAAGGATTTTGTGGCTTGACGGATTTATAGTAGTCTCCTTATTACGGGCGGCCAGAACTCACGCTTTATCAGTGTCTGTGTGCGTGTGCAGCGAAGTGAAAAAAAAAAAAGGCAGCCTCTTCCCCACCTGGTTATTCAGGATTTTGATTCTGGTGCGTTATAAAGATGCTCAGAATAACTCTATGTAGCCCAGTATTATTATGGTTTAATACAAATAGTTGTAATAGGATGTCACTTGGGATAATAAGGGGGGTGGGCTTGATTAGAAGTCTCTGTCCAAGTTTTGTTTGCCTATGTGTTTGCTTTTGGAAATGTATGTGCTTGTACTGTACTTCTTTCCAGCAGATGGATCCATTATGTTGTGCAATTTTAAGCCACTTGACTCCATCCTCCATCCCCTTCCTTTTATAACCTGTCCCCTAATATATCCCTTTATGGTGGGCTAAGGAAAGAAATGAGTCAGGATTGATCTTAAAATGCTAAAATATGTCGTACCAGAAACATTGATGCTGATTGTTTGAATGGTAAAACAGTATGCTTGTTTTTCAGATAGAAAAAGTCAAGTACACAAACATCCCTTTCTTTGTATGAAATAAAAAGGATTTGTTGCTTGCAGCAATGGCACTTTTTAATTTCTATTCCAAAAATCCATCTCAGATTTTGGTATTCCTTTTGACAACACAATACTAATTATATAAGTTTTAAGTTTAGAACATAATGTATATAATTGTTAGAAAGCTTTTTGGAAACTGAAAATCTAATTAAATATATTATTTTTATATTAGAAAAATAATTACAGAACAATTCAAAATTAATTTGATGATGTTATAGTTCTGAACTTGATAAGAATGTAATGAGGATATTAATATCCAGTTTACACAAAACAAAAGTTTAAGTTTAAAAAAATCCCCAATCAATAGAAAATAAGAATCTGTTTTGCTCCAACTGTAATATTTTCATTTTTGTCACTTCTCTATGCATAAGCTAAGAAATGAAATGCTCATTGTTTAATAACTGGGAATTATGTGTTAAATTATATAACACAAGTATATAAATCACAAACCTAAGTATAGTGCTCAGTTGGGTCATTTTAGTGCAGTGACATTTAAATACACTTTATGTGCATAACCATCAGTCAAGGGAAATAGTGTAAATATGACATAGATTATTAGATTAATAATGTATCTACAAAGTCCACTGATAGAACTGGGGAAAGTCCAATCTGGGGATGGAGGGTTCAAAAAAATGAAAAGGGGAGCCACGATTGCACAGTTTTGGACACTACTTGGTTTTTTTAACCTTCCTCTAGGGATACCCCTGCAAGAGAATTTTAATGGACATTGACTGTTGCAACTATTTTTAAAAAGTGTCTTAGGTTGGGAGTTTTTCCCCCCACAGATTTTTTAAAAAACAATTGGGTTCTATATGGATAGTGATGGTTATACTTATTATACAGTGAAAAAGATGCAGCTATGTATTATTTCACACTCAACTTTTTCAGTATTTTGGAAAAGAGATTTCTGTATGCCTTTTAAGGTGATTCTAGCTGAAGATAAAACTAATATTCTTATTTTTTTGATTCCTTTCAGTCTTTTGATAATTTGAATTTATTACCTGTCATATATTGTACCATACAATATAAACAGAATTATCTTTTGCAAGGCATTATGAATCAAATATAGAGCAGAAATTAATAAACTAAGACTCAATCCACATTTTGCACTTTGCCATTGTAAATATAATATTGAACTGTATTTTTCTAACTTTTCAGACTTCTGGTAAAATTCTCATGTGTAGCATGCAGTGTTCCACTTTTTTATTAGATAGTGGGGGGAGGGTTCCTGTGAATGTCCTGTGTTTTATCATACAATCATTTTTATGCACCATTCCTGGTTTTCCACACTTTCCACACGCTAGTTAAATTCCTAAGGAAGTCATGAAGAATCTGCTGTTAGATTTTTTTTTCTAGCTTGGGCAGTCATAGAGTCTTCAGAATGACCAAAAGATGTGCCATATTTACCAACATGTTAAACTGAAAACAACATCAAGAGAACTGAAAAGGAATTCTCAAGCTTCTTGAGAATAAGGTAGAAAGCAGAAGTTTATTTTGCAAGAGAAAAATCTGAAAATTTGCAAGATAGATTATGTTATAGCCTTAGGCTGCATGAGATTTGATCTGGTTGTGTTAAAATTGAACTGGTTTGATTTTGTGAACTGTGGGGATGAAAAACCAGATGGGCATTCAATGCTGATTATTTTACATATTCAGAAATCTGACATAATAAGGAAAAGAACCGTTGAGCACATACAGAGGAATATGGCTTTCTCTAATTACTGAGGATCTAGTACAACCAAGTCTCACACCTCTGGAATTGGAAATTAAAAGCTTCAAGATCAGAGGATGTGACTTCCAAGCAGATGGGAACCCAGATGGATGAGAATTAGGTGGGGGGAGCATCCGGATTCAATGTTCATTCTACTAAAATGTGATTCAAGAAGGATATGAAGAAAGAGAAGCAACACTGTATTTTTAGAATTATGAGAAAGCATGTGTTGTATTTTTAAAAGGTACTTTTAGATATTCTGGTTATACAGAAAATCTTACAATTCTGCAGGTGTCATTGTTCCATTACAATTAATGTGTATGTCCCTTTTTCATCAATAGCAATATATGGGGCCTCTTGTGATTTTGAATTTCAGTTGCTTTTAATACATAATAATTGGATTACACAAGATTTGTTTTACCATTTGTGTACTGAGTTGCAGATAGATGCAGAATTTGAGTTCAACTGTGTGATCTTCTCTGAAACATTTGAAAGCTCCCACGACTAGACTCTGTCTTTCTCAAGTGTTCTCTGCCCATCCTTGGGTTGGCAGAAAACCACAGAAGCATGAAATTTGCTATTCCTAATTCCAAGCCCTTCTCCGCTCTTTTGCCTCTATTTCAAGTCTTGGTGTCACCTGACTTAACTATAAAATAATGTGTTCTAAGCTTAAAATTTTGTATACCAGGAAGATGCCCTTGAAAAGTATCAGAAAAGTGAAAAAGATAGTACTTTAAAAGATAATACTTTAAATTTTACACTGAAGGGCAATTTAAACCTGCCTCATTTATGGACTGGGAACAAGATGAAAACACGTTAGAAGAACTTGGCAGAAAAAATGTTACTAGAGTACAGTGGTATCGTAAGTAAGTAAAAATGGAAAAAGCACCACAATCTTACCTTGAAGCAGAGAGAAGGTGGATTTGATGTCTGAAAATATGTACAGAATATATTTATTTACTAGGAGAGAGTGGACACTCAAGAAAGTCCACAAGAGTGAATTGTGTAGAAGGAGCATGTTGGATTCACATAATCATTATGAGGTTTAACACTCCAAAGCTTGTAAAGCATCCAGACTTGTCACTCAGAAGTCATTGCAAAGGTAAACTGACATAACTAATTAGATATCTGTAATAATAATATAAATCACAGGATTTTAGTAAAGCAGTTTAGCAGAGAATAGAAAAAAGGATCATTCATAATTTTTAAACATAATACTTGTTTTAATTTTTAGAGAAGTATTAGAAATGCAAAAGATCAGTAATTTGCAATGAACATTTAGAGGAACTGTAAAGGTCACAGTGCCAATGTTATTGCTTGAAAGTGAATCTTGGTGTAATCAGCAGCACAGCTTTGCTTTTAAATAAATATGTTTAAGATGTAGAATGTAAATTTCAAAACGTTCAATTGATATGAAAAATGGGGGGATCTTTCATTTCAAGGAATGTTTTTAAAGAATGCTTCAGTTGTGATTTCTTGGAATCCCACATATAGTGTTAAAGGATACACATAGTATGGAATAAGAGTAATGATTAGAATAACAGCACTTCAGCAGCAGCTTTCTAAATATGGGATAGAGGTGGTCCTCAACTTATGACTAGTTGCTTAGCAACCCTTCAAAGTTATAACAAACCCTCCAAAAGCTACTTATGATCCAGATTCAAAGTTCTGATGGCTGCTCCTCTCACATGGTCACATGATTGCATTTTGGGCACTCGGCAGCCAGCCCACACTTACTGCTGTTTGTAGTATTCCGTAGTCAGGGGATTTTATTTATTACTTTTTTTTGCTGGAAACTATCATTTACTTCTGGTTTCCAGCAAAAAGGGTCCACTGGCTAAAATGGATTCTCATAATGACCATGGGGATACACTTTACAACCACTGAAAAGAAAGAAATTAGTCAATGATTTCATGACATTTTAAAGCAGGTCATAATATTGCCTGCTTAATAACCAGCATGACTTACGATCGTAATTCTGGGCTCAAGTATGGTCCTACATCAAGGACTACGTGTGGAGTACTTCCACTATTACAGGTAGAGCAGCAATTAACATTCTTCACCATCCATAACACGTTGCATAGTCCCCAGGATTAGGCACTTTGCTTGCATAAAACCCATGTGAGGCAACTTATCTGGGGCAGCAAATCCTTTGAGCACTTCTTCTAATTTTTATAATCAAAATCCTACAGCAGTAATAAATGATGTGCTGTCATTTATGACAGCCAACATGCAATACTGCCCCAATTTAAGAAGGACGGGGGTATGAACATTTTCAGTGAGAATCAAACTCCAGGGACCTGGGACAGATGTCTGGGGCAAATTAGCTGGACTTTATTACTTATTTTACAAGAGGTCTAGGCTAGCCCAATCAGAGGACAAAAATAAAAGCAAAGCAAGAACAAATATGAAACAAAACAACTTTACATTTCATATCTCTGCTTTGAAATATCATTGCATTTCTACAAACATGAGTTTTTAGGGGATGAGGAGAATATTTAATATTTATTTGTGTATGTGTTGACTTGTAATTTTTGTTGTTTTCTTGATGGGGCAGGATTACTGGATAGTTCTTTTGTCTTGAAGTAGTCTTAAACCAGGCACACGTAGCCTATACTGTAATCACTATTCCTCTGCTGGAATTAAGACATTGTCAGAAGAAGACAAAAAGATAATACAGATTTCCATAGCATTTATAAATATCAGTGAAATGTAGCTGCATATTTAGAAATTTCTAAATATGCAACTACAATTCAATTTCTACTTGAACTATGTAATTCAAGTAGAAATTGGCTAAAAGGGCCTGGTTGGCACTTCACACTAAGCCAAGTAGTGTATATGATGGGATTGCTTCTACTGTAGCATGCTGTGTGAACTCAGCTATTTATGGTTTATTGATTAAATAGGGCTTGGTAGGACATATGAATCCAGTTAGTATAAAGAAGACAATTATCTTTATGCTTGCCTAACAATTAATGGAACAACTTCAAAGCATGTTCTCTCCTCCCCCCATGTTCTTTTTTTTTTGGGTGGGAAACTGGACAGTCCTTCAGCTAGGACTGTTCTGTGTATAAAGTAGGACATAATATTAAATATGCAGAACTCCTGTTGTGGGAATTGTCCAGAATTGCTACAGGCTTCACACTCGGTGTGCTTGGCACTTTACTAAAGGGTAATGAGCTGATTATGTGCTGCTGTGCCTATGGCAGAATAGTGCTACCCAAAATGCTAGCTCATAAATATATTGAGAGCGAATGAATAATTTTCCTTTTTTGTTCACTACAATGCATTGATTTCAAGGGAAAAGGTGACCTGGAGAGTTGTTTAAAGTAGGCGAGACAAAACATTTTTTTTAAAAAATAGAAGTTTCTAGATCTTAGTATTAAGACATTCATGGTAGGCATACAAATTGTAATTTTTAAAACAGATTATGTTCAGCTTCCCTTTTTATACAAACTGCTAGTTTCTAGCTCTCTGCTCAGATGGCAGCAACCTCATAAGGAATTAACCTGACAGTGTAATGTTAAGCAGAAAATATATCCTAATGATTTTAGTGGAATTTATTTCCACATAAATACACCTAGATTGCACCCAGAGTTGTGTGCAGGCCAATTCTTGCAAAAACAAAGGCAGAAGAGATCTCAGAAATACTATAAGAATGACATTTTGGGCCCAGTACACAGTACATTCAAGCAGTATAATATTTTGGGATAATTGATTTTTATGAAACAAGTTTGAGAATCAGGTTTCACTATATGTGTATATAAAAAAAAACCCAGAACAAACTATAGCCTAAGGGAACCAAGGTAAATATGAAAGTTATGCCTCTACTCCTGGCCTTGTCTGTGTGTCAAAGATGTCCATGAGTAATGGAGAATTTCTCTCCACAGAAAGTGTTCAAATGCCATGCAAAGAGAATTGGGATGGTGAGGTAGAAGAGTTTTGACAGAACTGTAATTCACATCCTGTGGTGTCTTGTAAGGCTGACATATTCCATAATTTGTACAGAAAAATACAGAATCTTAGATTTAGCACACAGTAAACAGAAATTAAAATCTGAATGGATTATTCCTGGTCAGACAGGTCATTTTTTCTTGAAATTGAATGATCATTTGTTTCATGGTGTGTGCATTACTTCAGTTTCTTGGAGATTCCAAACTTTTCTGAAAGGCATGTCCCTGTTCCTTATCCAGACTCTTCATGTATCTTCTCTGGAGATATATGCCTCAAGCACTAAAACTCATATCCTTATATTCTCCATAAAGGGAGGGGTAAGTTAATGCCATTCTATATATATTCGACTAAGGGCTCATCCACACAACCCTCAAGTACAGTATGTATTTCCTTTCCATCCTCAAGATGAAGGAAAACGTTGGTCTGAAAACGCCCACAATCCTCCTCATACCACCTCGCTGGAACAAAGCTGATAGTCACTGTCCTTGTGTGAGGGAGATAGTTGCTGCTGCTTGTATTGGGGGCTGCTGTGGCTTTGGGATGAATTGCTGCTGTTGTCCCTTGCAGAGCTTCATTGGCACAGTTCCTACTATTTTGTCTGTACATACTGATGGACTCCAGGCTAGAATCCAGTACTTTTCCTTGCCAGTTGGCCATCGTATAAGAAATCTTTGGCAACAGGAAGAGAGCCTTTTCAGCTGTTTCCCCCTCCCTTTGGAATATTCTCTGGGGGTGAGGCAGACCCCCACTCTCCTGGCCTTTCAGGAAGGCTTGAAAACATGGCTCTGCTGTCTTGTTTGGGGCTCGCAGAGGAGCATGCAATTGTGGGGCTGGTTACCACCCTGAAGACCCTCTCCCATCTTTTAATTAACTTTTAATATTGAATTTTAGCCATCTTTGCCTCTTTTAAAATTTCATGTACAGTTTTTAAATTTTAATATTTTATTTGTATGCCTCCCAGAGTCCCTCTGTGAGGGAAATGGGCGGTTTCTAAATTTAATAAATAAATAACATAAGCAGATTGTGATGAATAAACTTTTGCCAGGTTGGGAATTCTCCCAGTAGTAGGGAAGTGGGTGCTAATGAATTTGCAGGTATCTTTTAGTATGAGTTGTCTATGAAGATTCTCAGTCATCCAGGTCATGGTTGTCCCAAAGGTGCTTCTTCAAAAGGCAACTGGACTTTGTTTTTCCTTGAAAACGTTTTGCTTCTCATCCAAGAAGCTTCTCCAGTTCTTTTAGTATGAGCTGCCAAAGCAGCAGTAGCCTTGGAGGCATAGAAAGCCACAGGTGGATGGCATGGACAGACTTGCAGACTCTTCCAGTGGAAAATGCCACTTTCCTGCCAGATCATCCTTGTTGAAGTACCTTCAGCCTATTGTAATGATATAGTGCCTACAAACAGAAAACGGTGTATCTCAAAACCTGGGCAAAGAGGCTGAGTGGATGAAGTCAAAGGAGATCTCTTGTGGATGTATTGAGTGACTGAGCTTGTTTGCTAAGAAAGGACACTTTATTCATGATAAGTCATTTTATTGTTTTGGTGATAATTTAGTTATTTTACTTTATGTAGTGGTTTCTTGTTAGCCATTTTGAGTGCCCTATGATGCAATATGAATCATATAAATAATTATTCCAAATTTGTTATGGAGGCACAATATAATTTATTGGTTGGCTTGTTTGTTTCAACCACTTGTATACCATCAAATCTATGAAGAATGTTGGTGGTTGCAGTCATAAATCAACTTTTAAAACATTCACGCTAAATAATAATCAACAAAACCAATTAAAATGTTTAGAGTAGATTAGCCATTATAAAATCAATATAATAAAAATCAACTAATATAACTGAGGGAGCAAATATTGACACAGTATCTTCTTAGAAAGCGTCTATGTAGAGAAGCAAGGAATGAAGAATACAAGTGACAGTTATAACACTTTACTAAACTGAATCCACTCCATGGCAGTCTTCTTTCATCTTCATTATATTTGGAACAGTCAAAATATCTATTTGGAAATGTGTCGGATGTTGTATATTAGTTTTAAATCAGTTTGATAAATGCAACAGATTTTTCAGGATCTAGATCCTACTAACAGATGGGTGTATAACACAGCATGAACCTCTTTTTATCAAAATAGCCGCTTTTATGAGGCTCCTGCAAAGAGGTTCATTGAGTGATACGTATACCTGTGAGATTTGTACTAAAGCAGTTGATATGACACCCACATAAAGGCTTGGTCCCTGCTTCTGAGAAGTTAGAAACCTCAGAATAGATACTGGGTCATTTTATGTCTCATGCAGGGACCATAGAATAACAGTGATTTAAGAGGTGTTAATAATAATGATTGTAGCATTGTTAAATCCAGATGTCATGTTGCATTTGTAGTCGGGGCACTACAGGGACTCTGGTTCTGTTTACATTTCTAAAATCAAATGCTCTTAATTAAAGTCAGGCAATTTCAGCTCTGCACACAGATGCAAAGCAGTTTGTTGCCTCTGAGTTAAGAGATGGTTTAGGCTAGTTTGTATTTATAGACTTGTCTTTTCAGATAGTTTGTATGATGAGAATCCAAACCAATGTCAAAAACAAACTAGAGAAACTATACAATGTAGTTTTAAAGGAGGTGACCTGATAAGTTTGTAACTGTTGTAAAGAAGATCAGAAGTTGCTTTTCAAAATATTTTTTTCTTTTTTCTATTCTTTTCTTTCTTCCCTCTTTTTCTGAATATTTTATATTCATCTTTTATTAAGGGAAAAATCTCTTAATAAAATTATATTTAAAAATGCCAAACAAAGAGAATATCAACATCAGCAGAACATAATTTAATTATAGGAAAAATTTAAAAACCCTATAATATTGATGATCATTTGTTATGATTTATTCTTTGTGTGTTCCTGAGTCCAAAAGTATTATTTCATTTATTTCAATTTATAACCTTTTGTTCTGTCCATTGGACAAGTTATCAATGGAGCTTTTGTCCTAAATGTTAGGAAACCTGTTATTTACCTTCCAACTGAGTCTAATTTACAAAAACAAATAGGGAGAAGAAAAAAGAATTACAAAAGAAAAAAAAAATTACAAAAAAGAAATAGGGTAAGAAATTGGAATGGGGGAGTGTGTAAAAAAATAAGTACTTGCAGATCTTTTTGTTTAAGAATTCTGTGCTACAAGTTACTTAAAATAGGCTGCCAACAGGTGAGTTGAACTTTCCATAACATCCAGATTTCTCCAGAGAGTGTTTTTAGTCCTTTCACGTAGGACTCTTCCCTTCAACCCAGCCCTAAGAAAGAGCAGTATTTGAATCTTGTGCCAAAGCTGAGCAATACAGAATTTAACCAACCTTGTGCCAGTCTTGAAACACAAAAGATGAGTATTCCTGCAGTTTTGCATAGAGGCAACATTTTAATGAGAAATTTCCTTGGCAAACGAAGCCAAATCTCTAAATATAAAAGTGGAATTTATTGAAGAAAATGAAAAAGAAGGGAGGGCAACTGCCACATGAAGTGATTTCCAAATCAGTACAATTATCCTAGCTAAAGTCATTATTTATTACCTCTTTAAATAAAGTGTTTGATTAGCACATAATCAAAGTGAAGAAAGGATAGCAGGAGAGAGAACAGCTGGGCCGTCTGCCTGAACATTTTTCTGTTTTCAGAACTATGCTCAGTGCAACAGAATATAAAACAGAAGTGAAAGGCAGGGTTTTTGAAGAGACTCATTGTTGCTTTGCCCTGTCATGGAAAATCTCTGATGTGCTATGTCTTAATCAGATATTAAGTGGTAATTAAACCCTTCTTAATGAGCCTTGCTGGAATGATAAAGACACAATCTAGTTTTCTTTAGATAGCTAAAGAGATAAGGAGCTTGCAAGAATTCAGAATAGTTACAGACAGACAATATAGTAAATTGTGGGCTCCCAGTTCAGTAGGTTATGAGGAGTTAGAAATAATAAGCAACTGTACATTAACACTGCAATAGCAAAAAAAGTTTTCATCAGTTGTACCATTGAATAAATGAGAGAAGCGCTTTGAACAATAAAACCAGCATTGCATCTATTTAAGTCTCTCTGGAAGAGAGAAATGGAGTCAATTTCTCAGAAGCTTCAACAGCAGTCTTGTTCCACTGAAAAAAATAAGGGTTGTCACATTCAGTAATTTATGCATACATATGAAGACAGTTTATGATAGGAGTGAGCAAAGTGGTGCTCCTAGAGTGCCCCCACCCCCAATTTTATTTATGTTTTTTTATTTTAGATGCTTAAAAATAGGAGAAAGTTGACATGCTACAAAGTTCCAGGCTTCAGCCTCATTTCCAAGTATGGCTTTATAGGCATTCACAGAAAACAAAACTAGTGGGTGGGCTGAAGCCTAATTCTTTATTTAAAAGTAGGCTCATCTGTCCAGGAGAGGCAAAACTAAGGTGAAGAAAGATGTGGAACTAGAAGGGATAGTGAAGTACCCCTCCCCTCCCTTCAATTATCATGATTGGCAATGTTCACCTTGGCAGCTATTTTGTAATAGAGAAGTTCTCTGTTGTCTATCCTAGCTTGAAATTCTGGGATCTGCAGTCTTAATAAAATGGAGGTCACAAAATTAGAGAAGGCTGGCATAAGGTATGTACTAATTCTCCTGTGGTTTCATGGGATCTATACTTGCTGATTCCAATTATATCCTGTGTGTTTAGGTAAGTGATGGATGGGCGAGCAGAGATGGAGGTGATAAGAAGCACAAAAGGAAATGCAACTGGGGAGGTCAGTGTTCATTTGGTGGCCAGTGAAAATACTGTGCAAAATGCCCACTTACCAGCAACTACCTTCATCATACCAGGTGAGTGCTCAAATGCTGAAGGTTGTTACTTTTCTGCCTCTAGTACTTTTGGAGTTCCTTTTTTCCGTTTTTATGCCTATAGCAGGGGTAAGCAACCTCGGCTCTTTTATGACTCATGGACTTCAACTCCCAGAATTCCTGAGTCAGCTATGCTGCCTCAGGAATTCTGGGAGTTGAATTCCATGAATCATAAAAGAGCCGAGGTTGCCTACCCCTGGCCTATAGTGTCAGATCATATACACAGCTAAGTCGATTTTCCTCATTTAGTTGGTTCTATATCTTTCAAGTTGATCATACATTAATAAAAGACATTTCTAGAAAGTTATAAGATGTTGCAACAATATATTCTGCTTGAATATTGATCTTTTTCACATAACCCCAGGTATATGAGCATATAAAGTACAGAAAATTAATGCACTCGCAAACTGCAAATACATTTTAAACAATGGGTACCATAATTACACTAAAATATTTTACTATTATTATTTACAGTTATAGGCTACAGACCTAAGGAGTTTCAGTATTCATGTTATTTTATCATTACAGTACAAATATTTGCTTTTGAAGCTAAAGATCCCCTATTTATTATAGCATTCGTAGGAGAAGGAAGTATGTTGCAGTTATGTATCTTGATTTTAAACAACAACATCTGCAGACATGTTGGATTACAACTTCCATCTATTCTATCTATCACAAATCATGAGGTTATACTCTAGGACAGTGATGGGGCTTGGTGTGTCAAAAATTCGGAAAATGCCTAACTTGACTCTACTGTCACCCCACTCCAGACAAAAGAGAAACAATTTATAACAAAAAGCTGCTTAGGGTAATGAGATGGGCAGCATAAAAATTTAATAAATTAAAAAAACTTAACATAATTATAAATATTTTTCTATTTGTCTCTCAGAAAAAACTGCCTATCCGAGGCAGTTTTGGGTCACACAAGATCTGGAACTTCAGAGAATGCTCTTGTGTAGCCTTACAGCCTCTGAAAAGAGCAGGAAATCATACCCCATTCTTGCGTGATTTTCAGAAGCTCCAGAGCCATATGAGGTCAGAGACCTTTCACACAACTTCCAGAGAGTCTGGAGGTCACTGAGAGCATACCACATTCTTTTGTGCCTCCCGAGTGGCCAAAAATCACCCAAGAACTTCCTGTGCTTTTTGGAGAGTGCAGAGGCCATACAAGAACGTGGTGTGCTCTCATGATATCAGAACACACTGGAATTGGCAAAGAGAAAATGTTCGAGGGAAATCATTTCTATTGGGGGGGGGGGGGCTTTAAGGGATAAAAGCTTCCAACCTCCCAAAATGCCAAACAGCAGGCAAAAGTGTTGTCCTCACTGCAGGAAGACTCTGTAGCCAAAATGGGATGCTGGGGATTATTCAAGTTACATATTTGCAGCTCACTGATTTTCTACTACTTGTAAAGCTTAGGAATTTTCCACTTTCATTCATATTCCCTTTCAGCACTCAGCTATATCTGGATTATAGTGCTCTGTAATAAAATTGGGTGACCTTTGCTCAAAGGTAATTATTTGCCTGTATGTATATCAGTATGTTTATACTATATTGCTTTTTTTCTTCATAAGCAACCACAACTACTATAAACCTTCCAGTGAACACCTTAGAAATCCAGCGATTCCCCCGAGAAGCCCAGAAAAACATGGGGGCCGAGAGGCCAAGAGAGGGTATGGGGAATGAGCCCATCACAGCGACAGTCATCCCTCAGATCAGCGGAGTGCAGCTTTGCAACACCATCCGGGATCTGGAATGGAAAGATGGGATTGCCACTCTACCTGGGAGCAACCTAAGGGTAAATCAATGAAGACTCTTTTTTTTGTTCTCAGGTGTGTATGGGCAATTTTCAGGAGTAGGACTCGATTGATATATAGTATACAGGTTAGTCTTATGAATAGCCACTTACCAACCATTCAGAGTGATGACAGACGCTTCCCCCCAAGGCTACTTATAACCCAATTTTGAACTTACAGGGGCTGACTATGCACACACAAACCCTGCAATCACATTTTGGGCGCTTGGCAACTATCTCATTTTTATGGCTGGTTACATCTCCCCACAGTCACATGAATGCAATTTTTGACTTTTTAAAAACAATTTCTGGTGTTTACTTCCAGTTTCTGACAAAAAATGCCTATTGGATAAAATGAATTTGCTTAATGACTACTGCACAGAAGAAGTCATAAAATGACTGACTTAACGACTGCAACAACTTAAAGAGTGTAGTTCTGGGCTCAATTATGTTCATAAATCAAGGTCTATACTAGGCCTTTCAGTAGCACACAAAAAGGGAAAACGTGATGAGAACCTGGGTTTGGCATTCAGAGTCTTGCTGAAGAATGACACTTTTTCCTAGGTACCCTCAATAGCATTTATAGGCTTAAATAAAACTGCAATTCCAACTTGAGATTGATTATTTAATTGAGATCTAGAATCTATCACTGAAATTTTTTAAAAGGAATTTAGGCCAGCCTCTTAAATACAGTATACCTAGTGATCATCCATTACAACATTCTTTTACTAAATCTATGTTCTTGCAAGTATCCCCATGCATATTAGCATGTCCTATGAACATACCCAAAGCATGCAATGACTCAGCTGCTGTTTTGCAGTCCAGCTTACTTCACAAAGTTTCTCTGAAGGTAAACCAAGATGATTCTAGGTATGTTTTCCTACACTCAGTGAAAGAAGAGCAGTTTATTTTCACTCCCATCACAATATTGTCATGCCCCAAATTTTCTGCTTGCTCCTCCAGTAACTTTTTCTTTTCATCTTGTATTAACACAGTTTCGAATAAATGAATATGGGACAGTGAAAGTAGTTAGTGCTGACAAACCTTCACCTGCAGAGCCCCTACAAGAGTGTCAGCCAGAAAGAAATGGGGATGATGGAGGGGTACTTACCTGCAAGGGCAATCCCATCAGGACTCCAGGTGAGGATTTGAAGGGGGGGAAGCATACATATATGCTTATATACCGTATTTTTCCATCTATAAGACGCACCCTTGTATAAGACGCTCTGGCAGGCGAGTTTCTCCGCGCCGATCAGCTGTTCGGCGAAGCGCCAAACAGCTGAGCCAGCAAATCCGGAAGTTTGGCTGGCTGACGATCTTGCCCCCTCCCTCCTCCCGTTAGTGGCAAGCCCACAGGGGCTTTGACACCTGCACCAGGTGGCATGGCAACTCACACAGGCATGCCCTGGGCTGTGGAGGTTACCATTATTTTTCCGTGTATAAGACGCTGCACTTGTATAAGATGGACCTGATTCTTGAACAGGGTGTTTGCAGGAAAAAATAGCGTCTTATACACGGAAAAATACGGTAATCATTTCCACAAGAGTAGGTTCTACTAAACTATGGCAATGTGGAGGATGTTAAAAGCTATAACTGATTGCTCTTAATACTTCATGAATTTCATTGATGTCCTGATTTCCTGGGAAGTGTGAATTCTCTAGTTATAATTCCTCAAGCACTCTTTTCCTCTAGTCCTGATCATTCTGTGTTACCCAGGATAACATGTGTTTGTGTATCATTTAGTTCTTTCCAGTCCCAAAGGAATGTTGCAAATACATTTTGTGTAGGTCTCAGATAACCTATCCATCATTTTATTGGTCAGCAGGGTTACTCTCTGAAAAACAAAGAAAAATGTACCAAACTGATATGACAGGAGAGGATTAACTTTAAAAATAGTTTGGATTCAGCAAGGGGTTGCAAAGAAAAATAAATCCATAAAAATATGGCTAATGTAAAAATGTTAGGAAAGAGGTCCCAAAGATGCTTTTTCACGAGGCAACTGGACTTTCTTGTTTTTCTCTGAAGATGTTTTGCTTCTCATCCAAGAAGCTTCTTCAGTCTGGAAAGATTTATACTCCTGCAGACAGCTGTTCATTTGCACTCTTTTAGCAAGTCATTAAAGCTACCTGGAGGCTTATCTGTGTCTTCAGGGTCAAAGCTGAAGAAGCTTCTTGGATGAGAAGCGAAACATCTTCAAAGAAAAACAAGAAAGTCCAGTTGCCTCGTGAAAAAGCATCTTTGGGATAACTATGACCTGGATGACTGAGAATCTTCATATACAGTTAGGAAAGAGGCAATCAGACAGTAACTTAAAATGCTGCTAATTGCTTCATTCTTAAGGCCACTCCTTCATCCCTCATAGTCAAGTTGGAGCTGCTATTAAAGAGTTGGACAGTATTCCAGAATCCATAATATTTCTATTTTCTCTTATGTGATAATCTTTATAACTATTAATCATAAGCCCACATATTTTTTATCTGCTTGAGGCTTCGCCAGACCTTGTACAAAATGCAAAGGGATGCATTTCAGAATGGATGATTCCAGGGACCGTTTGTGGAGAGGAATTTTAGAATTTTCAGTGATAAAATTAATTCCTTAAACCTTTGCAAAGCGTAAGGTGTCATTCTGAAACTTAAAGCCCCACAAACACTGAAAAATGTAAAAGAGATGTTCCAAATGTTGAGCTTCTGCTAATCTGATCATGGTCTGAGTTGTGAAAGATAGGTTGTTATATTTTAATTTTGCACCCTTGACTTAAAATATGACTGAGTAATTGGCACACAGAACATACCCGGAGCGCAGCCTACTGGATTGTCATTCTGCAATTTAGCCTGACCCAGAAAATGTTCTCATTATTGTAATATTGATGTGACTTATCTGAGTGTTTCACTTTCTGATTTCTGTAGAATCAAATATTCCAGAGCCTCTTAAACTTCCAACGGTAGACAACCTATACCACTGCAATACCTGTGGCCGAAGAAATATTTCTGGATCAACCCAGGAAGGCCGGGCATTTTGTAGTGAGAACTGTCACCGGCAATTCAAAGAAAGGTAATAAAGATGTTGTCTTTAAAGGGGGTGAGGAGAGGAGATAGGGAGAGAAGAAAAATTAATGGATCTTTTTATGTCTTGTTTCTGTTGTTTTTCCCTTTCTTCCATGGACAGAAAGAAATACTGTAAATCTTGTTTTAAAGGAACAGTTGGGCAAAAGAGCATCCATTAATGCTGAATAATATAGACAAATTTATGTAACTTAGGTTACATCAGTGTTTTTCAACCTGATCAGCTTTAAGATGTATGGATTTCAACTCCCAGAAGTTAGTGAACTCTGTAGACAAGGACAATCTGCAAATATATTAAGTGGACTTTCTCTGTAGGTCTTTTGACCTAAGGATTTTGCAAGGGGTATAGCAATGTCTGTATAGGAATCACATCAACCTTGCCAAAGTACATTTTCTTATAATTTCACCAGAATGTATGTTCCCAATTCCAAATATTTTTCATTTAGATTGAGGCATTTAGATTTCTTTTTTTGTTTAGAAGAGGGATAGTGTAAGTATAAGAATATGATGTCAAAATTGTTTTGTGGCGATGAATGTCAAGCATGGACTTATTATCAATGTTATTAGTCTTGATTTTCCAATTAAAATGATGGTTGAGAAACAGAATTAAATTGCATGAATCAATTTTATCTAAGGTTTATTGCAGCGTCCTCTAGTGGAAATGCCGTGGGTAGGTGTAGTATGAATATTTAAAAATGTTAACATTGGAGTGTGTCTCTTGAAAAAATACGGTTATTGTATTATATCAATGTTGTTGCAGTAGAATGTTCTGGTATTAAGGATAACCCAACTCTCATTGCTTGAGAAACATTATCTGGAGAATCTGCAAGTTTGGGTGTTGTTTTTGCAGGTCTGTCATTGTGGAGAATTCTGCTGGCATCACCAACACTACTGAACTTCTCAAGCCAGTAAAGAAACGGAAGAGGAAAGATTATCAAAGCCCTTCAGAGGAGGAAGAGGAAGAATCAGAGCAAATGGTGTGACTGGGATGTTCTTGCATGTATTTGCAGTAGAATCTGATAGCAGCACATTTTTCCTGGTATGCATGCTTGCTCACTCACTGGACTGGCCTATATTAGAGCCAGTCAGACCATGGAGCCATAGCTGTAACCAGTGGACACTACAGAGTAGGGATGGGCAACTATTTTTTAGTTCAGGAGGGAGGTACAGCTGCCTTAAAGTCTTTGGTGCCCCACAGATATAAAAGAATGGTGCATAGGCACAACATAACATATGCATACCTATTTGCACGTGTAACGTGTAGGACTTCCAGAGAGGAAAAAGATGTTCCTATCTGTCCTTCATTCCCTCAATGATCAAGGTTCCGCTTCTAAGTGACTGTTATATTCTAAATATGGGTTCTTCTAGATACAAGGATGGCACTGAATATTGGGGTATCCATTCTTTTTCTAAGTTGAATGTGTCATGGCACCTTGCGATTATTCCCCTACTTTCCACTGGATGCTTTGAGAAGCAGCTTTGCTGCACCAGATACATCAACTTTTGTTGGGTTTTTCTTTGTAGTTATATTTTGACTCTTTGCAAAAAACAAAAACAATGGGGAAAACAAGGTAGAGTGCTAGGTAGAGGCCATTTCATATAGTTTTCTGTTGGCCAGCAGGGCAAAGCTCTGAGGGATCAAGGGGAGAAAGTGAGGACAGTCAGGCTTCATTGTGCAGAAATAAAAAAAGTGCTGGTAATTTTGGACATAGTCAAAGCTAGCTGTCATTTGAAAGAGGCCTACCTGTAATTTGTGGTTTTGAAATGATTTATTACTTGACAATTCTTTAACTTTTTAAACTTACAAATATATACATTATAACCATAAAGATTTCTGGAGTACAAGTTTTCATTTTGTATCAACACAGTGGAATTGATCTTATGGAAACAAAGAGTTTTGTAGCGTCATAAAAACAGCAAATTTATGATAAGTCCTGGATCACCAACATAGAGCCTGTAGACACCACTAAGTCAACAATATTCTTCTTGGTGCCTTCAAAGCTTCTTGGGGTTATTGAGAGGTACAAGTCTCTCTCCTGTGGCTTAAAGAGGAATCAAGATTTTTTTCACACTTTGCATTGTGTTAATCAACTCACTAATGTGAGAATGTCTGCGTCATATTCAGCAAATATTTTGAGAATGCCAGTGTAATAAGGTTATTCTCACATCTGTGTTTTATTTTCCACTGACCTGTTTGCAGTCTCTGTCATCCATCGCAGGCATTTATAACACTTTGTAGATCTGATGAAGGGAATTTTAAAAGCTTATGCCTTGAGCTTATATCACAAATATTGTTTGTCTTTAGAGTGCCACAAAATTCTTTTATTTATTGCAAAGGGTAACCTGAAATCGATCATATAAAGCTAGGGGACATAATCTGAAACCCCAAGACTGCAGGTAACCCATCATCCAAACCCTGGGAGTTACTACAGAGGTATTAAAAATATTGGTGCCAAAAAGTACATTTTACCATAGTATTACATTTATGAGGAATAATGTTATTTGTATATATTCAATGTAACTAAGTTGGAATTTAATCACTTTTAATTATTATGTTATCCCTTCTCCCAAGTGTGTAGTGTTCCCCTTCTAAGAAAGCCTCCCTCAAACTTCTTGGTATCCCCATAAGTAAGAGATTTTGTTTGTGTGTCTTAGGAACTAAAGCAGGAGGAAATAAATGGCTCAGGAGGAGAACTTCCTGCTACTAATAATAGTAATGAAGAATGGAATGCCAGTCAGCTTGGTAAGCATATAGCATGACTTCCTTTGAGCAACTATAATATCTTTAATAATCCCCAAATATGAAACAGTATGTTCTGACAGAGGTTATGCTTTTCTTATCTGTTCATTCTGAGATGCAGTCTGGTTATGCCTGTCCCTTCTACAGGCTGGTATCTGCAGCTAGAAAGTACAAGTGCAGAATAAAAGGAAGAACCTGATGCCTTTGAGTAAAATACAACATCCAGTCTTCAATAGCTGAAAGCAGATGAGGGCTATAATTTTGGAAAGAGGAGCATCCTAAACTTTGCCCTAGACGTCTAAATGTCACTTAACATAAGGTTTTAGAAATTTCATTTGTTCCATTTTCTGCTATTTTTAGTTTCCAGTGAGAAGGCAGAAAATTGGACCTGGGCATCATACCTAGAAGAACGAAAAGCCACAGCTGCCCCTTTAAATCTGTTCCAAGAAGTGAGTTACAGTATTCTTTTACCTGCTATCTTTATGGAGCTTTGATATTTTTCTGTCAATCAACATATTTATGCTGTAATCATTGATTCTTTTCTCTAAGAGAATCTGATTCTTCTTTCTGGTTCCAGTGATGTTTGAATGGCTACTGTAGGAACCTCTTTTTACTAGAGAGATTTATTCCTTAACACATATGTACTTCTCAAATTTCAGTCTAAAGCAAAGTTAGGAAAGAAAAAAAAACATTCGTGGTAATGTTCATAAGAAAGAAAAATAATGAACCTAGGAAAGAGAAAATGCATTCTGGGATATAGATACAGTAAGGTAGTTTTCTTTTTAGGGCCATTAAGCATTGGAAAGTCAAGTGAAATTTAAAGGTAGCAGGTTATTTTGTTTTGGAAGAAAAAAAATGAAATCAGGTTCTCTTCTTTTACAGGTAGTCCTTTGACTTAACAACCATTCATTTAGTAGCCAAAATTATAGTAACACTGAAAAAGATGTTTTATGACCAGTCCTTGCACTTACAAGTGTTGCAGCATCCCCGTGTTACGTGATTAAAATTTGGGTACTTGGCAATTGGCATGTATTTCTGATGGTTGCATGTTCTAGGATCATGTGATCACCATTTGCGATCTTTCCAGCTGGGCTTCCAACAAGCAAAGTCAATGATGGAAGCCCGGTTTGCTTAATGACTGTGATTCACTTAACAACTGCAGTGATTCGCTTGCAACCATTATAAAAAAAAGTTGTAAAATCAGGCACAATTGCTTTAACTGCCACCGTGCTTAGCAATGGAAATTCTGGTCCCGATTGTGGTCATAAGTTAAAGACCACCTGTACCACCTGTACCAGTGCTGAACCTATCACAACAGAGTAAAAGTGCAGAGATAGGTTTATTATTTTGACATATTTCAAGTCCACAAAACATGTGTACTGAACTTCTGTTTCTAATAGAAGCAGAAACATGAGGCAAAGTTTGTAATCACATGGGAGCTGCCATCATGGTTAAGGTGCCATATTAATCTCTGTTGTTTTATTGCAGTAATTTCCATTTAATAACATAAATGTGTCATTAGAAGAAATTATGTACCTCTTACATTTTTTTTGTGATTTGTCCTGTTTAGCACCAGTCGATTACCCCAAATAAGAATGGTTTCAAAGTGGGAATGAAACTGGAAGGGATAGATCCTCAGCACCCCTCAATGTATTTTATTCTCACTGTAGCCGAGGTGAGATGAGTTTATGTTGTATATTGTTCTAGCTCAGCTATTCTCTTGTTTGCCCCAGTTTCTTTCATTTATGTATTTTAAAGCTCTCCATTCATTTTAGGGTGACCTATGCAACATAGTTGCAGGTAGCACTAAAACTAAAAATAGGGGCAAAATGTTGTCATCTTCATAAAATAGCATAAAATATCAGTGAAAAGCAGCACATGCTGATTTAATACGATAGTCCATGTGTTTCTGATGCTTTTTCTGCATGCAGATATGTGGCTACAGGATGCGACTTCATTTTGATGGCTATTCCGAATGCCATGATTTTTGGCTGAATGCTGACTCTGCCAATATTCATCCTGCTGGCTGGTTTGAGAAAACGGGACATAAACTTCAACCTCCCAAAGGTAGGTCGTTTAGGACAGTGCATTTAGAGGCTCATGTCCAAAAGCTTTTCCTTTTGCAAAGGTGGACGAATCTCTTAAGTTTCGGTTTCTAGTTTTTCCAAAGCTAAGTTGCTAAGTCAGATTCATTCTGTTTTTGTACCACTGCGTAACTCTTTTAAAAGCCCACAAAGAACATCAAGAAAAATTTTCCAGCATATTTTGGCAAGCAATATGTTCAAGGAGAGAAGCAACCTAGAAATAAGGAGAAATGTCCTGACAGTTGGAACAATTAATCAGTGGAAAAACTTGACTCCAGAAGTTGTGAATGCTCCAACACTGGAAGTTTTTAAGAAGAGATTGGACAACCATTTGTCTGAAATGGTGTAGGGTTTCCTGCCTGAGAAAGAAGACCTCCAAGGTCCCTTCCAACTCTGTCATTCTTATTCTGTAATAATATATATATATATTGTTATAAGATATGCGTAATACATTGTTATTTTGACACAGTGGTATTTATACAGTGTTGACAAGAGACTATTAATACTCTAATGTTTATTCAATTTAAATCATTAACATTAAAAAGAAAAAGAAAAGACATTATATCAATATCAGTGAGTTCAACTCCCAACTTAGCCGTGAAAGTCAGCTGGGTGACCTTGAGCCAGTCACTCTCTCTCAGCCCAATTCACTTCACAGAGTTATTGTTGTGGGGAAAATAGAAAATGTGTTAGATATGTTCTCCACCTTGAGTTATTTTAAAAACAATAAAGGCGGGATATAAATAAATAAAATACATATAAACTATGATTTAAAATGTTTATATTAATAAACATAAGGTAATTTAGCATTTACAACTAAAACTGGATATAGCATGAAGAAGCAGCTGCATATTACATCAAGATATTTGTTATACAATAAAGATTTCTGTCTTCAGTTGATTACAAAATACTAAGGTCTCCATATTGAGAAAATAAGAAAATAGACAAAGAAAAATAGGCAACAGAAACAAAAAAGGAAAAATAATAGAAAATAAAGGCTGTTTGGTTTCTAATTTCCCTTTTTTAATGCTTCTGCTAATTTACAACTTTTATCAACATTTAAGCCCCCTTAGAAGCCAAACTATGAATGTGTCATGGGAGCCATACATAAGTTTGGTTAAACTTCTGTTATAAATATAGTTAATTTGACTGGAGAATTGCAGCCCAAAATAAGAGATAACAACAAATAAGGAAATATAACTTAATTTTGATTCTTCAGATTCTTGAGATGAAGTTAAATAGAATTCAGAGTGCTACATAAAATGCAGTTATAACTGTGTTACCTATGAGAAGCACAAATACAAATTCAACAAAGGCAATACCCTTATTAGGATAACTGAGATGTTATACTAACTACACTTGCTCAAATTTCTTATAACCACATCGTGAAAGCTATACGCATTGCAAGTGTGAATCCATATAATTGAAAGCTATACATATATCAGAAGAATCCTAACCCTAATCTTGCGAGAGAGCTCTGGACTTGATTGGAATATCTTACTATTGTAAAACTGTGTCTTCTGGGGGTCTCATATTATGATAAGGAAAGTCAGTATACTGAAGGTGCCCTTAGAAACAACCGTCTTCATTATTGCTGCAGAACAAAGGTGGCACAATGTGGTACTTGCAAGCCCTCCAGGTCACATTCATAAAAGTGCACAATGAAATGTTAATTTCAGAATACAAATGGCAATCTCAGATGTTCAAGCTCTCACCAGAAATATTATCAATTTTCGAGTGAGAACATGAACAGCTTGTGAAATTACTGAAATTTCACAAGATTTTAATCACTTAAAAATGATCTTAGTATCATTTTATACCATAAGGCAGTGTTGCTTGGCACTGGAAAAGGGATGGTGATCCCTGCTGTAGCTAAAATGAAACACTACGGACTTCTGTTGGTATGTCTCGTCTTATGTCTCCTTTATGTACGGGGTTTAGGTTACAAGGAAGATGAATTCAGCTGGGCCAATTACCTGAAGATTACCAAAGCTCAGGCAGCTCCCAAGCATCTCTTTGCAAGTCCAGATACTGTGAGTGGCTGCTACTTTATTTTACAAATCAATTCCTTTTGTTCATTCCTAAAATAGCAGTAAGAGAGAGCCTGACTTGTATTCCACAATAATACTTCACTTGATCTTTTGAATCAGAATTTTTTTAAAAATAAGCAATTTGGACATATCTGCAGTAATAATTAAAGTTATCAGCTAATTAAATCATTTCATTGAATTAATAGGGTTGTAACTGATCAATTACTGGATCAAATTATATCTTAAGAGCTGACATTTCTAAACTGAGAAAAAAATAGAGAGGCTCACTAGATGACAGCAGAGAGTCAAGTGTTTTCTGCATCCCTTTCCTGCCATCTAATAATTATGCAGATTTTTGCAGCACAGAACTTGTAACTTACACCTTTATGATTAACAATGACTCCTTCAACATTGATGAATTTGCTGCTGGGAACAAATTATTCTAAAGATAACAGATAATTTCATTCAGATTCACGTTTAACCATTTGAAAGTTCATTGAAATATTAAAATACCCATTATATCTCCCAATTTACTATTTTTGGAAACATTACTTCTTTTCTGCATCACAAGCAATTCCATAACAGTTCTGGCCACAGTTAGTTGTTGACCTATCATAGGATTACCTCATAAAATTCCTTTATATCTCCAGGTAGCATAAACTTGGGTTAAGAATGTATTATCCCTTAGATATTACTGAATTACAATTCCTATCACCCTTCACCATTAATAGGCTGGTTAGGACTACATGGAGTTGTTCACACTTCCAAGTAATTTGTTTGTTTATTAAATTTATATGCTACCCATTTCACTGTAGCCTTTTTCTACTTCTGTTCATACAGTCTCACATAAATAGTTTGGCATACATAATTGCACTATACATATGCTGCCACACCTACATTATAGGATTACAGCACCTGCTTCATGAGTAACAAGTGCCTGATGTTCTGTCTTCTCATCCCTTAGGATGCTGCTCCCATAGGATTCCAAGTAGGGATGAAACTTGAAGCAGTGGACCGTATGAATCCTTCTTTGATATGCGTGGCCACAGTGACAGATGTGGTGGACAATCGCTTTTTGGTGCACTTTGACAACTGGGATGACACATATGACTACTGGTAGGTGAGAGATGAATGCCAACAATAATACTCGTTATCTGCTGTGGCCAACGATTGAAAGTCATGGGATGATGACATGAAAGCCGATTTTAATGATTCTTGATGAAGAGGATAAACATTTATCTAGTAAAAAAATCTCAGGAGTTGTGGAAGTGGGGATTATCCATCTCCCACTGTGTCATACTCCTTGTTTCACTGAGTTTTCACTCTGAGCAGGATATTGTACCTTGCTGCTGAAATCTTGATATCAGTCAAGGAGTGATACCATTGGCTCCAAAGAAGACTTTCCTATTGCTACTTGTTATGTGCAGAGCAAGAATGGGCATTTTGCCAGGATTGTGTTGGAAATGTAAATCTTATCCCATGTGATCTTTATTAAAAAAAAACACCTTTGCTTATTATTTTTAAACAAGTAATAAACTTGCACATAATTAAAGCAATGCTTGATTCCCCCACTCCCCCCAGCAACCTTTAGACAGACTATATAATAGCATAGCACTTAGACTTATATACCACTTCACAGTGCTTTACAGCCTTTTCTAAGCGGTTTACAGAGTCAGCATATTGCCCCCAACAATCTGGGTCCTCATTTTACCGACCTCGGAAGGATGGAAGGCTGAGTCAACCTTGAGCCAGTAAGACTCGAACTGCCAAACTGCTGGCAGCCGGCAGTCAGCAGAAGTAGCCTGCAGTATTGCATTCTAACCACTGCGCCACATATGTTTATTGCAGGTGTGATCCCAGTAGCCCCTACATTCATCCTGTTGGTTGGTGTCAGGAACACGGAAAACCTCTCACTCCTCCACAAGGTGAATAATCCCTAAGTGTTGTCTACTCCATCTTTTGCCATAGGAAAAAGATAGAGGAATGCTCTAAGGCAGAGGTCCCCAACCTGTGGGCCACGGCCCACTGGGCTGCATGAGTGGCTGGCCGGTGCGTGCGCACAGCCCCACTCATGTGAACATCGCTATGAGCATCGCGGGCGTTCACAGCCCCACTCGCATGAGCGTCACCATGGCCGTTCACGGCCCCACTCACACAAGTGTCGTTGCGGGCATTCACGGTCCCACTCGCATTCGCTTTGCCACAGGCATCGCAAGTGCTCACAGCCCCACGCGCGAACATTCACGTCACCGTGAGTGTCACGGATGCTTGCGGCCCCATGTGTGTGAGCCACAGGTGTTCGTGTGCACACACGTGCGCATGCATTCACCCCCCCCCAAAACCATCCCTTCTTTCCCCCCTCCCACTGTTCCGGGCCGCCAACCTCGAAAAGTTGGGGAACTCTGCTCTAAGGGCATTTCCAATACAGGAAATACTATGAGCCATCTAGTTGGTTACTCTTTCCATCATAGATACTGCTTTGTGATCTAATAGGAATTCACAGTGCTTTTTACTCTTAAAACACAAACCCTTTTAGATACAATAATAAACAAGTACAATAAAATCATGGGAAGGATTTTTGTTAAAAGAGATGTCAGTGCATGATTTCCTGAAATGGAAGTTTTGAAACTAAATGCTGAAATAAAAATATTTTACTTAACTTACATAACATAAAATGGTTTTGTCCTTGTTTCACCCACTTCTTTGCCTTAGGTTTGCCCACCTTTTGGAATATAGACCCCAAATAGCATTTAACCTTCCTGTAGAAGAATGTTTTATAAATCAGTCCTGAACTTGTAGCTTAGCCTTCGCCAACCTGGAAACCTCTAGAGGTTTGCACAGTGACCATTTTTGAGACTTATGGAAGTTGAAGTCCTTGCATTTCGAGGGCATCTGTATTGGAGAAGACATTTATGGTGTAAGACATTGATTTTTTTTTTATGCTAGGCATAATCAAGCCCTGTTTTGAATTGACCATTGATTTGTTTCTAGCAGTAACTAACACTGATGATCAATTTGAGTTCCCCAGAGCCTATTGCTACTAGTGAATTATTCTAAATAAATCCACTCCAGCAAAACCTTTTCATCTCCCAGATATTTTCATTTCCAGACTATCCTGACCCTGAGAACTTCTGTTGGGAAAAATATTTGTCAGAGACAGGTGCTTCTGCAGCGCCAACTTGGGCTTTTAATGTGGTGAGTCATTTGTATTTTTTCCAAATCTCTGCTATACAGGCTTTAATGTTTTCCAAAAGTATAGAGGGGAGGAGGGAAACTTTATGTATACTTAAATAAATGTTCAAAAGATAGTGATTCTTCCTCTGATCGGCCTTTTCAGGGGAAGCTATTTTGGTAATATGCAGTTTTAGAATCTAGGAATGGTGAAAGTTTTCGATGCGGGAATAAGAAACAAACCATGCATTATTTCTCTCTCATATAAAAATATGAATCAGGCCAGGAGAAGGTTAGTTGTGCAGGATGTGATTTCACCTCATAAACACCATCTTCCTTACCTTGTTTTCCTTACTTTTTGTTGCCTCACTCTAGAGACAGCCCCACAGCTTTCTGATCAACATGAAACTGGAGGCAGTGGATCGAAGGACCCCCTCTCTAATCAGAGTTGCTAGTGTAGAGGATGTAGAAGACTATAGGATAAAGGTGGGCTTTTCTTCTGCTCTATGTTTATGCCTTTCTTTTTGATGGCATTGCCCAGTAATTTATGTGCTTCCTTATGGTAAATGAAATGTATTGGGAAAAATCACCCAAAGTCTATTTGTGATAAAAATACAATACAGGAGTATAAATATTATTTTGTAACCCTGAAATAGTCTAATGAAGATACACCTTCTAATGGCTTTTGGAGTTTTGTATAAGCAAAGCAATAGTTTGACTGAATTTATACACCGTACTAAGCCATAATTTGTTGACTAAAGCATACAACAGATTTAAGTCAAAATTGAACAAGCCATATTACAAATGATTGCATGATGTACAAAGACCTGTTTATCAGTTAATTATGCCTTTCATCTATAACTTGGGAAAGCCTGGGCTTTGTTTTTGTATGTAGAATATTATGCACTAAAATAATATACTGGATTTAAATTCTACATTCTTAAGATTATAGAAAGTATTTATAGCCCTATGGTTATAAAGAAAAACTTTAACTTCTAATGCTTGCTGAAATCTGAGAATTCAATATGTATTTCAATGTTGGCTCATACAACAAGCAAAAGCAGAATAAACCTTTTAACAAGAGTAATAAGCAGCTTCATTTGCTTACTATAATTGTTATCTGTTGGTAAAATACAGCTTTCCTTAATGTATAACTGTGATTGTTTCAGAGCAGAACATACAGAGCCTGTAATGGGGAATGGCTGGCCCTTTAAATCAAAAGCCAATCTGATGTGCCCAGAGGGACTCCCATGATCCCTGAGAGGCCAAGAAAGCAAAAGGAGGGGATTCAGTCAGGTTTTTGGCAGAAAGAGTTTGGGGTGGCTTTAGGGTGAAGGAGTTGGCTCGAATGCTGGATGAGGTGGTTACCTCAGGCAAGGCTGAAAGTTAGTTTAGACAGAATTGCATTAGGGTATTGTTGTTGTTATTATTTATTATTATTATTATTATTAAACTGGGTGTTGTGTGTGTGTAAACATATTTTATAACTTGACATAAGTTGGTTTTTGTTTAAATCCTGGAACTGACCATTGCCTCTTGACACCTGCCTGCGTTTGGCTGAGCTACGGACCTCAAAGTTTTTGTTTTGTATTTCTATATACTTCTGTATTTAGCTAGATTCAGGGGGAGGTGAGGATTTCTTTTTCAGTCCTCCCTAGTTCCCCAGAACAGTAGTCCCCAATCTTTCTGGCACCAGGGGCCAGTTTCATGGAAGACAATTTTTCCACAGATCAGGGGTGGTGGTATGGTTTCATGCGCAACCTAGATCATGCGCATGCACAGATGAAGCTTCTCTTGCTCGCCCACCGCCCACGCAGGTTCCTAACAAGCCCCAGACCAGTACAGGTCTTCAGCCCCTGCCCCAAAGGGCTGATGTGGAAGGGAGAAACCAGTTTGTAGTGAAGGAGTAGTGGCAGCAAGGAGACATAATTGGCCAGTGTCTATGGAGATTCTCAGTCATCCAGGTCATGGTTGTCCCAAGGTGCTTTTTCCAAAAGTCCAACTGGACTTTCTTGGTTTTTTCTTTGAAAAAAGAACTGAAGAACTTCTTGGGTGAGAAGTGAAACATTTTCAAAGAGAAAGCCAAGAAAATCCAGTTGCCTTTTGGAAAAAGCAGCATGGGGTAATTGACCAGTCACTTTAGAAGAGTGGCTGATTCAACTTTGAGGGGACTTTCCCCCTTATTTCAGGGCCAATATTGCCAAATGTCATGCTATAGCATCTGCTTAATTTGTTATAGCAACAGATATCAATGTATATAGACACACCAATTCTAAAGTTCTTCTGTGCTAATGGTTGTCACCTCGCAGGTACTTATAAAAATGGAAAATAGTATCAGGTAATAATGTTGCCAGCATCTGTAAATAGTAATAGTAAATCCAATATGGAAGGTACAGATGTTAATGCAGAAAGATTTGGCAATAGCCAAGCAACTGTAGTAATGTCCATTCCTCTTCCTTTTCATGCACAGCGCATAGGCATGCTGTCATAGATAGCTGATATGCTTCTATTAACACTGGTTAAGAATTGTGCATTTAATATTCAGTAAAATTTTCTATTTTCAGTGGGATGCTACTGTTTTCCCACAACTAGTGTTCATAATACTATCCCCTAGTACTTTTTATTTAGATAACAGAAGAAAAAGCATTTGTCAAGGGAAGAGATGAGGTCAAATGAACAAGCCAGAAGGTAAAATATAGTGGTATAATTATAAAAACTGCACCATCATTCACTTGTGGATGAATAGGAAATGCAATAATTTAGGAAACAGAAGGTGTGGACTCAGTTTCCACCCCCAGACAATAGAAATACGGCCTCTGTAAATAGAGGAGCAGGAGTTCTTTAAATGTTTACAACATTTTTTTCTGAGACTCCCCATTGATTCCATGCTGCCATGGACCAAGCAGACTCCAGAATGAACAGAATTCCAGCTATGCTGGTTTTGCCTGCACACTAGTGGATTTGGAGTGAGATCTGGGGATTCAGCTTTCATGCGCTGTCTTTGTTAGAATGTTGCATGCATCTAAAAGATTCATACTTCCACTTGTGAAGTATGGTGCCTTAGAAGTGTGTGATATATATAAAGTGAAAAGTGGATCTCCATCTTTCTACCATGAATTGACTAGGTCTACTCTGTATGTTTGGAGGCATATCCCTCAAAGCTGGGATGACCTAAGGACCTCCAGCTGTTGACTGTGTGTCTTCAGATATGAAGTTCCTCAAATCATTGATCAATTTGAAATGAAAATATGGAGAACCATCTCCCTCTGTGCCATGCGAAACTGCTTTTATGCATTGAGCTTTGTCTCTGCTGGTCGGATGCTACAAGAATGATTTCCAAAATCTAACTATATTCTATTGATGTTTGCCTATAGATTCATTTCGATGGCTGGAGCCATATCTATGATTTCTGGATTGACTCAGATCACCCAGACATCCACCCTGTAGGATGGTGCTCAAAAACTGGACATCCATTGCAGCCTCCTCTTAGTAAGAACAATAACTACATGTTGCACAAATACTTGCCACATTCTCATGATAATCGAGTGATGGTAGAAATAGACAGCACAGACCCTGTGAAATAGTAGACAGGGTAGCATCTTTTAGCTTATAGTTATAACAGGTGATGAAAATGTAACACAAACACTTTATATTGTGTTAATTCTTTTGCCTTGGAACTACAGTGCTTATATGTGAAGGACCTTTTAGTTCTCCAAAAAGACATAAAAACATGAGCCCGGAAAACCTTGCCCAAGGCTTCCTTTGGTTTCTGTGACTTGACCTTCATATATTCTTTTTTGCAGTTATGAATCTATAAAGTTGTTTTGTTTCCAAAAGAAAGGCTATGACTTATCAGTTTATTACATTATCACTGTTCAAAATTTGTGGGCACACTTCCAACAGTTGTGTATTTATTCCTCTCAATTTAAGCTTTATGAAAACTTCTAAAACCTATTTATTTCAAGTAGTCTTTCTTCAAAGGTTTAGGGTGGTTCTATATGGATGCTAGTTTAGATAGTTCTGATGATTTTTAATGATAAATTACTGTAAAAGTGTTGGATTAGGTTGCTGTTTTAACTCATTGTTTTAACTAAATATTTAGTGTACTTTAATATGTTTACATAAGCCACATTATAAGAATGGCTTTCAAACATTAAACCAAATACGTAATACATAATTACTTCCTTTGACCCATTGAAAATGAAAGATGGGGATTAGTAGTACAACTTCCTGCTTTTGAGAAATATCTACTGAACAGTTTTGAATGTTGGTGTAGTTGGGTATTTCTGAAATTCAACTGTAAAATATTTTCAATATGCAACATAGAAAGGAGGCAAATTTTACTAATTAGAACTCAGATTTTAAACTATATTTGTTTGGAGACAGGAGGAGAAAAACTTATAGTATACAAATTTTGTTTAAAGAATGAAGATTAATTGTAACTTCATGAAGATGGAAACTGCCTGTGTCTTAAATTAAAGTGCCTGAGATTCAAATTATTTCTTCTTTTTTGAGCAGGGCCAAAGGAACCCATCTCCTCTACCAATGGAAGCTGTCCGACCTTGGCCTGTAAAACCCTCCCAGCTACCAAGAGTTCCAAATACAGTTTTCATAGGTGAGCTCTCACCATAAGGTACAATATCCTGTTGATTATGGACTTAAGGTGCCACTAAGCGAAATGGGACAACTTACCACAGCCAACTCGCAATGGCCAACTCGCCACAGGGCAGCTGGCTGCAGGACAATTTAACAATTCTATTTAATTATTTAAAATAAATGAAAAAATATTTTAATTTTTGCTATTCACATTTCATTCTGTCCCTCCTTTTGCATCCTTTCTTTAATGATTCTATTCCACCATTTCTTTGATATTAGTGTAACTCTTGTCCCGCAGCGAGTTCTCCTGCGTCAAGTTGGCCGTGGCGAATTATCCTGCAGCAAGTTGGCCGCGGCAAGTTGACCACGGGGAATTGTCATAGGTCACCCCACTAAGAGTTGTTGAGGAACAACTGCTACTTCGGTGTCTGTGCAGCTTGCCTGGAATAAATCAACTTAACATACTATGTGAAGCCTGTATAAAATACACCTCATCAAGATCATTCCAGCTACTAGTCTTTTGTGGCAATTTATGTTTTTATTGTTGGTTGCAACAGGCTGAAAAAGGAGTTGAAACTTTTAAAATTGAGCAGGTTCAGTTCACAGCTGCTAAATTTCATTTGGCTTGGTAGGTAAATACTGAGCAGGATAGTATGATGTCATTATTATTTAGCGTCTGCTAACATATATAACCATGTGTTTTTTTAATCTCTATTTTCCAGAAAGTGTCCAACACCTGGTTGTGATGGCTCAGGCCATGTGACTGGGAGATTTACAGCTCATTACTGCATCTCAGGATGTCCCCTGGCAGAGAAAAACCAGGGAAGGGTAAAGGCTGAACTTTCAGACACTGAAAACTCTGTTCGAAAGAGGAACCTAATTGCTTATTCCCAGAAGAAGAAGTCTCGCCATCATGGAAGGTAAAGGAACAGCCAATGTTAATCCATTGGGATGATCACACTGAGGGGTGCCATTGTAATTTACAACCAATCATATTTAAGTACTTGTCTTATGGCTATTCCTCATAGTTTGTGCATGATTTGCTACTAATCCTGTGCTTCTTCAGGTATTATATCTATTTTTATATATTATTCTCTTGGACTGTTGGATTGTGAGTCATCTTCTAAACTAATCTCTGTTTTTTACAATCTGTTCTTATTAATATTATGCAAAATAACTTGCTTCTGAATGCAGAGATCTGTGAGTTGGGTCCTAATCAACTGTGGCATTAAAAATTAAAATAGAACATATCCTGGCATAATTTTGAAGTCATATAATACATTGTCATCTTAAAGCTAAGCATATCTAAGCCCAGAAGAGGCTAGATAGAAAACAGCAGATGATCCCTGTATGTGCTTCCTTGAGCTGTGGGGGAAAAGATGCTTTAAAATGAAGACTAACAGGCATGTGACTTTCTCTTAAAGCTGTATACAAGGAAATGCATAGAACAAAGAGATTGATTTAGCTCCATAAATCTTAATGCAGCACATTTGGAAAGAACCACACTGAATATGATGAAAGAATATATACCCCCTCCACCACAGTAATATTTGACATAGCCAATGGAAATATAATAATGATTAAGGGGTTGAACTACATGGAAATCCAGGTTCAAGTTCTCACTTGATCATATACCGGTAGTTTGCTCTCAGTGTGATTAAATATGGACCATCAAATCATTGTTAACTCTTAGCAGTCACATAAATAGATTTTCCCACAACTGTCTGTCCCTAACTGTCTTTTAGGCTTTCCAATGATGCATCCATTTCCACTGCAACTTCCACTTTGCTGCTAGTCATCCTCTTCTTCTCATTCCTTCTACCTTTCTCAGCATAGAGCTAGTTTTTGTATAATGTGTCCAAAGTTTTGATTAATTTGAACTGGATTATTTGTACCTCAAGTGAAAACTCTGGGTTGATTTGTTTGATAATCCATTTGTTTATTTTTCTTGGCTGTCCACAAACAGATACTTCCCTTATTCACTGAAGGAAGAGGAAGTACAACACAATCAGATTTGCAAGGTTCTGTAATTGTAGCTATCCTCGATAAAAATAGTTTTAATCTTCCTGTGGAGTTAGTTTCTTGATTTGATCTGCCTAGTGGGGCTGAAAGTCCAACCCACCTCATAAGTTGGTCTGAAGAGAAAATGAAGGGAGAGATCCCATCTGTGTATACATCATGAGCTCTCAAAAGAAAAAGTTAAAAAAACACTCAAACCAAACTCAACTCATAGTAGTTGCACTCATTTACTTGTCAGTAAAATGATTTTGATTTACCTTTGTCTTTTCTGTTTTGATATCTCAGTCTAGCCTATTCCTTAGTTATCTCCCGCCCAAGTACTATCTAGATCCAGCATTTTTTCAAAACTATGGTCAGCTAATACTTCCACTATCCATGGCAGGCAGGATATAAATGCAATAAATACAGCAATTAAACAAAAAATAAAAATATCAGCTAAATATTCCAGGCAAATTTCTGGACATGGATATTTGATATATCATCTTAAAACAAACACAACATTCTTCTCTTGTGAATTCATTGAGAAATATTTTTTTGATAGAAGATATATATTCTTGAAATCCATGCATCTTTACTTGTTCTTGGGAGTAAATTTGCGAATATAAGTAGTACTTGATTACTGACCACTCATTCAGTAACTGTTCAAAGTTACAATGGCACTGAACAACAACCTTGAAGTTGCAGCCATTGCAACATCCCTGCGGTCATGTAATTCAGTTTGGGTGCTTGGTAACCAAGCAAACATTTATGATGATTGCAGCATCTCATGGTCATGTAGTTGCCAGTTTCTAACAAGTAAAATCAATGGGAAAGCTGGCAGTAAGTTACTTCAATGATTTGCTTCACAACTGCAGCCAGAATTGACATCATGAATCCATGTAGTTACATGACATTTTACTTAAAGACTGTGCTGCTTAGCAATGGATTTGTCTATCCCAACTGCAGTCAGTAAGTGAAGGCTATCTGAATAGCAATTTTCCAAGCTACTTTTGTTCCACCGATGTCTGTTTCACATGATTCTGTTCCCACCAATATATGATTTAAGGTTTAGTTAGGATTTACCATAGTGCATTTTCCAGTCAATACCCTATGACCTATACAAAGCATTTTTTCTCTAGAGGACGACCTCCTAAATACAGGAAAATCCAGCAGGAAGATTTCCAAAGTAAGTGTATGTTAAGTTTGTTTTTCCTATAAATGGCAAGCAAAAAAGGGCTTATCCTATAAGAACAATATTACAAGAGTAGCAAAATAATTATTGAGTGAGCCTTCATATATAAAAAGTACAGTTGGAGCTGACTAACTTGATAGAATTCTAAATTATGTTTTAAACAGCATCTTTGTTAAAATTTGATCTGTGTTTTTCGGCATTAATGTTATATATATCTGTAGGGATGGAAATCCTATTCAAATGTAATGTGGAAGCGATTATAATACTGTTAATGTAAAAATGTTGATGCTATTGAGACACTTTTGTAATATAGGTGGGCAATCTGGAGTTTTGACTAGTTTCAAGAGCTTGAGGTGATCCATTTTGATCTCTGACGAGAGAGCCCCTTTTTTTCTCTTTGCCTGCTGGGTAGAGAAAGAGCGAAAAATGTTTGTGATTCCTGCTGGATCCTATAGGAAAGGGGATTCCATAGGACAGGAGCTACTATGAAAAAGGCATGCTTTCTAGGTCCCACTTTTATTTATTTATTTATTGTGCTTTCAAGTCATTGATGACTGGTGACTGCCTGGATTAGTCCCTGCAGTTTTCTTGGCAAGATTCCAGAAGTAGTTTACCATTGCCTCCTTCCTAGGGCTGAAAGAGAGTGATTGGCTCAAAGTCACCCAAATAGCTTTGTGTCTAAAGTGAGACTACAACTCACAGTCTGCAATTTCTAAGCCAGTACCTCAGAAACTACAGACCAATTAAGCCATTTCAAGAAGGGGACCCAAACATACCCACCCTACTCAAATGGGTGGAATAGTCAGGGAAGGGTTATCATGCAAATAACCAGATTCTGGTTTAAAAGTCATAATTAGCACCTTAGATTGGCATCTAGAAAGAGATTGGGAGTCAGTGCATCTTGTATAACTGTGGTATAGTATAGGCAAAGTGAATGACGTTCAACACTGTGTGTCTGCCACTATATTTTGGAAAAGTTGGATTTTCTGGGTGGTCTTCAAGGCCAGTGTCATATACAGCATGTTACAGTAATCCAGCAGAAAGTGACTAAGGAACAAATGACTGTGGGCAAGGTTTCCCAGTTCAGGAATTGGTGCAGTTGGTACAGATACAACTGTACAGATATTCCCCACCCATGACTACCATCAGCTTATTGAGCAGGAGGCGAATATCCAGGAGGACCTTAAAATTGTTCATCAGCTCTGTTTGGGAATTATCCCATCAAAAGTCAGAAATAACATATCACTAAGGGGGGAGATATCATATAGGGGGATCAGGAATTCTGGGTAGTGTAATTTCAACATATTGGATAGGGGAAAGTTATCATAGAGCTTGGAGAAGAAGCCAGTTTCACCATACTTCAGAATGATGGTGGTACCCATGAGCTGAATTCAGCTTCTGATTATTGCATCTACACATTTTTCTTGACAGTGTTACTGAAGATGTTTGCTTTTGCCTTTTTTTTGAGTTTGTTTCTATTTCCCAATGTAATTTGACATGTGATAAATCTTATTATCAGCCATTTCATCAGATAGTATGCACCAGTCTCTGTTTATGTCAGCCTTGTCAACACATCCTGACCGTTCCTTATCCCTCTGCTGGGAACAGCATTGTAAGCTTCTGCCTGGAGTAGCTGGGATCACAGCATCCACAGTGGCCAAATGGACAATTGATGAGGTAAGAGTGTCCAAAATATTGTTTAAACAACCTTAACCTTATTTTAATGTAATAAATTTAAATAATTTTGTATTCAACATTGTTCAGTATCTTCCAGATCCCATTAGAGGTGGGATAGTGTATTGCCAATTCTTGGTTAATAGATCAGATTCAGGAGCTTCTAATGGTTTAGGAATTGTTGGTATAGAGAAAACTGCCATTTTCTTTTTCTCTCTTCTTTTCTTTAATTATTGTCTCTGTCTTTTCTCCAAAGGTTTTCAGCTTTGTACAGACGTTAACAGGTTGTGAGGATCAAGCAAAACTCTTCAGAGATGAGGTAGAGTAGTGGACTATTTTGTGTGCATTCAGAAGTAGTATGCCATTGCTATCTTCCTAGGGCTAAAAGAGAGTGACTGGGCCAAGGTCATCCAGATGGCTTCATGTCTAATGAGGGACTGTTTCTAGCCTGATGCCTTAGCACTGCATCAAACGCTCTATAGTCTCATAAAATAAAAAATTCCTTGGCAAGTGGAGTAAGAAGACTGGAGGGCACTTAGCAGGATGACTTGCAGTCTTCCCTGTTGACTTCCCCATTGACTTGCTTGTGGAAAGCCAGCAAAGAATGTCACAAATATGACTGTAGGATGCTACAACCATGGTAAATACAAACTGGTTTCCAAGCACGTGATCATGTGACTGCAGGGGGTACTGCAGTGACCAGAACGTTGAGGATCAGCTGTAAGTATCACTCATTCACTGCCATTGCAATTTTAAATGGTTGCTGAACAAATGGTTGATAAGTGAGGACTATCTATATAAAGATTTTTTCCTAAAAGGTAAGCAACCTGCAATCACCTATTTACTCCATATGTTCGGTGCCCAGGAGTAAAGTTTTGTTGTGTTCAAACATAATAACAGAAGTATTCACTTAATTAATGAAATTCTGCTGTATTCTCAGATTGAGTTTGGTTGTTTTAACTTTTTATGATGTGATCTTGAATAAACATAAAATGTTTCACTATTGAATCCTTTTTGAAGTATGCATTAAAGAGGTCTTATTGTTACAGTTCAATCTGCTTATAGTAAATCTGAATGCAGTAAAGTTTTTGGACTTCTTTACCTTTCTGAATTGTCTTATTCTGCATCTTCTGCCAACAGTATAATGAGATTAAATCATTGGATGTTTAATCTGTTGCTGTATATGCATTACACTTAAACAGACATCTCTTCCACAGATGATTGATGGTGAAGCCTTCCTTTTGCTGACTCAGGCTGACATTGTGAAGATCATGAGCGTAAAACTTGGTCCAGCACTTAAAATCTACAATGCCATTCTTATGTTCAAAAATGCTGATGATACCTTAAAATGAACTAGCCAGCACAGCTTTTGACTTTCCTCCACACAGAAACTGCCAGACTCTTTTGTCTGTCTGTCTTGGATGAACTGAGACCTTCTTAACTGCTGCAGTTGTAAAATCCTGCCAACTTGCTCTCTCTGAGTCTTCATTTTTGTTTACATGCAAAACTCCTTCCTCTCTCTCTCTCTCCCTCCCTCCCTCCCTTATCTCGGCCTTTTTGAATTCTGTCCTGATAATGTTTAATTGAGAAATTCCTGGGAATGACTTGCTTGATGCCAGAAAACCTGCTAAGTTCTCCTGCTGGTTATGATTCCACACAACATGGGTTTGAGACCAGATTTGCTACTGAACTTAACCTACTGTGGCTTTCACCTATCATCTCTGATTGCTTGAACTCTTACATTACACAGTGTGCCTGGATTAGTATTTATTGTTTCGCAATATATCCACTGCTCTGGATATATTGCTATCATGTACAGTATTTGGAAGCGATTTTGAAATCTGATTTTTCTGGGCAAAAGTCAGTTTCTTAATTATCAGAAATTTTACTATCAGCGATAGAAGGCGTATAGAAAACAACATTAGCAGAATAACAATATTAATACTTTGCACTAAGTGAAAACATTCCTCTCAGTCAAAGAATAACTAATTGTTATGCGGAGCTAGCTGACCTTATCCTGTCATATTGGCCATGAGATACATGAAATGAAGAAAAAATATTGTGCAATGCAATTTTCAGATTCTTTGATTGCATCCACTTTGTCCCATCAAGTCACTATTCAACATGTGCCAAATATTTATATTTTGTTGTTTCACAACATAGATTAGAAACTCTTCTTATTTAAAGTTTAACCTTTTATAGTTTCACCTTAACAGTATTAGGTGTGTTGTAAACATTCAATTAATCAATAATTCTGTTGCTAACTGCATAGAGTTTTTTCTATATCCTCTTGATAATGACAAACATATGACATTCTGTTGGGCCATTTATGCTGTGCTCACATGGATAGGCAGGAGTTGTAATGCCAGTCTCATTTAGGCAAGGGAAAAAGATGGCCTAAGACAGTAGAGTTTAAATTTCATCAAAATACAGGATTTTAATTTATTGTTGTTGCATTTACTTTTGTGAAGAAGGTTAGAAAGCCATACGAATTTTCCATGTTAGGTGCCCAAATATCTTGGAATAGTCCTGTTGGATTTCTTCTAATTTCAGTCAATTTGATGTGTTTTGGGATTTTTTTTCCTTTCAATTTTTCATCTCTTGTATGAACTTGTCAGTGGTCCTGGATAATAGAATTATTGCACTGATTATGGTGGCTGCACTAAGGCTTTAGTGGCCAAAGTAAGATCTCTTATGTCTTCTTAGATCTAACTTGCAAGGTGATGGAGTTCCTTAAGGACACACTTTGCCCCCCCTTTCTTCCACTTCAGTTTATGGAGACAAGGAAGATTTTCTTCAATCATGTGTATGCCACCAACAGGCTTGATATTAATGCGGTCTCTGAAATCTGTTTTTTAATTTTAACACAAAATACCTATGGAAATGCAGCATTTTAACTTATGAAACATGTTTGCCTTTTTTCTTTTAAGTATTGGCTATTGGCTGTTTGTAACAAATGTGTATCTCAGTTTTCTCCTTTCATAATGAGTGGTCTCCTTTGTTTGTTTGTTTGTTTATGTTCTCTCTGAACATCATGTACGATGCCAAGAAGAAAGAGGTTTTGCATCTCTTATCAAACCCTTTTAAAAAATGCCAATGATAAATGTGCCAAACTCTTTCTATATCCAAAGAGAACTTTTTATCCATGGGGGGGGGGGCCCTCCTGGAATACCTAGATGATTCTTAACAAAGGATATAGACTTTGAAGTCCTGTTTTTGACATAATCATGATTAAATCTTGTTTGCTGTGCAATTACATAAGGCAGCCATTTCTTCCATAATATCTTCAGGACACAGCCTATCCATAAAAGCAAACATCACTATTGACATTGGTGATAACTAACTTCTGATTCCATTGTTCAAAAGTGTGCTTCAGTATTTTTAATGTTGAAACGTTTTGCACCATTTTACACATTCCCAGTATTCATGGTTCATTAGGCTTGTTTATTTTTTCTTTTAATTAAAATCTTTAGTTCCCTTCAATGTCCAATTTTTAAAATTGCTTATTTTTATTTTGTCCTGAAAAGTCAAAACAAATCTATTTCCCATGGGAAAGATTCTTTATAATTAATTCCAAAATCTTATTCCACATTTATCTGGAGCCTTAATATTTTTTAAATTTTCTAGGATCAAAGTCTTATTTAGCTTTTTGCTGTTTATTTCAACTTTAAAAAAAAATCGTAATCTTATGATTATTTTTTTTTTTTTTTAGGATTGAACGAATCACCTGTTGTTTTCAGACTTTTCAGTCGAAATGCCGCTGATAGCTTAAAAGTAGTTAACAAGCAATTTCTCACTGTGACTACTAAAGGAAGTTTTCAAACTTAGGACTTAAAATGCACCAACTGATTATAAGCAAGATGGCTATTCCTGTCATCTCCCACTGCTAAAAACCCATTGGGAACTGTTGTCTTGCAGTCTCTTCATGAGGAGCAACTGTTCAGAGCACATATGGGCAATCTCCCACCCTCTCCTTGTCCAGAGAGGTTTCGAACGGCCAGTCTACTTATTGACTTTTTTTCACTGTGTCATCAGCCCTGCTTTTCACAGAGCCATCTTTAATCTGCCATTCCCCCCCCCCCCCCGAAATCTTATTTTTTTCAGTTGAAATCAGTTTCTGATGGATCTTATGTATATAAACAATTGCAATATATGGCTACTTATGGTTTTTGGTACAAAACATTCTTCATCTTGTAGTTTGGATTCAGGGAAAATGTCCTTAGATTTCAAACTCTATTTCCTCTTTGACTTTCTGAAATATTTTTGTTTAATTAACAGGTGATTGTGCTTTTCTTCATGAGTGATTGTACAGGAGAGAGAAAATGGCTTTAATTGATAAGAAGGTGAACACTATTAAGGAAGACAGGCAATATTATGGCATCCAGGATGCTACCAGCATGGTAGAAAGCCTCTTTGAGGGTTTGTTTGCTTCTGGTAAATTGATGTTTTGTAATTAGTCATGCTGGCTGTGGCAGCAGTTTTGTGAATACACAAAATATATTCGAGCCATTTTGAGTGTATACATGACATTTCTCAAAATTCCAAATATAGCCCCCAGTCCAAAAAGGTTTCCTACTTACACTATATATATGTTGTTACAGAGGATTAGCTCTAAAAGATAGCAGATGTCAGTAAAAAAATAGCTTGGCCTCATCAGAATTATATAGAATTGCCAAAGAGCAAGGTCAATGAAGACTTCTTCCAGAAAGTTTGGAGAGCTTCTACTACTATGAATAGCTCGTACAGGCTGGGTTGATCGCTGGTCTAGCAGGTCCTTTCATACTCTTTTCTTAAATAACATTGGGCAGTTGAATTTAGTTAGGCATCAGGAGATGTCCGCAGATCCAGATACTACCAAAGTGTCAGGCTAATTCTTAAAAACCTCATTCCAATAGACCATGTTTTCCTCAGCATCAGGCACCTTAGGAGTTATTTTGTCTCAAGCATCTTAATAATGGCTTCTATTTTTTTCAAAGGAGCCAGTGGCAGCTAAAATGTCTCCTGAGCTAAGTAACTCCACAGCAACCTGAGATTCTATGTTTGTCTCCTAACTGTGCTTCCATTGTAAGCTTTGGATCATATCTTCTAAGACCAAGCAAGACAATCAAGCAGACATCAGGCCCAAGAGCTGAGACCATCTTCCATATGTGGTGATGATAGTTTAACTGATTCCAGTAGGAGGCTTCATAACCTTATTTATTTATTTGTTATTTCATTGCTTTGCTACTGGTGGAATTATTTATCACAGTTCAATTTCTTTGTCTTTTGTTTATTAGGAACTAACGGGGATCAGATCACCTTAACTAATTATGGATATAATTGGAGATGTACAGTACAAACACAAATTGCATCAATTCCATAATTAAAATATTGTGGAAAGTAGACTAGGATAAATTGTTGAGAAATTATAAATTAAAGAGAGCTGCTAAAATCTAGTGGATTGATTTTATTTTATACTGGATGGTAATACAACACCCCAGTTTATGGCATAGAAGTAATATAGCAGGGAGTAGCACAGGTTCCAGAGGTAACAAATTCTTCACAACATGATGAATGTTTGAGCATATGGTGGAGTGATGTTATTACTCATTTGTAATTACAGCATGTATGGGCCCTTGCAATTGTTTCACCCTATTTACAGTACATGTGGCAAGTTGTAGAAATGGAGCATTAAATTCAATCTACTGCTTCCTGTCCAAGTTGGTACTTGGTACTTGAGTAGTTCCATTACAAAATTGGGCTATCAACTTATCATGTGCTTGTTCATTTGTATTTTTCCTTTTCAAACTAGTGTTCAGGGACTTGATTCTATTCATCATGGTTATTCACTAGAGGAGAAGACGGACCCAAAAATGCATTAACAACAGAAAAATGGGGTTTAAATGGCTTAAGTAAATGTTGTCAGCCACAAACATTTACTTTAAAAACTCAGAAAATGTTTTGATAGATTAGTAAACTGTGAGAAATATATTACCTTTATAAAAAAAACTGATAATCTGAAACTCTTCTTAAGAGCAATTATCGCACTGACATTCCTTTATAGCTCTTTATCTGGAGATCAGACATTTATCTTAAATATGGGGCAGCTAAGGCTTATTTCACATAGCAAAAATCATAATGATATTTACATTTCCACTAAAGCCTGAGGAGTAATAATGCATTAGAATATACAGGGTCCTGTTTTAACCATATGATTCTTTGGTTTCTTGCCCGAGTCATATAATATATGAGTCTCAGGAGAAAAATCTTTCTCCTGCAATCTTCATTATTCCCATCCCTCCAATCCAGTCTTGACTCTCTAACTTAAGCACTTTTAAAACATGATATCTAAATTCCAATTGCAAAGTGAGTTTTACTACTGTATCTAGGCTTATTTTGGGCTTGAGTGCAATGGAAAACAGAAAAGTTAAAAAAATATATCTTTACCTTCTTGCTTTCTCATGTTTCTTGGGCTGCTGAATTATTGTAAAGATGAGAGAAGTGGAAATATCAGATAGGTGGCAGTCACTGTATGGCAAATCCTACAGAATCCTTTATTTAAGGCAGTAGCCTTTATAATAGGCAAATATAATGTTGTTAGAAAAAATGTTTTCATAACATTGAAGCTTTTTTGCACTTTCATTCATTTGCACTTGTTCGGTTTGTCTTTTGATATTTGCACTTTTGTCTTTTCATTATGGAAATAACTATAATTGTATCTAGTGCAGCTATTCTGGAACACTGTGTCCTGATTATGCAGAAGGTTAATCTAAAAGAAAAAACAAGATGTGATATGTTTTGTCAATGTATTACAATAACAATAATTTATTATATTATTGTTATTATGGAATTATTCAAATGATGTCGAATGGATGTTTTTGTTGTTCAGATTTTATGAATCATTTATTTAATAATGTATGTAAAATAAAATGAACAAAATGAATACAATTAATAGAATTATTACATGTTTAAAAGGGTAGAATTCAGCTCACTGGCGCAAAAGAAGCACCTCTTTGGGGGGAAGTGCTACTATAGAAAAGGTATAACTCCTGGGTCCAGTAAGTTGACAGTGATAGAAGGGGACTTGAAACATGCCTTCCATGTCAGATCTGGTGGAACATACTTAACAATAGACATGTTGTGAATGTGCTTGAGTAACCTTGAAGTGAAATCTGACTGATTTCATGCACTATATTACCCTTCTTCAAGTGACCTCCAGATATGCTAGCCTGAAAAGGTGGGAGTTGTGGTTATAGAAAGAACACTTGGAGGTCGTTAGATTGGGGCAGACTGCATTATATGATTCTTCAATTACTGTTTCCCACTCGGAGGCCAAAATGCTGAAGCTGTATCTGAGAATTAAAAACAGTAGTTAGAAAGAGCCAGAAAAAGGAACATTTTCAGGAGAACATTTTTCCCTAAACAAAACAAGATAAAAGAACAAAAATATAAAATACTCTTTTTTTTCTTAAACTGCCAAGTTATGTTACTCTGTATGAATCTCATACACACAAAGTAAAATCCTTGAACATTTAATGTTGACTATTATGCATTTGAAGATTTGTAGCAATTCCAAAGTTTGATCATTTAACAAATTAAAGTACATAATACATAAATTTTGACAGCTTTAGAATACCCTCTGATTTCACATGGACTATGTTTTTGGAAACAAGGATTATTTCTATACTATTGTTACATTGTTTATTTTTCCTTTATGGAACTATAATCTAGAAATAAAAATGAGTCCAAGGCCGGACCACTCATGCACAATAAGTTTGTTCTGCACGTGGTTCAAATTAAGCCTTCATTGCTTTCACTGAAGATAACTTACAGAATGGAAATTAACTTGAGAATTCTAGCAAGTAGTACTTTAATGCCAAATATAAGTGTATTGGGATTGAGAAAACTTCTTTAAACATGCCCAGATGTGAAGCTCATTTTAGCCAACCACTATTTCAGCCTAATCTGCTACACAGTGAATGTATGAGGGTTAGAAAGATTTTTGTATTTATATAAAAATTAAATGGGTGACAGCAGTTTGATTCTTCAGAGACAGTACCACCATGCAGGTGTCTTAGACATAGTTATGTTTTGACAGCCAGCCCGCATCAGATTATACAATCAGGGTCCAAGGATATTAGTATATCTGCATACCTGGCAGCATCTTCAAGATACACCTATAATCTAAAGCAGTAATATTGGAAGAAGACCGCCTGCAAATCAATTACACTGCCAACTACTGAAAACATTTATTACTACCAAAATGTACCTGAACTATGATTCCTAGCTGTTCAAATCAGCATAATTAATATTCAAAAATGCTGAGTATAATTCTGTTATATCTGAAGGGCCACAAATTTTTCATTTCTGGATTAGATGGAGTCTGATCAGATTTTTAAAAGTTATTAATAGGTTATATGCTGCGCTTTCTGTCAATAAAAACACACAGCACTGCACTGCACTTTTATTCTTGAAATTATTATTATTAAACTATTGATGATGAAATAATAGCAATGTGATGTTTGATCATCATATGATCTGAAATGACATAGCCTTAATCCAAGGTCTATTTGTGGTCTTGAAATGTTATCCCATGAGTGTATATTAAAAGTACTAGGTGGAATTAGACCTGCAAGTAAAAAATGATCACATGTTTCAGTCCCATTTGCACTTATTTTCAAATGCAATGTTAGAACGTACAGAAAGGTGGAAAATTTACAGACATAACCAGCATTCAATCACATTCATTTTAACATTCTGATCCAGGTAAAATCTTTAGAGCTTATTTGTGTTAATAGTTCATCTTTCATTAGTAGTGATTTGACATGCTGATAATATATATAAGGTTAAAAAGAAGCTCTCTCTGTCTCTCTCTCTCTCTCTCTCTCTCTCTCTCTCTGTCACACACACACACACACATTCAAATAGAAAATAATAGTAGAAAGTGAATTGCAACCATGATTTACCAAATACTTAATCCCCATATGATACTGTCAGGCTTCTTGATCTGGATTTG
Source organism: Azemiops feae (assembly GCA_023970755.1). Classification (NCBI taxonomy): domain Eukaryota; kingdom Metazoa; phylum Chordata; class Lepidosauria; order Squamata; family Viperidae; genus Azemiops; species Azemiops feae. The sequence continues at coordinate 557,881 of JALGBA010000862.1, read as the reverse complement.
GTAGTAAATCATGAATTTGGCACGTCATACCTTAGCTTGATTCCTTGATATTACTTGGTTAAAATAATTCTTCAGTACTTGGCTAGATTACAGATTTTATTGCCTACAAGAATGAAGCCATATAGAACAGTTGAATATCCATTGCTAGTGCAGAAATATAGACACTTATATTCTGAGGGTTTTAAATTATGAGGTTTCTTCCTTCTGCTCTTCCAAATTAATGGATACAGTACTTGGCAGAATGTTTCTTAGTGATTTTCAGAATAAGCAATTGTTACATGTTGGTGTAATAGTCATATCTGGCCTGGAACTGCTGGCCTCACTTGCCACAAGTCTTGCAAGTATGCATATTTTGTAAGGAATTGAAAGAAGAGCAAATGACAATAAAATACAGATAACATTTTATTAATATTTGCAAATTCATTCTTAAATGTGGACTTGACATTTCTGTTCTATTTAAAAATCTCAAATGATCTGTTTTAGTTAAGCTATTGATTTAGAATGCTGAAGTACAGAATACCATCAACATTTCCTCAAGATGTAAGTCTAGATATTGTGTGAGCAGTATTTATCTTTACCTGAGGCAGAAAGTGTTTTTCTTTCTTTTTTTACCTGAACTCAATTTTATCACAGGTTAAATAGACAGAAAAGCTATCAACACATGCTAAAGCTAATTTAGTATGCATGATTTTATCATTGCTTGTCAAAACAATAACATTGTATTTCTGCTTGTAGTGTGGCATGGTACAGCCTTTGTACCAATTACTGTCTCAAAACCTATAGTACATATTCGAATAATGTGAACATTTCATGGGATGAATTGCATTAATTGAGACTTACCTGTATTCAGACTCATTAGACCAGTATTTCTCAACCTTGGCAACTTTCTATTAGGAGGATTTCAATTCCAAGCCAGGGAATTCTGTGAGTTGAAGTCCACACATCTGAAAGTTGCCAAGATTGAGAAACATTGCTGTAGACCAGGGGTGTCAAACTGCCAGCCCACAGGCTGGATGTGTCACATGGAAGCCATGCCCACCCGAGCTCCGGCAAGAGAAAAAAAGTCACGATATGTTGCAACACTCACATTTTGTGGCATTTATAAAGAAGCACATATCTTAATAGCTCAGCTCCAGCATGCGAATTGCTTCCAGAAAGCAAACCTTTCTTAAATATTTTTCATTTCCCCAGGAAAGCTGAGTTGGCCTCTAATCTTCCAGTGAGAACAACTATCCTCCTCCATCACCATTATCTTCAATTTTCATTCCCTCAGAGCCAATAGCTGGGTAATAATTTACTTCCCAGCATAAGCCACTCCTCATACTTTTCTGACCTTCAGACTAATTTATAAAAACAAAAACATGAGGAAAGGAGGACACAATCAGGGCAAAATAGTTAGAAAATGGAATTATTTTGCTTTTAGAAAGACACAGAGGAACTAGCCTTCTGGCAGTATCTCCATAAGCAGGTAAGATTTGGATTTATCTCTGTATTTCATATTTATGTATTTTTGGAGAAAGATCTAAGAAAGTGGTAGATCTGGGGAAACTAATTCTAAAATCATGGAATATATAGGATAGAGCAGTTACTTAGAACTGAGCTACGATACCTGAATTCAGATATCATACTGTCCTTTCTGATAACAGTTTGTTCCACAATTTAATAAGCTGGTTTTAGGTCTCAGAGACTTATGTCCTTCTATGCAGATTAATGCTATTTCCAGTAATAGACATCAAAATGCATTGTTGCAGCATTTTCATTTTAAAAAAAAGACCAAAAGTTATGGACAATTCAACAGTGTAACCAATGGAAAACAGAGTCCTCACTTAGCGCAATTGGGACCAGCAATTATGTTACTAATGGGTGCACTTGTTAAGTGAAGCAACCTATCACCGTGCCTGACTTGTGACATCAGTTCCGCTGTGGTCATTAAGCAAATCACCAGTGCTCCATTGGTCATTAAATGCGATTTCACATGCTTGCAGTTTGCAACTTCCTGCTGGCTTCCTCATTGACTTTGCTTGTCAAAAGCTGGCTGCGAAATTTGCAAATAGTGATCATGTGACTGCAATGCTGCAATTGTGATAAATGCATGCTGGTGGCCAAGTGTGTGAATCGTGACCATGGGGATGCTGCAATGACTGCAAGTTTGAAGACCAGTCATAAATCTATTTTTTCAGCTCTGCTGTAAGTTTCAATGGTGGCTGAAATAGGCAATCAGTAAGTGAAGACTATAATGACATCTAGATCTCACAATATGATATGAATAAGGTAGTCAGGAAGATGATAAAAACCTCAAAGTATCTCATAATATCTTGGATTTCATGTCTCTATTTGAACAGCAGGACTTCCCCCCCCCTTCCTGCATTTTGCTTAGGGCTTAAACTTGATATGATGGAAATGTATTTATTTTCCATCCCTTGTTGGCTATTATAAGAGCAGAACTGCACCAGTATAAATTTTAATCTATGCTGTGATCTAGATAATTGTGTCTTTCCTTCTTGATAAATACAAATGCAGTTGTATTCTAAATCTTGATCTAACTTTTATAGTCACTTTTCAAGCTCATTTTCTATATTGAGAATTCTCCTATTGCTAATTTTAATGTATATAGACAGACAATTGGTGTTGGGAGCACAGTGGTTCTTGTGGCTAGGATGCTAGGTTGGAGGTTAGCAAGCCTGCGTTCGAGATCCGAGTGCTGCCATGGGGCAGGGTGAGCTCTCGTCCTTTCGTCCAGCTCCTGCCGAGGTCATGAAAGGAGCCACCAACTGGGCGCCCCTGGGCAACAGTGATGTCAGCATCTAATCCTTTCAGCCCAGAAATGCCTTGGTGCTTCTGATATGAGTGCAAAAAAAACGCTGTTTGGGGGCTGGAATGAGGTGAAACCTTCATTTTTATTCAAGGATAGGTGAGAACAACTTGTGGCTAGAGTGCAAGCCCAACCTAAAGGACTAGGATTGCTATAAAGAGTGGAAGCCCTAAATACAGCCTCTCAAATCTCTGCAAACCAGCCACCAATTTAAAATGTTAGTCTGACAGAAGGGGGCTCATATTGCCTGAGAAATAATCATAATAGCTTAATTTGATTTAATTTTGATTTAACCAATGTTATTTTGTTTTTCCTGTGGTCCTGGCTATACAGTTCTTTTGGGACTGTAGCCATCTTGTGTTCCATTCAAAAGTCAAGCACCAATGCAGAAGCATGCACCAATGTTTGCTCCAACATATACGTATGCTTTAAATAGTGAACCTGGCTTATTTGGCACTCAGAGTTAACTTCTAGCCTAGTTAGAAAATGATTTGATGGAATAGAACTGTTTGGTAGTTCTCTTTTTCTTTTTGTTGCTTTTTTTCTTTCTTTTCACTAAATATATCCTATTCTTTTGTTTTTATATATAAAAAGTAAACATCTCAGTGGCAGGTAACAACAATAGCTGCCAAACTCTGCATAGTGGCAGGGAGGGCAGGCAGTAATACTTGTCCCTAAACTACTGAAGTCCAGATATATATTTTTAAATGCAATAACACAGTCCCAGTTATAACACTGTCCACTAAAAACACATTTTATGCTAGGGAAAAATGCATGTGCTTTAGTTTTGCAAACAAGGAATTTGAAAATAGAGTGTGTTTATCTCTTGCAATGCAAACCTTCTACTATATCTCCAATTGAAGGACATTCCATATTTTACAAGACCCTAGAAAATACAGACAGTTCTTTCACTAGATTTAGTGAGGAAAAAGGTCAACCTTTTGCTAAACAGCAATTAGCAATCTGCAGTACTATTCCTATTTTTGCCAACATCAGGCTGAATCTTGAGTTATGTTTACATATTTATCTTCCATTCATAGACCAGGCATATTTCTATTTTATTTTTCTGACTATTTGACATTTTAAAATAATCAAATATAGAACTCAATAGCATATATAAATGATAATCTAACAATATTTTATTTCATACTGTCTTAGTGGCCTTAATAGTAGAACTGGTTTGGCAAGGTTTTCTAATGACTTGATGTTCACTGGCTTTGCAGGCATTGTAATTTATATTAGTGGGAGTGCTTTGAACTTTGAATTTGGGAATAGGATGGAAGAAAGATTCCTAGTTGGACATTCTGCCCTTTATTTCTTTTTGTCAGTGAGGGTAGATGGTTATACTGATTTTATTTACTAGGATAAATTCTAATATGCATTTGCATAGCAGAATAGCACTTGCAAGGGGAAAAATGATGTCACATGCATCATGATCTTATGATATGCACAACAGCATTTTGCCATTATCACAGATTCTAACAGACACTTAGGATAGTTATGAATCTCAAACTGTCCATTATAAACATATGTCTATATAAAGAAACATACTGTTGAAAGAAAAATCTTCATCGGTCCAGTCCAAGCTGGGAATAAACAAAATAGAGACTGCTTTAGAAAGAAGGTTGTACTTTATTGAAGAGGAGAGCCAGACAGAAAGATGGCTCTGGGAAAGCTGACCACATGTAGCTGGGAGTCGTGGGTTTTTATACCTTCTTGAGCTTTTGTTTGGAGTTGTTCCTGTGGCATGAACTTTGACCTGAGTCTGAGGGTGCCTTTCTGGTATTCTGATGTGGTGGGTTAATCCTATTATGTCCCAAAGGTCATATCCTGGTTCCCTGGGGCTGTGGCTAATGACTTGGATTATTTGGTATGAGGGATTGTTGATTCTAGGGATCTTTTTCTAATCCCAGTTTCCTGGCTCCAATCTTTCTGATAAGATTATCACATCTGCATTTCTGCAGACCTGGTTTCTATTTGGGGCAGAGAGACTTGGGGGGGGGGTTGGTTTCTGCCTTTAAGATCCTTTGGGGAAATATATTCTGCCTTTTTAATATTTCCCAAAATATTTCTTTCTCTGGATTCTTCCCACAATACATAAAATACTATATAAGCATGTATGAATATAATTACTAATTGATTCAATGTGAGTTTTTATTTCAACTCTCCATAAATTGCTAAAAGAAGAAATAAGGAAATAACACCAGATTGTGTATACAGGAAATGCTTTCAGAAAATATAAATGTTACATAACGGCATGCACATAAGTATGAGCATTAAGACAGATATGCACAACATTCATATCCATTTTCATGAAAACTATTTCAAAAATGTCAGACTGAGACCAAGAAGGCTTAACAGAAAAAAAAGTAAAAACTGAAACAGACAAGTTCATCCAACCAGTGAGAAAACAAAAAGGTTGGTATTCTAGACCTCAATCTAGTCAGCAACTAGAGAAGCTACGTTATGAGGCTAGCAAGTAGCAGTGTCCTTACAATTTTAATACAGAATAAGTCAAAGAAGGAAACTGGTGGATTCCACAAGTTTTGTTTCCCTTTTGCTTCCCCTTCCTGACAGTTAGAACAATTAATCAGTGGAACAACCTGCCTCCAGAAGCGGTGAATGCTCCAACACTGGAAGTTTTTAAGAAGAGACTGGACAGCCATTTGTCTGAAATGGTATAGGGTTTCCTGCCTGAGCGGGGTTGGACTAGATGACCTCCAAGGTCCCTTCCAACTTTATTATTATTATTATTTTCATCAAGCCTCAACAGATGGTTAAAAAAATATATCATCAATAGGTCTCCTTCTAGGGCAGGTACTTAGAACAGCATGTTTAGCAATCTATCACATTAACAGGTTGCAGGTGTAGACATACTCCACTCACAATAATTGTTAGGCTATTTCTGACTGAGGGCCTGGTGTCATTCTGAAATACTGTTAAATCTGTGTCCAAAAATACCCCAGCTGACAGATCACAAGCACAGAGGACAGGTGAAATAATGGAGCAAATTGATAATAGGGTAAGCAGACTACAAAAGGAACTGCAGTGCTGGCAGTGAACAGTATGGCTGACAGTATCAGAAGTTGTCAAGTAATGACAATGGCATAGGAATAGCAAAAATGGCCCATACAACCCCATTAAAGTTCTGTCCTGAAACCTAAGCTTTAATAGCCATGGAAGACAGTTCCCAATGCCTGAAAGGGAGGGGCAGTCTTGTAGTAGCCTAATGGTCAATAGGAGCTAGTCCAATCCCATTTATTACATGAGGTATTCTAGATTCTGCTCATTACAACCCTCATTTAAAACAACAGCTAAAAATATTAAGCTTCTTTAGCTGGGGATGAGAAAAAGCCCCTGTCATGAGGACAACATTAACAAAGATTATCATGGCATGTTCAACTAGATTTGAGAATGAGACTACAGAAGTTCAGGAGTACAAAAGCCAGGTATCCTAATAGCCCTACCTGATGGCTTCTACAAATTTAACTTCAAAGTTACCACCTAGTACCAATTGCTACTCATCAGGGTTAATCATTCAGAGGGATTACTTATGAGTAACAACTTACTCCCATGTAATCAAATTTCTACACCTCTTGTACTCCTAAGGATACATCAGGAGCTCAGCCTCTGGAGGAAGCATGGCAGAGGGTGACTTGGCATAACCTTATTAAGTGTTCCCTAGTGCTTGGCATCTTTGGGCTCTACCTCATCTTCTGACCTAGGAAACCATACCATAAGCTGATAGCTTCCATTTCACCTCTTAGACTAGTTTGAAAGAGAACTTATTAAAAAATATGTAAATTACCCCAAATGGGTGTTCTGAGTATTGCAGTGAAATTCCACCTGTGTAGAGGTGATGTTGCTGGCATCTAGCCAATGCATAATAACATCTTGCTTCATTTCCTACTGAAGGAGAGCTGATCTTAACATTTGCAGGAGGACATAAGTTAAAGGAGCTTCATCCTACAACTCTCTTCCTAACTAACAGGATAGTGGCCAACAGACAAACTTGTCAAAGAATTTCTTCAAGTTGTACATCTATCCCCCCAGATTGTCTTGATGCACTCACCCGGGGCACAGGCCCTCTTTACAACACTGGGAAAGACAAAAGGTAACGTATAGCAGATTTCACATCCACTAATGAAAGATGATATATCTGATACAATCTTTAATCTCAAACAATATTTGCTGGGTTGGTTAATTATTTCTTTTCACAGATACTTAAAAATGATAAAATGGCTTGATTTCTACTATTTTAGTATATGTTTATTTATTAATGAAATGGGGTTTGATTTATAACAAAGTCTGATAAGTAAATTTCAATGCATTTAAATGGCGTATTAAAGTGATAGGATTTGTAAAGTGGCAACTGTGGAAAAAACCTATTAACCTTGTCTTTGCTTTTAAAGATAACTTTATCTGCAGAAATCAGCAGAAGGTTTACACCGAGAGGCATTTCTACCTACTACTGTCTCTCTATTCTGAGTTATTAAGAGTACAGGTGCATGGATAATGAAAATAATTAAAGCTGCCTTTAAAAAAACCTTCTTTTTAAAATAACTCCATTATCAGTTTTAGTATTTTAGACAGGCATTTTTATAGACCTATTTTATTTGATGCACTTTAGTTTTGTTCTTTACTGTTTTACTAAGTTTTAAACTCATCCTATATGTCGGCTTGAGTAATTTGATGATTAGGTGGCTTTACAAATCCAATAAAATACTAAATACATCATCTTGTATGCAATGCCTTCAGAGCTAAGATAAGTCTCTACTCTTGGTTTTTAACCTTTTTGAACTTTTAAAAGTTTATCATATAGTATGCATCTTTTTACTTGACCTGTTGCATTGCCTTCAGCACTTCACTGTTTTAATATTTTTAGAACACTGTCTTAGTGTCTTTGAGCAAAAAAATGTATAAAATGAAAAAGAGTGAGTGGATTATACTGTTGTTCCCACCAGGTTCTGTCACCAGGTTTGGCTAAATGAATGGGCTACTTATTTTCTCCTTAATGCTATCATACTGACAGATGTAGTTCTAGAATAATGTTTAGGAATTCAATATAATAAAAGTCAATGCCATGTTTTTCAATACCATATAACTACAAAACTTCTTTTAAATTTCCCAGCAGACATTGGGAAAAAATTCTGCTGTCAATACTGTTTTTTATTGCAGAATTCTCAGCAGTATTATCTTGGGTGGTTTGAGAGATGCATAAAAAGTGTTTGGGACTGTTTGTAGTTCTAGCAGGGGTCTTCAAACTTGGCCCTTTTATGACTTGTGGACTTCAACTCCCAGAATTCCTCAGCCAGCGTGCCTGACTGAGGAATTCTGGGAGTTGAAGTCCACAAGTCATAAAAGGGCCAAGTTTGAAGACCCCTGGACTATAGATTATCCACCCTATTTTTAACATATCAAAAACTGATGGCACATTTAAAATAAGACTTTTCAGCTTAGTCCAGTTAACTAATGTATTATATAACAATGATAGAAAGGTAACTATCTGCATTTCTCCTTAGCTACTTTGTAGAAATGTTATACATTTGGATGACCTGAGATCTCCATCTTTTTGTCCCCTAATAATATTAATTATTCTCTAGGCAACCAAAATTTCAGTCTACTTTATTCATTTTATCTTCCAGCAGAAGCTGTTAAATATGTGGCCAGTATGTGAATCCTATTTCTACAAACTTAACAGTTCACAATCCCTTATTAATTAATTTAATATCCTTTTATAGCAAGCTTGATTTTATTGTAGCATGAATTTGATTGTAACAAATTAATGTGTAAGGAGTGGGGAAGAATTTTTTCTTTCTCCACCCCCAAATAATTTATAATAAAGAATTTGACGCTGCTTTGGAAAAAAGGTCCATAGGGACAACTCCACATTTACTTTTATCATCATTTTAGGTGTATCCCTAAAAAGGGGGGCAATGATTCGTAGAAGTAGCTGCTAACATTGAATGGAACCCAATAAATTTTGGTGGCCATGAATCCAATCTATGGCTGAACTCATGATTTCTTTTAATTACAAATTAAATGGTCATTTCTGGTCCTCCCCAGAAGTACAGTGCCTGCTATCCATCAGAATTCTTTCATATTGTTGTGTACCGGTTGACATTAGAGGGAAAACTACTAACTACTAGGCTTGGAATGGATTTTGAAATATAGAGAAAAGTTGCTAGTCAGGTTCTACTGTTTTTATCCTTATGCCATGACCTTGAATCGTGCTAAACAGTGAATATTATGCTTCATTTAGCATGCTGGTGCTATTGCCCAGGCTGAATTCTTAGAATGGTGACTTAGAATGGAAATTAATCCTAGCATTGCTCTTGCTACATCATGGTGAATATACAATATGTACAGATACGTGGCTAAAAAAGAAAACTTTGGAAATAGATTTTTAAAGTATAAAACATGGAAGAATGACATGGAAGGATTCCATTTATTATTACTTCAACTGTGATGATGTATTTAGAGAACTGTAAAATTTGTGCCAAAAATGCCCCAAACCTGAAAATACCCCATGAAAAGTGATGTTCTGTAAAATATCCAATAATTTGATAAAGAAGCTATTTTTTTTATTTCTTGCTATTTCATGCCACTTCTCCTGATGTGTGGTATGATCCCTTGCCTTTCCACCATGGTCTTTATGTAAATCACAAAAGCATTGCAATGCTGTGGAGGTACAATCATTATCAAAATGTAATCAAGACCAGATTTCAGACTGATCTTTTCCACTTTAGCGCACCATCCTTTTGATGTGAATTATTGTTGTTGTTTTTGTAGTCTGGAGTTTACCCAAATTCAATGCACAGATCCATAATAATTTCCTAAAATCCAGTTCATTTAACAAGTATGTCCTTTAAATAATGTAAGTCAATGATGAAATGTCAGAGCAGCAAGTAAGTGCCCTTTGAGCTGAACTCAACTCCTGGTAATGTGATAGGCAGTTCTTGGTAAGAATGCAGAAGTGGTTTGCCATTGTTTTCTTCTGGTATGTTTTCTTTCAGATTCTGAATCTGGCCTAGGGCACAAGTATTCCCTGAAAGTAGGGGTGTGAAGTACTTCAGTTACAAAATAGAGAAGCTGCCTTGGAGTTTTGAGTACACACACCATACTTGTTAGTGAGGGGCCTTGGTGTTCTCTGAGCTTGGTTGTTTTCTTGCAGACATTTCATTACCCAAACTAGGTAACGATCATCAGTGCTACCAAGAAAACAATCAAGCTTAGATGGCACCAAAGACCCCTCATTTCAACCCTCAGCTACCAATATTCTCCTTTATTGATACTTGATAGTATCTCCTTTAACAAGTTGCATTTTTTTCTGGGCTCACAGGCTGAGGGTACATCATTGTAGTGAAATAACTATTTGGTTAAGAAAACCGTAATGGCATACCTAGGTCTGTTCCAAAGCACTTTGTTGCACCCTGTTTTCACCTGCTTACCTCCTGCATGTATTCTTTTGGGATCATGTGCATAGAAAGCCCATAGAAAGTCAGCCAGGAACAAATCATATTAATTAAAATCATCATAGTAACAAAAGAAGATATTTTACATATTGTTGGGAGAATTTACCTGGCTCCTTCCAAGCTGGGAAGCAATCAAGATGCAGAGGCTGGCTGCTTTTGGAAAGGAGGTTTCTTTATTATTATTCTAAAAACAATACAAGGTTTGCGTTTGGGGGCAGCTGCCTTTAAGGAAACATTATATTTTATGAGTGGAGAAGGGTTTCTCTGACTCCAGATCAGAAAGCTGTTAAAAGAGGAGGGGCAGATCAGAAGCTTTTAAAAAAAACTTTTATCAGTATCTTAGTTTGCAAGGAATTCAGTTATCATATCTTTGGGCTGGGTGGAGCCTTCAAAAGATTTATTTGTAATGTAAATATGCATGAAATTCCTATCTTGTTACAACTTGTATGACTGCTTTGGGAAATGGCTTCTTTTACTTTTTTTGCCTCCTAAGCAAACAAGCTGTGCAAAATCAACTGCAGTCATGGAAATCCTGGAAAAGTTGCATCTGTATAAATTATATTTACAATTTTAGAATCTCTCCTGCTTCTACCAGCAGCTTTGCTCAATCTCACCAATCTAACCCAGCATAAATTATTTTGGTTTTTAGAACTGTGTCCCAAAATATGCCTCTGAGAAATCTACCACAAAGCATAGAGTCAGCAGCTTTTCCTTCTCAAATACCTCATCAACTAATATTAACAAATGTTCAGTATTCTAAAATACTCCCTGCACTGTGATAAATCTTCAGATGTGGTTTGATTGGGCAGAGACGTCTCCTTAGTAAGTGTACAGGAATAGCAGTAACAGCTCAAATATTTATTTAACTGCTGGAGTTAGTTTATTTACTCTCCCATTAGAAAAAAAAAGATTAGACTCATAAAAGCCTATCCTCAATTCAACTTTGTCCTCCTTGACACTAACCTGGAATTTGTTAAATGGAATTCCTGAATCGTACAAAAACTAGCCCAGAAGGGTTGATTCAGAGAGATTTGCCTTACATTTTTTGCTTCAGAAATATCAAGGTTTTGTTTAAAGTTGTAGAATTTCATAGTAATATGGATATGATTGAAAGGGGTATGAAAAGACAATTTCTGAACATTTAATTGGGATTTTTAATGTTTTTATTTAAAAAATGAAGATGACAGAAGAATCCTAATGGCTAAAGATGCGCCCAAGAAAACCACTTTTAGATTGAACAAAATATTTGTTTATGATTGATGACTATCTATAATCTTGACTCTATAAATACTGAAAAACTGAAGTAGAATTTTGCTTTTCTCAAATGTGTCATGTGGCTGAATAGGCAATGAATAAAAATCAATTAACATAAGAATTGCTTGATTCTAATAAGAAAAAAAACATTAAAAATGGGTCCAAAGGAACTGCAGGATGAAGTAACTATTCTGTTCTACCAATTTTCTATGGTAGTACCGGTATAAGCAGCACCACTTATTGACCGATTATGTGCTATGCTGTGCCCCCTAGCAACCACATATATAAACTTTTCTAGAAAGATCTATCTGCAATCTTACCCTTCAAGTCCCCCAAAGGTGCACCCATCACCACTGTAATTCAGTTCATCCACCTTGCTGCTAGAAGTCCATTTATTTTCTTTCTTTCCTCAAAAGTAATCCATGTTCACTTCCAGAAAGGAGACTTGAGATAATGTCTGTCTTTGCATACCACATTGTCCTAATTTGTTTTTGTTGTGGTTTGGTTCATTGTGATATGTCAATCCAGATTTGCAAGCATGATTTATGGCTTTAATCATTATGGCTTGACCACAATTGAGCACAATTACATGAACCCCGATAACATGGTGTGATTGTTATAATAAAAATATTTTCTGATGACAGTGTTGCTGCCACTTCCTACCACCACAAATATTCCTTTCTGCATTTTGAAGGGCATGGGAAATGCAACCTTTAGAAGGCATGTCTTAGTAGAAAATGTTGTCTGTGGAAAAAGCTGAGAATGAAAGAGAGTTGAGTCCCCAAGAGTCTTTCATTGAGTTTTGTCTAGGAACCCCTATAAGAAAAGCTGAAACTTTATCCCAGCAATGGGATATATTCATGCTCTACCTAGTATGTGTGTATGTGTATGGGATATATGAATGGTAGGTGAGAGTGAGTGGCTCGATCCAGGAAATGGCTTCTTTAGGAAAGTCCTCCTGGTGGAGATGTTGTCTGGCCTTCAAACTTTTTGTCTCCTATTTGTTGGCTGCAACTAAGAAGTCATATAGAGAAAAAGTGGATGGGGGTATTGAGAGTACATGATTCACCCCATATAACATCAGGGGAGAGAAAACATGTTAGTATTATTATGTTTCGTCCTTGTGATATAATTAAAATGGGAATTCGTGGTATTCAGGAGGGCTACCAACACTAACTTCTTCCATGGAACTTTTAATTAAATTATTAAGAATTTGTTAATCATGATTTTATGAATTGGTTCATGGCCACTTCATATGGAAGCCAGCATTAGGTTGTGCTTTTGCATGTAGTTTTAATTGTTTTAGAGGATTATTTATTTGTTAAATTTATTTGCCATCTATTTCACCATGGGACTACTCTACGTAGCTTACACCAATAAAAACACAGATATGAAAAGAAGTGTAAACATAACGGTAGTAATGAAAAAAAGAAAATAATCAGTGATATGAGAACATGCAGAGATATGCAGACTTTTATATTGCCATGTGGTAGATGTATGTCATTTATAAAATCTGTTAGTATAACCCTGCTTTATCAGCAATGTTTTCATCTTGCAAATAACTCAGGCTGTACATTGCCCATAAGTTCCTAACACCAAGATAAACATGATGTGAAAACATGCTATATATTCTTCTTATTAACAACTGGAATGCAAGAGGTAACCATGTCATTGAGAGTACTGTCATAGATGCTCAAGATCAATCATTAAAAAAAAAAAAATGTGATTGCAGGAACATGTGTTTTTTGGAACATTTTTACCCCTGGCCTTTAAATATATATATGTAAGGACCCACTTCAACTAACCACCCAAGAAAGCAGAACTCTTGAAACAGGCATTGTCTCAAAAGGATACTTTTATTAGGGGTCAGTGACAGTAGGGGAGTCAAGGCGAGATCTGGGGAAAATCCTGCGCAAACGGTATAGTTAAGCTAGCAATATTCCTCCTCCCACCAAAGTCATAATGTCCATTTGAAATCCAGCCAATCCACAGGTGGTCTGATGAGCGGGTAGCTGGCACAGTTGGCGTGCATCTCAAGGTCTTCTCCAGTTTCGTTTCTCTATAACCATCTCCCTGATAAGGGAGACACATTCCTTTCTCAAGGGGATGGAGGCAGGAGGAGAGAGTAGAAAGTGAAAGTTATCCCAAGTGAGAGTAAGCTCCCCCTCCCCCTGCAGAATGGCAGGCCCCAAAAGTAGAATATATATGCAGGGAAAATGATGAGGGTTTGGGGACCTGATAATATAGTCACAAGACTCTTGTTTGCAGTTACAGCTTGGATGGATTGCTCTCCCTCTGGGATTAGAGGGGAAAATGTCTCCCTGATTATCATCTTGAGGTCAGAATTATTACTTCTTTAGTAAGCTGTTAATGAAATGCATCTGGCTGTAGTTTACAATAAAGCTTAGATGACATCGTGAGGTAAACAATATTGAACATGTGACTACTGGAAATCAGTTTCAGATGCTACCTCTTTGTTGAAAAATAGGAAAAAGATACATTTACTCCTCACTTAATAAAGTAATTGGGATTTGCAACTCCATTACTAAGTCATAATGTGTGATATCAGATGACCATGCTGACTTAATGATGAAAGTTGCATCTGTCATTAAGCAAATCCTGCATAGTTGTTAAGCACATCACATTATCACCATTTTCAATTATCTCCCAATTTCCCCATTGACTTTGCTTGTTGGAAGGTGGCAGAGGGTGATTATGTGGCTGCAGCAACCATCATAATTGTGAGAATGGAATGGAATGGAATGGAATGGAATGGAATGGAATAGAATAGAATAGAATAGAATAGAATAGAATAGAATAATAACTTTATTGTCACTTTGAATGTACACAAATCGGCATACATTAAAATGAAATTTCGTTGCATTCAGCTCTCAAAGGGTCACCACCTCCAATATACACTACATAAATATGACAAAAATAAATAAATACAAAATTATGCATATACCCACATATATGACACAGAGAAACAACAGTCTAGTTCGGGTTTTGTAAACATGTGCATGGCGAGAAAAACGAATCTTGCGAGTTGACCAGAGGGATGGCATAGGGAACAAAGCTATTACAGAATTGGGTAGTCCTGCTAGAAATACTTTGAAACCTCCTCCCAGAGGGGGAGCAACAGAAACAGACCGTAAAGTGGGGTGTGTGGGATCTCTAACAATGCTTTGAGCTCTAAGCATATAGCACTCATAAGCAGCATCCTGAATACCAGGGAGTGAGCTTCCTATGATCTTCTCAGCTGTCCTTACCATTCTCTGTATGGACTTTTTATCTGAGGCACTGCTGATGGTTGCAACCAATTGCAATACATTGCCATGGGAATTCTGTGACAGCTGCAACTTCAAGGATCAGTCATAAGTACTCTTGTTCAGTACCATCATAGTTTTGAACAGTAGCTAAACAAATGGTTGTTATCTGAGGACTACCTGTGGATGGATGGATGATGGATGGGTGGATGGACAAAGAGACATTTCATATTCTCCACAGTAGTGGGTTGCTATTGATGAAATATGAGGCTATTAATATGACTTGTGCAAATTCATAAAGTGCATTAAATTGTACCAAAAAATGCTTGTGTTTTCAGTACAAAATGGCAATTGAGGCAGTGTAAAAATCTAATTTCATGCTGGGATAGATACTATCTCTTTGATTACATATAGTATATCACTTTTTAACTGTGCTATCTATAATGTAATTCTAATTTGTCATTTGTCAAAATTCCTGCAGGAATTTTGAATACTTTTATCCATCATTTCTTACCTCTACATGCAGTTTCTGGAAGGTATTGGGGGCTTTCATGCAGCTATAATTAATATGATGAACAGAATGGCATCTCTTATAACTCAAATATTCAAGAGTTGGATTAAGGATAATTACTTAAGAAAAAAAAAGCTGTGTCTGAGCAGCTAGCTAAGACTATTCCAAAATAAACAGAGATGAAGAACAGAATTGTTCCAACAGATCCCTCCCATCTGTGGATTCATCCAGATCCAGGAACAAGTTTAAGCTCTGTTCTTGGTCACTAAAGATGGAGTTATCAGGAATCCACATTTTCTAGTTAGAAGGCAGGACTTAAGATTTCTTTATGTCCTATGGAGAAAAATCTTCTGTGTTCATTCTTTAGCTTTATATACTGGAAAGAAGGAGGGGGTATAAAATTATAGTAACCGGTTCAGCCATCAGCAGTGTTCCCTACGGTCAGTTGCCATGATCTAGATCTAGAAAACAAAATACTATACTGGATTTGCAAGATTGTTGTTCAGAGCAATGTATGACCAAGAAAGCGAAATGCATGCCATCACATTTATGAAATGTAATGACAGGAAAAAGAGGTTAGCATACAGAAACTTAGAAACAAAAAAGAAAACAGCTTAAGGCAGGCTTCTTGTCTGAATTTCTTTTTCCTAGATTTCCTGTCAGAATCTCCAGGCTTAAGAGATTAGGTTAAAATGTCCAACTGTTTCTCTACTGCCTAGTTTAAAACAATTCTCTTTTCTTCCCAAGCTTTTGAGAATACTGTTATAAAGGTTACATCTTAAGGACAGAAAATATGTTTTTTAAGGAATAGGATTCAGGAAGTAAGCAGAGGAGAGAGTCAAGTGCTGGCACAGCAAACTGTAAGCCATCAATCAGGGAGCCACTAGCACAGTTAAATAGCATACCAAAAATAAGTATAGATGAAAAGCCATATGGTATTCAAATATTGCAGACTGGGGCAAAGGAGAAGGACCAGCCACATAAACTGGACTTTGACAATCTGGGGAGTAATAGTTTCCAGAGGGACTAAAACAAGGAGAAGGTGGTGAGCAACAGCAACAGCTCTGGAGTCCTCTAAAATAGAAGAAATGAAGAATTTCCCCCTCTCATAGGAGATTACCTACCAGGTCTTGTCCAGCCACATAGAAGGATTGTGAGCAGCCCTAAATGTGGAATCCCTCTAAAGCAGCACCTTCAGAGGGACATTTTCAAGATTTATCACAGCAATCAGGAAAAAATGGCATTTTCCATGGATGACTTGAAACAGTGAATGGGGGTGTGGTAGTAATGCCATGGATCTGTTGTATGTGTTATTTCCTGATTTTCATTGTAGCCCTAACCATATCACAAAATATAATACAATATAGATTCCATTTACAATCGGAATTACAGAAAGCCCATATGGGGGCTCATAATTTTTATTGTTAAAGATTGCTAATCTGGTCGGTGCTTCAGGTACAGATATTTCCTTTTGCCAGAGCTCTAGATGGACAAATTTCAGATTGTCACAAAGGTGGCATGATTATGTTAGCAAGTTGCTGATGAGGGAGCTATTTCCATTATTAAAGAGTTCTCTTTTTACAAGATCTTTGGTGATTTAATTATGTTGCAGAACAACCTGTACTGCTTTGTCTTGGCTGACCATAAGGCATTGCTTCCTAATCTTTCTGAGTCATGGCATATTTGAAACTGAACTATTCAGCAACAGCCTGCTGACAGTGTCAACATGATTGCTGGCAGTACTAGGCAGGAGGGTGTGAGACTGGTCCACTCCCATCCTATCCAGTTCATGAACTTGCCAAAAAAAAAAAAAAAACTAAAGAGAAAAGGTATATGGACTTATTTGCATTCTGTGCTGAAAATCATAACTATTTTGAATTGATTCTACATAGGAAGGGGCCAGATTGTCCCTTCAGGGCTAAACCCAGTCCTCATGCTAACTTTACGCAACTCTTGACCGAATTTCAAAAACTCTGCAAATTGAGACTGCTGCCCTTTGGTGCAAATTGAAACAGAGAAGAGAATGCTGGAAAGAAGATAAAAGAAGATTTCAGAAAGAGAATGGATGTTCCCACCCATTTTTGCCTCTTGTCCTATTCACTGCTTGTTTAACCTCAACCATTATTAGTGAAGGAACGTGGATGGTGACCTTCCACCCAAAAGGTTGTTCATCTCATTAATAGCTGGATTGGATGTACTTGAAAGCAATGGTTGGTCCCCAAACTTTTTGACACCAGAGACCAATTTTGTGGAAGACAATTTTTTCACGGACTGTGTGTGGGAGATGGGGTGGGTAGGTGATGGTTTTGGTTTTGCCTGCTCACCCACCACTCACCTGTTGTGCAGCCCAGTTCCTAACTGGCCATGGACCAGTACTGGTTGGGGAGCCCTGCTTTAAATATTTTTATACAGTAGAAAAAAATTACTTTTGTTTGGCTAAAGAAACATCACTAAGTGTACTGAAGCTATATGACAGGAGACTAATTGGTGATAGGGATGATTTTTAAAATTTAAGTTGGGATGGAATCTTCATAAAGATGGATGTGAATTAGAGAAGTCTGAGAAAGTAAGGTTCAGTGATTCATGAGAAATTATTCTTCTGCAGCTTTTGTGATGGCATGCAGCCATGAATCATGTGATTCCCTTTAACTCCAAATGATTCGTGGTGATGATCTAAACAAAGTTTACCCAGTATTTTCCTTCAGGGGAGTTTGCTAATTATTTACTGCATTGCATTATTTCACTAAGATGGATCAACTCCTTCCTTGCTGATGACTTCTTCTTGTCACTGGTGCTAAGCATTTGCATTTGTTTTGAAATTTGTAGGTCAAGTGTAGGTCAGTCACAGTTTGAGCAATCCAATCTTCATGCCATGACCATGAAAAATGAAATCAGAGCCAAGAATCAAACAATATTATTGTAATTAAGAGTCATATGTTTTTGTTGCATTTGATCCTTGATTTTGATCTGTTTAGAGTGTGACAAATGTAAAGTTGACAAGCAAAGTATACATGTTATACTTTGCTTGTCAACTTTGCATGTGTCATCTGTACAATATGTTGCATGTTATGGCTTTATGGCTTTTGTCCCTATCAGTAGATATACTCTATTAAACATGAATTCTACAACTGATGTACTTTAAGCTTTTTAAAGAAGACTTTTATTTCTTATAAAAGTTATATTTCTTATAACGAATCAGAGCACTTTTTATGGGTTAGATCCAGATTTATTGTTACCAAGAATCATGTTTGGAAAAGTTCTGTTGAACTAAAAAAAAAAAAAAACCCACCCCAGTTTCCAGGATGCTGAATAATGCAAATTGGAAATTTAAAGGTCATATTATAACTTGGTGGGAAGTATATTTTGCTCTGTGAAGTCTGTCCTTTATTATTCTTTTGTTCTGTTGACACTGCTAAACCCTTTTGAGGGTTTAGAATTTGTGTGTTTAAAGTCACATAATTGTGTGGAGTGTGGGAATATACAGTATAACACAGTCATGTTGTTAGCATAAGAAGAAAAGAACAACTTGACTTTTGCTAAATAGTTAAAAAGGGGCTTCTTGATTTTGGGGGGCAGTTAATATAAAGCTGTTAAGGCTCCCTTAGACCTGTCCTTCCACCTTAACTTCCCAAGACCCCCTCTCATGGTTCCCTCTCCTGCTGGAATATTGCCATTCTTTGATTGGCAGTTCTACCAGCCAATTATCAGATCTTTAAAAAGATAGTTCAAATTTTTCTTTGTATTACTTTTCAAATTCTTCTTCATGGTTTATTGCATACGTATATAGGGTTGGGAAAACGTTTTAAATGTCTGTTTTGCTTTTCTTGGGAGCAAGAATATTTTCCTGTTCCTCCTTCTACATTCATTACTATTAATTTAAATTTGCATCACAGGGAGATGAAAGCTGTGACTTTGGAGGCAAATGTCTATCACTGACGTCCCTAGAAGCGATGAGACTTCCAGCCAGCACTGTCTATGACATTTATCACACTTGATCTCCTTATAAAGTCTAGCTTTTGTGTAAAGCATCCTATTATAATAATATTAACATGACGGCCGTGTAAGGCAGTGGGGAAATAGAGCTCCATATTTAGAATATCTTGCTCAAGATCCATTTATAGAGGAAGAAGGGTCTAATTTAGAAGCAGCGCAAACTGGATCAGATTGTTTCTAGAGATCCAATCGATATCCCAGATCCTTTGGGAGAGTTTCTGCACACATCCTGTGTATCTGTTATCAACATCTGTGACAGTGGTTTATTTTGTTCGATGCGTATTGTTTATTTTCTAACCAACTTTAAAACAAAAACAAACCTCAACCAGATTCATGCACGGAAGACTCAAGATACCATCTAAGAGGCACGCATGGTGGTCACAGCAAACTGGAAATGACCGCTTTTATTAAAACATGAAAGTATGTTACCAAGGCTGTCGATTTGCTTATTTCTAATGTCTGTTATATTATCAACTGTCTATCTTGAAAGGGAGCTTAAAAAATCTGTGTACAGGTAGTCCTCAACTTACAACAGTTCATTTAGTGACTGTTTGAAGTTACAGCATCACTCAAAAAAGTGACTTATAACCATTTTTCATACGTACGACCATTACAGCATTATAGTTGTATGTCAAGGACTACCTGTATTCCAGCAATACCACATTTATCTGATTTGGGAATTGTCCAGTGACTTGATCACCTTTGAGATAAAGGGTAGTGGTGGTTTTATATTGCTCCATTTGTATTCACAAAATGCTTGGAAAGTTTTGAATGAGAGGCACAGGATATGTGCCAGGTATGGTGCATTCAAGAGAGGCTCTTCTATCGTGTGCTCTGTATCACTCAGAAA
Source organism: Azemiops feae (assembly GCA_023970755.1). Taxonomy (NCBI): domain Eukaryota; kingdom Metazoa; phylum Chordata; class Lepidosauria; order Squamata; family Viperidae; genus Azemiops; species Azemiops feae. The sequence continues at coordinate 537,720 of JALGBA010000862.1, read as the reverse complement.
AGCAGGTCAGTAGTGTCCTTGGAAAGGGAGGCTGGACGCTGCTGCTTCTAGGACATAGACTCTTCCTGGTTTCAGAATTTGTTTTTGAAACTCCTTCCTAAAGCAAACAGGCCTGCCTCTGCTTCTCATAAAGACTGCCTCTTTTGACTTATGGATAGAAGCATGAGAAGGGCAAGGTCATTGTAGAACAAATGTGCCTCTGTGTATATTTCTTGTGTTCGCATTGCCACCTGAAGCGTTTATTTAGTTTACTAACTTCCTCTCCTCCTCCCTACTTCCCCACTCCCTTTTTCTGTAGATTTCATAAAACAAGGTCGAGAGAAGTTGGAACAGACCATCAAGGCCTCCGGTTCCAGGCTGTGCTCTTAGTGAGTATCTGTTTCTTTCTGTCGATGGGGTGCTGTTCCTTTAAAACTCAGCTTGAGGATGCCCTCCTACCAGGAATAAGCAGTGGAATGAGCCGACTGGCACAGACAGGATGCAGAGGGAACCACGACTTGCACAAACTGGGATTTGTTACTCAATATGGCTTTGTTACACTACTCCGCTTCTAAGGAGACCTTTTTGTCAGGCAGATGTAAGTAAGGTACTTAAGCAAGATATCTGAAAATAAGACTTAACTCTAGGGTCTTCAGGAGGTATTTTGAAATGTGGTGCTTTTATTTAATACCATTTCTTTTAAGAAATATGGGCAGTGTGGAGCTGCAAAATGATTTTTTTTTAGCCTTTGCTAAGAGAGGTGGGGAGCATTACATCTGAAAATGTCTCATGCTTGGTTTGTGGGAGTTTGCTCCAAAATGTTAGGAATCAGAGTTTGCAGGGTATATATGCAGTCAATCCTTTCTTATTACAAAATATCATTCTTTCAATGTAGTCTGCTAATAATTTCATAGGGAACAAGGAGGAGAAATGTACAACAGGAGTACCTATTAAGGGCTAATTGCAACTTGGGGGGGTGGATTTTGGGTGGGGAAATAAAGAAAACTTCAAAAAGACATTGAAAGATCTAATTACAGCTTTAATTGTAAAAGTGTGTAAAATATACAAATTGCCTCTACAATTCTAACTATTCTGTGATAAAAGCAGGAAAAAAAAATTAATTTGCTGACAAGGTTTTAATTAGTCCTCACTTAAAATAGGACAGGAAATGGCTGAATGCCATTCCAACTGTTATCATAAATAACAGCTCTGTACTGGTTTTGTTGGGATATGGTTTAATAAGAAGTTTTATTTCTTCACTATGGCAGCCAAATTAACCCCCCAGGGTTTAAATGAGATCTGTGACGTAATGGTGGAGTCTCAGTGTCTCAGTCTTGTTCCACTTTTCTCAGTTAATCATTGTGTTTTTAACCCTCAGTGTTGAAAGAGTAGCTGTTTTAATGGACCATTCCAGAAGCCCAGAGCATAATAGCCAGGTAAGGGCTGAGATCTTTGTTAAAAGTATTGGAGATGGGACAATTTTGAACAAAGAGAAGATGGGGCAAAGTTTCTTAGCTGTCTTAGATCTGCCAGGAGAAAAACTACAATTTACATAGTTTTATCAATCACAGGCCAGTCTGTCCAAATGTGATTCCTTTGGATTTGTTGACTGGCTACTGATTATAAGAGCTGAGATCCAACACATCTGGAGCAGAGGTCCCCAACCTTTTGGGCACCAGGAACCGGTTCCATGGAGAGAGGTTTTTTTTGTGGACAGGAGGGGGCGTGGTTTTGCATGCTGCCTGCACCAGTCCATAGACCGGGGGTTGGGAACCCCTGATCTAGAGAACATTGGGTTGGGGAGACCGCTGGGTTACCCTGGTACAGGTTTCTCTGCAAATTTACCATTCCTTGTAATTAGATAGGTTTTTTTTTTCCATAGATGTGGCATTAGCCAGTGTTTCGGTGGTCCTTATGACCACATTTGGGACCAGAATTTCCATTGCTTATCAAGGCAGCTGTTAAGTGATTTTTATGACCTTTTTTTTGCCATGGTTGTTAAGCAAATCACTGCAGTTGTTAAGTGAATAATATGGCCATTAAGCAAATTCAGCTTTTCCCATTGACTTTGCTCCCGTAAGCCAGCTGGGAAGGTAGCAATCCCATGGTCCTTGGATGCTGCAACCATTGTAAATGCATGCCAGGCACCCAAATTTTGCTCATGTGATCTTGGGGATGATGGTTGTAAGTGCGAGGACTGGTAGTGAGTCACTTTTTTCAGTGCTATGGTAAATTCAATTGGTTACTAAACAAATGGTTATAGGTTAAGGGTTGTCTTAACTGAATTCTTATTCAACTTCATGATTTTTTATTTTCTATCTACAGCCTTCATCACCAAGTGACAATATCAACCTTGGACCATCTGCTAATCCCAAGTAAGACCAGGGAAAAGACTATTCATAGCACTATAGAATACAAAGAAATGGCTGCTTCTACATCTATATTTTGTCCCACTAAGGCTAGTCATTTCAAGCTCTAGTAAAAACCTTCTCTTTATAAGCTGCTAATAATTCATTGGTAGGACAGGCAAGGAGTAAGTGCAGGGACCGCAGTGTATCCTAATGATGGGGAAGGGTATGGGCCGAATGAAATTACAGCCTGGGGAAAGGTTAACTGTGTTAATATTTTACACAAAGGTTACCTGAAGCCCAGTAGTGGGCTTCATTATTATTTTTCTCCCTTAGAATTGCATTGTAATAGCTCACAGACAATAAAACCTATACATCTCAGCCAATAAAACATACATATTTGTCTCTATGTCCTGATGTTCCTTGTTTGCTTTTGGGCAGGGGAACACCCATGTCGGGGTTACCTTTTGCCAAACTAGAGCAGCAGATTCTGGGAAAGTGAGAAACCATTGGAGGGGGCGTTAGTAGAAAGAGTTATTGTGCTTTGAATCCTGCACCCCTAAATAAGCCCTCATGGAATGAATGACACTGAGACAGAAATTAAAGTAAAATACAATTCTAAACTTGTCAGCCTTTGTACATCCATTTTATCATCCACTCTGCAAAAATGTATTATGATTGATTTAGAAGTAGAGGAGAAAGTTCTAACCAATAGAGAAAAAGGCCTTTGATGTATTTATTTCGTGTCTCTCTCTCTTTTTTCTAATAGTGCCAAGCCAACTGATTTTGACTTCCTAAAAATAATTGGCAAAGGAAGCTTTGGGAAAGTAAGTAACCTAGTTTGGGAAGTTTTCTTGTGGACTACTTGTTGATCCAAATAGCTTTTCATTCATGGCTTTTGACCTTTGGGAATTAATGTAGCATTTGCACATGCTATTTTCCCAGTCAGAATAGTCCAATCATAAGACACAGTGAAGTGGATCCCTTAGGGCTTAGGCCATATATTTTGTATGCGTGAAAGATAGCAACTTCTTGATTCATAAGAAATGCTTACTGTTAAATTATGCCCTGAAAATCAGGGCAGAAAGTGCTTCTGGGAATTTTTTTTCTTCAATAATAAAATAACTAAATCAATTTTACTTATAACACCTAGAGTATATACTGTATGAACAGTATATAAGTGTTGTAAAAAAATAATGGGAGTGAATGGGCAGAAATATAATTTATTTTTCAGCTGGTCATATAAAATTGCCTTAAGCCAAACTTGCTTCTTCCATATTTACAAAAAAAAAAGCAGTGAATTTGCTTCTGCTACTAATGATTATGATGACTGGCATTTCAGAGGATAGGATAGGATAGGATAGGATAGGATAGGATAGGATAGGATAGAATAGAATAGAGCTGGAAGGGATCTTGGAGGTCTTCTAGTCCAGCCCCCTGCTCAAGCAGGAGAACCTATACCATTTCAGACCAGTGACTGTCCAGTCTCTTCTTAAAAATCTCCAGTGATGGAGCGCCCATGATTTCTGAAGGCAAGCTGTTCCACTGGTTAATTGTCCTCACTGTTAGGAAATTTCTATTCCATATAACAAGGCATAAAGCATTATTTGTGGCTCCTAATCTTTCAAATTGCCACTATCTTCAGGGAAATTCAGATGAGAGTGTATCTTTAAAACATCAAAACACTTCAAAATGTCTAGAAATGCATCTCTTGGTTCATCCTTGTATATTATTTGTAATGATGTGTAAATGCCTTACCAATCATTTTTGAGGGACATGTTCTTATTATGTTGCTTCTCTCATCCCCAGACGACTACTGAAATTGCCTAAAGACATCTTTCATTGTTTTATTTATTAAATGTATTCACCATCCATTTGGCAGGTCAGGTGACTAAGCGGCTTAAATCAAGATCTTTTAGTCTGGAAGTAGTATTTCCTTTCTTCTCCCAACATAAAACTTTCCATGCGTAAAGTTTTGAGTGCTTTAGAGATTACAAGTAGTCCCCGACTACAACTGAGCCCAAAATTTCCATTGCTGAGCAAGGTAGTTGTTAAGTGAATTGTGCTATTTTACTACCTTTTTTGCCATGGTTGTTAAGCAAATCACTACATTTGTCAAATGAATCATGCAGTCTTTAAATGATTTAAATGGCTCCCTCCATTGACTTTGTCTGTCAGAAGCTTCTTAGGAAGGTTGAAAATGACAATCCCAGGGGCCTGGAACACTGCAACCATGATAAATACATGCCAGTTTCCAAGCACCCAAAGTTTAATCACATGACTGTGGGGATGCTGTAATGGTCATAAGTGTGCGAACTGGTCATAAGTCACTTTCATCAGTGTCATTGTAACTTCGAATGGTCATTAAAAGAATGGTTGTAAGTCAAGGATTACCTGTATGTCATTATGGCCAGGGTACTGCTCAGCTCCCATTGTTCCAGCAATCTGCTACAGAAATGCCCTCTCCTTGCCCAGTTACTGGGCACTGCATCATGGTTATTTTGGCTTGGACTACCTGATCCTTTTCTCCTTATGCTGGGATATCAAACTGTCAAAAGAGATCAGTATTTTTGTCAGCCAGGAGTCTGGCTATTTGTTATGCACCGTATATATAGGGGTATATGTTGTGTGCTGGAGAAATTGTAAAATATGGAAGTGCGTGTAAAATGTGGAATGATAGGCATGAGAAAGAAAAAGATCAAATCAAATCTTTGTTACAGTCATAGGCCAGCATAAGGAGGGTGGGACACAAACAATTAGTAATTAAAAAGGTCATTTGGCTAATTCACCTCAGGAGGATAAAAGGAAGGAAAGAACGAGAGGCACAACAGCACTGAGAGCTGTCTGGTTTAAGAGCCTTTGCTCTGTATTTCAAATCAGCTCTTTTGATAACTCAGACAGGCATTTTTGGAATGGTGATGGCGGTGTTTGACCTAGGCATTTCAATTGTCCATTTCTCTGAGAGTATTATTGAGCTCCTAGAAAATCAATACTCCAATGAAATGATTTTATTGTTGCTGCCAGCTCGGGTTCATTGAGATTATTATCAGGAGTCTGATAGCATCTTTTCTGACTAATGAAATGTATTAAGTGGTATAAGCTTTCATGAGTAGCAGTTCATTTCATCAGATGGATCTCACAAAAGCTTATGCCTTTTAATAAAATTTGTTAGAAAAGGTGCTACCAGACTTCTGATTTTTTTTTTTTTGCCACAATAGACTAACTCAGCTCTCCTCCTACAATGTCTACCAGATTACTCTAGTTTCTCACTGTCTGCCCAGAAAGGAGCTTCAATTACCCCCGCAAGAGGCCTGGGTGAAGAGCCAATTCTTCACGGCTCTTTGAAACACCAATAAGTAAAGACCCTCCAGATCTTGGGAGAACCTTGTTCCAGAGGGCAGGCACTGCTACAGAGAAGATGCACCTCTGGGGTCTCAAGAGATGGCATTGTTTAATCAAAGGAATCCAGATCATGTCTAAACTGCCAGATTCGGTTGCACAGGGAGATACTATGGGAAACTTGTGTTCCCTCAAGTAAACAAGCTATGTTACATGTACAGCTTTATAGGTAATAACTGGCACCTTGAAACATATAGGTAGTCCTCAACTTATGACCACAATTAAGCCCAAAATGTATGTTGTTAAGTGAGAAATTTGTTAAGTGAGTTTTGCCCCATTTTAAGACATTTTTGCCACATTTGTTAAGTGAATCACTGCATTTTTAAATTAGTAACAGGGTTGTTAAGTGAATCTGGTTTCCCCATTGACTTTTGTCAAGGTAATGATTTAGAAGCTAACCAGCTTGTATAATATGAGATGAATGATGCAATGTTAGGAATGACTCAGCAGGAGTCTGTATCCCTTTAAGAGCCTGAGTGTAAAAGGGAAGGCCTTGCTGGAATCTCTCTGTCTCTCCGTTTCCTGCAGTAATTGCTGTATATTGGAGTTTGCTGAATGACCACGTGTATGTATCTTGTTTCTAGTGTATATTTGTAGATAGTGTAATATAAACCACCATTTAATACAGACCACTGTTTACTGTATTTACTCCTGGGTTACCTCAGCGCAATAAGACTGTGTATGCTCTGACAACTTTGCTTGTCAGGTCACAAAAGGGGATCACATGACTTTGGGACACTGCAACCGTCATAAATATGAGTCAGTTGTCAAGCATCCAAATGTAAATCATGAGACCATGGGGATGCTACAATGGTCGTGTGAAAAATGGTCATAAGCCACTTTTCTCAGTGCCGTTGTAACTTCGAACGGTCACTAAATGAACTGTTGTAAGTCAATGACTACCTGTACTTGGAACCATAATGGCAATCACTGCTGATACTAATTCTGGACCAATTGAAGCTTCTATATGGTTGTCAAGGCAGCCTCGTATAGACTAGAGCAGGGCTTTTCAACCAGTGGTACGGGTACCACCTGTGGTACATTGGCACCTGGCAGGTGGTACGCGACCATCCTAGAAAAGTGGTAGCGGGGGAGGGGAATGAGCTGAACTGGGTGCAGCACTGCACATGCCTGAGCGAGAGATGGCTGCAGGGCTGTCAGGGCTCAGCGGAAGCGCCAGGATCAGTGCCGCTTTCCAGCTGATCGGCACTTCTTTGGGGCTGTCAGGGCTCAGCGGAAGCGCCAGGATCAGCGCCAGGCTCCACCTGGAGCTCGGCGCTGATCCTGGCACTTCTGCTGAGCCCAGAAGAAGCGTCGATCAGCTGGAATGTTGCACCATCTCCAGGGTCTTGTGATTTACATTCAGATGCTTGGCAACTGATTCATATTTATGATGGTCACAGTGTCCCAGGGTCATGTGAATTGACCAAAACCTGCTGCAATCACCCAGCAGACGAGGGGAATAAAAACTAAACACCCCCCACCCCACCCCCGCTGCCAATCCTCAACAGAAATGCTCACAACAATGAAAACCTCGGACAGGAGGAAGAGCGCCACTGGGTGGGCAGACAGGTGTCTTGCTCGGCTGTGGCTTGGGGGGCACTTTTTTCAGTGCCATTGTAACTTCGAACAGTCACTAAGCGAACTGTTGTAAGTCGAGGACTACCTGTACTTTATCACTTTTTTCCTTTTTTTTGGTCATCAAGTTTTTGACACCTTGCTAGGCGACTGGTGGTACTCGGATGTTGCCATATCCTAAAAGTGGTGCAATGGGTGAAAAGGTTGAAAAGCCCTGGACTAGAGTATTTTGCAGTAGTCAAGCTGCAAGGTAAACAGGATGTGAGAGACTATCCAAAATACCTCCTGATCCAGGAAATAGCATTGCTGGTACAGCTGGCATACCAGATGAAGTTATGCAAAGACCTTGGGTTGATATAGTTACAGTTCCATATTAAAAGTCCCATTTCCTAAATTCCATTCAGAAATTCCAGAGTATTTATTTCACTTTTTAAAATGAATATCTCAGTTTAGCTTGTCATATTGAAAGCAATAAGCACTTATAAATGGAATAGATTAGCCAGTCATAGGCTACTGCTATTTTTCTAGATTATAATCCCAAATATTTCCAATTAAGCATTGATTTTTGTCCCCATTTTTTTCCCTCAGAACAGGCGTCTCTTTTTGGTATGATTAAAAAAAATAAACTCTTTTCAGCATTTTATATTTCTTATGCTGTTAAAGTATATCACATAGATTTTTTGTTGCTAGCATTGTGCTTTTAAAACAGGCCAACTGGAAGTGGAAACTTCTTGGTCTCTCATTTCTACTACAGGTCCTTTTGTCCAAAAGCAAGTCTGATGGAAGATTCTATGCTATAAAAGTTTTGCAGAAAAAGTCCATCCTTAAGAAAAAAGAGGTAAGCTTGAAAGATATTTTGTTTACATTGAGCGCAGAATATTTTGCTACTTCTGCCTTCCTCTATATAGTATGATCTTTTTTAACTAAATGACAGATATTGATTATATTTTAGCATGTGCAACAGTCATGTTGATAGACATAAAAATGTATGCTTGCATGTGTATATTTCTATCAAGAATTTAGTAGCAGTACATGAGAATAATTTCTAGGCTTTACGAACTATTTTATGCTACTCTCTTCTGATCCAGTTAGGAACTTGGTCCATCCATGAGGTCTACCATGCATAAGAAAACCCCTGCATTTGCTACTGGAATGATCCCTCATGTTCTTGTGCTACCATCCAATGACAGCACATTGCAAGCCCCCCCCCCCAATAATCTACAACCACTGGAAACCAGATTTGTTCTCAATTCCTTCTTAACTCTCCATATCAGAAAGAATGGACTTTCCTATATGCTTTTCTTATGTTCTGTTTCTAAGCCTCTGAGGTAAAGCTGACAACAATATGGAGGAAAAGTGAATTGGGCATATAGAATTTATCAATAGCTGGCAGATTGCATACAATACTCGGTGTGAGAGCCATATCATTCATACACCTTTAGTGGATTCCTCTAATACATTCAATTTATTAAAAAAGCCATAGAAGGAGTACTATATTAATTTTTTTTCTTCCTTTCTACAGTCTCCTTAAAAAAACCCATCTAATGATGCTTAAACATTTAAGTGATCCCTCATTCAAATCTCCCCCACTTTCTGTAGTTCTTTTTGCTACATGTTATTAAAAAAACCTAACCTGCATATTTGCATTTTTATTCTTCTTGGCTCTTGACAGCAAAACCACATAATGGCAGAACGCAATGTGCTCCTGAAGAATGTGAAACATCCTTTCCTTGTGGGGCTCCACTATTCTTTCCAGACCAAGGAGAAACTCTACTTTGTACTGGATTATGTAAACGGAGGAGAGGCAAGTACCTGTCAGTGCTCTTTTCTACAAATCCTAGCATCATTGGCAGATTGCTTTTTCAATCTAAATCACATTGACATTTTCTCCTTCACTCCTATGAGCAATTCAGTGCATGGGTGGATGATAACTGAATCAACCTTGGACAGAAGACTAAAACTAAAGGTAGTCCTTGATTCGCAACCTTAACTGAGCATGGAATTATGCTCATACGTTGCCATGGCCATAAAGCAGGTCATCCATGTAACCAACTACATTTAGCATCCTTTTTTTGTAGCAGTCATAAAGTGAACATGGTAGCTGTAAAGCAAACACTGCAGTCATCAAACAAATGCTGTTGTCATTAAGTGACCTCATTGTTCACTATGGGGTGTTTTTGCCAAAACCTGGAAATAAATATCAGTTTTCATAAAAAATGTCACAAATCATGGTGCGTAACACTGAAAACGGCCATAAATGGGGACCCGTTGCCAAGCACCTAAAATGCAGTCATGTGACTGCAAGGGGTAATGGTGGCGGTCAGAAGTTCAGAACCAGGTTGTAAGTCTCTTTGGGAGAGTCTGTCAAAACATCAAAAGGTTACCAAGCGATCGGTCATAAGTTGAGAACTACCTTTATAAAATACTGGAGCACTTTCCTATGAAATTATGTTAAAATCAGGCAGTGATCTGGTTAAATAACAGGGGTTGCATAAATAATATTTATGATTATCATTATTATTTACAATATATGTGCACTATTTCCTATGCCAAAGCATCTTGAAGTAGTTTACAATGAAAAGAACAAACAGCCAAACTCATAATAAAGAATACATTAAAATGACAGCCATCATGATATAGTGGTTAATGTCCTGGACTAGGAGCATGGAAAGTAAGTTCTAGTCTTCCCCTAGGGGAATATTGATGCTCCACAGGATATTAAAAGTTATTAATGAAAGTAAAATCTATTCATGAAAAAGTGGGCAAAATAATTCTTCCAATTTTCCAAGCTGGAATGCCTAAATGAAACTGCTAAAAATTGTTTGAGCAGGGTGTATGATACTGCTCTACTCAGATCTCTCGATTCTGTTAAATAAAAAGAGGACTTATGAAACATTGTGCTACTTTCCTAAGTTTTTATCTCTCCGTTTCTAGTTATTCTTCCACCTACAAAGGGAGCGCTGTTTCCGTGAACCTCGAGCTCGCTTCTATGCAGCAGAAATGGCCAGTGCGGTGGGCTACCTTCACTCACTGAATATCATATACAGGTAAATTATGTTGGCATCAGAGCAGGTAGTGCTCCCATTGATTGCTGCAAAACATATCAATATGTGAATTAACAGAATAGGTAGGTTTGGCTGCCTGTGAGCACAATAGTTTCTAGTTTCTCTGAACCTTTGGCATTTATTTAGAAATATATTTGTCCTAGAAAAGCCCCCAAGACCCTCTAAAAAATCCAAGTGTTACTATATTGGATATCTAAGAGCATGCCATAGAGAGCCAGTTTGGTGTAGTGGTTAAGGCATCAGACCAGATCCTAGAAGACTGGGAGTTCTAGTCCTGTTTAGGCATGAAACCAGCTTGGTGACCTTGGAGTAGTGACTGTCTCTCAGCCTTAAGAAGAAGGAAATGACAAACCACTTTTGAAATCTTGCTGGGACTTGTCCAGGGCAATTGCCAGGAATAAAAACCTGACACACAGAGATAGAAACAGAGAGCAAGCAGATAGCATATGTCAAAGTGTGCTCCAACAGAGACTATCGCTTTACCACAAGATGGACATCTGAGTGAACTGAAATCATTAATTGAAAATGATAATTTGGAACTTACCAATCATTTTAGTAGAGTCTTCCCCAACTTGGTGTCCCTCAGATGATGTGATCATGTTACATAGATATTATAGGAAATGAAGTCTAGCATATTGGAAAAATACATTAAGGATATACTCACAAGTTTGAAAACTAGACAAGGCTGCCTTAAGGTTTCTTTGTCTCAGCACATGCCTTTGGGATGGCTGAATGGGAATCTATATGTTGCTGCAAGAGATCTGGATCTGTCTTCTGTCTGCCCCTGCTGTATCATATAAACTGCAATTCCTTTCTCCCTTTCTTTTTTTTAAAAAGGGACTTGAAACCTGAAAATATTCTTTTGGATTGTCAGGTATGTAGTGCTGGCATGTGGAGAAAATTACAATTGTCACTGTTAAGAGGGACCAGGTTTAATAATTTCTAACAACTACCTCCTGTAGTTTCCAGTAGTTTATGATGAAAAATTTTCATGCCTTGTCAAGTGTGAGAGATGTATAATTAAGAGCATGCCACTTATGAGAAATGACTTGTGAAATGCTGGCCCAGGCTTTCCCCAGTCACTGCTTATGAGTTGCAGTGCAAGTTGCTAGTTTTTAGTAACTAACATTTTGCTTGTAGAATTCTTCTGCTCAGGACCCACATTTGCCTGGGATTTATGTTTGTTTATGTTCACACAGAAGAACTGAGAATCAGTCCAAACATTGTACAGATCTGTACCCCATAATTATATTTCCCATTATTTTCATAGGATTTATGAATGTACATTTGATAACAATATTACTAAAAGAACAAAGGAAAATGTTACCAGCTCCAGAATAGAAAAGCCTGTTTGTTTTGTTGTTTATTTTGAAATACACCAAGAAGACTGACATTTCTCCCTAACCCTTTAGGGTCACATTGTTCTGACAGATTTTGGACTTTGCAAAGAAGGAATGGAGCCAGAAGAAACAACATCTACTTTTTGTGGGACACCAGAAGTATGACACAGCGTTTCTTAATTTTTTTACTCTCAAGGAACCTGTCCTACTTTTAAAAATTATGGAGGATCCCAAAAGAGCTTGTGTCTATGGGTTATATTTATTCTATCAAAAATTAAAATTGATGCATGTAGAATATTTATTTATTGAATCATGTAAATTAATAGTATTTAAGTCATTAGGTATTAACACTGATAACATTTTTCATGAAAAACTTGTATCTTTAACAAATAAAAAATAACGAGAAGAGAAACATTGTTTTAAAATTTTGCAAATATCTTCAAATTTTTATTTCACAGATCTCTGAGGGGGTCTTGGGGAGTTCTCTAGGGGTCCTCAGAGCACACTTAAGAAAAATTCATATAAATGAGTCATCACCCCTTAAATATATACGTTTTCTTACTATTTCCAATAAAGAAAATAAATTTGGCCTTTGGGAAGTAATTGCAATTCTTTGTCAAATGTTTGTGTATATAATGATATATGATTATTATTATTAAAATTTCTATGTATTTAACAGTACTTGGCTCCAGAAGTACTTAAAAAGCAGCCTTATGACCGAACTGTTGACTGGTGGTGCCTTGGAGCTGTGCTTTATGAAATGCTATTTGGCTTGGTAAGTTTTGCTTTTGAAGTTGAGGCTAAAATGGCCTGGGAATGGCTTTTCGTCCTAATGTGTAAACAAGCTGATTTCTTTGGACAAAGGGACAAGAAGCATTATCAGGTTTTGGAGCCAATATCAAAGCCTAGCAGTCTGCTTAATTAGAATGGTAAATATTGGGAAATATGTATGATGCTCAATGCTCTAGCACATTATTTTTCAACCTTGGAAGTTTAAGATGTGTAGACTTCAACTTCCAGAATTCTCTAGCCAGTCTAGTTCCCAAGATTGAGAAAGTGTTAGAATGTTAATAGAACCCTATCTCATGCTGCTTATTCCTGTGTGCTAGTATAATTAGCCGAGTTTACCATATTCCAGCATAGGTGGAACTTGGATAACAATGTCTTCAGATCATTTGATCAATTAATTAAAGTTTTTCCATGTGTTAAGTCTGTCAGCAAATCAGCCATGCTGATGATTGTGCTTAGAAGCAGGATTGGATCAATTTATATGAATACAACTGAACTAATTTATTTTAAACAAACCATATTCCTTCCATTAAATTCATTAAAAAATCAGTATGAATTGTATTTTATCTAAACATGATACATATTTACACTGTAATTTACGCTATTGATCTTTTCCTATTTTTACTGTCAGCCTCCATTTTACAGCCGGGATATGTCACAGATGTATGATAATATCCTGCACAAACCACTTCATATTCAAGGAACCAAGACCATAGCAGCTTGTGATATCCTACAAGGACTTCTTCATAAAGATCAGAAGAAGAGGCTTGGAGCCAAGACCGATTTTGTATGTGATAATTGCTTATTCTTGGAACCCCGGGCATCTTGTCCTGCTAAAAACTTGACAGTATTTTAAACCCGTAGCAGTGTGTGTGAGATTTCACAACTATTTACATTATTACTGTTATTTTCTCTGCCCCATCACTGCTACTCCTTTTCAAGGCATCCTCACTATCCTCACTTTCATCCAGCACAATTTGTTTTTCCTTTTATAAAATATCATTTCTGCATTTTGGAATGCTATGAATATTGTTTGCTGCTTAATAAATATGTAGCAGTAGCAGCTGTAATAATTAAACAATTTGGGATTTAAGCAGTACAGGGAGTAGATTAGAGCGGGCTATGTATTCAGTAGGTTAATGGTAACTTTCACATTTTGCTGCATCAATTTAATGCACTTCTGCATCTACATCTCAGTGTTTTGATTACTTTTCAGCATAATTCTGTATATCAAGCCACTTCTTAAATTATTGTTAATATACTGTTTGAGAGTTTTATAAGCATGCATGTGCAAACAATTAAATGTGTGCTCAGAAAGTTGTGCCACTTTTAAAGTAAAGAATTTAGGGTTATGTTAGAAGGTAAAAATTATGAAATCCCTAAAGAATTCTGAGTCATCTGAGGTGACTGGTTCCAAGTGCTTGTATGTTAGTTGTGCTATAGACATAAGCTAGGGTGTCCTGATTGCCTCAATGGCCCTTTGTGAGCTCCTGGACCTCAGGGCTGGTGAAAGAATCTTCAAGAAATATGTTTCTGGGTGATTTCAACCTCCATTACCTAAAAAAAAGCATGTAAGTCCCTAATCTCCATTTGTGAATCCACCCAAAAAAAAATTGCAACTCTGATGCACATAGATATATACTTGATCTGATCTTTATTTTGTCATGATCAGATCACTTTCTACTCAGACTGAGAATTTTAGCTTTCCTGGACCTCTGCAAAAGCAAGGAACCTATTAGAATGGTCTATCCTAGCAGCCTCATGGAATCTGAGTTACCAGAGGGATGGGGATTTGAAGGGATTGAGGATTTGGGATTGACTGGGGATTTCCCCCACAATTTGGAAGCATTGTGCTTTTGCTTCATAAATCTTTGCAATACAGAAACAGAATACTTGGTGAGAGGGCACTTCTGTGGTTTCTCTAGTGACCCGTTTGGTTTTTTTGATAACCTATGGGAGATGAAGTAATTGGGGGGGGGGGAAATACTACAAATGATATATAATTGAAGGTAAACACAACTGGGCACTGATATGAGCTGAGGTTTGAACTTGAGAGCAATAAGAGCAGCAATGTGCCCATATTGGGGCAGCCACATGTTCAACCATTTTGCAGGTTCAATAAGAGCAAAGGAACACTGACAGCTTGCTGCCCTTATTGTTACTGAGTGGGTTTGAGCCTGTTTAATTGTGTACACTCTGAGCACAATTAGCCTCTGTATAACAATTTACAATTGTTTACAATTGTTTATCTTTACAATTAGCAACGGTATTTTAGGAAACCATTTAGAGTATGTAAATTTAGATCAATGATTCACTGCGACTAGGTATAGATAAACATGTGCACAATACAGTTTTGGAAATCCTTCTGGCAAATAGCTGCTCAGCTTTATTTTACTTTTTGCAGCTTGAAATAAAGAACCATATGTTCTTCGCTCCAATAAACTGGGATGATTTGTATAATAAGAAGATCACTCCTCCCTTTGATCCTAATGTGGTAAGTGGTTTATTATGCTGTAGACAATCTTTGTGAAATTGTGAAGAAATATTAGAAAAAGCTAACCATTCTGGATGCTTTTCAAGGTTTATGGATCTACATTTTATAACTTGTTATGGACTTCCTGACATGTGAAATATTGAGCCAATTCACATAGTTTACATTTTGTCTTGGGATACTGCAATTTGCCTGGAAACAAAATTGGAAATTGTTGCACGGTAAAGGATGGCTTGAAGAAATCACAGTTTACTCTTTTTGCCTATTAGAACTAATTAAAAATCTAATTATACATAGTGTTAAATGTGTGTTTCAGGAAAAAAATGTACTTAATAGGAGAATAAAACAAGTAGTAATCTTTTAATTCCTGTAAGCTGCCCGGAGTCACTGTGAGTTGGGCAGCCATATAAATTTTCTTAATAAATAAATAGAGCAAATAAATAGCTTCCTTTCCTTTAACCCTTCCCCTCCAACAGTGAATGGAAAATCATTGGGGACAAATAACCCAGGGACTTTCTCTCACTTTGTCTCAGAAACATAGTATGCAATGATTGATTTCAAAGTGTTTTATGTAAAAACAAACAAACAAAAACCTAACATAATCTAACATAAACTCAACTCACTATAAGGGAGAACAACATTTCAAAATTGAATGGATTGGTAGGATTCAGCATAATCCCAAAACATATGCTGGGTTTCTCTCATTCTACAACCTCTGGCTTTAAGAATGACTATTTACTTTATTGTTGTTATTGCTTGAAACTTAAACAAATAATTGTTTTTTTAAAGGCTGGGCCTGCTGATCTACGACATTTTGATCCAGAATTCACTCAGGAAACTGTTCCCAGTTCCATCATCCAAACTCCTGATTTAGCTACCAGCAGTTCCAGTGCAACAGATGCTTTCCTAGGTTTTTCTTATGCACCAAATGATGAAGATTAAAGCATCTCATGTAAATAAGACTTGAGAAATCCAGGTTTAACTCATTATTTAAATAAGAGGAAGACATCACATACTAATCTAATCTTCTAACTGGAAAAGAACCAAACTACAACTTTGAAATACAGAGACTTATAATGTGAATGTTCCTCTTCCTGAGCATTGCCAACCACGGTAGTTAAAATAATTTTATTTGACACAGTCTTTTACCAAATGGATGAGGTCCTAAGAAAATGCAAGATGTTTAAGAGAGATTTAGTGCATTCTAAACAACTAATTATTTTGTATTCACTTATTTTAAGTTTGGGGCACTACCAATTCAAACTAGTTGAATCCATTTTCTTACAACATTATTCTAGATTTTATGGCTCATGAATTTTTGATTGCAATTTGCTTTTCATTGTGTATGTTCTTGAAGAAATCTTTTGAGTTAGTCAGAAAAGCTGTAACTACCTCTCCTTGACCCCAGTCCTCATAGCTAGTCCTTCTATGAAATTGGCATGACATTATATTCATTCTTCTCAAATCAGTTGACACCTCCAGGCTTCATGTCAGGTTTTAGGTATTTCTTTTTAGTTCTGAATGCACTGGAACAAAATGTAATTGGTGGAAACAGCAAGCCATCCCATCATACAATCTACTGGATTCCAAATCGTCTTGCTTTAGCCTGGAAATACTCCAGTGATCTCTGTTTATATATATATATTTAATAATCTTGCTTATTTGTTCCTGTTTATTTGAAAGTTAAACTCTCATAATAACTACCTCTTAACAGCACGAATCCAAAAGAAGCAAATTATTTTTTAAGAACCTATAAAGAAAAACTGCCAAAATAAATCTGTTAAGCCCAAAATTGTATTAATGAATAGGTAAAAATAAAGTATCCATGTAGAATTTTATGGACACACTATATATATTTTTTGGCAAAAATATGTAAATTGTTTCAAACACAGGCAAAGTTGACCAGATGATTTTTATGAATAAAAAAGGGAATGATACAATTTCCATCCAATGCTGTTATGCCAATATAGTATGTAGTCTCATTTCTTTAGATTTAGAACAAATGATCTATGTCATGTTGTTTTCAGCCACTCTGTACCACATTAAATAATTTCAAGTTATGCATTCCTCTTTCATCTGTTAGAAAGTGAATAGCAATTCATACAAAACATAACTACTTGCATAGCTAAGATCTTTAAGACAATAACAAGCTCATTCTAAAACCAATTTCTTACTATCAGCTGAAGGCAAAAACACACACTTCTGATAAACTCCATTAAGTAGATCCACACACATACTACTCCCACTTCTTTATGCTGATAAAATTTTAAGACATAATAAAAAGTATATATTTCACATATAAAGATAACTTTTAATTTGTTTGTAGAATAAACAATGAAACAACCACTTGTTCAGTGACCATTCAAACTTGTGACATCACTGAACAAGTAATAATGACCTGACCTTGTGGTTATGGGTGTAGTTGCACAATCACGATCTGCAACCTTCCCTTAGAGCAGACATGTCAAACTCGCGACGTCACATGATGTCGCACAACGTATCGGGACGGTTTTGCCATTGCCGGCAATGGGGTGGGCGCAGCTTCTGCATGATGCGTCTGGCCTGTGGGCCAGCAGTTTGACATCCGTCTTAGAGTTTCCCACAAGCAAAGACAATGGACAAACCTTCAGGAAATCATAGTCTTGAAGTTCTCGCTTAATGATTTGTGTTGCCCTCATTTAATGATGGCAGCTGGAACTGACATCACCAAGTGGTGCAGTCATGTGATTTTTAATATATGACCATGTTGCTTAATGTTGGAGTTTCCAGTTCTAGTTAGTGTCATTATACAAGGATTTCTTGTATGCCCATTTTAAAATATATCTATGGGAAACAATATGAAATTTTCAACAGAAACATTTCTGCCCTGTGTCTTATCATAGTGGGATGTTATAGTTTAATCAGCCTTCACCAATCCATCAGTTATGTCAGGATTTGAACTTGTAGAATTCACAGTATGGTTAATTCTCCTATAAGGTGCTAAATTAGGGAAGGCTGACAATATTTTAGTCTATAAATATTGGCTAGAATTCAAGTGAAGACTCTTGAGAGGTCCTTGGACTGCAAGGAAATCAAATCAGTCAATCCTAAATGAAAGCAACCCTGACTGTTCTTTGGAAGAACAAATACTGAAGCTGAAGCTCACATACTTTGGCCACTAAATGAGAAGTGAGGACTCATTGGAAAAGACCTATTATGTCACAAAGGTCATGTCCTGCTTCCCTGGGGCTGTGGCTATGTCCTGTGTTAGATTTTTTTTGGGTGAGGGGTTATTGGTTCTAGGTATCTTTGTCTTTCTAATGCCATCAGCTCCAGGCTTCCTGGCTCGTCTTTCTGAAAGGATTATCAAATCTACATTTCTAAAAGTTGGCCTGCTTGGTTTCTGCTTGGGGGAGGGAGACTCGGGGCTGTCTTTGCCTAAGATTTTTTCATTATTCCTTTGGGGAAATATAATATTCTGTCCTTTTAATATCCCCTCAAATATTTCCTTCTCTAGGAGGGTGGGTAAGTGCTGACTTCCAACAGAATATAAAGTATTTTTGATAGGATACAGCAATCGGGCCACTACTGTACAGTACTTTACAGTTCTTGCCTCTTGTTATGGAACATTTTTCTTAGAAAGCGTAAACAGCTATAGATTTTCAAGTAAATAAGCTAGAAGGATTAATAGAAATTCTAAATTCTAATTAATATTCTTAATTGTTCTTTGTTCGTGCTAAAGGCGGGGACGGAGAAAGCATTTCCCTCCTCCTCTTGCGATGGCAGATTCCCACAAGCTCCCCCTTTTTCTAACAGTGGAGGATTCCCCTGAAACAGTTCCAAGTCTGCGAGTCTCTAACATTCCCGGTTCAGATGTCATCAATCCTCTCACTTTTTGTCTCCCCTCCGGAGTTTTACAGTTAAGCCGCGTTTCGCGCACGCGCAGAAAGAGAATCGCGTTGCTAGGGTGGAGCGGCCCTTAGTTACCGGGTGTTGCTACTGCTGCTGCCACCAAGGTTTCATAATCGAGGAACCGCGAAAAAATGGTGGCGACTCCGCAGGTAAATGAATTTCCTTGGGAAGGGAAGGGCGAGTTAGTAATATGTTGCAGACTCACTACAAACGTCCACGTGCCGTCCTTGCATCTGTGGTCCATTTACATGGAGGAAAACAGGGCCGGCCTTGTGATGTGTACAGCCCGTTCGAGCGGAGGCTCAAACGTCCCTTTCTTTGGGCTTGGCGCTGTTGCTGGAAGATGATTTTTGCAATGCTTGCGCTACCTCAAAGAGAAAATTCCCCCATTTTTTGTGTAAGGTTTACTCCTTTATTCCTCCCAGTCCCAACCGTTGCTGAAATATTAAAAGTGTGGCTGAGGAACTGTCGGCTCTTAACTGTTGCTGCTGGAACCGGACCAGCATCGCCAAGGATGCTGGGAACGGTAGTTTAGCAACTTTTGGAAAACAAGAGATTCTCCACTCCTGAATTAAACGGATGCAAAGAGCCTCCTCTTCCTGCCAAAAGAAGGAAATCTTTTTTCATCAGCCCCTTGATGGAGAATATGTGGTAACACTTCCTTAGCAAGGAGCCTCGTTTCTAACACCAGTGTGATGAACAAAACCTCAGCGAGTCCAGGTGTCTTTGGGCAATTCTTTTCTGTCGAAGGTAGGCATGTTGAATGTCTCTCTAATCCCGTTAGCAACATAGGAACACAACAACAGAGAACATGATAATTTCCCCCTCTGTGTGGATATCTGATAAATAATTTTAATATAGAACAGTAGTTTTTACTCTGGCTTGCTGAAGATGGTTTTTACCATGGTTTGTTGCAGATCATAAACTATAATGGGTAGAGTTTTACACCATGCATTACCTGTAGGATTACCAGATTTCTGAACAGGTCAAATTGCTCACAGACATGAATATGAAATTATTTTTTCTAGCATCAGAAAAGTTTTTGAATGTCAAGAGTGCTCTAGAATCCGTTAGGAGAAAGAAAAGGGTTGGTATATAACTGATTAAAGTTGGGTCAATTTTAGTCAGAGCTTATTGAGTTGCAATGACTATTTTTTAGGGAAGATTGTGCTGCAGAGAAAGGTTGTGCTCAGGAAGAGATAGTTTGTAGATACTAAAAAAGCCAGACAATATTTACTTTTAATGCTATGCCGGCCAGATGGAGCACATTAGGACAAGTCATCCTTTTTTAGGACATTTGGTAGCCCTAATTATGTATGAGCCAGCCTTTAATTCTGTTTCTCAAGAACAGGCATAGATTGATCAATATAATTCCTTACATTTTTCTAGCTGCAAATGCATAGCTACATTGCACAAATTGTGGAATTGTATGGCAATGTCATTCATGTTTTTTCATCAAGAATTATAATCTAGAGAAGATACAGAGAATTACATTAAAGAATCTACTATTTTCTTTCCTGCAGCTATAATTCTCAGAATCTATTCAAGTTTTTGAAGTTGTTTGGAGATATGGCCTCTATGTTCTAATAATATATTTTTGTCATTGAAGATAATTTCATAATGGCTGTCTATGACTAAATCAGTATTTGTTCATTACTTGGTGGAATGTCTGGAAAAAATGATATTTAAATAAAGTTTTTTCATTTGCTTAAAAGGAAGTTGCTTTTTGCTTTAAACAGAGGAATTTTTAATTCTTCATTTCTTGTAAATTATATAGCAATAGGATTTTTCGCACCTCTCTTTCTATCCTCCCTCCCCAAAAAGGAAAATTTCAATGGGCAATAAGGATGTATTTCAAACTGAACCCCTAACATTAGAATTTTGGATATCCTAATTCCGAACGTGCCACTTTCAAATCATATGCATACTCGGTTCCCTTAACAACAGGACTTTGAGAATATGTTATGTAAATATAGTGTTTTTAGGGAGGAAATATAATTGAAAATATTATGAATGTTAACTACTATTTGTTATAAATTTTAGATCAATTTTACTCTTATAATTTCATTTGTTTGTTGAATATATATGACTCCCTGTCTCAAGTAAGTGATTCTGGGCGCCTAATAATATTGTTTTTAGAATTGCTATAAACAAGATAACAAATTTAATCTTGTTTTTTTAAAAATACTATACTGCATATTAAGCTATAGACAATATACAGTAATTGATATTTATAACATTTGCTCTTTGTTTATGTAATTGTACTTTTTTCATCTTTAAGATAATTATGGAGGGAGATCTTCGAAATATTATTATCTTCAATGCTTCCAAAAAGGAAATTTTTACTATGAACAGTGGTTACAGAATTTTACAAAAAAAACTTCGTAGTAACTGGAAAATACAGAGGTATGTGGAAATTCATAGTATTTTATGTGTTTTTTGAAATCTATATTTTTTTCTGATATATATCTGATAAACTAATATACATGTCATAAAGTTTTCTTTAAAACAGATTGCATTTCTTTTTTTCTTTTTTAAATGGTGGAGTAAGATTTCTTGTTTACTCATTCCTAGCTTAAAAGATGAAATCACTTCAGAGAAACTTTCAGGAGTAAAACTTTGGATTACTGCAGGACCCAGAGAAAAGTTTACAGCTGCTGAAGTATGTGCTAGCATTAAATACATTATCTGTTTATTATCCATGGGTTAATTATATCTTAAATATTGAGAAGAACTTAAATATTAATCATAAGATTTATATTTTGTTAGATAAACAATGGTAAAGAACAAAGGGTTATGTGCATATTTTGCTATGCGCCAAGAAACTTTTTTTTATTAGCTTATAAATTCCTATTTGACTTTTTAAAATATAATAAAATTGTAGGATTAATCTGATCATTTTCTTATTAAAAACAGATACATGTTTTAAATGGGAAATGGGACTTTGGAAATATTAAAAATATAAATATTACAAGTCATGTAGACTGTCTTAATATTCAAGTGACAACTTGACTAAGAAAAAAGTATGAAACTAACTTTCTATCAATAAGACTAGTTTTTTCTGCCTTTTTTTCCTTCTCAGTTTGAAGTTTTGAAGAAATATCTAGAAAGTGGTGGGAATATCTTGGTGATGCTGGGAGAAGGTGGTGAATCTCGTTACGATACTAACATCAACTTCTTATTAGAAGAGTTTGGAATCATGGTCAATAATGGTAATAAATGACATGAAAAAAAGGATTGCTACTTTTACAGTTTTCAAAATGTATCCAAATTCCTAGTTCAAAATAGAAGACAAATTACAACTCAATATCTATTTCAGCAACTTTTATATTTTTACATCCAGACTAATAATATTAGTCTAAAAAAGAAAGACAATTTTGGTTGTAGATTTCACAAGCCTTTTTATTCTTAATGTCTGTTGATTTTGGAAATAATCCTGTACAATAACTATCTGTATGTGATTTTTATGTTTTGATTTTGTTTTCCCCATACCCCTTTTTCATTGCATTGTTTTTATATTATTTCAATTTGTTATCTGTTTTCCTTTATGTTGTGGTAAACCACTTAGAAATGGCACTGTATGATATACTGTGATGATGCTTCTTAATTGTACATATTTAGTTTTGTATATTATAATTTAATTTTTTGGTATTTTTAACGATTTCTATAAGCTGCCTAGAATCTGATTGACTTCAGGTAGTTAGATAAGTTTAGGAATGAATGAATGAATGAATGAATGAAACAAACATAAATATAGGAAGCAGGAAATAAATGTATTAAATAAAGGAATAAATAAGCTGACATCTGAAAATGTCATATTTGTTATGGTTGCACTCCTACACTCTAATTGGACAGAGTAAGTATGATTTTTAGTTAAACATACTCTACCATACTGCCTTTGTTTGCTACAACTATTCTATTTGTGCTGTAACTTTCCTGCTACCTATTCCATGCTCCATACATACATGCTCCAGTGTGAGATAACATGTGAATAGCATGCCAAGCTGCAGCGTGTTTGTTACAGTAGCAGCGCCCAGAGCATGAAAGCAACAAAAGACAGCTATTAAAGTGGGCCACTAAAGAGAGTCCCTGTGCCACTACACTTCTCTCATTTATTTTGACTGCATATTTTTACTTTGCTAGAATTGTATATCCACCCCTGAACATAGAGTCATGATTTGAAATAGAATTAATTATGGCCATGAAATGGAATCTCCATCTTGAAGCATTGCACTTCATTTTTTTTTCTTTTAAGATTCTGTGGTGAGAAATGTGTATTATAAATATTTCCATCCTAAAGAAGCCTTGGTGTCTAATGGAGTTTTAAATCGGTAAGTCCTTTGTGGATAATAGATCATTGCAGGCAAATTTTATTTAAATTACTGTATTATAAAATATTAATCTTGGTTGATTTTGTATTTCCCCCAATAAGGGAAATCAGCAGAGCTGCAGGAAAAACAGTGACTGGGATAATAGATGAAGATAGTGGTGGAAATGATTCACAGTAAGTATCTTGTATGCTACATTGCACATGCTATTTTTTTTAAGTGAGAGAACAGTTTGTTATAGGGAAGTATTGCTACAGTATATTGTATCTGGAAATGCACAATGCTGCAACATTTTAAAATTGGCTATGACATTCTTTGCATCCTTTTTCCAGGGCTCTCACTTTTGTATATCCGTTTGGTGCTACATTAAATGTGATGAAACCTGCAGTGGCTGTTCTGTCTACAGGCTCTGTCTGTTTTCCTCTTAATAGACCCATATTGGCTTTTTATCCTTACAAGGTGCGTTACTGAGTTACAACTTCTGTCCATCTTTAGTTCTTTATGATAAATTATATTTCCTCTGTATTTTGCCATTTGAAAATAGTATGACAACCCTATTCCCTTCCCCATCTGTTTTAGCAATTGTTAGAAATAGATATTGCTATTATTAAAACACTTTAATGTAAAGTTGTCGTGGAATCTCCTGCTAAACTGGAGGGAGGTGTTAAGAAGGAGCCGAGTTTAGTGTCTTTGCACTGCAGAAAGCAGCACAGGCCTGACCAGCTCCAGAATCCTTGAAGCCTTATCTTAACTGTTCCCTAGGGAATGCAGTCAGTCAGGTGAGATTCTTGTAGCATAGAGCATTAGCAATAACATTTTTGTTTGAGACTATTCAGAAATGGTTCTGATAGCTTTTGCCTGACAAAAATACAGTATAGTGATTATCATTATTATTAAAATCTAGACCTAATCTCGAGGCCTAGATGTCAGCTATTTGCAGTCAACCAGGTCAGAATACAGACACAGGAGTGTGTGTGTGTGTGTGTGTGAGAGAGAGAGAGAGAGAGAAAGAGGGAGGGGGAGAGATGCAGTATTACACATTTGTGTGTGCGCGTAAATGAAGTGAGTGTTGGAGGATTATTTTTTTAAAAATCTAATATGCCTATTTTATGGCGGTATCGTCTGTTTCTCAGATCAGTTAAAACGAACAAGAAAATATGGAATCTTTGTTCATACTTTTGAATTTTTTACTGGCTCAAGAAAAGTAAACTTAAAAGTGGTGCTTTAATTCTTGATTAATCTTTGTTTGCCAACAAAATGATGTTAATTTTAATAATATCACAATAACCAGCAATTGTTCAGATCTCTATGTTGATTAGTAGATCTCTCTATTATATCACCTACATGTTATAAAAAATATACCTGACTTTTAAAATTGAATTAACTTAATCTAGATAGCATGTTTTTGATGTTCCCTTAGATAAGTATGGTTCATACATGTGCTGTCCTACATTTATTATTTGATAGACTCAAGGTGGCAAATTAGCAGTATTGGGATCATGTCATATGTTCAGTGATCAGTATTTGGAAAAAGAAGAAAATACCAAGATCATGGTGAGTTTAATCTTATAATGCTATGTCTTTTCAAATGAAAGATTGGTAATTTTTTTCCGGAAGCTCAATGTAACACAGTGGACCTACTTAAACCAATGCAAGTAGAAAGGTTTGCTGCTTTATCCTTTTCTTCAGACCTTTATTTATTATGTGTTTATGCATGCATGCATGAATTTATGGGACTTATATGCTGCTTCAATCAAATATACCATATTCTTGTTCTTTTTTGATATACTGATGCTAAGCCAACCAATTTTTGTGTTACATTTTTTCCTGAAAACCATTTTTTCTTTGCTCCTTGACCGTTACAGTTACTTTAATTGGGGAGAATGCATTTTATGCAGATACAATATTTTTCAGGCAATTCAAGTAATTTTAAACACTTAATACTTGATTCCTAGGCTAATTCACTAATATAATAAAAACGTTTTAAAGCCCATTAATGGTACTTTCACAGAGATAAAGGAGTTGACTTGTGGGGCCAGGTTTTTAATAATAGTTGTTTGCTTAAATACCTTACAAATGTAACAAATTTATGTGGTTTCTTAGGAAGTACTTTTCCAGTGGCTTACAACAAACGACATTCACTTAAACCAGATAGATGCAGAAGATCCAGAAGTAAGTGTATATGTGTATGTGTTGATGTACATAAGCTTTATTGCACAAACCATAAGTTGTTATAAAAATATTACAAATTCATAAGGCATCATGTAATGGAAATGATAGATCACTTTTGTCATAAACATAAGTTTGAAGGACAAGCTATAATTCTTTATTTTCAGATAAATATTTGAAATTTAATATTACAGTTAAAAAATTAGTGCAACATATTGTACTTACATGTGATTTTCTTTTTAGTGTAATTCTAAGCCTTAAGGAAATCAAGGCTATAAATGTAATGAATAAATTTCAGGTAAAAATATAATTCCTAAGTAAAAGGAAGATATCAAAAGCTAATTAAAAACATAATAAGTATAAATGATCAGCTGGACAAATAACTATGATTACCTCTAACCATAATTCTTTAAAATAAGTGATCAGCAGGATCAACAAGGAGGCTGTAAGAACTGCTTAAAGATAGATTGAGGCATATTGTGCAGACAGTAGAACAATATACTTAGCAACATTCTGTGAGATGGCGTCAGGCTGAACTGATCATAACAGCTGGAGGAATGGATGAAAATAGCAACTCCTGCCGAGCTTTATCTTAGTAGAAGTAATGCAGAACAACATGATTCATCATGTGAATTGTTCCTCCACGGCAGGAGTACAACTTTCCCTCAAGCTGAACATGTCAATATCTCCCTTCAGTAACACTATTGGGAGGACATTAACTTTGATCAAAGAAAAACTTCTGAATTTGGGTCTGTTTCTTGGTTGAAGTATTTTACTGGGCAGAATAGATGAGTAAATCTGCTCATAAACACAAACAAAGATAATAGGTAATTTATATGTTTAAATCGAGAGCAGGCTACTTAAGAGTGGATAGTACTTATTCAGAGCCCTTGAAAACCCAAAGAATTTTAGTTTCTCATAGAATATCTGGTTTCAAGAGGAATTAAAGTTCTCAACCAGAATTAGAGGAGCCAGACCAGTGGGAAAGAAGACTAACTTAAGCCGGTCAGAAAATGTCCAAGTCAATGTTTTAATAATATGGTATTGAACTGTCTTTACTGTGCAGTACCATATTAGGAATGCAATGGGAGGCTTGGAAGATGGTCCTTGGAAATTGGGACTGTGCCCATTTTGAGGAAAATGACCTGAATGGGCCCATCTGAGCTCCAAAGAGAAATTCAATATGGGCTTTGTCTATAAAAAACTTTGAGCACTGCAGATGCAAATTGAATTCCTTTGAAGAAATGAAAAAAATTGGAGATTTGACGCTGATTTTTGTGCTTTTAGGATAACATAATTGGCATGGGGTTTAGAGTTGCTTCAGTACTTGAATGACTTAACACATTCTACTGGATGATTATTTAATTACAAAAACCATACAACTATTTTAGAATAGTTGATTTCAGGCATTTGTCCTTAGCAAAACTCAGCTATTTCTTTTCTGGTATAATTCTAAGTCTTTAAAAAATAGTGGCATCAATCTGCATGCACCCTTAATGTTTTAACAAAAAGCTTTTTAAATAATTATTGGGGCCATGATATATCTAAAAATTTAAACAGTTATGAAATATACAGTATCAGATGAGATTATGCAATCAGGGCAAATTGTCAGAAGACTTCTAGAACATGAGCTGCTTGTTCAAAAAATACATTTTCTCTCAATAAGAATCCATCTAGACATGTTTGTGCTAAAGTGTCTCAATAATTTTTTCCCCATGTAAATTTCAGAATGGAGGTGTTATCCCTGTATTCTGTTTTGTCTTGTGCAGCATTTACTCTATGGCATATAATGAAAACCTATTTTTTTCTCTGACTAAGCTCTAGCCATACTACCAAGGGCAAAACTATGCTTCAGAATGAAATTTTGAATCACATGTATGTCTTTTCCTATTTTTATATACTTAAAATAGGACCAGTATACAGGGCATGTTGGATAGCTTCAAAAATTTTATAGCTGGGAGAATCATGCCACTCCCTATTGAAATATTATAATTACCATGTCCAAAGTTTCAATAATTTGTTATAATCTTTGACATATTTAGATTATATTGAAAATATATTGTCAGATTCATAAAAGTATTTAGCCTGATTAATAACTTGTCACAGTTTAAGTAAAAAGTTTTATTTGATTAAGCAAAATATATGATTGTGCTTTATTTCACTTAATGTTCAATGCTTCCCTTTCACTATCGCCACTATTCCAAGTTGGATTTCACAACAAAAAGTAAAATAATTTTAAAATCAATGTTAACACAAGTATATTCTGACCAAAATATTTTGCTATTTAAAGCAGTTTGTTATTCAAAATTTTGCATTAAGAGATGTATTTGCTCATAGTCTGAAGATGGAACAGATTGGTTTTGAATTACAGGTAGTCCTCAAATTGCAATCATTTGTTTAGTAACCATTTGAAGTTCTCCAGCATTGAAAAAAGTGATTTACAACCAGTCCTTACACTTAGGACTGTTGCAGCATCCCCACAGTCATGTGATCAAAATTTGGGCACTTAGCAATCAAGATGTAGTTACAATGGTTGCAGTGTCCCAGGGCTATGTGATTTGCCATTTGTAACCTTCCCAGCCATCTTCAAAGAACCATAATCAATGGGGAATCTGGATTTGCTTCATGACCATGTGATTCACTAAAAAACTGCAGTGATTTGCTTAACATCCATGGAAAAAAAGAGTGTAAAATTGGGTGCCCTTCACTTAACAACTGCCTTGTTTAGCAACAGATATTCTGGTCCCAGTTGTGGATGTAAGTCTAGGACTACCTGCATACTGCTAAGTTATAGCATTTTGACAAGAAATTAAAATAGACTTATTTTATATTTACATATCTTAATTGTATATTAAGGTATGTAAATATCTTAACACCCATTTTTAAAATCCCAGCTATTACTTTGCTCTTTTTTTTTTCTTCAGATTTCTGATTATACAATGCTTCCTGATATAGCCACTTTGTCAGAACGATTACGAGTTTGTCTGCAAGAAGGAGATGAGAATCCACGAGATTTTACAACACTGTTTGATATGTCTATTTACCAACTAGATACTACAGCACTTCCCAAAATTATTAAGTCAGCATCTGAGAGTATTTGTTATTCTTAAAATAATACCTTATTCTTAAAAAACACAATAACAAATTATACTCCTTGCATTTTAGAGATTGAACATCAGCTATAAGATGCTTGGATTTAAATATTGCAAACATTGCCATAGAAATCTAAAATCTACAATGTATATATAATTGTGGTCTATTTCGGACAGGTGGTAATAAAAATTGTAGTAATATACAGAAAACTCTCAAGAAAGCAAGCAAATAAGCTAATGGACTTCCATGTATGCACCAGAATTTTTTTTAAGATTATGTGTGTTGAGCTATATCCCAGATCCAGAAAGGGGAGCAAACGATAATGGGCTGCAGCCAGGAAAGTTTATATCCTTTTCTCCTCTGTGTAGAATACTGTGTTTCCGAGCAGAGTTGTGAGAAAGAGTCCTGGATCTATGGGTCTTCTTCTTGTGCTACTTGTTGCACTGATACCCATTTTTCCTCAGTGCAGCAAGTAGCACAGCAGTCTCTTCTTTGTTTATACATCTGTCTCAGAATTAGTTGTACCTTTTTTTAAACCAAAAGTTCCTATTGGTGATTCATTAGCCTGTTGCTTGATACCATATTTGTTCTAAGGATGATCATTTCTGGGCTATGGCCTTAATATATAACACCTTTTTCTTTTTTGACCAATAGCACTTCACTGCTCAAATTCTATATAAGTTTCTGTTTTTGCATCAGAATCTAAGTGTTTTAGGAATACTTTGAATTGTACGTGTCAAAGTATTAACCTTCTGTGAAGTGGGTTTTTATAGCGTACTCTTAAGCAGAGTTAAATTAAAGTTGCCCACATTCAGTTCTATAGAATGTACTTCCTTGTAGTTGTGTTTAGGAGTATACCTTCAGTAATATGTTCTGTATTGTCAATTTGATATTTTACATTTATTATCAGATCATGAAAGCTAACTTTATTCTACAGATCTTATGAACAGCTGAATGTGAAATATGAACCACTTCAGCTAATTCAGCCACAGTTTGAAACACCTTTACCTGCACTCCAGCCAGCAGTGAGTAATAGGGTCATTTGTTATTACTACAGTAAAATACATGTATAGAGAAAATAAGTATTTTGATTCTGTATATAAGATTTGATCCATAGGCAAACAAATAATTAAGTAGCCAGAGTACATCCATTAAATTAAGAGATGAGTATTACAAAAGATGGATAGGAGGCACATTATAAGACATAGGAATATCTGTAGTAAAAGTTCGTTTATTTGTGTCAGAAGCATCACAATTAAAATAGATTACTATATGATATAAAATTTAAAATATAAAATATGTAAAGTGAAACAGATCTTGTCCAGAAACTAACAACATTAATTATGTTCTGTCACTCAAGTGTACATTATCAGGACACAAAGGGCAGGTATACATATGTGTTGTCTGCATGTCACCACAACCACAAGGGCAGAAGCCACTAGATACTCCCATTTGTTCAGAGTGTCTCTGGATCTTGTTGTACTCATGCTCAGTCTACTCAACAATTTCCATACTTCCCAGCTTTTGTAAAGGTGTAGCAAAGGTGAATCAAGTGTTTGAGGGAAAGGCTAAAATTTCAGATAAATGGTAACAGAAATAGAGATTTTGAATAGGTTATAAATAGAACAGCTGATAGCTTTCTCAAGCATATTAAAATGGTTTGATTAGTATCCTACACCAATATTCCTTTTGAATAAAAAAGGACAAATCAGACATGTTTGTTTCCTTTTTTGCTATTAGGTTTTTCCACCAGCCTTCAGAGAGTTGCCTCCTCCCAGCCTGGACTTGTTTGATTTGGATGAAACGTTTTCTTCTGAGAAAGCTCGACTTGCCCAAATAACAAACAAGTGTGAGTAGTTCAAACATTTGCGGTGAGGTTGCTAAGCTAATTTGCTGAAGGGTTGAGTACTTCGGCAACTTGAATCCTCCACAGTAGGCTTTGATTTCAAACTAAGGTTGGCTAAATTTGGATCTATACTTTTCTATTATTTTCTCTAGAAGTGTTAATTTAGAAATAGTGAATATCCAAAGAACAATTTCTCCATGTCTGGGTTTATGATAGAAATAATTTTGAACCCATTATTTTGGCATTTTGGCATATAGGGATCCTATATTTTAGGATTGCTATATTTGATACAAAAAAATCCATTTTCAAAATCTTGCAATTGGAGAAGAAAGCACGATGAACAAAGCCATACATTCTTGATCAGGAGAGACTTTCCCACAAACTGAAACATGGAAATCTCTGTTATCTTTACTTTTGGAGAGATCAACAGGGTTGTTAGACCACTTTGGGCTTTTAAGATGATCAGAAGTATTGTAACTAGACCACCTATTGAAGAAAAATGTGAAGTATTAGTATGTGTACATCTGCTACTCCAATCAGTGTACCATCTCATATTGGCTTTTGGGTTAAAGTACTCTTTTAAATCTCTTAACAAAGTGATTTCTAATTGTTTCACATAATTTCACATAATTTCTTAACATCTAGCAAGACTTCTTGGCAGTGTTACTTTTAAGGCATATATTTTAATTCATTTTTAAACTTAACTATATTTCCACTAACATTCTCATGATTTTAAATATAAATGGAATTATTTTGATAAACTAAATCTGTTTTTGACACTGAATTATATTTGTTCATGAGTTGCTTTTAAAATATGAAAGTAAACTGGAATAATGAGACACTATATGATTATAGAATATTGGGGCAATATTTCTGTGATAATAGAAAAATCTGTAGAATAAAGGTAGATTATTGTTGTTTAGAGAAAACTCAATGTAAAGTTATGGTAACATATGATTTAGTGTTATAAATAAAATAAAATTATCCAGTGTGTTTGAAACAGAGATTGTCTATTATATGTGGAAGTACCTATTATTACTTATATGTAATGAATGCAATAGAAGAAATATATTTCATTATGACATTCCATTAGATCCTCTGGTTTATTTTTCAGTTGTACAAATGAATTTGTTCAACAAACTCATAAGCAATAAGTTTTAAAAATAGTTTTGTATGCAAAATATGAAAGATTGCTGATGTTGTTTCAGTTAAATAATAGTTATAAAATATTTAATAATTTGCTATTATATCAGAGTCCATAACTTAAAGAGAGTGGTTGAAAATCGGTTGAAATATATCAGATTATTTAGGCTCTATTGAATTTTATAAAACTCATTGCTTTTCATCCTTTCAGAATGCCTTTCAGCCAGAAATTTTAATAACAATTTCAGTTTACCAATTATTGCTATTATTGCTTATAAATAGACCTATTGCTCAAAGCAACAAATGTGTGAACTTTGGATGGAATGACAGATAACACTTACTGTTTTATATGAAAAAACCATAGTTGATGTTAACTATTTCTTTCACATATAATTATGACAATGTTTTTTATCAGTTATAAAACAGATGCTTCAAACTACTTTTCTTATGCTCTTTAGAAGATGAGGTGTTATAAATTCTTTACAGAAATAGGTACCATGGCTCCAGATAATATTTGCATGTATGTGTAGTCGTACTTCTCTGTATTTTATCAGGTACTGAAGATGATCTGGAATTCTATGTCAGAAAATGTGGTGATATTCTTGGGGTAACTAATAAACTGCCAAAGGAACAGCAAGATGCCAAGCATATACTGGAGCATATTTTCTTTCAAGTGGTGGAGTTCAAGAAGCTAAATCAAGTAATTACTGAACATTTTCCTTCTAGACATATATAATGGTTTTACAGATGGTTCTCATTTAATTACCACTGTTCAGTAACCATTCAAACATATGATGGTGCTGAATGAGTAGTAGTTATCATTGATCCTTGTACTTATGGCCGTCATGTCATAAGTACAAGGATCAATGGTAAATAACTACTACTCATGATCACATGATCGCAATCTTGGCACCTAGTTCGCAGCTATGACTTTAAAGCATCCTACAGTCATGTGATTGTGATTTGTGACCTTCAATGGGTCAGATTTGTGGAAGTCAATAGGGAAGTTGCTGGAAAATCGTAAGTTGTGGTCATGTGACCCATGTAGTCCTCACTTAACAACTGAGACTGCCAAAACTGCCATTGCTAAGTGGTGTGGACAATGGCTTTTCAACTTAAGACCATGTCACTTAACAATGGGGTGTTCAGTCCAATTAATGACATTAAGTGAGGACTCTCTGTACAGGAAAATATAAAATTATATTGCTGGGAAAGTGGATATCTTCTAGATCTTTGCATGCTAGTTTGGAAGTAGCATAATAAAATCATAGATTGATTTTAAATTATGAATATTGAAATAATACTTACTGGATAATTTTTTAAGGTAAAAATAATTATGCATTCTTCTATAAAACAACAATTTATGATCTAAATCTTTAACTTGTGGCCAGTGGATCAACAGGATCCATCTCCTTAGGATCTGTGACTCATATATAAACAATATTGGGCCACAATATTAACAATATTTATATTGGCCCAATATTGTCCCCCCACCCCCAAATAACTGTATTTTGTGTGTAGGTGTGTATGTGAGTGTATAAGTATGTCCAGGAGATATTTTATGGTTTATTTAAACCTTAATGGGAAGATATGCAGGGATGGTGATCACTGAGTATTTGGGAATTAAAATATATTTTGCTTTTTGCCGATTTTTCAAATCATTGTAAGTGGCCATATTTCTTTTTGTAGTACAGCTCTATTTAAAATTATGTGGCCCAAATGAAGCTGCATATGCATGTACGTAGTGATGCTCCCATATAGACTGCATTTATATATTTCTTCCTTCCTCTTGAAATTTTAGATCTAACTTTTGTGCATAAGCCAGATTGCATTTTTTATTTGTGACTGCATATTAGATAGAAATAAGCTGATTAGATTTTAGTCTTGTTGAACACATTATTCTGCACCAAGATTATCTCTTAAAAGAGGGAGATGATGATTTGAGAAAACCTGCAAGATACATCTAATTTCTTAATCAGTTTAATTTGTGTTTATATTTAGGCCTGGTTAGCTCAGAACATTTCAAGTTGTTTTCATGAAGTATTTCATAACTGAACATAATATAATATAGCTCTAGAGCTATGAAAGCAGCCATACACTATAAAAAGTACGGTCTGTACCAGTATTTTTATATGATATATGCAGAAGTGGCTAGTGTTATGTGAAGTGCCTAATCTCTCCAGGGTTTCCTTGTGAAGGTTATTCTCTCTTTAAAAAGCAAATGCCATACTGCAGTATTCCTGAGAATAGTTCTATGTACATTGATTTATATGACTAGGGAATATCCAGAATTTTAGAGGCAGTATTCTTGTTTACTAAAGTCAATTTCAGATAATAAAAATATTTTCCAATGATATCTTTAAAATTTTAAAAACTGGGAATGGAGAGTCCAGGATGATGTATGATGTACTTTAATTTTTTTTTCTCTTCTTAAAGGAACATGATATAGATACAAGTGAAGTTGGATTCCAGGGTGGTTTCTGAACAATCCAAAGCATAAACAATGTCTCCTTTTTGGGAGAAGAGGAATCATAATTTATTGAACAAGGACACGATTACTGACTGTTATCTGCCAATTATCTACACCTACACTATGTTGTAAATATGAAGATAGTCTAAAATTTTGAATAAGAAACTGTCTTAGAGGCAATATATATATATATATATAATTGTATATTTAATGTGTTTTTAAATAAATCATTTGTACAATTTGAAATTCTTGTTTCTGATTACTTTGTTCTCTACAGATGCTGCTGAGCAATATAAATATGTATAATGAGACTTATTTGTATAAAAATAAGTAAAATGGGAATTGTCACAGAGCTGCCCAATTTGCATACAAGGCCTTATAATATCTATCTTTGGAAAAAATATTTAATAAATTTTATTCTTACATTTAATTCAAACTAAAGCATTAATAACCAGGCTACATTATTATAAACAATTTCATTGCTATTCCTTACAAATGTATGAAGGTGTGCTGCACCAATACTTGGGATTCACACATCATGCTTTGTTTGCCATGGTTTCTTTCAAACAATGTTTAACTAAAACACTATCTCCTAGGATCATACAATATATTAAACCTAATTCAAATAAAATGCATGGTTAGGAAAATGTGTGACAGTGATTACTATTGCAAGATTATATTGCAAGATCTAGATATGAAACAGATTGAATTCCATGAATTAGGTCTTAAAGGTCTCTTCAGGTTCAGCTTTGGATGAGGAAGTCTGTTCAGCCATTCATGATCAGAAAGGCCTTTAAGTAGTTTAGCTGTAGAGATAGCTATATTAAAATTTGTGTCTTAAGTGATTGTTAAAAATGGATCAAGGATATTCTCATTTTGAGTTAGAATGAGGAGGTCAGTTAAAACGTCAGGTTAAGCACAATTCATGTGAGGTCAAGGAACTACCTAAGATGATTTTTCAGTGTTGATAGAAAAACATGCAGTTGAGCGCTATACCATGCTTTTTAAAAGCAGAACAGTAAGCAACTAATGTGGCCAATTTCTCAGCACAACAAAAAGTATTAAAATTCAGCACTGACTTTGATAATGGCAATAGCTGATTTAATTTCAGAGGAAAGAAATAAAACTCATTTCCACACATAAGCAGTGCTTTTGTTCTATTTGGTAACTTTATTTATAGAAACAAGGTGTAGTCTTAATTTCATGTATTCCTGCCCAGCCTCCTGTAACAACTTATTTCAAGGAAATGGAAACAACTCATACTACTGACAGGTGGACAAGCAGGGGAAAAAAAACTTTGTACAAAGGTCTGCATTCTGCTTCCTGCAAAAGGCAGGTTTTGGTTTAGGTTTCCAGCAAGTGTAAAGAACCCCATTTATCTTTGTACACTATAAACAAATTCTGTTTTGACAATGTCATCAGGTGAGCCATGTTGCCAAAAGTATAAGAAAAAAGAGGAACCTGTTATAACTATCCTATTACTAGGCTAATCCAATTTAACAATTGTATGTTTGTGGATTTAAGAGTCTATTTTAATTCAATGGGTTACAAAGCAAACATTGATGCCCCTTGTACTTTTATTTCTCTCTACATGCTTGCCCTTTCCTCCCATAAAGAATCTCATATGAACTGTCTAACGGCCTCGAACCTCTGAAGCCTAAGAAAATATTTAGTTTGCTACCCCTTTAGCAGTAACAGTTCATACAATGTGAATCATAATTTATTCATTAATCCACAACTACGTTCATGTATTGTGCTACATCAAACCAAGGATAATATGTGATCTGTCTTAACATATTCCTTTAGCTAAAAGTCTTTTTGGATTGCTTGCTAATAATCAGGATAAAGCCAGTTTAGAGATTGAGAATTATTTACTGCAATAAAAGTTGTTCCAAAGCCATTACTGAGATAAGCTATTATTCACAGCTGAGATTCCTGGATTTAGTTCCAGTGATTCCTAAGAGTAAACGTAGGGACTACATGTACTGGCATCTCAACCCAGTCTGTGGAATAGCAAGATATTTTTTATTCAGATTTCAACCAACAATCCCAAAATTAACCCCCACAAAGACTAGACAACAGATTTACTACTAATGCATATGAAGTAATATTTCACCTGATTAAGATTGAAGCTGTTTTTTACACCAATGTTTTCCATAGCTCATTGCTCATATTTCAACACTTCATAACAACTATAGTGGAAGAAGTCATTCAGTGGTATGCACAGAGAATGGCAAAAAGGCTGTATTGTAATATAGTTGTTTTGCATTTTTCGATAAATCTGGCTTTCATTTCTAAATTTGGGCGCTCAATTACTAAATTAAATTATTTGCTATCATGCACAGATCCTTAAATGTAAAAGGATGAAGTCATTTTCAGTTAATGTCTTTGTGGCACAATATTTTATCAGACTATTTTTTAAAAAAAACATTTGGCTCACTTGTCAGTAGAAAGGACAGCAAAAAAAGCATCAGCTGGCTTCATAGATGGATCAGGTGGCATAGCAAAATGTGACATCTCCAGAGAAGGAGTATCTGTTTTCATGCAACCCAGGGAGCTAGTATCTTCTAAGCTTGCTTCAAGAGACAGAGAACTATCCACAGTGGCTTGTATTCCAGAAATCTCCCATATTGGTGGGGGAAGTGGCTTTTTGAAGACCACAAAATCATTCATTTCAGAACTTTTTAATACCATGTGTTCAGTTAGTACAGAGGCCTTGTCTTCTCTGCATGGTGTAGATGACTTAGTATCATGGAATGTGTTCACTAAGGAATTTGCTTTGCTGTTATTAGCAGAACTTAAATTAGACAAGTCAAAGGCAGATGGTTGGAATGGAGTTTTACAAAAGGATGCTCCACTGTCACACGAAGTTTGCAGCTCTCCCTTCATACTACCTGAAGAAGATTCTGTAACCTTGACATTTAGAGTACTCTCTTTACTGTCCCATACTTCTGATTTGGGAGCACTATTCATGTCCAGAAATAAGCTGCTACCTGGAGAGTTGCTATTGCTGGAAGCACTGATCAGAAATCCATTGTCTAATATATCTTTCAGGAACAAAGTATTATGACAGCTTTGAGAAGACATCTTCTAGTGCAGAATCCTACTAATACCTGATAACAAAGAGAACCATGTTAACATTAAACATTGATACGGACTTT
Source organism: Azemiops feae (assembly GCA_023970755.1). Classification (NCBI taxonomy): domain Eukaryota; kingdom Metazoa; phylum Chordata; class Lepidosauria; order Squamata; family Viperidae; genus Azemiops; species Azemiops feae. Next base: position 500,630 of record JALGBA010000862.1, on the reverse strand, counting down.
TCAAATTTCATTTTCTCTGTGCTGGTCACCAAAAATGTTTTACTAGATATAAACCTGGCTAGTCCAACTTTGGGGGCCAAATTGAGAAGGGAAGTGACAAACCATCTTTCCATTATTGTAGGAATTGTACTTTTGTGACTTTAGAACCAACCAACTCTAGAACCAACTTAGTTATTCTAGCAGTGCAAGCCCTAGTATTTTAAAAGTTGTTTAGCATAGGTGTAAGTATGATTTTTCAGAAGTTTATATGCATTAGATTGCAGCCAAGATATTATTTAATATGCCATAGAGTAATGCCATAATAATAATGCCATAAAGAGTAGTTTTTGACAATAGTGTTTATCAAAGTATAAAGGGATAATCCCCTTTCCTGAAAAAAGTTTGCAAACTAAAATTTAAAATACAGGAGACAGTATATATCATATTTACTTGAAAGGAAGATTATCTTAAATTTAAGGTAACATTCATCATAAAAAGGAATAGTGAATAAAAATAACAAGCACAAAAGTCCTGAGCAGTCCCCAAATTCTTTCTCTTTTCAGTATTGTTGCCAGTTTGTTTCCCACCAAAATCCCAATACATACATATATATACCAAAAGGTACCCTCCAAAAGAAAGAACAGTCCCACCAAAATAAATAAAACATAAAAACTATTGTGATAAGATACTGTCTTTATAAAGTTAATTTCCACCCACATAGAATGTTATACTTATAATCTCTCTTATACACACAATCTATTCCCATCTTCAAGAAGAAACAGCAAAAGAAGGAAATAAAACAAGATGTAGCTAGAAGGAGTGAGTGGCTTAGCTGTACTGGGAAGAAAAATATAAAGAACAAAACTCGATAAATGAACTGAGGAAAGAAGTGAGGAGAAGAAGAGCATATTCAATTATTACAAAAAGGATTATATTTAAAAGGCAAGCAACACCTGAGGCATACATTTTAGCTTTGACATCCATCCCTTTGCAACTCCACATCCTCCTTATCCCAATTCACAGGTAATTATTTGGGGAAAAAACATAATCTTCCCCTCAGGTAAATAAGATACTTCAGTTACACCAAGGTTTCCAATTTCATAGAAGAACTGCTTCAGTAGCCATTTGAAACTGATATGCCTTTGCTTTGGATTGATATAAGCTAACTAGAAAAGTCAACAGCTCAGTCTTTCAAATGATTGGCCTGATTCCATGAACAGTCGGGGTCAGCACATTAAGTGAACAACTAAATCTGTTCAGTAGCCATAGTAGAAGAGCTAGGTTTGGAAATAAACTTCTCCCAGATAAACATTCTTCTGAACAGATCATAAGAAGAGAGGGGTATGGTTAACTCCTTATGCTGGTGGAATAGAGAAAAAAATAGATTTCACTAGATATTACACTTTGCATTATCACCATCACCCACACAGTGATAATGGCTAAAGAGGCACAGAAGAAGTGACTGTAGGTAAGTTTTTCCCTATTCCATCCATGATTATGCCAACCTTGACTGGGATATTATTTTTAATTCAATAGATGGACAAAAGTGCCAAATCTAAACATCTAGCTGAAAGTGCAACCAGCCATAATAATTTCATTGTATCACCGAAAACTCCAGTTAGTAACAGCTTTCCAAACAATTTTGCAACGATCAAGACTGATGGATCTCATCTGCCGAAGGACTCCCAATCATGTGGGGCTCATGCCTTGGATAGCAGCTGACAACCACGTCATGCAAAAACATATTTTCCTAAGTGATAGAAAGAACACTACTACACATTCCTCTCTTTGAAGAAAATGTAGAGTAATCTAGGAAATCACCTATAAACATATTTTTCAGTTGCCATGACTCAACTTCCAGACAATTCTACCTGGATGACTGAGAATCTTCATCAACATACCATCCTATAAACATTTAGTTGGATACATCATGCAAAGTCACAACAGGAAGAGCCACTAATATTGATAGAATACCTCCTGTCATGGGTATTTTGTCTTGGGTTCAGCATATGCTAAAATGCCACAATGAAATGATCCATCTGTTCAAAACTAAAATGCAGTTTCTCCATTCCAACATCAACTAACTCATACAAGCTCCATTTTACTTCAGGAGCTTCTTTCCCAACTACCTGTATACTTTTTACACTAGGTAGTTTATAAGCTAGATCAGTGTTTCTTGACCTTGGCAACTTTAAGATGTGTGGACTTCAACTCCCGGAATGCTGGCTGGGGGAATTCTGGTTACTGAAGTCCATACATCTTACAATTATGGAATTAAAAAACACTGAGTAGAACACCATCAGCAGCAGTTATCATCAGTATTCAGTGGTCAGCAAGAATCCTAGTCTTCACAACTCAGAAATAATATGAAGTTTCCCAAAGTGATTGCAGAATATAACTACAAGACTATTTACATGTTCATAATGTTTTTTTCAACAATGCTCAGTAACTAGTTAACCTGCACCTGGCATTTTCTGATTCAGTTGCTACATTGTATTATCTGCTATTTCTCCAAGAATACACAGCTCTCACAGTACCGCAAACAGAGGAAGCATTTTAGTATTGTAATTCTGTGAAACACTAGAAAACAACACAAAACAGAGTTTCATCAATTTCTGAGAAAAAAGCAAAGCACTCCAACAAAATCAAGGTCTAATTCTCCTAAAAAGACATACAGGTAAGGAAGAGACACTATTCAGACATCCCTGAAAATCCTTAGAAATTCCTCTCATTTGCAAGTCTAAGAAATAAAAGCTTTTTTTTTTTTTTAAAAAGGGTAACTATAAGTAGTTCTAAACTAAGCTACAATTTTTTTTCTTCCCAGGAAAAGAAAAAAACCTGACTATCCTTATGCAGATTTTATACTTCTATTTCATACAACCTATTAAAATTTTGGAAGACCTGCTGTTATGATCAAAGCTAGAACTTACCTAAGTTCTAATAAAACTATAAAGCTGTTTTTTTGGAAGCATTAATGAATTACAAAGAAGGCTGTTTATCTTCAACAACCATTTCTTAAAAGTGCAAGAAACAACAACTAATGATTCCTCTTATAAGCTAATTCATACATTGTGGCACCTTTCTTAATTTTCCAATTAAGCTTGTTTGGAAGACTGGAAAGTTCTGACCACCTGAAGATGCTTAGAGAGAAAATTCTATTACAACAAACTCTCATTGATGTGTCTCACATGTAAATTGTATCTGCATAACCCACCACCTGCTTCCTCCTCCTTCCCCACATTATGTGCCCTTAAGTTTTATTGTTAACTCTTTGCAATTTTCTCCATGATGGTCTGTCTGTGTCTAACCTGATCTTTCAATGGTGCACCCATCCCATTGTCTCCTCACTTTGCCCCAATTTAAGACCTACATCACTTCATGCACCTGAAGAAGTGAGTTACAGCTCATTAAAGCTTAGGTCTTTTAATAAAATGTGTTAGTTGGAATAGGCTTGACCAGACATTTTTGACTACTATAGAGCAACATAGTTCTCCTATTACATTACTATAAGATACTTATCAGAAAATCACTCTGTTGATGTCTACAGATTTCATTGAGAAGTCCAAAATCAAAATGACAATTTGAACTCCTTCCTTCCACTTTTTTCTCATTGCCTAAAATACTAATCTAACCCCATCTTTAGCTACTGAAATTATTTCTCTTCATTACTAATAATAGATACCAAAGGAATGTTATTTTAAAAAAAGGGCATCTCTGCCACCCAGTGGCTATAAATATGAATGCCTTATTCTGGAGAAAAAGATTAAATTCCTAAAGCAAGTATTATATTCTTTCATACTTTTGTCGGAGACCAATTTCTTATGTCATTTGCTGGATATATTGATTGCTGAAATATATATAGTTTGTATCCAGTACTAAAATATATTTTTTCAATTGAAGCCCATAATCAATGGAAAATTTCTGCTCTAACAATTTTCCAAGTATGAATAGATGGTTTTAAATTACAAAACATTGCAGGAATTAGGAATTAATTTACATGGTATAATGAAAAAGAATATTGATCTTACTGCTTTAAAAAAGAAAATGCTTTTTATTGATATATCATTCTGTATTCAAAGGTTTTAAGTTTACCTTCTTACAACGAATAATGTATTTTTAATTGTGGTATCGTGACCTTAAGGTAATATTGACTGGATTCACATATTGTGGTAATTTTTTAAAATAAAGTCTGGTTGAAAACCTCAGTTGGCTCAGTCTGTACAGTAATTAAGACTTAAGCTTATAGATAGGTCCTCTTACTAGACTAAAACCAAGCAAACCACACTGGACCTTAAATAGAATTAGCTATTCAGGAACTTTACTTTTTAAATGTAGAAATCCAAATTATATGACTTAATTCTGGAGAGTCAGAAAAGTTGCAACATGCATTTTTGGAAAACATTTTAATGGTCTAGAAAGTGAAGAGAACTTATTTTTTTATATGCTGGTGCCAAATGAGGAAGATAATAAGAGATACTGAAAGGTGAGTTACATTAACATGTAGAACACAATGCAAATTTCAGTCAAGGTCAGTACAGCCGTTGCTTATTCAGACTTTTAAAAACTGATACAGTGGCTTAAGAGCTATTGAGGAACTGCTGTGGGTCATTTCCATGTCAAGCATCCCCCTTCCACCCTCTAGCATCAGGGGTAGGCAACCTTGGCTCTTTTATGACTCGTGGACTTCAACTCCCAGAATTCCTGAGCCATGGCTGGCTTAGGAATTCTGGGAGTTGAAGTCCACGAGTCATAAAAGAGGCAAGGTTGCCTACCCCTGCTCTAGCTAGATGACAATGTGGGGAAACAGCTCTCAGTTATCTGAAACCTCTAAAGTAGGACTGCCTGAAGCCAACTGATTTCTCACAGGAGTTCTAGAGACCACCAATCATTTACAAATGATGTACATCTTTGGCTCAACATAGGAGTTTTGGTACTGATTTTAATGCAGAAGCATGCAATCCCGATGTACAAATAGAACAGCAAAAATGCCATGTTTCTTGAATTTTTAAAAAAATCCTTCCTCAGCTAAGCATCCACCACATGTATTTAATTTTAACTCCCTGAATTGATTTAATTCCTTGTGGAAGAGATCACTTAAGTATTAAATCCAACCATCTGATCTGTACAGGAAGCCAATTTAAAGCATCTGTGATAGATGAACCTCCCTTTTCTGCTTAAAAACACCATGAGGAAGGAAGTTCACCATCTTTTTGAGATATTGGTTCTTCTGTCAAATTATTCTTGTTATGTAGAAATTTTTCTTAACGTTCAGGTGAAATCTGGCTTCTCATTTAAGAGCAGCACTCTTTATCTGCATTCTGGGATAATAGAAAGACTCGAGCCTTTTGAGTGATATAGAAACCTAGCAGATCTTCTTTACAAATACTACTGTATCATCAAACCAGGTATCCCCAATCATCTATCTGTGAATTTGACTTATGTTCCCTATGTGAAGAATTTTCCACTCCTCTGTGTTAAATGTGTGTTTTATTATTTGTGTTTTATAATTTTTAGCCCAATTTTAACCTATTTTGTTCCATAAGGTATAAAACTGTCACTGCCAATTTTTCATCATGAATGGGATTACTGCATCTGTGAAAGTCAATTATGGCTGCCAAATGGGAATAAAATAAAAGCAAAAGAAACAGAAGTATTTTTTCTAGCAGCTTAAAGGACTGCAGAGGGTTAGTTTTTAACAACAAAAAAAAATATCAGTGTTGCAGGCGAAACCATCAAAATGAATCTGAATAGATTTAAAAATTTGCATTTCCTGTTCAGCTGCAAAGTTGAAAGTACACCAGCCAATCCTTAAAGTATCTTGAAACAGCAAGCCCATTTCTATTTTTCCTTTTATATGGATCTTATGCTTCAAACTTGGGAGCCCATGGTGCTCTCTGAGCTACTATTAGCAGGGAGGCAACTAGGGAGGGCAAGTGATACTACATGAATAAGATGCCATCGTGTAAATGATATAAATCATGTTATTTACTCGAATAACATAATTTGTATTATTTGGGAAATGAGATGTCATCATTTCTTCTATCAGGTGATTGTGAACCCTGTGCCTGGTTTCACACAACACATTAAACTAATATGTGGTTTTGGGTTTTGGCTTAGCATGTTGCAGAACCATAGGCACTGTGTTTGCAAAATATGACATGTTATTCATTGTGTTGCATGAAACCCCTCCCCCCCCCCGAAAGACCCATTTTTAAAAGCATTTTTAAAAGATACAGAAACATATAGTTAAGGCTCCCATCAACACCCCACCACCCACTCACCCAGCACAAGATGAATGGAGGCAGCAGTTGGTAGTCTTCCATTTTTTTTATACGGCTTAGGACAGTGTTTACCTATTATTTAGCATTAATAAGCGCTACATACTTCTTTTTGGAAGACTAGCCATTGCTGTACTGAAATAACAGTCACAAGTATCCTTTTATGAATATTGCTTGGTGAAATGTTCCAGAATACTCAAAAGTTTGCAGTTACCTTATACTCAGGTAACTGAAGGTTCAGGTAGTCAGTGGTGAGATTCAGCCAGTTCGCACCAGTTCGGCAGAACCGGTAGCTAATTTTTTGTTGCCCAGGCCCAGAATGGACTTCAGGAAATGGCATCCACACAGAGAACCGGTTGTTCACATATTTGAATCCCATCACTGCAGGTAGTCCTTTACCTATGACCATAATTGAGCCCAAAATTTATGTTGCTAAGTGAGCTTTGCCCCATTTTACGATTTTTCTTGCCACTGTTAAGTGAATCATTGTAGTTGTTAATTTAATAACATGGTTGTTAAATGAATCTGGTTTCCCCATTGACTTTGCTTGTCAGACGGTCCCAAAAGATGATCACATGACCCAAGGATACTGCAACGGTCATAAATATGAACCAGTTGCCAAGCATCTGAATTTTGATCACATGGAAATGCCGCAATGGTCGTAAATGTGAAACATGGTCATAAGTCACTTTTTACAGTGACATTATAACTTTGAACAGTCATTAAATGAAACTGTTGTAAGTCTAGGGCTACCTGTATTGTTTCGACGTGAATTTTTGCCTTTTTTATTTATTCTTAGAATCAAGGCGGCCGCTTTAGGATTGTGGGTGTGTTTTTTGAATAGAACAATGCTACGTACTACCAGACCGATTTTAGCCGCCTAAAGCTATTGATTTTACAGGGATGCATGGTCGACTGCTTTGCTACTAGAGGCCGTAATTCTTTTTTCAAGCATTGCAGGAATATTTTGGTTCTTTCTTAAAGGAAAATACAAGCACTCCAACTTGCCCGCGCGCGCCACTTTCTCCCAGCCCACCCTCCGCCCTCCTATTAACTCTGATCTTGGTCGCGTCATCAGGAGCGTCATCACGCCGGAAAAGGTGGCTGGTTGCGGCGGCGTTGGCGCGAGATAGAAAAGTCTGCTTGGAGCTCCCGGGCGGGAGCCAGTGAGCGCGCCTGCAGTTGCGCCGGAGTGCTAAGGGCGCTCTGCTTTGGGAAGATTTAGCGGCATTTTCCGCAGCCCTGGCGGCGGCGGCGGCGGCAAGCCCCTCGGGTCCCCTCGGGTCTTTTCGCTGAAGCAAGTCATTTGATAACTTCTGGCTTGTTAGGCAGAATGTCTCGTCGGGCTCGCTGGTGAGTCGCGGGAAGCCCATGCATTTTGGGAGGGCTACGGAGACGGGAGGGGTCCTTCTCCCTCCCGCCTTTTTTGGAGCCAATTCCCACCTTCCTCTTCTCCTTCTCTCCCCCCCCCCAACCCGAAAGCGCTTGCTCTGTTTCGTCCATTTATCCCGCCGCCCCCCCTCCCCCCTCCCCCCTCCCCCCTCCCCCTCCAGGCCGTGGGTCATGAAGAGAATGAACCTATGGAGCAAACGTGGCAGATGTTTCCATAGGTTTCCAATCTGCTGGGGAGGAGCGGGGGGGGGGCGCTTCTGGGGAGTGGGGAGCTTAAAATGGCTCTCGTGAAATGCCTGGGCGGCAAGACGAACCTTTTTTTCCCTCCAGGCTACGGCTGGGGGGAGGGGAGGGGGAGGAAAATAGGTTGGGCCCTTTTTGTCTAGGAAACATTGCTCGGGGTTGAGAAGGGAAGTGCTCTCCAAACCTGGTTCCTTCTCCTTCCATCCCCAAAGAGTGACTCCCGAGTGAAAATGTTGCCTTAGCTCATGACCTTAATAAGGCTGCCCTGGGGCAACTAGATTCAAGTTTACAGTTTTAGGATTTTGATGAAATGGTGAAAAAAAAAAAGCAGTCGAAACCAAAATGATAGTAAGAACTCTGCCTGCAAGAGGTGCTGTAATGATGGAGTCAAGATTTTTTTAAAATCCCAAGGAGTTAAATGCTCTCACTATGGATTTAGCACATTAGATACTAATGTGAAGGGCTCAGTTGAAAGCTCTCAAATTAAACAAATATCTTAGCTACTGATCTCATGATAGGTATGAATTTGATTTGTTGACCTTATTTCCCAGGCTGTTGCAAGGACTCTGGGCAGGTTCTAGGTCAATACTTCTATCCTGTTTCTGGTTATGAAAAGCAAGTTAGAATATAGGAAGCCAGAAGCTGTTCAGGCGTGGGCTTTGGCAAATTTCCAAAGAGAAAATTCCAAGCATGAAGACAACTGACAGATTTACAAATGAGATCAGTGTTTCTAAGGCTTCATTGTGAAGACATTTTGAAATGTCAGGATAGCTATAGAATGTGTATGTAATTTTTTTCCCCTTTGGCTTCCAGTGCAGTGTATGGATTAGTCCAGTGTATAGGGATACCAATCTGTATAAAGTGATTTGAAGAATTGAGTGTTTACAGGTGAAGATTTCGCTGGAATGTTGCTAAACTAGATAGAAATGAATTAGTATTTGTAGTAAATGCTTAATTATAACATTTCTCTTTTAAAACCTGTTTATAATAGTGAAGAGCAAGAAGAACTGCTTTACCAGGATTCAGATGTGACAGATCGAAGGGATAACAGATGTAAAGTCAAGTGGTCTCGTGAAGAAGTATGTATTGTGTTATTCATAGAGAAAAACAGGGAGATTGGTCTTGGGCCAAGCAGATGTGAGCCTCTGCAGGAGGTGAAGGCATAAGAAAAGATCCACTGACAACTTTGGATACAAATATAGTAAATAAACAGAACTAGCCTGCTTTTGAATTAGTAAATGGAAAACAGGCTTAACATTCTCATAAACCAGTACATGGCTGCACTCAGACAGGTCTTGTTATTGACCAAATTATAAGTGAAAAAAGCAGGTGGTTCTCAACTTACAACTATTTGTTTAGCAACCATCAAAAGTTACAATGGCACTGGAAAAAGTGACATATAACTGATCCTCACACTTAAAACTTTTGCAGAATCTCCAGGGTCACATGACTAAAATTCAGGCACTTGGCAGCTGGCATGTATTTATGATGATTGCAGTGTCTGAGGTCACATGATCACCATTTGTGACTTAGCTGGCTTCTTACAAATTCAATGGGGAAGCCAGATTCACTTAACAATCATTATGATTTACTTAATAACGACAGTGATTCACTAACTCTGGCAAAAGTCATAAAATTTGGCATGCCTCACTTAACAATCACCTTGCTTAGCAATAGAAATTCTGGTCCCAATTTTGGTTGTAAATCAAGGATTATAGTACCAAAGATGCATTTATGAGTCAGCTCTTTGGATAATAAATGTTTGCCAGAGTTCTGAATTTGCTTCTGTTTGAAGCTTAGGTTTTTAATCTCCATTTTGGATATTTGTCTATGAAGCGAAACCCAGGGCAAAAGTTAAGTAGGCATTTGGTTCCTGATAAATTATATAGGCCTATCCAGTTTTTCTGCTTCCTGTTATAAAATCCCTGCATTATATGAATCAAATTTCTATAAGATAATTTATTGTATAATCTGGGGGTGGACAATCAAGTACTGGGATCTTGAAAGTTCTTGAAGGGGCAGTGGGCAATCGAGGTTTTATATTTTTCCATACATCAGAGTTGGCCATTTAGACAAAGTATTTGCTTCTACCAGATCCTATGTGCTATTTCTGCTGCATTGTATACTTTGTGATAGCAGTATAACTTGCTACCTAAGGGTATTTGTTTAGTGTGGTCAAATCACATAAGAATTCAAGATTCTATTCCTTATTTGTGTTAGGTTGTGACATATCCTTACAGTCTTGCTCTTTTTAGGATGAGCTGTTGAATTCACTGGTGACACAGTTTGGACATGACTGGAAATTCCTAGCAAGCCATTTTCCTGTAAGTGGACTTTTTCAGTTGAGTAGGTTTTCTTCTTCTTGTTTTCCCTATGAATAGAAACAATAGGAAGCCAAATTTACAGAAATTTAACTGCTAGTTAAAGTGCTAACGTATGTCTGTGTTCCTTTTGATTTTTATTTCTGTCTGTCTTACTAATGTTTCATTTAACATAAACCTATTTAAATTTGCTCATAGAACCGCACTGAACAGCAATGTCAGTATCGCTGGCTAAGAGTGCTAAATCCTGTTCTTGTAAAAGGCCCCTGGACTAAACAAGAAGATCAGAAGGTAATTCATTGTTCAGTAGTTACTTCTGGAGCTGAGGAGTTGAAATGCTATCTTCTTTGTGATAGGGAACTTCAGTATGAACCCAACTGGAGGAATTGCTGGGCATAATTCGCAAGCAAGCCTTTCACAACCTAGTGCCCTTCCAGAATTTCCACCAGAACATTGGCAAGGAATCTGGGTTTACATCTGCAAGTATGAAGGATGTCAATCTGAATTCAACTTCCCGTTGGAAGATAAGAGATATAATTCAGACATTTTGCCCCCTTCACACTATATAAAATTTTGTAGTATAATAGAGAATCCAAAGATTTATTGCAGTTTGAACTACCTGGGCTCTCCAACATTCGTTTTGTAGCCTCCATCATATCCCCAATATTGGGCAAAAGTTTTTTTTATTTTTGATAATGAGTTATGCCTTGAAATCCCTTACGGGACTTAAAATTCTGATTTTGCCCCTTCAAGATATTAAACCTTTATCCTCAAGTTGGGTTGGTTTCTCCAGTTCTAAAGAGAACCTAAAAACAAAAATGAGTGTCTTTAGGCAAACATCGCCCAGAGTGGATCAAAAATGCATGGCCCTGCTTAACTGCATCTTTCCACATGGATCCTTGTATAATGGCTGAATGTCAAGGGTCAGAAGTGCATCCAGCAAACAAAACTAAATGTAACCATTTTATTTTTGTGATGAGGTCATTGAATTGGTGAAAAAATATGGCACAAAGCAATGGACTCTCATAGCCAAGCATTTGAAAGGCCGTCTAGGAAAGCAATGTCGGGAACGTTGGCACAACCACCTGAACCCTGAAGTCAAGAAATCATCCTGGACAGAAGAGGAAGACCGCATAATTTGTGAGGCTCACAAGATACTTGGAAACCGGTGGGCTGAGATTGCCAAGCTGCTGCCTGGAAGGTATGTTTAAAAGCTGTTGAAGCAGCCCTCTTTCAGAATAGCAATGCTTGCTGCTGCTGCTTCTCCTGGCTGATGGTGCATGCATTTATGGTCTATTTTTAAAGGACTGATAATGCTGTGAAAAACCATTGGAATTCTACAATCAAAAGGAAGGTGGACACAGGAGGCTTTCTTAATGAAGCAAAAGAATCCAAACCTCTTTATTTGCTGGTGGAGGTGGAAGGCAAGGAAGGACAAAATACATCAGAAGGGGAAAATCAGGTAGTGCAAAACATTTATCTTTCAGCTGCCTATGGAACGTTTGAATAACAAACTGTTTTGAAGATTATATATCATAGTGCTTGATGAAATATGGATGTGCAAAATGCAACATTTCTAGGGATAGAATTGTAAAGTACTGCTGGAATATTTTGTATTTTTCATGGTATGAATGGTCACGCTTGGAACATCACAAATCACTTTGTCTTCTTGAAGATTTATTCCAGAAAACTACAAGCTATACCCAGAATTGCTAAATGATTACATTTTTGGGGGGGGGGGGAGCAGAACATTTCCAGGTAGAATGGAATATTTTATCTCCAGAATGCCGAGATTTGGATATAATCTTTCTTTTTGCAAGGCTTAGTTCTGTAAAGGACTGGGGAGGGAAGTGGAATTTGGACGCAAGAAAGAAAACTGAATTAAAATCATTGAAGTAACTGTTGCTTCAGAAATATGATAGGAAGCTGCTATCAGTTTTGACCATATTGGTGGTGACAGAGTTGAAATCCAACATCTGGATTTACAAAAATGTTTTCTGTATTTGATAAGAAGAAGGTAGGTCTTGTTTGTGTTCTTCCTACTTCTGATTTTACAATCTACAACTCTGAACATGTTTTTGTTTATAGTGATACAAATCTTCACTCATCTTTCACAGCAGCATTTTTTGACCAACTGGCCGGTCCAGACTTTGGAAATAAAGAAGGAAGAGGTTGCTGATGAAGAGCCAGCAGACCTGCAGATGTTGCCATCTGAGCCAATGCTTGAAAGCCTAGTGGAGCCCAGTGTCAATGGAGCATCAGAAACCATGGTGCCAGATGATCCTTTGGATGGGAGTTCTGCATGTACATGGGTGGTTGAAGCAGGCAATTATTTGTGTACTGCTGCAGCCCCAGCTATTTCAGAAGCTCTGGACATGATTGAATCTGTAAGAAATGAATTAATTGAATATTTTGATAAACTACATCAGTGTTTTTCAAATTAAGGAGTTTTAACACCCAGAATTCCGCAGCTAGCAAAGGAATTACAAATGTATAGATCTTAAGGTTACCAAATTTGAAAACCAGTGAACTATATAAGCAAGGGTAGAAGGAGAATGCGGCAGGAAAGATTATTTGAAGGAAACAGTCCTTTTGGTGGAGGGGGGGGGGCCTCAGTGGATGATACGTATTGTAGTGAATCTGATTTCCATTTTGTATGGCTTAACCTTTGTGTAAATGTATCTGAATGTGTATACAGTATATCTTTGCTGATTTTGAGTTGATTTTAAATATTTTGTGATTTATTGGTGATTTGCTGATTTATATGTGACCACTGGTTATATCCATTTCCATAAGCTGAGTGTGATATAATAGTTAAGGTACTGGATTATGAGTGGGAAAATCCAGATTCTACATCTTTTACAGAGAAGCCGCCTGGGTGATTTGGCCCAGTTGCCTTTAATGTGCTCAAAATCTACCAACAGGCGCTAAAGCAGTGTGGGAAAGTGGTCTATAATCTTCCATAAGAGGTTTATGGATTGATTTTGGCTGCTGATAATAAAGCATATCATAATCCAAAGCTATTAGCAGAACTTTTTACCTGTTCCTGTGTTCATTGTCTGCAGTCTTAGACCTGGATCTTATTTTTGAACATTCCTATTCTGGCAGGACCCAGATGGCTGGTGTGATCTCTCTCAATTTGACCTACCTGATGATTTATCTGCAAGTAACAGCAACAGTCCGGAGAAGCAAGCTTCTATAAAACCCTACTGCTCTTCCCAGAATGTTACAGAGTACCGTTTAGATGGCCACACCATTTCGGATCTCAGCAAAGGCAGCAAGGGTGAACTCATCCCCATTTCACCTTGCACAGACATGAGCTTTGGCACACCCCCTGCTGTGCTCAAGAGGCAAAAGAAGAGGAAAATTAGTCTCTCACCAGTTTTAGAGGGTGGCACCAGTACAAACCTCTCCTTCCTTGATTCCTATAACAGCATGACACCCAAGAGCACACCAGTTAAAAGCACCCCCGTCAAAACTCTGCCATTCTCCCCATCCCAGGTAGGTTGGTGTGAACTGGCAATGAGATGGACATAAAGAACAAGATAAAGGCTAGTTGTGCCAAGGTGCCCTCTTTTGTTTAATGATATAACGGTCAATTTTGACAATTGGTAGCATCCTGTTTTTGGTGGAATGTGTGCTTAAGGGGGGAATTCAGAGTAATGGAAAACAGTCATCAGTAACTACCATATATAATTTATATAGAGTTTTGGGCTCTTTCGGTCATCTTTTCCTATCTGGTTTTTTTAATTTGATGTAATCTGCACCTTCCAGAATTGCTGGCTAAAATGGCTAATTGACAAGAAACTGGCCAAGCTGATTGGGAATTTTGGATGTTGTAATTGTATCACAGGGCATCAGTTTAAAGAAAATTCAGCTTGATATGAGATGAAAATGATACACAAAACCATTCTGGGTGCTTTTAAATGTTAGAAATTGGCATGCTTATATCCTGATAAAATCAGAAATAGATGGTAATTTTTTTTGCAAGCCAAGGCAATTTTTCTACAGTACGGGTAGTCCTTGACTTAAAGCCACAGTTGGGGCTGGAACTTCCATCATTGAGTAGTGTGGTCATTAAATGAATTCTGCTCAATTTTACAACCTTTTTGCTGCAGTCATTAAGCTAGAAGTCCCCAACCCCCGGTTCATGGACTGACACTGGTCCGCAGCATGCCAGAAACCAGTCTGCGCAAACAAGCAAAGCCCCATCCGTGGGATGCAGGCAGCACATGAAACCACACCCCCTCTGGTCCGCAGAAAAATCTCCACGGAACTAGTCCCTGGTGCCCCAAAATTTGGGGGCCACTGCATTAAGCAATCTGACTCCCTCCATTGATTTTGCTTGTTAGAAGTCCCCTGGGAAGATCAGAAACAGTGATCAGAGGACTCACTGTAACAATCTTAAGTTTGAGGGTCAGTTGCGAGTTATATTTTTTAAGTACTGTTGTAACTTTGAATGGTCATTAAACCATCATAAATCAAGGACTACCCATAGTAATCTCTTACATCAGAGCCCGATTCTCACTTTAGGGCACCTGTTTTCTTCTGCATCATATTTGTTTTGTTTACCTCTAAGAAGTGTTCCTCGACCTCAGCAACTTTAAGATGTGTGGACTTACAGACCGCTTGTGGCTGTAAGGCTGATAAAATAGCTTCAGTGACAATTTGGGATTTGATTTTTCAAATTCTTCCTTTTGAAATTCTGCCTACAAAAGGTTTTCTCCATATGTAAAATCTGTATGGACTTAGAATGTATTCCTACTATTCCAGTGGGTTAGGCATTTACTCTCCAGCCTTGTTTTGTAATTTTACGTTTTTTTGAATGCATGGGTCCAACACTAGCAACTTAGGTGTTTTTTGCTTGGCCTCAATAATAACTTTAAGATAGAAAGTGCCCTGAGTATCTTGCTTACAGATGACTGAACATAGACAAATGCTACTGGATGTTTTTTGTTGTAAAACTTACCAGATGCTTTCATACTGACATCCTGTGTCATGTTTATTGCCAATATGGGAGCCTTCCTGCTATATCGGTTTCTAAGATTTGAAAATGCATTCTTTGCAGACCTGATATCAATTAAAAATCAGAATTTGGTATTAAAAGCTATAGGAATTTAAATTTAGCTTTGGATTACACATATACTTTTACCTCCGTTCCCATGTCTAAAAGTAAGAGAAATGATTTGAAAATATATTTTCTTTCTTATTCATTAGTTGATTTAGTCCATTCTATTAAGTCCAATACTGACTGACAGAATTTCAAATAATATTTCCAGGAATTGTTAATGTGTTTCTATTGAAGTATAGCTTTTTAATCCAGGCCTGAGGCCAAGAAGAGGAAACAATTCCTTCCTAGAGGATTCTCCCTCTATTTTAAAAAGTTTGGCTTATTTGCAATTTTTGAACCCAACTGGGAAGCAAGACAACATGCCCTGAGACAGGGCAAAGGTTAAGTAACAGTTGTCCTCTATACCAATTGTTCCAGATTAGTATGGAGGGGAAACACATCAATGTGTGGAAATAAGTCAAGCCCCAAATCTAACTTCCTTTTGTGAGCTCTAGAGGCTGCTGTCTGTAAAGGTTTTTTATTATAAGGATCAATATTCCTGTTTTTATGATATTTCTGTGAATAGACTACTCGCCATCAGATGGCTTTATCACTTTAGCCCAGAGACAAAGCAGAACTCACTGTGTGACCTGCTGTGTAAAGGCATCAGTAATTATAGCATATGATGGAACCTAAAATGAAGATAAAAGACTCCCTCCCCCCCTTTTCCTCTGCTTTTTGTGTGCTTTCTATTGAAAGCGAGATGAATTTTAGGGTATTTTAGAAGTGACAGGCTGCATAACAGAAAATGTTTCTTTATAGTGAGTCAGATCACTGCTCTCTATACATTTGTACCTATCTCCATGGTTTCAGAGAAGATTTGCTAGGGTGAGATGCTGAGGATTGAAATTATACATTGTGTGAAAGTATGGTAGAATTTATATCTTGCAGGTATGAGAGTGAGCAGGATGTTGCAGATCAGACCTGCTGCTCAGTCCTGAAGTTCTTGTAAGATGAGGAATTATATTAATATTTTCATTTTCCCCTCAATCCTGTTACCTCGTCTCAGCAACATCCACCAAATTACTTTGAGAGATCCCTTCCACCTTTATGAAAAATAAAATATTAATTTCTTTTACCATATAGTTCCTGAATTTATGGACAAAACAAGACACTTTTGATTTGGAGAACCCCTCCTTAACTTCCACACCCGTTTGCAGCCAGAAGGTGATTGTGACAACCCCACTGCACAGGGACAAGACCCCACTACTGCAGAAGACCTCTGTGTAAGTCTTCTTTCTATCTTTCTCCTCCCAAGCTGCACCTTGTGATCCAGGAGATTTAGGCAAAGCATACAGGAGGTAAGAGTGAAACAAGAGGAACTTTATATGCTTTAAAATGAAATGCACATTGGAAATATCTTACTACAAATGATCTAAGAGTTGCCTTGCTGTGAGATGGGCAGTAAATAAGTTTAATAAATAAATACATAAATTGTCAGCATTTGTTTTCTTTACAGATCCTTTAGATATAAATGCACTGGGTGATGTGGGCTAGTAGGGGATGCTATGTTAGGGTTTGCAGTCCTGCCTGCCTCCTCATAAGTTAAATCAATTCAGGCTAAGATCCCAAACAGTTAATAGTACTTTCACTGACTGTTTCTTTTGTCATTTACCTGAATCCAGTCTTGGATTTAAAAATGATAGTGCTTTACTCTTCTGCATGTATGTTTTCAGATTTGTAACTCCTGATCAGAAATATATGGCAGACAATACACCTCATACGCCAACTCCTTTTAAGAATGCGCTAGAGAAATATGGCCCAATAAGGCCTTTGGTATGTATTAAGTCAATTCACGGATTCTTTCTATGTTTGCATCTCATATCCCCACTGGAGTAACAGTCCCCGAATATGCCTCAAGAAATGGAGCCAAAAAAGATTTCTTGTGTAAGGCTAATAAGGAACTGATTCCAGTTGTGAATTAAATTTGGCTCCTCCATGTTTATGTTCTCTCAAGGCTGGTTTAAATAGATTTCCTACTTATTATAGGGAGTTGGACTAAATGATCATTGTGATCATTTCCAAAATTCCATATATCTCCCCATCTGGTGGGCTCCCAGAATAAGGTATTGACTTGAACTTATTATTTGCAGAGACTTTTTGAAATTAGGCCAATGATAAAAAAAAGTTGATTGCTTTGGTTTTAAGATGTAATAATGATTATTATAGGTAGGAGATTTTAATATAAATCCCTTTAATTTTCTCTTCATAATTCTGCCCATCCCACCTAATAAGCTCTTGTGCTTTCTTCTATCTCCCTCTTTTTGGGGAAATCAAAGGTTTCCCCCCCCTCCAAATACGTCCCTTTAGGAATAAATAAGATAAAGTTTATGCATATCTGAGCAAAGTTACTATTTTACAAATGGGTGGAACTGCTTCTTCAGGGTAAAGAACAAAATGCCAAATGTTGAGTCATGATTCTGCTATTAATCACATCTTGTTGGCTCCCCACCCAACTTTGTATCTCAAACTGCAGCCCCAAACACCTAATCTTGAAGAGGATTTGAAAGAAGTACTCTGGAGTGAGACTGGAATGGAACTGATCGTAGAAGATGACGTGAAGCCAGAGAAACAGAAGAGAAAACAGGGTGTAAGCATCTGATTAAGCATGTCTGCTAAACGTTATATTTCCTTTTAATTGTCCTTGTAACTTTTAAAGTTTACAGAGTCAGATCTGCTCCATACTGGTTGGGATGCCACAATGAACTTTCCCAGATAATGCCACTTTTAAAAATACAAGTGCAAACCCACACCATTTTACTTGCATCAAGGGGTGTTTGATTTAAAATTCATGGTACAGCATTAATCTTCCACTTCTCTATCTTCAGTGAGACCTTTGCATGTCAGAACTCTTGTTACAGAAGTTAGCCAGATTGAAGACCAGGCTTATGGAATCTTTTTTCCTGATGATGCCCTTTGTGGATCATCTATCGGGGACTTTTTTTCTCTCCAACTTCTTTCCTGCCCAGCAAGAAGGAGGCTGGAGACAGGGAAGAAATAGTTTGAAGAATAATTTCCAGGGAGGAAAGAACAAACTGTTTTGGACTGATGTAGTCTGACTTTTGCATTTAATAGGCCAGTGATGGCGAACCTTTTAGAGACTGAGTGCCCAAACTGCAACCCAAAACCCACTTATGCATCGTCGAGTGCCGGGTGGGTGTGGCCCATTGGCTGGGTGTGGTCCATTGGCTGGGTGTGGCCAATTGGGTGGGCGTGGCCCATTGGGTGGGCGTGGCTGTGGTGGTAACGGCAGACTGGGTGGGATCTTTTTTTTTCCCCGTGAGAAGTTGAAATTGACTGATTGAACCTTTTTTTTTTTTGCACACGGCGGTGGTCTAAAGCGAAAAGGTTTTATAAAACCCAGCTGAAGGCCTAGGACTGGGGCGATGGCGCGCGTGCCCACAGAGAGGGCTCCGAGTGCCGCCTCTGGCACCCGTGCCATAGGTTCGCCACCACTGTAATAGGCTTTTGAAATTAGCTTGAGGGTAGCAGATTACCTGTCCAGGTTTGGGGAAGAGGAACAATTATAGCTCAAAGCAATTGGGATCTGCTGACAGATTAGTGCAGGGTCTTCAAACTCGGTCCTTTTATGACTCATGGACTTCAACTCCCAGAATTCCTCAGCCAGCATGCCTGGCTGAGGAATTCTGGGAGTTGAAGTCCATGAGTCATAAAAGGGCCGAGTTTGAAGACCCCTGGGTTAGTGCATAATTCATTATGCACAATATACAATGAAATAGCAAAAATCTTCCTTTTTACCCTGTCGAAGACTAAAAAACCCATGTCTGTAGCAGACTAGATATAGAATGGTGTGTGTATGCCTAAGTTATTTTATTGTGCGGTTCTTCTAGTATTGTGGATTATAAGTTTTGCTTATTGAGCTTCTGTTTGCATCGGTATAGCCTCTTAAATGACTCTTAAATTTAAACTCTTAAATAGTTGAAATTTATCTTTCCAGAACTATTCCAGAATGCATGTTCTGTGAACTGGTTGTGCTAGCTCTCTCCTAGATGCATTTCACATGTGAAAATGAGTTGTACTTGGCAAATTATCACAGGATTCTTAGTCACCTGAAGATCAACCAAAGGGGGGGGGGAACTGTGTTATAAAACATATCAATCTGTTATGCCCCAAGTATTTTTGAACTAGGTTATATCTTTTTTTTTATCTCTGTTATAAAAACTGATATAGGACTGCAACTTGTAAATCTGGTAGTTCTTGAGATGTCACTGAGTATGTGTTTTTGGTAAAAACACTTGTTTGGAATTTACAAAAAGTGTGCATTATGATTGGCTATTTTAGAATTTCAGGAATTCTAAATTGTAGCAATTAGTCCTCAGTTTATGTCATTGAACAAATCTTGTTACGTTTTGTCCATTTGTAATTTATGCTGGAGCTGGCAGGCTTTGCATTAATCTTCGTGGTGTGCTTGACTTATTACTGCACTTCTTTGGTGTGCTGTTATTTCTCAGAAAATCTTATTAGCATTGGGTTTGTTTTGCCTCCCACGAGCGTTGAAAGGATCTTAGTGACAATGTACAAATAAATTAATTCTCCAGAACTTAATTCATGTCCAAATTGTTTAGGTTTCTGCAATAATTCGCTATAAGTCAGATTTAGAATCTGACATAACTTGGTGCCCAACTTTTTCCTTTTGTTTTATTTTTCCTTGTTAAAGCCTAAATATCCTGATTCCATTGCTTTTTCAGTTGCACAGGAGTCCAATCAAGAAGGTCAGGAAATCCCTTGCTTTGGACGTTATCGATGAAGACTTGAAGCTGACTGTTTCCTCTGTGGCCAACCCTATTTGCTTCAAAAGAACTCAGGTGAGCTGTGATCCCCTGGAGAGTAAGTTGGTAGCTGGTAACAATTTTAAAATATCTCTGCTTACCTGCTTGCTACAATATTCTTTCATTGCAATAGGAAAGTTGATATCTCCCCAGTCTTTGTCCCTCCAGAAGGCAATTTCATACGTTCTTCACAACTGATCGTTCTGTTGTACATGTATAGGTGTAATTATATGCACACACTTTAAACCCTTCCTGTTTCATGAGACAAGAGATTTAGCTTTAGGAATTCTTAATGTTTTCAGTTCTGGGTTTTTGCAAATACTGGCAAAAGACCTCTATTTTACATAAAACCTGGCAACATTTTGTAAAGAAGAGCTATCCCTTTTTTTAGAAGTTGCCCTTCTTTTAGGTACTTTGAGAATTGATAGTTTTTTATTCTTGTAGCAGTTGCTTGTACTTTACCAGTGCATTGTGCTTCCCTGCAATTTTCAGTGCCAGAAATGGTAACGAAACATTTCCTTCTGATAACAATTTCTGTAGGAGCACTTAAGCATATTAGTGAGAACTGTTAGGTATTATCTGTCTATGCTAATGAATTATCTTGAAACTGTATTTTTTTAAAAAAAAACCAATAAAATACAACAAACTCCCATGTGATTTTTTTTTAAAAAAAATAATTACTGTGCATTTCTGCACCGTTAATTCTGATGTAATAATTGATACTTGACTTGTTAATGTGCTTTTCTATAATGCTATAAATTAGAAGGCAGCAGCTTATTATCATCCATCCTGCAAAATATTTGGCCTCCGTAGAGTTTCAGGAAAGCTGCGTTGGGCCCATGCTGCTTTAAGCAACCACATCTCTCAGCCTGCAGATAAGTGGCTCAATTTTATTGCAGACAAAAATATAATAAACACATTCTGGGTAGGAAAAAAAAATGAGGTGGGGGATTGCAGATTCAAGAGTAGAGTAGGCAAATGTTAATGGTATTGAAGAAAAATGATTGTGGAACTTCATTAAAATAGCAAAATGTCCAAATTTTTGATCAAAAACTTCCTTGGAACACGAGAATTCAATTCATTACTTTTAATAAGGCAGCGGCTTCCTTAGTAAATGTTATTTTTCTAAAATTTTAAAAGCCTTATGCAAGAGGGACATGCCAGTCATCTTAAAGGAGGCAAACACCTTCTGCTTAAGAGCTCATGTCTG
Source organism: Azemiops feae (assembly GCA_023970755.1). Lineage (NCBI taxonomy): Eukaryota > Metazoa > Chordata > Lepidosauria > Squamata > Viperidae > Azemiops > Azemiops feae. Next base: position 479,307 of record JALGBA010000862.1, on the reverse strand, counting down.
GAAGTGGCTGTGTTAGAGCGCTATCTTCCAGTCCCAAACTTTCCCTTTTGGAGGGAAGGTTGTGGAGAAAGTGATACGGTACTTATAGAAAAACCTGGGGGAAGTAGAAATATTTAGGTTTTCTCAGTCATGAGCATGGGCATTGGCATCTCACAAGGTTCAGCTGTGATGAGACTTGTGTGCTCTGTGTAATCCTCTTTATGCTGCTTGATTTCCCAATAGCTTTTGGTGCCATCAACCACAGCATACTTTTGGATTGCCTGCAAGGATTGGGCGTTCAAGGCACAATGTTGTAGTGCTTTCATTTCTTCTTAAATAGGCAATTCCAATAGTAGCTGTGGGGGAGAAGAGGCTGAACCCTTAGACACTCCAGTATATTGGTAGACCAGAGGTTAGCTTGCTTTCCCATTTCATTTAAAATCTATATTAAGCTGCTAGGTATGGTAATCTGCCAGCACAGGTGAATTGTCTCCACTCTGGATCGAATGGGAGATGGGATCTTGACTTGGTCCTTGGGGCTGTTGGATGGGGAAAAAACTGTCCAATTAAAGCAGTATACAAGTTAAACAAATGCATTATTGTGCCCTTTTCAGCAACATATTAATACATTTGATTACACTAGTTTTTAAAGCTGGAGATACAAGTGCATACCACAGTTACTCAGCCCCAGCTGTCTTATGAATTGCTAAAACAGGAAGACATAGCCTGCTACTTCTATGATTCCCAGGCAATTTTGCAACCAATATGGTGAAGCTTTCTAGGGAGAGTGATTATTTATTCTGAATTATGGTAATAAGTACTGTTTATGTTATTATGTTCATTAGTACTGTTGCGTAGCTTTGGTGATAATTGATCTCCATAGTTAACATACTGAAATAAAGCACAAATGTGATCTTTTGCATTACTCAGCAATAATTGTTATGAAATGTCTTATTCTTGTAGATAAGGTAGTCCTTGACCTATGACTACAATTGAGCCCAAATTTTCTGTTGCTAAGCGAGACAGTTGTTAAGTGAGCTTTGGCCAATTTTATGACCTTTCTTGCCACAGTTGTTAAGTGAATCACTGCAATTGTTAAGTTAGTAACACGGTTGTTAAGTGAATCTGGCTTCCCCATTGACTTTGCTTGTCAGAAGGTTGCAAAACCTGATCACATGACCCTGGGAGACTGCAGCCGTCATAAATACATGCCAGTTGCCAAGTGTCCAAATTTTGATCACGTGACCAGTTGGATGCTGCAATGGTCATAAGTATGAAAAATGATCGTAAGTCCCTTTTTCTAGTACCATTGTAATTTTGAATGGTCACTCAATGAATGGTTGTAAGTCAAGCACTATCTGTATGCTGATGAATTATTACTTTGAACACAGTAAAGTATTACAAATAAAACATTTTTCCTGTTTGGAAAACTGATACCATACCTGAAAGATCAGGGCATTTCCTGATTACATTAAATGCATGCTTTCTGCTTGCTTTATAATGTATTAATAGGAATGGCTTGGAAAGAAATCAGTAAGTATGTTTCATGGCAACTTGCTTTTCTCATTGGTTGACTGATATCTGAATTTTCTTTGCAGTCCCTAAACTTTTCCTTGTCAAGCAGCAAGAATGACAACAGTTTACTCAACAGAGGATTTGTGCACATAAAGACTGAGAAGGTTCCATCTTCCAGAAGAAACCAAAGTAAATTCAGGGTACCAACTTTGGTAAGTATAGGTAGTCATGGACATTGCTAGATGCCACAATCTTAGGGATTTGAAAAATGGGATGGTAAAATCTGTACTATGCTCCTAGCAACTTATACGATTATAAGATCCATCTCTAAATTTATGAATCAAGAGTAAAGTCACCTTTCAGTCATGTTTAGCTTGTCTCCTGAGGCCTTGAATAGACATGTCTGAAGTTTTCTATGCCATAATGTGGAAGCAGTTTGTCATTGTGTCAACTAACTTTCAAACTAACTTTGAAACTGATTATAAAGTTTGGTCAGCCGTTATTTTTTAAGTAAATCAGTTTACTATACAATATAATGGTTGCCACTAAACAAAAATTCTATCTTCCTGTTTAATGATTTCATGTCTGTCAATTACAAATGCATTGCTTTGTTTTTATTCTTTTCTTTCTATGCCATTGTGTATTTCATAAGCTTCATTCTCCTGCCATTTTGATGTGTGGTCTGGTTTGAAATCTGTTGTGTGATAACAACCTATTAAAAATGGAAATATTCCAAAGGTTCTTCAGTCAGTTTCTGTAGGAAAAAACAACCATTTTACTTCTTTAAGCAGGCAGTTACATTCCCAATGTGTTCTTTTAATTTATTTGCTATTATCTGCTAGAGAAATAAGGATATGTTGAAATAACATCGTTTTGGGACATTTACAAATTCTTTGTAGCTGTGGTCAACTTAATTTTGCAGTCTGTTGATAATCCACAATTGGTTGGAATCTCATACCACATTAAATTAAGTCTTTTGCAAATCTGTATTCATTTAGATGAATGTACAATGGATGTCTTTGTATTCTCTGTTTTGCAGATGTCCAATGCTTGGAAAACTGTGGCTTGTGGTGGTTCCAAAGATCAGCTGATCATGCAAGATAAAGCTCGCCAAGTCCTGGGTGTTTTGAAACATAATCACACATCTCGAACATTGATCTTATCTTGAAGAACCCTAATAATATGTAGTTCTGCTTTTTATATATATATATATATATATATATGGAAGTGGGGGAAGAGAGGAAGAGAAAATAACTGACTTACTTTTTCAGTGCAACTTCTCTTTTGTGACCTCTGAGATTTGAATTGTACTAAGTTTCTGATTCTAAGTGGGTTGTAGAAAATTTGGGCCTAGCAGAATGCCAAGAATGTGGCAGCCTTAAGAAATATCCCTGTGTACCTCCTAGGTAATTTGCATAAGTGGAAACAACTACTGTTTTGTCCTTGCCTTCAACTGACCTACAAGAGGGACCTATCAGCTGAATGAATTGACACTGATGAGACAGCCCTGGATGTCTGGATCTAGTTAGTTTCCACCAACTCTGTTCAGCTTTGCAGAGTTGGGCAGACTGAACCCAGAAGATGATTTGATATGCTATGAAAAATTGAAACCACTTCCTCAGAGCATTGCTGGCTAAAAACTAATAAAATCACTGCCTTTACCTTTTGTCAGCATCTGTTGCTCCTTACTAAGATCCAGGATTACTTAAAAAGCCACAACATACAAACCTATTTTGTGTAATATTTCTGGGGTCCACCAGAAGGCGCTGATGTCAACATTATTGCTCTAGCTCAGCCGAATATAAATCCACCTAAGGAACAAGCCAGTTATCTGAAAGAAACAGTCTGTCTATGTATTGGGTGCACATTCTTTTAGGAGACTTTGGGAACACTTATGTATAAAGCTGAAGGCATGGGACATACTGCACAAGAAAAGCCACAGCTGGTGTAAATTTACTTCTGACAATGTCTGAAAGCCACATACACTGTTTTGCTGCAGAAGAAGACTTTGGTATATTCTTGCAAATGAAATGGGTCTCATTGATGTGAACAGTAAAGCAGGCACAGCAGTGGCTGGGATAAGCTGTGCCTTGTTTGGGGCTTGTGCTATTCATTTGAAGTGTATCATGGTGATTGGAGAGATCCTGCCAAATCAATCATATTTGTTAACTGAATCAGCTTCCGGGTGCCTGAATCTAATTGCAAACCTGTATTATTAGGGCAAAGGGTCATGTTGCTGTTTTGCAGGTTGATGTCCATGGTGCAATAGAAAGGGAAACAGGCTGTACATTCACATCCCCTTCTCTGTTATCAGTTGCAGATACTTAAGCTTGCCTCTGCAAAATGTTTAATATGAACCTCAGTCAGTATGAAAGCCTTTCTCAGAACTACTTGAACATTTTAAATATGCATTTGCATTTAAATATCAATCACCCTATACATGTCTTTGATATCTGTAAATCAATATCTTAATTGGGACCTTTGAAGTCTGAATTTCCAAGACTTTTTGTAAGGCAAGAAAGGAAAAATGGGGAGAGAAGTCTGAAGAACATTAGCATGAGGTTACACCACTAAGAATATGGGAGAGTCTTTAAACTGATATTGATTGTATCAAATACAGATATTCCAGGGAAGAATCAATTAAGTTCTCATTTTTGAAAATAGGAATTTCATTAGTTAAAATCAAAAACCTTTCCCACTTCTGTGAGATGCAGAAACTTTAGTCAATAGAAATAAGGAAAGAAGCCACAAGGCATCTCTTCCGAGTAGCAAAGCCTGGTGATCATCTTAAATAGTGGAATTATATCAATCATGCCTGATAAATTCTTGAAAATTCAAGCTTGCAACTATAAGTCTTCAAGTTAAGCTATTAATCTGTTTTGGATTTCCCTCAAAACCAGCAGTATCGTTGATTTCTTTCATTATTTATGCAATCTAATCCACACTGCCATGATTGCTGTTGAGCAAGTCTTTATCTCTGTACATAACCTACCTCACAGGGCTGTTGTGAGGCAAGCTGTATAGCTCTGAAGGAATGGAAAAGATACAAATAAAACGAGACTAACCATTAGAAATCCTGCTGTCTATTTAAGGTGCAAATGCTAGATCAGGTTGGGAAAAATTGGAGAGATTTTTTTTTGGCTGAGTATTAGCGCTTCTGGAGACTTGTCATTATGGGATGGCCCTTCAAATATGCTGAGCTTCAGTTAACACATCCCCCCCAGCCAGTTGATTATTAAATACATTAATTGGCAACAATGCAGTTGAAGTCCAGCATATTGGAAAGCTGGCTGCCATCACTGCATATTTAAGAATTGGGGTGGGGGTGGTTTGGGCTGGAGCTGTCTAATTAAAAGTTTAGAAGGGGAGCATTAAATGCTATTGCTAATTCTGCAAATCTGATTCCACCAACATATTCTGCTGTATGAGCTTATTGCTTATAAAGGAAGACTTGATGAGCAAATTTCAAGGGGATTGAGCAGAGAGCCTGGCTAATAACAAAAACAATTAACTTTTAATGGGAATATTTCTTACCTGAAGTCTGCCTAACTTTGTTTTCTATACCTGTCGGACAGGTTACCTTTTAGTGAATGTTGAGCAGGTGAGGCATGCTAGAGAAATTTAAACCATAAATGTGGACTACTAGTGAGAGCTTTAAGGAAAAGGCAAACAAGGATGTGAAAGCATTAACGGATCCCTGCAAAAGAGGATCGGAATAAAGATGAGCCACTTCATGTTTTCAGATAAACTGGGCTAGGAGTAAGAATACATGGCTTAAGCCCAAGATACATGTGTTTTGTGGCATCAGACAATATTCTGCTTAGCATATTGGGATCAGTCTTGGAAAAAGAATGAGAACAAAAAGTATACTTTATTTAATCTGCCATAAATTAAATGCAGTGAAGGATTGCTTCTCTTGAAATGAATGATTACAATTGTTAGGTCTTTTTGTGACTGCCCATGACTTTGTTTCTGCCCAGATGTGCATGTGGGATTCCCTGACCACCTATCTGCTTTAGTATCTAGTAAGCTGTTTCATAAGGACATACTGTTGACCCCGAAATAAATTGTGCCTTTTGTTTACAGTAAATCTTTCTAAATTCATATTAATACAATACTTTTTATTAGATACAAATGTGCAAGATTTCATTTTTAAAGTTATGAGCCAAGGTATATGGTGGCACAGTGGTTAGAATGTACGGTAGTATTGCAGGCTAACTCACTACTCACTGCCAGGAGTTCGATTCTGACCGGCTCAAGGTTGACTCAGCCTTCCATCCTTCGAAAGTCAGTAAAATGAGGACCCAGATTATTGGCAATATACTGACTCTGTAAACCACTTAGAGAGGGCTGTAAAGCACTATGAAGAGGTATACAAGCTGTAGAAAGAAAAATCTTCATCAGGGTCCAGTCCAAGCTGGGAATAAACAAAATGGAGACTGCTTTAGAAAGAAGGTTGGAGTTTATTGAAGGGCAAGTCAGACAGAAGTGTGGCTCTGGGAAAGCTGACCACATGTTGCTTTTATACCTTCTGGGGTATAGGCTTTTATACCTTCTGGGGCTCTTGAGGTTGTTTCCTGTTCCTGTTTTGAGGCTTTGTATTTCCTGGGTCATGTACTTTGACCTGAGTCTGAGTGTGCCCTTTTGGTATTGGTGGGTTAATCCTATTATGTCCCCAAAGGTCATGTCTTTTAGAGTTTGGGTGGGGTATGTAGGTTTTAGAGGTCTTTGTCTTCCTAATCTCAGTTTCTAGCTTCCTGGCCCCAACCTTCCTGAATGTATTATTAAATCTGCATTTCTAAAAGCTGGTTTCTGCTGAGTTTTCTGGCTGGAGGGAGGGAGAAGTTTCTGCCTTTTAAAGATCTCCATTATTCCTTTGGAGAATTATTTTCTGCCTTTTTAATATTTCCCAAAATATTTTTCTCTGGATTCTTCCCAAAAAGTCTAAGTGCTATTGCTATTACAAGGCAACCAGCAAAGAATGACAAAATATGTCCTATGATAAATTCCTATTTCTTGGGTCACATACAAAAGACATGTTTTGCAACAGATCTGTATTGTAAAGGCCATACAACTTATAGGGGCCCAAGTGACCTGCAAAACTAGGAAGGGGCATGGAAGTCTACAAAAAGATAAGTACTATGAACCTTAATTGAAAAAGTAATTTGCATCGCTATGGCCATATTTTTATCATAAATGAAGCACCTTCATCAAGAAGCATCCTTCCAGAGTCTGGGGGCATGTACAAAAGCCTAGTCACCTGATTGTTGAAATCTCTGCATGTGGAAATGTACAGTCAGTTGCAACATTTGATCTGAAAGAAGTGCTATTAAATCTTTTTTAACTGTTTACCCCTAAAAGTATATCTCTTAGGTTCATTCCTAAGATTCAAGCTGTGTTTCTTTTGCAAGATGATATTTTCCCAGCCTTGTGTAGGGTATACCAAGAAATAATTCTTGTCTTAACTGGTGCACATTACTATGGTGGCAGTATAATTGTAATTGTATGGCCATTGTTGGCATCTATTCACTATTGTCAATTACACTTGCTGGAGCCACTTTGCAGTCTTTAAAAAGTCACAAATACCCTTTTAAAGCTGTTGATGCCTTTGAGTTGTTCTTTATTACTGCCATTCTAACATTTTCATCTATTTAAAAAAAAATTGAAACTAAAACAGTCCTGTAGGGCTTCGGTTATTTAGGAACTTTTCTGAGTCTAGTAAAACAAGGAAATGCTTGTCTGTGGATGTCCTTGTTAGCAAGAGATTTGTATAAATGTAATGATAAAAAGTAGAAGTTTGAACAGAAATTATCTGAAAACATCCTGATGAAGGAAGATAATTATTCCCTGAAACTACAGAAAATGCCTTGGGAGTATGCCCAGTTGAGTACTTAAAAATTCTGATAGGTGATCAAAATCTTTCGGATTCAGGGATGATTTGGAACTTAATTAGAACTTGCAGTTCTAGGCTAAAAAAATATTAATTGGCATTTAGAAATATTTCATCTTACAGAATGTATTTTTAAGAGAACATTCTGAGAGTGTATTCAGAAATACTAAATGAAGATTTTAATGAAGATTTATTTTATTTATCAGATTAATACAAAAACATGGCAGATTGTCTTTCTGAGTGAGCTAAGTGCAAAATGGAAAACAAAATCTATTTCATTAAAGTTGTTTTGGCCATCCACTCCAGTAGACTCTGGTTCACTGATGCATTAATTTCCTTCAGGAAGAAGAGTTACTCTTTTTATCCCAGGATGAAGATGAATATAGCTGAAGCCACTGTCAAACTACTTTTAGGGTTTAAAGTTTTGGTTTAAAACAACAATACTTGTTTTCCAAATGCACTGCAGTTCACCAACACTCAGGAAAGCAGAACTTAACCACCTCCAAAATATATTCAAGAATTATTGACCCAACCCCATTTCATTTAAAGGTGCTCTGGGAAAGAAACCAACAGAAAGACACAAATATACACAAAAGACACAAAAATATAACATTGATAGAAAAGCTACGAGTGGCACAAAGAGTCATGGAAAGATGCATGTTCGGCATTACAAGACAAGATAGAAAGACCTGCACATGGATTGGAGAACAAACGAAAGTATATACAATATCAAAAGAGTAAAAGAATTGAAATGGAAATGGGCTGGTCATATAGCAAGAACTGATGGCAGGTGGACCAAGGCAGTCATAGAATGGATCCCACTTGATAAAAAGCATCCATGAAAGAGACCTAAAGCAAGATGGATCAACAACATTAGCAAGTATTGCGGGCCCAATTGGCAAAAGAAAGCTCAGGACTGTATTGGTTGGAAACATGCGGAAGAGGCCTTCATCCTAAAATGGTGATATAAAAAAACCCAGAACACACCAGCAGCCTATTTCATCCATTAGGCACCACACCAGAAACCTACAAAAACACCATAAAGGGATTCTATGCAAACTGAAAGACAGAACATTGTATGAAAAATTTACCAAGATTGCAACCTGCACTAGATAGAACAGATAGTATGCAGCTGCATCAAAGAATTAAAGAACCCATGTCTGCAATAAAAAACCAGGATTTCAAATTCTTAACAGCTACCTATGTCCTTCATACAAATCATACATTTGACTAGAATAATTGAGTATGCAAACAGCAGGAGAGCCAGAGCATTTCTAGAAGCCCAGCACTTCAATATCTGGGTCATCAACAAATCTGTGGAGCTGGATACGATCTACCATCCAAGCCCCAGAAAGCAAACAGACAAGATAGACCCATCAAAATAAAAACTAACCCTAGCAACCAATTATTTGACACATACCAGGAAACCTCCAATCATTCCCCCCAAACTATCATTTCTACAAACACTTCAAGGAACTGTTGTACTGAAAAAGACTTGCTGAGACTGATCAGTACTGATCTTCTGAAGCCCAGAAAACCTGACTACTAACTATATAGTACTAACTATATAGAGTTCTCCAAAGCTTTTAACTGTATTTCTGCTGAAGTAAAAAATTCAGGAATCCTGAACTTGAAACAGATTCTCACATAACATAATAGATACATGACATAATAGAGCAATGTTGCTAACATGGAAACCAGATTCTGCATCCATCCTATTGAAGATGTCTACTTCCCTCCACATTCGAAAGCACTATTACACACAAACACCATCAAAGTTGACACCAGCCAGAGCATATAAAAACTCAAAGAAGTAGTGCAAGATCGGAAGATGTGGAAAGATCTGGCCGATAGAATAACCAAGAATTGGACACAACTGAATGGATAACATCATCACACACAAAATTAGAGCTGCATTCACTTATTCTCCCTCCAATGTGTTAGGCACCATCATCTACCAGCAATGTCCCTTTTGATTTTGGACAAATAGGTCAAAGTTCATGCAAAAGAATTAATGCACATAAATTTGACATTAGAGTTCAAAACAAGGACAAAAAATATCAGGGCGTTTTAATTTCCCAGGATATCTAATCACAGATTTCAAAGTGACAGTTTCAGAACAATGAAACTACTCCAACATTATAGAATGAGAGACTGCCTAACTCATATGCATCAAAAGGTTTCAGGCAATCTTTGAAGATCTCAACAAACACATTGGATTTTTAATACATCACAATTGCTAATTGATGAGGGATGATAAATGTTTGGCCCTGGCACATTATGCCAGGGGGTCTTCAGTAACCTCCAGCCTGAAGCTAAACAATATAGGGATATGCAAATACATTATTGCTGCCAAGGATCTACTCAAACACAGAAACTTTAATTTGTTTTTCAGTACCCACTTCAGCCTGCAGTCATTTTTATTCTGCAGAGACCATTCTCAGGAAGAAAAGATGATAAAACACTGGAAGAAATATTTCATTGTGAAGTGCTCTTATCATCCTGCAAATAAAGAATAGAAAGAACAGTTCATTTGCTATGATCCCTCATAGAGAGAAAGAGTTTGTGGTGGTAGCAGACCAACTAGGAGAGGTTTAGGTTGCTGTAGAAAGCCACAGAGATGACCTTGGAGAAGAAAACCAGCAGAGGTGAATGAAGACCAAGAATGGAACAGGGCAAGAATAGAATAGAATAGAATAGAATAGAATCTGGAAGGGACCTTGGAGGTCTTCTAGTCCAGTCCCCCGCTCAAGCAGGAGAACCTATACCTGTTGGATACACATCAAATGACACACCTACGTATAGGTTACAATAGTAACTGCACTACGTAGGCATAGAAGCTGTGAACAAAGGAGAATTGTCCATCGGAGGAGAGAAACACACAAGGACAACATGCAGATATCACGAACAAAGCACAAGGAAACAAGACATTCAGACACACAAACTGCCTTCGAATGGAATGCTTATCTGAAAGAATGTAACAGCTTTTGCCTGCTTCATGTAACTGCTATTGCCTGCCTTTTGTAACTGTTTTTACTTGCTTCATGAAATCACCTATAGTTTGCTGAGCTAGAATGTAACCCCCCTTGCTTGCCCCATGTAACCACCCATATTTTGCTGAACTAATAAAAGAGATTGCCTGAATTTGTTCTGGGCATTCTCACCCCGAGGAAAACCCTGCGTGGAGTTATTCCTTCACTGTTTCGGTCCCACTTCATGAGAGGCCCTCTGGACGCGGAAAAACCGCATATACCATCTCAGACAAGTGACTGTCCAGTCTCTTCTTAAAAACCTCCAGTGATGGAGCACCCACGATTTCTGAAGGCAAGCTGTTCCACTGGTTAAGAAAGAAATTAGGAAGAAATAAAGTCCCTACACGTGGAAAGAAAACCTTATAGTAGCCAAAGGTGCTTTTTCAAGAGGCAACTGAACTTTCTTGTTTTTCTTTGAAGACATTTCGTTTCCCAGCCAAGAAGCTTCTTCAGCTCTGCCTGGATAGTGGGGAATGGAAGGTGTCATTGTACTGAAGAAATGACTGCTACAAGAAAGCACCTTAGGTGACAGAATCAACCTCAGCTCAGATCACATATGTGCCATGCTGGACCTCTGCCTGATCACTACCTATTTTAAATACAATGAAGGTTTCTACAGACAAAAACACAGCTGCACCATGGGTTCACCTGTGTCCCCCATTGTGGCCAATCTCTACATGGAAGAGGTAGAAACCAAAGCCTAAACCCCTTCACAGGAATTCCACCCTCTCACTGGTATAGCTATGTGGGTGATACTTGGGTCAAGATCAAAACACAAGAATTGGAAGTGTTCACCAAACATATCAACTCTGTGGATATAGCTGAAATCAGGCTGTTTTGGATATGGATTTAAAATTGACAGGATATAAGAATGATATTGACAAAACACCAATAAATAAAACTGACCAAGGCTTCAACAGTTAAAAGGGACACACAAATAATAAACCAGAAGAAAGACTGGGATATGTGGATCTTAATTCAGAAAAGTGAGTTGCTTAATTTTCTTACTTTGGATTTACAAAAGAAATTGTAAGAAGAAATTCCTGAGTAAAGCAAAAGAGAGGAAAAATCAGCTTTTGGGACATTATTTAAAGGGAATAATTAAGTCTTTTAAAACTAAAACTAAGGTTTACAAAGTGGGCCTATTTAATCAAGGTTAAATTGTATATAATCCTCTTTTCTATCAGCTTTTAATGGGTTTTTCTTGACTAGGACTGAATCATGAGGCTTTAAATATTTGTTATGGGAAAGAGAGTTTTGTTGTATTTTTAGAGACAGTGATAAGCTATGATATTATAATTAGAAGAGATGAAGAGAAGATGAAAAATTTGTTGCATCATTTGAAGGGATTAAAGATTAATATTTCAATTTGTTGTTTCTAGTAGCTCTTAATGAAATTTTTCTTGATTAAGTTTGAATGATATGGGAAGCAGTTTTTTTTAGAGAAAATAACAAAGTATTATATAAACTATGGGAAAGAATAATGAAAGTTAAAAGTTAAAATGCCTATATAGTTATTTCTGGTAGCTCTTAATGGACTTTCCTGATTAAGTTTGAAATAACAAGGTTTTATTATTTGCCGATAGATAAAAATGACATATGAGAGGAAGAGAATTTTGGTTGAAATCTTAGAGAAGCTGTTAAGCTATTGAAAATGTTTATATTTGTTTTGACGAAGGGGGAAGTTATTTCTGTCTATATTATTTAGAAAGAAAGCAGCCTTTCCCTTTCCCACTTTTTTCTTTTTGTATTTTTCTTTTGTTATTGTTAATATTCTCTTTAGTTTATATTAGTTTTTTATCTTTGTAATTTTAAAATTCAATTAAAATGTTATTAACAAAAGGAATGAGATACTTAAGAAGTGTGTATGGTCAAAACAAGAAGTGAGAGGATCCAGAATTAAAGGGTGCTGGTTGAATACAGACTGAATATAACAATAAATACAAATACAGGTAGTCCTTGACTTACAACAGTTCATTTAGTGACTGTTTGAAGTTAAATGGCACTGGAAAAGTGACTTATGACAGTTTTTCACACTTATGACCAGTGCAGCATACCCATGGTCATGCGATCAAAATTCAGACACTTGGCAGCTGACTCATATTTATGACGGTTGCAGTGTCCCAGGGTCATGTAATCACCTTTTGTGACCTTCGGACAAGCAAAGTCAATGGGGAAGCCAGATTTACTTAGCAACCATGTTACTAAGTTAACAACTGCAGTTGTTAACAACTGTGGCAAGAAAGATCATAAAATGAGGCAAAACTCACTTAACATCTGTCTCATTTAGCAGCAGAAATTTTGGACTTATGGTTGTACATCGAGGATTACCTGTAGGAAAGAAAAATGTTGAAATGGTTTGAATATATATAGAGGAGGAGGATGGAAAAGCAAAATAAATATATGAAGGAAAACTGAGACAATGTATGAGTCAGTGTTTTGTGCATGAATGGAATGGAACCAAGGATTATTTGGAAGGATAGTAAAATATGAAGAGGTATAATGAATGGTTTAGCTGTAAACTAGTAGCTAGACTAGTTCCTTTTCTTGCTTTAAAATTCTTTGGTCTGCTTTTCTGAGGGGGAAATGCTGACTGGAACTAATGAATGTGGTAGTCCAAAATATTTGGAAGGCACCAATTACCTACAGTTGAATTATTAATTGAACCAAAATTAGCTTAGCCCAAAGAGCAAGTTAATTTATAAACCATAGCTAAACTATTTTTGGGGTCTCAAAGTCCTATTCTGATTATTGTCCTTTTAACCACTAACCAGTGCAAAGAGGTTTGATTGCTTCCAATAATATCCATTGATGATTAACTACAGACGGAGGAGGAGTTTCATATATTTATCATCAAATGCACCTAAGATTCATATTGCTTTGTGAGGTGCACTTCCACTTGGGCTGCTGAATCAGTTTCCATCTTTTTGGAGCCCATTTTAAACCCATGGGTGATATGAAACAATTGAGGCTAGAGAAGGGGTGAGACTGCTTATTAGTGGAGTTTAGCTTTACAGAGATGTGCCAGTAGCATTGTCCCTGCTATTGCTCCCAGTCCATTGGCATGTTCAGCAATTATTTTTAGGGACTTCCTTGTATATATCAGGTTTCCTGATTCAAGACATCTTCCTTCATGGATAGAAATTTAGAATGATTGAAGATGACAAGCCAGGAATGTGAATATGCAGTCCTCTGGCAGAGGTCAAACCACAAGTCCTAAGAGCCCCATCTAGCATCCCCAGCAGTGAAATAGTTGTTCAGCAAAATCTGGAGATTTCAGGTTCTCACCCTAACTTCAAAAACGTAATATTGGATTTAGAATTATTAGATGTACCTTCTGATTAAAACTATGTAATCTATACTAGTTAATTCCATGTCAAGGGCTTTTGGTAGACAACCTGAGCAGGGGGTTGGACTAGAAGATCTCCGAGGTCCCTTCCAACTTCTTCTTCTTCTTATATTATTATTATTGTTGTTGTTATTACATCATTTTAAAATCCTATTACCCAACATCCCTATCTCTACTTTTGATAGGAGATAGTACACTATGGAGAACCTCAGATTTGAAACCCCAAAGGTGCTTTGGAGCATGCAGGGGTACAAATATAGTTTGTTTCTGAAGTTCCTTAACTATATCCCCCCCGGACTGTACAGCAGCTGCAAAAAGAAAACTTTCTCATTATTGGAGAGAAATGGAATGAACAGCTGGATGCTCTGGTTCCCCCCTCGTCTTACGTTATTTGGCAGAACAACGTATAGAGCTTGGACTAACAAAATGGAGATGTCATGTAAAAATTTCACTGCATTTTTGGAAAGGAGTCAATAGGACACGTTATTTTCTTCTCAGTCCAAGAACATTGTTATCGGAGAATGGTCTTCTACAATGCCTACATAGATCAGAATGATTAGTAACTGATCTTGGTAATTGATCTTTTGGTCTAACTTTCATGTCCTCCCAGCTGTTTACCCATCATTAATATTTGCTAGTCTGGAATGGAGAGTCTTGTTCATTTTTGCAAGACCTTTTATTAAACATGTTTGCACAACAAATATTCTACATGGCTTTTTAATTAAGGTATCATTAGTCATGTCTTAAATAATCACTGTGTACATTTAATGATTGTTTCTGATCAAACATGTATGGTCTTAGGTTTAGTCAACTATGTATTCTTCCATTTTTTTTCTCACGATCATCAGGGTACTGGACTAATACTTTGTATCTAGGAGGATATGTAGATAATCCTTATTTTTTCAGAATTGTGTGCTAGAGAACAACTGTGTAATCTATTTCACTATTAACACAGTGAACCATCTCAGCAGATAGTATTGGCTGATGTTGTTTACATTTGGAATCTAGGCAGCTCTTGTTAGCAAATCATATGTAGATTGAAAATTTAAAAAAATCCAAGAATGGAATGGCAAACCACTTTGTAGATTATTCACAAGAGAACTTCATTAACATATTCATAAAGTCATTAGAAGTCAACTACAATCTGAAATGATTTATGAAACAGACACTGGGAAACCTGAATGCAATCTTAAGCACTCCTCCCAAAACTGTTATCAAAATTTTAATTTTCATTCTAACAGGAGGGAAAAACACTTAAGATATCAGAAGCAATAGGAGCTATAATACTTTAGAATCAGATCACATTTACTTTTGGGGGCTGATATTATCCACTTTGTCTGCCCTAATCCTACAAAAAATGTTGGAGTACAGCCCCATATATTACTGAAGGGCTAAATTTGGTTGAAGGGTTGTGTCAGGACCCACTTCAACTAATCACCCAAGAAAGCAGAACTCTTGAAACAGGCATTGTCTCAAAAGGAAACTTTTATTAGGGACTAGTGATAGCAGGGAATTTAAGGTGAGATCTGAAGAAAAGCCTGCGTGAACGATATAATTAAGCAAGCAATATGCCCTCTCCCACCAGTCATAATGTCCGTTTGAAATCCAGCCAATCCACAGGTGGCCTGGAGAGCGGCAGACTGGCACGGTAGGCTCGTATCTCAAGATCTTCTCCAGCTTTCGTTTCCTTGTAACTGTCTCCTAGATAAGGAGACACATTCCATACTCAAAAGGAGGCCAAAGAAAGGAGAAAGTGAAAGTTAACACTATGAATCCCCCATGCACCCCCTCCCCCCAGCAAGAATGGCAGGCCCCAAAAGGATAGAAGAAAGGAGAGAGCAGATGAGGGGTTTGGGGGGTCTGACAGGTTGTGAATCCTTGGATCTTCTTCAAAATTGTGGGATTGTGGATGTGTAACAAGGGAAAACCCAATAGTTTTGTTCTATCTGTTCTAGTTTGGACTAGCTGAATTCTACATGAAGTCCTGTTCTGGATTCACCAAAACAGATTTAGGCTTTTCAACTTGAGAATATACTGAGAATCTCTGGGGGTGCAAAATCTGGGCAATAACTAAATGGCTGAAAGAGATAGAGGAAAACTAAAATTGTTGTCTTTAGTGATATCCTTGAGTTTTATAAGCTTAAATCTGGGGAGGGGGGTGTTTAATTCTAGGTTTCTTGAACCATATGCCCTATGAATGTAGTTATGTGAGGAGATGGGCTGACTCAGAGTTTTTGATAAAGCACAACCTGTAAATCAGTTACAATCTGCTGGGCAGGCCATCGTGGCAGAACATGTTTATTCTAGCCAGGCCAGTGAGAGCTATCTTTAAAAACAATTTAAAAATAAATGTACCCTTCTAAATCTTGTGGTCTATACCAGGGGGCATCAACCCCTGGTCTGCAGCATGCCAGAAACTGGGCCATGCAAACAAGCGAAGGCCCATCTGCGGGATGCAGGCAGCACATGAAACCACGCCCCCTCCGGTTGGCGGAAAAACCTCTCTCCACGGAACTGGTCCCTGGTGCTCAAAAGGTTGGGAGCTTAAACCTCACTTTATAGATAATCAGGAACAACAATTTCCATTCATTCCAAAATTTAAAATATTATCTGCAAATTTACCGTTTTATTTTGATTGGGAACACACATTATTGTTTTTGGTAGAAAAGTGTTAGTAAAATGAAAAAAAAACCTGCTGCATACACTCTTGGCTCAGCAAAACAACTCTTCTTTTTATACTTGATATACTAGAGAAATCCTGGAACAGCCAGGTCAAGCCAGGAAATTAAAAATCCGGCAGGGTGACCAGATGATTCGACATCCTTACCTTGTATTTGTCTGAATTGTCTGAATTTAAATCTTGTGTAATATAGAAGCGGAGACAAAAAGCAGATAGGGCAAAATATAGAAGATGCACAATCCTGCTCATTTCAGCATTTACATTGCCTTTTTTCTTGTATGCTGAGGAGGAGGAGGAGGAGGAGGAGGAGGAGGAGATCAGTGAATTGAAGTGGCCAGGAGAAAAATACTCCCACCTGTTTTTCAATACTGGATAGCAAAAGGACTCAAGAAAGCTTCCAGCCCCAAACTCCCAGATCATAAAATACAGAAACACTTTCCATATATCTATAGAAATGCAATGATTTGAGTCATTAAAGATGAACTGGCCTAACTGCATATTACAATGTCTGCAAAGTAAATTTGATATAAAAAATGAAGAATGCTGCAGTGGGAAAAGTTGTAATTACCATGTCTACTTCTCATATACCTTGACAGTCTACATGGATTAAAATAGTGATTTTTGAATTATATTTAAAGGTTGTTCTGATAAAGGTTTTTAAGCCTTCAAATTTAATTAACATTAACCCTTGCTATTCAATGTCCTGATAAACTGCTACGAAATAACATCTGAATACTTATCAGGAATATGTTAATTTAATTTAGTGTAGATTATTACTTGCACAAAAACATACTGCTGTTATTGGGAATTATATGTAGATTTCATTGCACTTATACCCCAATTATAAACAAAGTTAAATGTTCTTTCTTCCCTTAGAAGCATTGCTTTTTATGAGATTTAATTGAAATCCCTAGGCTGATTTCACAAATGGTATTTAGATCAATCACTGCTCTTCTTCTCTTGATAAATCCAAAAGAAAAGCAACATCAATTGCAATGGAATTGTTTTCAAATGATTCTCTTCTGCTCATTTTCTGTATACATATTTTAAGTAACTTGTCTCACACTAGAAACCACAATCCTATAAAACATTAGGTCTATGTGCATTCAACAAAACTCAAATTATCTAAATAACTTATTTTGGAATGAATATATGAACTGATCTTAATAAACTATCATTTGCTACTTCAATGCAATTTTTATTATCCAACTTTACTGATAGATTAGGCATACAAAAAGGCGAAAGCTTCCGAAAGCTACATAGAAAACTATTATATAAATATATAGGAAATATATAACCCTGAGTAGATGTCACATCCTGGTTTCAAATAGGTATTTGAAGAGAAAAAAAGATATACCTTTTAAAATAGAAGTGACTGTCTGCACTTTATTTGTATATACTTGAAATGCATTGCCAATCTTCTCCAAATTTCTTGCCTTTCTGCATCACTTCCCCAAGTGACAATTATAGTGTGTGCGCGCGCACACACACACATACACAATTGTTTTCTATATATATGCTATATTCTATTCTCTTTTCTACCAGGAAACACTCTCACCCCCATAATTCTTACTCTCTCCAATAATACATTCAAGTAGTCATTGCCAACAAGATTATAATAAACATGAAACCAATGACAAATACAAGAGAGAAATCATGTTGTTTGGAGGGGTAACCTAAGATTTCCAGAAGTACAAATTATAAGGCAAACACTCCTCCAAAACAAAAAAGAAAGGCAACCCCTCCTCTCTGCCTTAAAAACAAGGTATTAAATATCAGCCTTTCATCACATCATGCTAAATAAGTCTTGAGGGAAAAATATGGAGGAGAAAAGATGGAAAGGAGACAACCAGCTGAAAAGCATTTTAAACTTTTCTCTAATCAGAGCACAACCCAAAACCCCATGCAGCCCTGTAACAATTCTGTGTGCAACCGAATCCCTCCAAAAATTGCCACCAAATTGTGATTTTTAAGATGACAGAGGAAAAGAATGTATGTAATCATATCCAATGTACATCTACTTCATTTTACTCTAGCTTAAGACTTGTTTTCTTTCCCTTGTTTCTTCACTTCTTCAAGAGCAACCCTCAGCATGCCAATTAAAGGTCAAATATGATCGTAGCCTAAACAATCTGCACCTGAAATGCAACAAAAATGGCCTCCTCAAAGACATCTGAGGCAACATCTAAGTAGGAGCTTTGATGGTTATGTTAAAATGAATATATTTAATCCTTATGGTCTTACAGAATTCACGTTTGGGTTACATTTAAAGCTGTCCCTTCACATATGGTAACTAGACTTTCAAAAAGAGTTTCCAGTGTCAGAGGAAAAATGAAGTTGCACTCTACAGAAAGGCATACTTGGACAAAATCAATGTCTTCCCCATCCCCGTCAGGCAACAGGTTGATGAGAAAAAAGATTTCATCAGTGGACAATTATTCTTATGTCTAATTATCCTACTACTGCTGAATAGTTTTTTTGGGTGGGGAAAGTGGAGGCTAGAGGAATAGCACATAACCAAACAGCTGTAGAAGGAAAAGGAAGAGGACTGCATTATATTCCTCAAAAAGAGCCAAGTTTCTGAAAGCAATTTTGGCATCTTATTTGAAAAAGGAACAAAAGTGAAGAGAAAACTTTAGTTGAATTATTTGTCTGAAAAAAATGACACTAATTAGGGCTTGATATTCTTTTAAGTACAATTTTAGTTTCCCAAATTTAGGAAAATAAAGCTTTTAATAAGACTCCCATTTATGGGGAAAGTCAGGGATAGTCAACCTTGTGTCTTCCAGATGATATTGACCTGATTTCCATTAGCCCCCACCAACAAAATCCACAGTAAAAGATAGTGGGTGTAACCCAAAATATGTTAAAAGAACATGCTTACCAGGAAACACTCTCACCCCATAATTCTTACTCTCTCCAATAAGACATTCTGGGTACTGTATTAATCACGAGATTAATATACTAAAAATTGCTCCCTTACCTAAAGAATGATAGACTACATTTACTTATTTCATTAAGTCACAATAGGGTTCTCTCCCAAAAAGCGAAGAGCTCTGCAATAGTTAGATGAAGCAGCACAGTGAAAAATCTACACACCCGTTAAAATGCCACTTTATGCACTTATGCAATCATGTCGTTGTTGATTTTTTGTTATTACCCCCCAAAAGATTTGTTTGCTTTTCAATTGAATTGTACAGCGCATATGTTATATTAAAGGTCAAAAAAAAATCTCAAGTGATTTATCTTGCTTTTTTTTACCTCTCAAAAACTTGGCATTTTAACAGAGGTATATAGATTTTTTATATCCACCATAGAAGTCAGATGTTTGTCATTCCTGGTGATTTGCCCAAGACCCTTTGCTTGCTGCTATTAGAAACAAATGCTGAATTCAGTCCAGAGGTGAGAAAGTCAGCTGGCTCCTCAAATGCTTTTGAACATATCTCTCAACAGCCCTGCCATGCGATGTGGTGGCTGCTGGTGATGGGAGATGGTGTTCAACAATTAATGAGACTGTTTCCTCATTTTTAAAACAGGACAAGTGTTTCAATCACATAGATCTCATGGAACTATGCTTCCTTTCCCAATGCATTTGGCTTCATTTCAGCTTCAAGGGGCTTTGAGGGGCTTCGCTTGCAATTTTCTAAAAGCGGCACAATAATATTAAAAAGTGTATGTAAAAAAAATGGAGTAAATTTTGTGTTACCAATTGATTTATCTGGCACATGGCTTCAGTGAAATTAGGGAGAAAAATAGCTCAATAGTAGTAGTATATCTCATTGATTTAATAACAGGATTTATATAGCACACAAAGAGTTCTCTACTCTTATCTTCTATGCCAGTAAAAATGAGCACGATTCACAACTTTTTAAATGGTTTATCTTTGAATCAGCAAATGATGTAAGTCATTTGTATTACCCATCTAGAGATCAAAAAAATTGTGCCTCAGTAGAATCTACTAAAAGACATCCACTATGTTCATGGCTGTGCTTAAATTCTGAATACGTTCTTCAGGTCCAAACCCAACATCCTGACCACAATCACAATCTGAAATAAAACCTACATATCTTATGTCCAAGTAAGTGTGCACAGGACAACAGCCTGTTGCATACTTAAGCGGCAGGACAAAAATCAAACTACAAAATGGAATGTCAATGAACTGTACAATTTCATTACAATGTGCAGCATTCATCCTTTCAAACTATATATAAATCCACCTACAAATATATTGCTCTAGCTACAAATCTTTTTATTAAAAAAATAAGTCACAATATTTCTTATACCATCCACTTTCCTTATTTTCCCCCAACTGCATTTAAAAATGAGTGATAAGGACAAATGTTCATCTTATGAGAGAAGAACAGAACATTTGAGGATTTCTGAGCAAATTATATTAGTCTTCTTCCGTTTTTATTTTCTTTGCCACTGGTTGAGAGTCTTCAGCAGGCAAACCTTGTGCTTTCTGATTAGAAGTGCAATTTCCTGTTAAAGTGTTCACAGTATTGTATAATTCTTCTGGGGGGCATGGGATTGATACACAATTTCTGGGAGAAGACACTACCATAGACTGCTCCTGGGATGCCAAGGGCACTGAAATTGCTGGTGCTCTTGCAGCAAACAATTGTGCCAGATTCTCCAGGGCAACCGTCTGTCTGTCCATGGCCTCTGCTATCCGTCTGGTAGACGTTTCCATGAGAGCAATCAGTTTATCCATGTTTTGAGCAGCCTGATTTACATGATTGGCAAGTATGGTAAATTCCTCCTTATGGGAATCACATGCTCTACTCTGTGCAAGTTCAGAGGTTTCACTGTGTTTTGAGTGCAAATCAGACAGAGCATTTACTAGTCTGTCACCCACTTGGGAAATGGCATCTATTATGTCTGAAGCAGTTTCAGTTTGTCTCCTTTGTTTCCTATTCAAGTGGTTGTTGCTTATTCTGTCAGCATCAACCAGGGATGCCCTGGAAAAAGTGCCAGATGGGCCTACATTGAAAACAAGGAATAGGAGTTATCAAGTGATCAAAGACAATCCACAATCCACATTTAATCTTCCTAGAATTCATTAACATTTAACTTGGGGGGCAAGTCAAATTAGGAAAAGAAACAACCTCTGAACAGATGCAAACTTTAATAAGTAAGCAATATCCAAACCTGTGCACTTAGGTCAGTAAATTTTATGCAACATTAAATGATAGTATTTCCCTATCCACTTTAAAGAAATTAAGCACAGCTTCCCCTAATTTAATTTAGCTTAAATCATAATACCAGAAAACCCGTTTTTCTGAAAATGGTGCTAATTCTTAATGTTCACCTGAGCTGATGGAATGACCATCTCCTCTTGTATTAGGGAAACTAGGTGAAGCCACATCTCCCGCAAGAAAGCCATCTTCTCCATGCGGTTCCCATTCATCATCTGGAGACTGGGCATTTACAGGTTCGGAATCCATCCGTGCATCTTGAAAATAGCCATTGGAGTCATCTGTAGGTTCTGGGATGGATGCTTCATCATCGTCAGAAACCAAGACAACGCTTAACTTTTCATTTTTTTCTTGCTTGAAGCCCAATTTTTGGACCTCATGATTCCTATCTATAGCTAGAGAAACTTTGGACACCACAAGACCCTTGTGCATGCACAGGAAACTGTTCAAAGAATCATAAAATGGCAAGGCGCGTTGACCGCTCACAGAAGAGTTGTTTCCAGAAACAATTGCTTTGTATCCCCGTCGAAGCTCCTTGGCACGCAAGCGACACTGCTTCATATCCCGGTCATAGCCATATTCTCGCATCCTATCAGAGATCCACTCATACTGTGCCTCATTCCGAAAGTTGGTGGCCAGTGAGGCTTGGACTTGGTCATCACCCCAGATCTCAATGAAGGTCCGTATTTCTTCATCAGGCCAATATGGATTACGATGGCGAATACTTTTTCTAGGAGCAAATGACTGGATGTTCATATTCTCCCCTGCCAGTTGCTGTTGATCAGAAAGCAACGACTTAATCCCAACAGATGATGGACTTTTCGTTGATGTTAAGTATTTTGCCCGGAGATGGTTCAATTCTTGCAAGTTATTCTGCAGACTTTTTAAAAAATCATAGTCACCAGCCATTCTCTTCTTTATGCCCTTGCTGTCAAAAGGGAAGCCAAACATTAACATTCTACAAATCTACAAATTTTACCAATTATTCTGGGGTTCCTTGTTTGGTAGGCCTGATTGTATAAACACAGTACCCTCTATATGTTTAATATGCTGCTTTCAAAGAAATGCACACTCAGAAATTTTTTTTAAAGAACATATATGCATCACATTTAATAGAAAAATCATTGTGTGCTCTATAGAGCTAGCTCCCATAATCTATTCATTACTTGAATCCAAAGAGAACTACACACATTAAAATTCAACAGTTTGGAGTAACTATGAATAAGCCCTTTTCTGAACTGAAAAAGAAATATAGTGATGCAATTTGACTTCATTTGTAAAAGAATTGTATTCATGTAGTATTCATCCTTGATACTGTATATAATTCAAATGTTATTCTTTAATCAAGTAAGTTCACTATTATTCTTCCAAGTCAATGTGCTTAGGAACTACCATTGCAATCACTGCAATTTTTTTTATTCATCTAAATATATTCAGGTTCAATTATTAGATTCAGCACACCACCACATGATAATACTTTACCCAGCCTTGCCTGCAGGCATCCGGATTTTAAAAGAAGAACATTAATTAATGTAGATAATTAACAAGATAATAAACTCTGAAAAAGCAACTGCCTCAAAACACTACAACAAATTAAACGCCTGCATTTGAAGCTTGATATAATATAGCCAAGTCACAAATAATCCTACATTTTTAAAGTTTGAATTGGGGACTCAAATTTTCCATCCATCCATTAAAAAAAAAAAGTCAGAATTAGGCCTGTTGTATCAAAAGTATTTTGCTCTCTCTCTCATGGTGGGGTGTATGGATGAAAATAAATGTACACATAGACACCCCCATATATACACACACACACACGTTTTTGTTCAACTTTCTATAGACTAGTACTCCCCAGTTATGCTCCCATTACCTAGTCAAAAGGACTATCTTGACTGGGGCTGATTCAAGCTTCAGCAAGCTGGTCTATAGTTATCCTTTACTGATTACCCTGGTTACTTCCACTCCGGTTCCCATCAGTCTAGATGGGAATTTCCTTAAGTAGAAGTTGGACGTCTGGAAATCGTGCATGGCAAAATCCGAGAAGCAAAGGGCTCAGAACCCAAATCCCTTCCTTTCAAAGCCCTGCTCTGAACGAGATGTAGAGGATGGCAGACCATTAGCTGCCAAATTGGGTCCGTGATGACAGCCTCCTACTCTGTCCCACGGGGCACTTAAATCTGGGTTCCTCCGCGTGTTTATAAATGTATTTTAGAAATATCAACTCTGGGGTACATCCGCCCTCTTTCCAATCGCCTCCATTCCCAGCAAATCCCCCTGGTGATGTTCTCCCGCACTTTCGTAGCCAAGCCTGGCTGCTCTCCTAGGCTATGAAGGCCGTGGCGCGTTCCCACGACCCTCCACGCCGCCTCTTCCTAAAAGCTACTGCGCTCCCCTTCCTACAGTCGCACACTTACCGTACTTGCAAGTTCCCGGCTCGCTCGTTGGCAAGCAAACCAGCTGCGATTGGACCGGCGGCAGGACAAGCACGTCATCGACCCAATCGGAGCCTATTTCAAAAAGGCTGGACAAAAGCAGAGGAAGAAGGTGGGGCATCAACACTCCATCAGGAAGGTGGGGAGAGGCAAAAGTCAAGCTGCTGACTGACAGGCGGACCTTCGAATCAAAGGACGGAGAATGAGGAAGGGCGGAGAAGAAAGGCTAAAAAATGTTGCATAAAGATAAACTGCGAAAGAAAATAGGCAGGTGGGGCTCAGGTGGCTTAAGAGCATCCTCTCTCGCTGCAAGCGCGTCTCCCGAGATGGAGGCTTGCAATGGTTATTGCAAAAAGGAAAATAAAAGTGTAACAGAAGGCGGAGGTTAAAATAGATAACAGAAAGCGTCCCTCCTCTCTCTCTCTTTCTTTACCTTGCAAAGTTAGGCATTTCTGGCGGAGAAGCAGAAATTCCCGCGGAAACGGGGCTGAACTTTAAAAGTCTTCAAGCGGGCAACGCTCGCAGTTCAAAGCACTCGTCCTTCCACCTGGTTGAGAGAGCCCATGTGACCGCCAGACCTCCAGTCACTTTAGGGGAGTGTCCAAAAGCGAAGGTCTGCGCGCTGTTATCCCCGGGATGCTGCGCTCTTCGCCGGTCTGGGTTGCTTGTTCCATCCTCCTGTCTTTCCACCGGCTTGAGGTTGCCCTTTTCTTCTTGTCTGGGACAAAATGTCGGAGTTAGACAGGACTTGGATATCAGTGAATTCCTGGTTTGCTTAAGCATGGTTTGCTCAAGCCACAGTGTCCACGTTGTGGCCATTTTATGATTTCTTGAGTGGTTTCTTGTGCACGCAAAAGGGTCAAGTAGGTAAAAGTATCTCTCCCTCTCTCCCTCCCCCCTGTGTGTGTGTGTGTGCGCGCGCGCGCCTGTGGGTGTTTCTCACTCAACAATTTTTAAGATGTGTGGACTTCAACTCCCAGAATTCCCCAGCAGAGGTTGAGAAACACTGATCCAGTACAGTAAAAGGAATTAACAGATTTGGGCTTGGAGCAAGAGAAAAAAAAGAAATCTAAGGATTCTTTGGATATATTGGGATTCTGTACTGTGTTAAGCCAAAGTTGATTTTTGTGTGATCTCAGCCTCTATCATTTGTGATTTATGTGAACACAACCATTTTCTTTATAAGAGGTACTGCAAATAAAGATTCCCTTTTTCCTTTTCCCTTCCTAGTTTAATACAAAATGACCTAGAGTACTGCTTAATGAAAGGAAGTACTGCTTAATGAAAGGAAGAATCTATTGCAAAGTAAAATAAAAGTGTAGGTAAAGGACCAGGTAAATGCAGATTGTCTTTTCCAGACTTTTAATTTTAAATATATTTTGCTCCATCTTCTCAGTTACGGTACAATATACCTTTTCAGTGGAGAGCCAGTTTGCTAGAAAATGGGAGAGTGAATTCTAGTCCCGCCTAAGACTCAAAGACAGTTGGTGACATGGGGCTAGTCACTTTCTCTCAGCCTTGAGGAGAAGGCAATGGCAAATCACTTCTGAAATCTTGCCAAGAAAACTGCAGGGACTTTTCAGGTGGTCTCTGAGAATCAGGCACCGCTAAATGGAAGAAAAAAAGAAGAAGACATTCCAATACAGTGATACAGTACTACCATTACTATTCATTGACCCTCAGTCCTAGAGTTGGCAGATAATTATGCAAGCATAAATGCTCTGGGTTCATCCTAATGCCATACCAGTGGTGTCCTTAACAGCTTTAATGGAGAATAAGTGAAGGATAGTATATGATAGATTCTGCTAGTGGTGTTTCCCTTCTACAAGGTGAAAGGGAAAAACAACCACTGATTGTTGTCCTTAATTGGTTAGACAAATGTTATAACTGGCTGAAGACACAGATGATGATTAGTATTTTTAGCAATAAAGTGTTTTTAATTAAGGAACATACATTTTCTAAGACACAATACTATTGCATATTTAATAGAGTGCAGTATAGCATAAACATAACTTTTTTATGCTCTAGGAAACCGAAACATGTGATTCGCTTTATTTCAATATCCATTGTAGTAATCTGGAACTGAACCTGCAATATCTCTGAGGTATGCTTATATTTCAATATACTTAGCAAGGAAACCTGATAACTGAATCTTGAGATGTTGACAGGTAATGACAGGTATGGTTTTCTGACATTTGTTGTATCTTTCAGTCTCCATTCTGATTCATGATAACCTGATGTGTGGCCTCTTTTGGCTGTTATCAGAGGCCTCTGTAAAAGGGTTTTGTTTTGGTATCTTGGGAATATTCCTTAAAGCTTTTACACCTGAAAACTATTTTGTTCTGCTAATGCTTAGGTCACATGAGGTCTGGAAATAATGAGGAAGAATCTATTGCAAAGTAAAATAAAAGTGTATTAAACATGCTGTACAAACAGTAGTAAGAGATAAAATATATTCTAAAATTTAACATTTAGGCCTTTTGTAGGCTCCTGTCCATTGCACCATAAATGTTCAGAGAATTCAGATATATTATGTGATGTAAATATCCTTGTTGAATTTATCATTTCCTTTTCAAATGTAACTAGCAATAGCAAAATGCATTAATAATCCTTGAATCTTTTCTATGACATCGGTAGTAATGAGTGGCACAAGGCTTAAATTGCTTGTGAATATCTGGAAGTTTAATTTTATTTGTATTAATGTTATTCAGTGTTGCTGTTATTAGGCCATTATGTCCATGTGTGTAAATAGTATAAGCTGGAACTATGTGAACTTGGGCTCAGGTTATGTGCAAATTTTCCCATGTTAAAGATTTTTTTTGCTGCAAATGCTTATCTCTAACAGGAAGGGATAAAAATCTGTGAAATATTTGGGGACGGGGGAAAACAGATAAATGGATATCTTTAAGTTTCCGCTTATAGAGTAATAGTGTGCATAGTTCAGAATATATTCATATTTAGAGAAGCAAAACGTAATTGATTAAAAAAGATAAATAGACTAAAAATCCTATTTATTGGGTAGAATGTTTTTAAAAATTAATGCAATGTTTATAAAAATGTTAAGACGCTCACATAAACTAATACTTCTTTGAAATAATAGTTGTAATTTGCCTAAATCATTTAAGATCACTATGGTACTTTTTTCAGAAATACTGCTTTTTACATGTAAGTATGTACCAATTTTATTTATTTATTTTTGCTAAGCAATTCATTATATTGGTTTAGAAGCTTGAGTTTAAATGTATGCTATATAGCAGCGGTTCTCAACCTTTTCTTCACCATGGACCCCCTTTAAATACCTTTTGTGGCCACAGACCATGGTCACGGACCCCGAAGACTTAGCTCAGGATTTAAATCATAACATTTCTTCAAGCCTTCATGGACTCCCCTGTGACAACATCGCGCCCCTCCCAGGAGTCCCCAAACCACAAATTGAGAACCACTGCTATATAGTGCACATATTATATATGCTTTAAATATCAGCCTTCCTTTGAAAAATACATGTTAGTATATATATGGAAAGTGAAGTCTTAAAGTCTATTCTGCACGAATAATACCTTGCTTGACCAGACTATAATTAAATTAACTTTTGTTCTGAAGCATCAAAAAAAAAAGGCAGCATAACTTGCTTTTTTTGTAAAGAAACATTTTAGAGATTTGGAAATCATAATTCTTAAATCTACTATACAAAGCAAGTGTTCCATTTTGTTTCATAATTAAATTGGAGCCAATTCTTAAGATTTTTAAAAGTGAAATAAATGCAGGAATGCAAGTCAGTTGGAAAACAAAATTGCATTGGTAATTAATTGTACATCACAACTGCCTTGCACTGAAGGTCTCTGAAATCATGTGGTATATATGTTGTGTACTTAAAATCACTATTCACATGCTCCAGAGTGTAGCCTTCTCCATTTTGATGATCTCCAGATGATTTGGGACTATACCTCAGAGAATTCCATGTCAGCCTATGGTCATAATAGCAATAGCAATAGCACTGAGATTTATATACTGCTCCATACTGCTTTACAGCACTCTCTAAGCTTTTTGCAGAATCAGCATATTGCCCCCAACAATCAGGATCCTCATTTTACCGACCTTGGAAGAATGGAAGGCTGAGTCAACCATGAGCCAGTCAGGACTGAACTCCTGAGAGTGGGCAGAGTTAGCCTGCAATACTGCATTCTAACCACTACGATACCATGGCTTCTGGGATTACCTGGGAAACTTTAGCCATAATACATTTAGAGGGTGCCAAATTGGAGAAAACCTCTCCAGATTTTAAAATATGTCCTAGAGTTCTCATTGACTCAAATTAAACTAGATAAGATGGCATATTGAGACATGACAAATGAACATGAGCTGCCAGAGTCCCTCAATTTTATTGATCTTTATGCAAGCTGGCAATTCTAGGAGTGGTAGTATTCCATAACATTTGAAGGAAACCAGATTACAGAAGATCAAAATATATCTGCTGAGATCTTTGTGTTAAGTTCACTTAGGACTGTATTAGAAATAACACCTTGAAGAAACTTGGAAATACACTGACAACTAATGCAGATGTCTCATAGCAAGTATTCAGGTAGTTTCTAAGAGGAGAAGGAGCTACAGAGGTATCAAGTCACTTTTCCTCTTCATGATCTCCTTGAGTAGTTAAAGCCCAGGCATTAAAGGTTTGAGGATGCAGGGTGAAGGCAAAGTTCCTGCAGATCAAGCAACTGACCATTCAGATTGTCAGGTGCTGTGGAGGTAGAGGAAAACACCATTCATTCATTCATTCATTCATTCATTCATTCATTCATTCATTCATTCAATCAATCAATCAATCAATCAATCAATCAATCAATCAATTTCTATAGCTTCTCAACTCAACCAAGTGACTCTGGCTGACTTACAATTCTAAAATTCTAAAACAAAAACATTCAAACAATAAAAACTCCAATAAATAAATAAATGTTATGTCAAGTAACATTTGTGTAATATGAAAAGCTTACACTTTTAAAAATATGTCTATGCACTTTAAAGTTCTGCAATTAACTATCTGTAGGATTAGTCCGATCAAACTTTCAAAGAGTGTTGGACTATGACATGTGATTGAGGGATATAGATGAAGGGATACTATTACACCATTTTCACCAGACATAGTTACTTCTTTAATTTTAAAAACACTATTTGCTATAAGAATGGGAAAGTTTTGCTTGCTAATACTCTACCACACATGCATACATAAATATACTATTTTTCAAAGATACTGTTGCATCCCCAAGTTAGCATCATAATTTAAACTAAACATATCAATTCCGTTATAGTTCCTTTGAGAGCAGGAGATTTTGTTAAAATGTATTTCAAAAAACAGCAGAATTATAAGTCTAAGAGAAAATATAGCATTTCCTAAATGTTTGGAAATCGCACCATGTTAACAAGATTCCCCATCAAAGCTAAAGCTTTTTAATTTAATGAGAACAAAATTCCCAAATCCGAACACCATACACATTAAATAGGAAATGTGAGCCTTTCCACCACACCACAGAAAAGCAGTATTTTGCAAATTTTAAAATTGGAGGAAGACACATCAATAATCTGAACTATGTTGATGACATAGTTGCTATATCAGATGATTGATTGCTGAAAATGCAAATGATCTGCAAGCTCTAGTAATGAAAGTCAAGAAGTATAATGAAAAAACAGAAGTAAGATTAAATATAAAGAGCTAATGATAACGGGTACAGCAACCAGCCTTAGAATTGAGACTGAAAATATTGAAGTTGGTAGAATTTTTTGTCATTTAGGATTGAGTATCAAAAGAAAAGAAATCAGCAGTCAAAAAATATGCTGCAGGCTAGACTTTGTAGAGTAGCAATAAAAGCCTTGGAGAAGATTCTCAGAAGATGGTATGGACCTAGACCTACAAATAACAGAATAGTGCAAGCAGTGGTTTTCCTTTTGACACTGTGGACGAGAAAAATTGGACTTTGAAGAAGCAGAATAGAGTATTGATGCTTTTGAACTTTGGTGTTGGAACTTGGTCCTGAGAACACCATGGAGAGCTAAGAACAAACAAATGTATCAGCATTTTTTGTATATCGTTGATACCAAATGTATCAAATCAGAGTTCTGAGTTGGTGACAAGGCTCAAATTACGATACTTTGAAATTATATGTGAAGGCTTAGCTCTCTGGAGAAGTCTGTACTGATGGGAAATTTGGAAGAAAAGTGCAGTAGAGAACAACCAATAGCAAGTTGGATTGACTAGATGATAGCAGTTATGCGCACATTTTGGAACACCTGAAGGACTAAGTTGAGGACAGATCGTCCTGGAGAAAATATATGTGGTTACAAGAGTTGACACTGTCTTGATGGCACATAATCGATCAAAATGAAAGATACTTGAAACTATCATAGCTATTTATTTATTATATTTCTAATCTACCCAATAATTATCAGCAATGCCATTTTTAAACTGAGATATCTAAAAGCTTAACAACCTTCTGGTAGTTCCCAGAAGCACTGCAGATGGTTCCCTGGTTTGCTGGCTGGGGAATTCTGGGAGTTGAAGTCCAGACCTCTTAAAGTGGCTAAGGTTGAGAAACACTGTCTTAGACTATTTTCAGAGCTCCGAGCCAATTTGGAAATATTACTCCAAAATACCTGGAAGTTGTCTAGTTTAAGTAGATGTTGTTTTCCTGATTGTATTACCTAGTAATAAAAAACACCATGTATAGAGGTGGTGCTTGGAAGGTTAAAGTGTTCATTGTTCATACTAAAACCAATACCAAATAATTTCACTGTATGATCATGAACATAAAAATGAGGTGTCAACGCTGTTAATATGGGATATTATTGCATTGACAAGATATGCAGAACTGTCTGGTATTTTTGGAGTTAAATCAGATGACAGATGAAGGGAGGAGAATTATGAAAAAAGCGGGAGACTGGGAAGGGAAGTGAATCTTTGGCCTCCAGCCTAATTGGAAGACGTAAATCATGACAGTAAAGTAAGGGAGGAGTTAGCAAAGATAAGACAGACGCAAGCCAGAGAAATCCAGATTCTGGCATCCGCTTTGTAATGTACCGAAGGGTTGTAGCAAAACTCCTGGCAAGGAATGCAAAATAAAGAAACTAAAACAGAGAATAATGTCTCCGTTTTCAAGGATTGTTTCCTCCTTCGGACCACAACATCAGGTCTCTCTGGAGCTGATTCAATATTTGTTCATATAACATAATATATCTTGTTAAATATACTGCACAATGAATAAAATCTTAATAATTGGCTGTCCTGATGAAGACAGGGAATTAAATAATAAAGAAATGGATAAGATAATTTTATCTTTTGATCCTGCTCTCCAGGATCTACAACTAGGAAAATTATCTTTTTCTTCTAAATAAAATAAAAATAAAGGTGTGTGAACAAGACTGATTTTGAATGCAGTGGCACAGAGAAGTGATAAACCAAGACTTACATGATGTTTCCTTATTTCAGTATGAGAAATTGTGATCACACCAAGCTTGTGTTTGATTATTTTGTTCTAATGATGATATAACACAAGACAAGGTAATTTTATTGATAGGCATGGAATTATCCACAGTGGGAATGATAATTAGGAAAGGGAAGTGAACATTGAAGTATCAGAAACTAACAATATTCATATCTTCAATAGTTCTGGGCAGTTCAACATCAGCTGGTCCCCAAATTAATCCTTTGTCCCTGGAGAGATATGGAGAACAGCAAAAAATAACAACAGTTATATGGAAGGGAGGCACAGAAAAGGGTCTTTGAAGATGCATAATAGTTCTAAGCTCAAAGATTCACCAACCCTGCTTTACAAGTTTATTCTGGCACCTCTTAGTGTAACACAGAGTATACCTCTGGTATAAAATATGGGCTGGTTTATACATTTGGTAAAATAAAAATGCAGTTTCTCCTAAACTGTTCCACTTCAGGTTGAGAATCTTTTTCCCACTGTTCCTTCAATAGAAATATTTCTTCCATGTACAAAGAAGAATATACTGTAAACATATCAAGAAAACCAAGTGAATTGTCTATGCAAAACTAGCATTTATTCTAAGA
The DNA here is from genome assembly GCA_023970755.1 of Azemiops feae. Classification (NCBI taxonomy): domain Eukaryota; kingdom Metazoa; phylum Chordata; class Lepidosauria; order Squamata; family Viperidae; genus Azemiops; species Azemiops feae. Next base: position 447,167 of record JALGBA010000862.1, on the reverse strand, counting down.
AACCTTTAGAAAATGCATCTCTCTCCTTTCTAAACCGAAGTGGCAGAGTCTGATAAATGCTTTAAGGGCTGATCATATTCAGTGAACAAGTAGAGCTGAAGCTGCTCTAGGGCAGGTCAGATTCGTGTGCACAGATTGCTGCATCAATTGCACATTAGACTTCTTCCATATTACATTTTGCACTCAGGTTTTAAAACATATGCAGAGAAGTGGCTGAAATGGCACATTTAGTAATGTCAGAAAGGCAGTTCTGTAGAAAACGATTGGAGAATTGAGTTTTTCCTCCTGATGCTTCAAAGTGGTCTGGTGCTTTAATAGGTAAAGGCAGTGCTTCCCAATAATTTTTCTACATTATCCAAAACTGCAGGAAGTCTGATCAAACTTTGAGAACTGATCATAAGTCCCTTCCTTTAGCACCATCATAACTTCAAGTAGTTGCTGAATGGTTGTAAAAATAATGTGATTATAAAATATATTATAAAAATAATATGATTGAATGATCTTTATGTCATTTCAATATATTGCCTTTGGTAATTTCATCAATGTTTAACTTAATAGAAATATGTTGGGAGATTTTTTGAATATATCTTAGTCACAGGAGTCGCCAAGCTATAGTCCGCGGCCCGGTACTGGGCCGTGGCCTATTGGCCACTGGGTGACTGGAATAGCTGGTGAGCTCTCCCCTCGTGGTAGCACCACTGCGTGGGCGTTAGCAACCCCATTTGTGCATGCGTGGGTGCGCTAGCACCACCAGCAGCACGTGGGCACTAGCAGCCTGTTTGCGCATGTGCGCTGCGGATGTGTGTGGCCGGCTTGTACATGCACATGCACGCTAGCACCACCACCATGCGCATGGCCGTTTGCTTGTGCGCAGAGGCAGGCCATGCGCACACACATTTCCCTGCTCCTCCCTTTCCTTCCGGGCCGCCAAGGTGGAAATGTTGGGGAGCTTTGTCTTAGTACATGTCAACTTAATATCTCCAATATTTGGCTAATAGGCAACACTAGCCTTTGTCAGTATAATTTCCTCAAATGTTTCATTATATTCCACATAGATATTTATTAGTATGGTTCTATCAATCAAAATACTGTCTTCCAAACACTCTATTCCATCTTTTTCTTCTATTAGATTTCTTAAAAATTGTGGTGAGAAAAATATAGGAGGACTACAAAATCCATGCTTCATTGAGTCATTGTTTCGGAGATATTTCTTAACAGAGAAACAGAATGTTCATGAGTGGGCAAAAAAGCAGTGGGAGTGGGAGCGCCTTCCGGCTTTCAGTTTTCCCATTGTAGAAAGCTGACCGGGACCATTCCTCCCTCCCTCCCTCCCTCCCTCCCTCCCTCCCATCCCTCCTCCCTCCCTCCCTCCCTCCCTCCCTCCCTCCCTCCCTCATTTATTTTGCTTGTGGGAAGCTTGCAGGGAGAAAGTCATAGGTTGATTCATAGTAAGCATCATAGTTTGAAACATTCTCACTGATAGTAGCATTTTGCCCCTCTGATCAATAAAAGTCAATTATTATTTTACTCAGTTTTGAGCACTGTAGTACTACAAAATTCTTATTGCCTGAAGCTGCCATTTGAAAAGTTGACTCTGGGTTCTTTGCTTGGATTGGGAACCATCGTTGAAACTTGTATTATAAATTGATCATGATAAACCTTTAATCCAGTCATCCCCATCATGTATTTAATGGAGTATTTCTCAACCTTGACATCTTGACAATATGTGTACCTCAACTCCCAAACACATCTTCAAGTTGTTAAGGTCAAGAAACACTGATCTAATGCATACTACTTTACCTGCCTGGCATATTCAGATTGCAACATGTAGAATATCCAGTCTATTAGCTATGAAATCCTCAACCAGCAGAAACGAATCAGTACCCTTATTTTCAGAACATTCTATTAAATGCTTGAAATGCTCTTAAAATGTTACAATAAAATGTTATATTTGCCACTTCCATATCATAGGAGGTTTTGGATTTATTTATTTATTAAATTTCTATGCCATCCATCTCACTATCCAAAGCAACTCTGAGGGGCTTAAATTTTTGTTAACGAGAATTATATTATATTAACAAGAATTGTATAAAACTAAAAACCGTAACTGTGGTGGGATTACTCCACTAATCACTCCAACATAGACAACTCTATCAGGACCCCAAGCCCACCAGCAGATCCAATTATATATCTCCCCAATAGTTTGGATTTATATCTTTGATACCAAGTATTGTATACCAAGTATACAATCTGATTTATTTTAAATATTTTTTTGGGGCGGGGGGGGGAGATCAGATTTGGTTAAAAATGCCATCGTTTGGGCTTTTATGATAAACAGCCATAACATTGCTCTGCATTAACACAATCGCATAGATTCCCTCAAGAATGCCATATGAGAAAGGCCAAAGCTTCATTTGCCAGACAGAATACTAAGCAAGGATGTTTGACTGTCCCCAAATAGCTGTGTAACGTTGGACTGTATCAGTAGAATTTCATCTTTGTTTTAGAACATCAACTTTTTTAGCCTTGCTGTAGGGAATTACACTCGCTTTGCTATGACAGAAGAATAGGTTCTGTAGCCAAGTTTTCTTGGCATATTGAGGTAAAAAAGGCCAGTGAACAATTTATAATTAAAGTGCTATTCTAGCAATCATAGTGTATTAAATGGCTTTTTGGAACGAATCATTATAAGGACAAGTTGGTTGGAAAGCCAAAGGGCAGATGGTATTCTTTTGTGCTTGCCCACATGAGGCTCTTTTCTCTTAAAAATCTTTACTCTTCTTCGAAGATGTGAAGATAAATTTGTCCTTAACTGTATATCCAAAATAGTCAAATTTTGCTCCGGTTCTTGTGAGTAGCCAGCCAACTAGTTTCTACCACAGAAAGAGTATGAGTGTGCATTAGCCCTAAATATTTTATTTATCGATTAAGCATTTGTGACTTATAAAATGCTGTAACAACTTAAGGCTGGGAGTGAGGTTTGCAATTACATTTTCTGGGTGCTTCTTTCTACCGCGTTCCCTTCTCTCAGTTTCAAAGACAGCAGGAAAATGAATTAGATACAAAATCAGAGCTTATTTGTATTATAGTAGTTTCTGATAACTAGCAAAGGTTACTTTACCCATCTAATTATAATATGGTCAGCAAGTATCATTTTATCTAAATCAGCATCTAAATTATTTAAAAGTCCTTATTTTATGCAAATATAAGTAATATTACAGCTCCAACCTTCTAACCTGCCTATCAATAAGGCACATGCATCACATAAATCTTAGGACTGCTCATTAAGTGTGATTCCATGCACAGAAAAAAGGAATGGAAATGAATTAATTTAAAAGTATAACTTGGCTGATGTGGAATACTGTAAAGGTTCTGTATATGACTAGTTTTATGAATGCAAGAAAATGTTTCTACCAACAGAGAACTATGATTTCAAGAATTATTTTTGCAATTCCAAGAATACCATGATAACTTCTCAAAATATTGAGTTTTTATTTCTCATTTTGTTTCACTTGGCAGACTCTTAGATGTTTGTGTAAAAATTGTCTAGGTTTATAAGATACCTAGTTAGCATGACTTTATATGTTACTTATGGTATGGGAGCTGGCTTAGGGCTAAATTCAGCCCTCAAATTGGTTCTTGTTAGAATGGATAGATTAATATAGACACAAAGTTCTTGAACATCATCTCGAACATCAACAAGGGAGAGGCTTTCATATCCAATGTATGGCATTCAAAGTGCACTTATTTTTGAATGCAATTTCATGGAAATTAATGAGTAAAATTCCTAATAAGCAAATTACAATAGGGAAGATTACATTATCAAAAGACATATGATTGGAATTATGTGGGAATGCAATTGCCAAATCACATCTAAAATGCAGTAGCCCCTTGCTAACCAATGTGTTTGCAAGCATTAGCAATTGTTTTTGGTTAGTTTCTTCCTGTTTTTCTATTTTTTCCCCTTAGAAAGCATATTATAAATATTTATGTTTGCCTTGTTATATAAGGTATGATATATAAGGGAACCATTCTTGCTTAACTTTGGTTAGATTTATGTTGTAAATATGATGATGATGAGGAGGAGGAGGAGGAGGAGGAGGAGGAGGATGTTATCTATTGAGTCGTGTCTAACTCTGGGTGATTCTATGGTCCAGGTCTGTCCACATTATCATAATTAATGGTAATGATGCTATTACTGTGTTTAGTTTTCCAGTCTGATATGATTGGCAAAGTGCTTCTTTTCTAATGTTGTGCCAGATTCATCCTTTCATCTGTTAACATGTACAGTATCTTTTTTTAAAAAAAAAAATCCTGTACAGTATTATTACTTTATAAGTTATAAAATAACTGATAAATAATGGCAGAATAAACATTATAAAGTAATTCAGTCTTAGTAGATTGTGGTACAGTATTGCTTGCTTGTATGTTGTGGAACAATTCTTAATAACAATATTTGAAGTTTCAAGTCAAATTTTATTTTTTAGAATTTTAATATAATGCTAAGTATTTCTATATGTTTTGAGTTTTAAAGCATAATTAATGAATTTGATAACATATTCCTTCTTTATTGTTGCATTTGCAACATTTTTGTTATATGATTTATTTATTTTTGCAGTTATTTATGGAGGTATGAGCATCTGTAAAACATTTTATACCAATTTCCCTTTAAGCCAAAAATACATTTAAGATACAGATGTATCCCTGCAGACTTTGGAAATGAAAACTAGAAGGCAGTTTAAAATTCTTACACAAGATTCTTTTAAAAATAGAGATTTTCCCAACATTCAGAATACACTCAAAATATGTACAAAGTACAGAAATGCCTTAGGATATCTTAGTCATGTTTCTACATTATTCTAAAACAGCAGATTGGATTATCTTTGATTATAGATGGGAAGCAAATCTAAATATGTCAAGATGTATCTCCAAGAATGTTGAAAAAAGAAAAGAATTTGCATCTCTGACAGCTATTTCAAGAACTAGACAGCTAAGATACAGATGGAGAATTCCATTTGCACTGGAAATTTTCCAGAAACAGAAAAAAGTAATTATAAAGACAACCTGAGAAGTTTTCTATATAAAGAATTAACTGCTTAGGATCTCTTGGACAAGGAATGAATTATCTACTGTAGATAAGAAGAAGGAAAAGTAGACGTAGCAACAGCACTGAACCCAACCCAAAAGGGAAACAACACTGATTTCACTGAATGCAAATGGACGAAAGTAACTAAATAACAGGAAAAAAAGACCCCAGAAAGCAAAGTGCTGGTATTGGTGTATATAAGAAACCCATTAAAACAGACCATGTCAGTAGATTAAAACAGAAAAAATACGACAAGAATATTTAACCACATGAAAGACTAAGAAAAATGGAATAGCAATACATTTTAAATCGTTATCCTGGGAAGTACTGGAACAATTCAAAAACAATGCATGGTCCGTTCTAATTTTGAAATGAAGACAAGCTGCTTTTTAGCCTTTCTAGTCTCAATCATTCTCTATCGTGAGAATGGTGCCAGCCTGAAAGGAAGGACTTATATTTTCAAAGCAGCAACATAAGTCTTGGTAAAAACTCTCAGGACAATATTTGTTTTTCATTTCAGCAAAGACTAATGAAACAATACTTGTATTTGTTGCCATAGGAAATGTGTGTTGATCCTAGAAAATGTTGAGCACTTCTAAGAAATGGCTATGTTGGATTTTCTGGAGACATTAAGTAACACTTATTTTCTACATTCCAAGCTCCACCAGCTGAAAAATAAAAATTTAAGAACCCTTTTTAAAATTTTAAATTCTGACTGTACGGTCCAAATATAATCAAATATAATCAAAATGAATGCTAATATCCCCATCGATTCCTATTGATAAACATTCAGATTTTTCTGAAGTGTCATCACAGCCAAGGCTGGTTAGACATCAAAATACAGGGTACTCCTGTTTCAAGGACTTTTATTATAAGGGCCAGTGTTCTAATATGGATCAAATGATCACATTTATGGAATACTTTTCGAATGAATGGCCTTAACATTTTTTTTTAATAAGACTAAACTGCTGTAAGTAGACCAATTATCAGTTTTGAGTAACTCTTTCTTACTGGGCTATGATGTGGAAAGGTACTGGATCATTCATTTTTAATTAATATGGAAACAGGCCCATTGAGTGGATTATTATGACAATGTTGACAGGATGATTTGCATTTTTCTCAGTTCTTCTGGGCCAGGATTAGATCTCCATTGATTCTGAAAGGAAGCAATCATGCCTTTGCTAAAGCAGTTCATTTAAAAATGTGGCATAAATGCTACAGAACTTACTTAACTTTACCCATTTTACTGAGAATAAGCCATCTACCTCCTGGAACAGCTGTCAGTCATGTCCTTTCATGAGTAGGCTTTGCAGAATGTCTATGGAGATTCTCAGTCATCCAGGTCATGGTTCTCCCAAAGGTGCTTTTTCAAAAGGCTACTGGACTTGGTTTTTTTCCTGAAGATGTTTTGGTTCAAAATGTCTTCAGGAAAAAACAAAGAAAGTCCAGTTACCTTTTGAAAAGGCACTTTTGGGACTAGGCTTTGTGAGAAATCCAAACCAATACTGCTCTTATAAAGGTAGAACCACTTATATTTTTTAACTGAATTCTGTTTACTGGACATGTAATTAGCTTGCAGTAAGAATACTAAACACACACACACACAAAAACCCTGCCTACTTTTTTATTGTTGGCTAGCCAAATGTTAGAAGGATCCTTCAAGTTTGCCTAAGACTTTTTTGGTTTGCTAAGATGTGGAATATAGCCCTTACGGAGAAAAAGCTAGATATTAGTTTGAGATTATTAAAGGATCAGTTTATCATATACATTTTTTGAGCAAGGGTGATTTCCATTGAAACCAGTTCCAGGCTCCAAGAAATTTACTTGCCTTCTTATCTACTTTTAACAATTTTGGATTTTTAGTTAATCTTTTCATCTTTTTTAGTTTTTTGTTCCAATTATGTAAGCTTTTTTATTGTATATTTCAACTTCACTTTTGGTAATTTAGCATGAATGTATTATGATACTGATTATAATTGTGGAAAATAAAATGTAATTTAAACAAAGATCCAAAAACCTGTGATTACATCATTGCTTGCCGTACCGGCAAGCCCTTGTTCTTTTGACACAGAAACATTTATTATGAAAACCAGGCCCTGTTAAATATATTCAGTGTGAAGATTAAGCTCTATTAAACATGAAGCAGTTCAAAGTTGAAGTCCAATTAAGCACAGGGAGTTGGAAAATTGGTTCTCATAGGCAATGAAGGGGAAGAGAGAGTGAGAGGATTAAAGAAAAAAAAAAACACAATTGCATATCTCTGACTTGGCTGATTGAAATAAATTAGATAGCTTTCCTCCATCAGGCCATTCACCTAATACTCACTTAGTGTCTTCATTGATGGAATTGAATTACCCAGGCCAAACTTTTATTATATTGCCAGACTAATTTCCTTCACAAGCTGGTTTCTAATACAGTGGGAGGGGTGGAGAGAGTAAAAAGGAGACAGTGAAGGCTATATAGCAGTTTGATTTTTGTTGCCATTACTTCTGATTGATAATACCTTAAGATCTCAGGGCTGAATCCCTAAGAGTTGCCTTGAGGTGTAATGAAAATACAGCAAAATGATGGCCATTTCATGGTGATGTTTGTACTACTAGGGGAAGAGAATAGGGCTTGTGGGATGCTCTGCCTCCAGCCCCAAATTATTCGGCTTGCTTTGGGTCTTATGAAGCTTTGCTTAAAGATTTGTGTGCCATTTGTTGTTTTGCCTCAGGCAGCAAACATTTCCAGCCAGGATGACCATTCCTGCTGGAACTAATTAAACTCTTGAAAATATCTACCTAAATGCTGGCTTTGCTGAACCTTTCAGTTTTTTTTTCATTTTAACTGATATTGCAACAGAGGTGATTTCCCCACTAGCAATGGGGAAGCATCTTAGAATAATAGAATTATAAAGCTGGAAAGGACTTTGGAGGTCTTCTAATCCAATCCTGCTCAAGGCAGGAGAACTTATACCATCCTGAACAAATGGCTGTCCAGTCTACAGTATTCTTGAAAACCTCCAATGATGGAGCACTCACAGCTGTGGGGTTTTGCTTTGCTGCCATTTCTCTGATCTTGAAAGAGCCCTAAAAGATGCCTGAAGTTTTATTGGGGAAAATAGCTATTGATAGATGATGGAGAAACTTCATGCAACATTCTTCTGCTGTACCAACTGTATTTGTTTGGACATGTCAGTGTTTTTCTTTTACAGTGTCAGGAACTGAAACAGTGCAATTGAGAGCTGTTGTGTCTGTTCAGACATATGCTTAATATAGTGTAGAATCTGGGAATATAAACTATTGCATTATTTGAGGTCAGAAAGAGATATGAGACCTCCTATGCATCTACATATAATAATACATTAGGCCAAAAGAATCACCGAGAAAAGATTAATTATTTAAAAATACCAATTTCAGACTTGTTTTTTCTTTCTTTTCCATGATTTTTCTCCCAATTCCATTCTTTGGGATTTAATTAGCTCGTAGCAAACATACCTAATATCATTGAGCATTTCAGTGATCCTGAACAATTTTTATGAATTCTTATATAAGAAGTATTTAGACGGGGACCTTATGTCATATGAATATGTTTACTGTGGCAGGAAGTTTCCATTAAGCCATGGTTAAATAGATAATAGGCTGCTTAATACATTTGTCATTTTGCCTCCATTACAAGGTTGTGGTTTTTGTTTTTGTTTTGTTTTTTATCATCTAGGTTCAGGACTCTACAATATATTCTACAAATACCTGAAAAACAAATAAAAGTGATCTATTTGATTTAGCAAAATGTGATACAGTGATCGAAAAAAAATCCCTTTTCCTTTCCTCCTTATTTACAGACTTCTATTTCTGTTTAATCTCTGTGTTTGAAGGATTCAGATGAAAAGACCTCATTCTATCAAGGAACACTTCCTGTGTATTCTAAGAAATTGTTTTTTCTTCATTGTTTGTGTTGAAGAAAACAGTAGGAATAATGACTGAAAATGACAAACACACACAAACACACACACACAGCATGCGTGCACTGGAGTTAGTTTAGCAACATTATTAGTGTTAGAAATTCACTCAGTGGAGTAATTAAGTCACAGAACTTTTCACACCATTGGCTGGAATGAGTCATTCTAGAAAAGTTCCTCAAGCTTGAGCAGTCTTGAGCCAGCAGCCTATGTAAAATGTCTGTAGAAATATGGCCCAAAATACAGTTCATAACAGAATCTTAATAAGAAAATTAGTTTTGTACAGTTGTAGATTGAATTGTAGGAATTTGCATGCTGTTTTTATTGTTTACTTGATCACTGATTATTACTACTTGGAAAGTGTTTGTTATTTGTAAACTGGCAATAGACTGTTAATATTGGGCAGCACAAATCGATTCTTAACAAGCAAATAGGTTTTTCATTCTTTTTTTTTAAATGCCACTGTAACTTTGCATGTATTTTAAATGTCTCTATAAATGCAATAGGTAGTAGTAATTCCTACCACACACATACAACCTGGAGATGAGGTGTTCCGGTGAGTCTCAAAGTTCTGGATGTTCTCCCAGATCCTTGGCTAGGGCAGCTGGTAGTATTTGAATGTGAGGTTTTTGTGCATTCATAGCTGGCTTGTTCTTTATTTTTATAGCTTTTTATTTATCTTGCTTTTTCTTGTTCATACTGAATTTTAGTTTCTTTGTTATATTGTGTGCTGCCCAGAGTTGTTCTGGAGTCTGGCAGTGCCTAAATCAAATAGGTTCCATCCAGTTAATTATGATTCCAATTAATCAGAAAGTTATTTGTTTTGGAACCTAACAGAATCTAGCAACAATCCAAAAATATTTGACAACAGGAGGGTGTATGCAGGGACATGCTCTGGATGTCAGCAAAGTCAAGATGATAGACACAAATGCATGATCAAAGCCCAGCCCCTTTAAGTGTATGCTATGTTATGTAAAAATAGCTTTGGTCATGTGAATTTAGCTGCCATCTTGATTCGCTTTAGAAGAGAAAGGGTTATAAACTTTGAAGGATGGAGTGGATTTTATTTTATGAAGGTATATGTGTTCTCTGCAAAATACATGGTAAAGCATTGTTAAAGTGAGCACAAAACTTTCAACTGAATTTGAAAAAGTGGGAAAAGAAATAAAATGCACTTGTAGCCAGTGGAAGGGGCAATCCTCCAACAGAGCAACCTTAAGTCTCTGAATCCAGAAGGATCTCATTTAATTTTCAGTTGTAATTTCTAATTATCTATAATTCTACCATTACATATAACTGTTTTATTTCTGCCCCTTGTAGGATGCTGAGATCAACACACAGCAGGCTTCCTGCATTTCTTCATGGTACAGAAGAGAGGCATTCTGTCAGATATCACTAGATGTGGGAACCAAACATCAGGAAACTTTTCTCTCTTTTGCAGAATAAAATTATATAGCCATCAAGCTAGTTCTGTCTTCATTGTTCTGTTCACATTTTATCTTACTATTTTCCTGAACATTTTTCTATTTAAATCCTGGAGATTATTGGCTGAGGCTCATGCCTCCTTCTTGGTCCTCAGTATTACTTTGGTGTCACGTTTGCTATTAGTCAGTATATGGCCATTTACATTCTGAAGAGGCAGTTAAATCTTTTACTTGGAGAGTAATGTGCTTATTTGGACTCCAGCTTCATGGAACAGTGTCTCTTCTCATTGCCAGAAAAAAGAACCCTGCTAAAACCCAGCACTGCCAATTTCTGAAAGCCAAGTTGTTGTTCTAAATTCAAATTAAATAAAGAATTTGTTTCCCTCAAGTCATGTTGGACTACCTAGATGCAGTCATGTCATTTCTTGGCAACAATAGGGAAGTGGTTTGCCATTGCCATCTTTTGGGATGTGTATTTGACTTCCTTGTGCAACCTACGGCCCTGAGATGTTTTGTTGGTTTCCCATTCAAGTAGACACTGCTGGATTATGTTTTGTAAATCTACATCATTTTTTTTTTGTAGAATTTTTTAAAAAATGAACTTTAGCATTGTTGTAAATAGTGTTTCTACTTTCATATTCAACTGTCAAACATAAATACTCTATATTGGAATCGCTTGAACATGTACATTAAGAGAAACAGTTGTGGAACTAGGTATACGATTTATAGGTTAGTGGTTTATATAACTTGATAATATCATTTTCTTGAAGCAGCATTCTTAATATCTGAACCAGCTGTCAAGGAATCCCTCTTTAAAGTGAGCTATTGCAAGCTACTTCAGCCATATGTCAACCAAGCTCCAGTAAAAGAATGGCTATTTAAAGAATAGACTAAAACAGAAACAACTAAATGAACAGACACAAAATTCACAGATTGGGAAAATTATGTCAATTTATTTAAAAAAGCAGACCATACTAATATAAAACTAGAACTAAACTTTCTTTGTTTTGGAGAAGAGATAATTCTGATCTCTTTTATTTACCTGAAAATATCTGTAGAGTAGGGATGAGAAATTTGAGGCCCAGCATGTACCCTTAATGCATCTTTTGTGATATCTGAAGCCACTTGGAACATTATTATGGTAGGTCTTGAAATAGAATAATTTAAAAAATGAAGATATCCCCTTTCCAAGCCTATGGATAAAATAAATTAAAATGTGGTATCTGAGGTGTAATCCCATAATGACCTCGATCTCCTAATGCCCCACAAAATTTAAAATATGGCTTATCCTTTTCTTTTGTCTATAACTGTGTACAGAAAAAATGGGAAGGTACTAGAAGTATAATCTCTTTTTTAAAAAACAAACTTGTATGTTCAACTATTGCTTTCTTTGTTTTCTTTGAGCTTTTTTAAATGTTATGTTTCACTGTGTCTCAGTGGGTGGCAATATTTAGCCCAACCTTAGCTGATCTTGGAAGCTAAGCAGAATTGCTCCTTGTTATCACTTGGATGATCACCTGGGAATTCCAGGCTTGTTGGGTAGACTGAGGTAAACACAAAAACAGCAACAACAAAAGTCTAAAACAAGGCAATGACATATGATTTCTATAACATGATCAAAAAATGGTATGGATGAAGTCACTGGCAGTCAAACGTGACTTGAGGGCATCATTTTCTTTTTATTTCATCATACTGAGGGTTTTATGAACATCATCCTGGAAATATGTTTGAAGGATTATCTGAAGTACTAACAACAGATGGTATTAGCCTTTATATTAAATATCAAAAGACCTGCATTTGAAATTCTGTTTCCATTTTCCCCATCAGTCTCTGAAATGGCTAAACCTCTGGATTTACTGTTAGACCTAATCTTTCTCTTCTACCTCCTGAGGGTGAGGAGTAGTTAAAAACAAGCTGCTGACAACAGAAATTGCTGTTTGGTGAATCAATGAGAATCCATCTTCAGAATGGAGGAATTTGTGAACCTTGGTTGCAGGGAAATCCTATTGAGTTAGTGTATCATTGATTTTATACATAATCTTGGAACTTGGCGATCAACCTCCTTCCCTGTTTTTCTCTTTATTTCAGCTCGGAGCTTTGGTGGTAGACATCAGCAAAATCTATTTAATTATCACTTAATGAGACAAAGACAGAAACCCATTAAGGCTGCAATATAGTAAAAACTTATGTAGGAACAAGTCTCATTTAACTCAATGTGATTTATTTCTGGATGGAGAGAAATGGATCTTGATGGAGTTACGGAAACATCCCTAAAAGAACTACTGTAATAGCACACAAATATTGTTTTTCAGTTATGAAATGGAACATATGTGATGGGCATCCTAAAATGACAGATAGCTGGAAGCAAAGACCTTGGCCTTGGCCTATTGAAATGGTTGAACAACGTTTCCCAACCAGGTATCCTCTAATATTTTAGGATTGTAATTTCTAGAATTCCCAGCTAGAGAAGAGGCAGCACCACCACAACATAGGGGATTTCTGCAGTTTAGGGCAGGAGATGACTTGAAGAATCTTTCTTACCTTCCTGGTTCCTTTCTTATATGGATTGCCTTTCTCTTACTAAGGGCATCTAGGTACCTATTTAATTAGAAAATTTATATAGCCACCTTCTTAGTAATTCAAAGTGGCATATAATTAAAACATTAATTAACAATAAATAAATATAATAAAGCATAAAACAAATATTGTCAAAAGCAATCGAACAATTGAAAGAATTATCCCAGATGGTTTCACAAATTCTTTTGATCCAATGCCTGGATGAAAAACAAGGTCTTCAAAACCTTACAAAAGGCAGGCAGGGTTAGGGGCCACCTAGATCTTAGGGGAAATGCTATTGCAAAGGGCAGCTGCTGTGGCAGAGAAGACACTTCTGGGTCCCATAAGATGACAATGTTTAAGAGATGGGACCTGGAGCCTGCCAAACCTTCAGAACTTATTGGGTGGCCAGAGAAGGTATTTTGATTAAAAATGTAAGGATCCAAAGATAGATGGGCTTATATGTGAGGATATATGGGATGTACAGGTACTTTTAAAAAAGTATTGTATATGATTGTGAATAAGCCCATCCACGGATGAGCCAAATCCATTTTTTGGGTATATTTTGTCACCTAAAATTCTTGGCTTATCTGTGAGTATATACTGTAGATAAGTTTTTGTTTTCAGAGGGCATTGGCTGATTTTCAAAAAAATAATAGAATTTGGAAGATAGCTTGGAACATTTAAAAGCACCTTTAAATAATTTCCTGCAGTTGGTTGGTGTTTTGCAATCCACATTGGAGTGCCATATGAAATTAGACTTTTCCATTATAACTTGTGATGCTGCTGGCATAAATCTCCTTCCTTTTGAATAAAAATATTGAAGCAAGCCATCATATTAGCATTTGCTTTCAAAAATGGCTACTGAATTGGCCATTGCTTTTTTGCACCAGAAGGGTGGAAAAACACAACAAGAGAGGAATTATCTATTGGGAGGATGTGGTAACCTGGTTAGACTGACTCTGATCTTGCAAGTTGTTAACAAAATGGCTTCTGGATATTTTTTCAGCCAGTTGAGAGTCAAGCTGGCTTAAGCACAGGACAGGAGCAGGTTAAACAGTATGTGGGGATTTGCCTTTTTACGTTTTTAGCAAAGTTGCTTACTTATGCAAACACTGGGGGAAGTTACTGCAAAGTATAAGATATGGATGTTGCAGAATCGATGTTAATAGGAAATAAGAATAAATCTGCCACCTTATTCTCTCTCTCTCCTCTCTCTCTCTCTCTCCTCTCTCTCTCTCTCTCTCTCTCTCTCTCTCTCTCTCTCTCTCTCTCTCTCATATAAATAAGTGTAAGTTGATTTAAGAGGCAGTGGTTATGAGACTGACAAGAGTGACTGACAGCGGTTGAAAATTCCACTAAATAAAAATTTAAAATCTATAATAGGAGCTCCACTAGAGGTCCCAAGATCATTCATTACCACAGAATTTATGCCCATAAAGTTTACCATACAAGTGATAGCTTTCTATATTATTTTGAAATACTCAATAAGATGGAAGAATAGACTGCCTACAAAATGTTTTCTGGAGTGGGGTATGATTAAGAGTCCAGAACAAAAGCATATCTGAGTGCAGACAGAAAAAGCAGGCATATAGTCCTGTATAGCATTTTAAAATCGATCGGGGACTGTTTCGGGAAATGTACGGATGGCTTGAGGAGAGGCCTTAACACATGCTCAAATGAACAAATATTTTAAATGCTAGTTGGAAGAGATATATTCTCTCCAGACCTACCCTTTTCAGATTTCATCATTCACAATATATTTACATTATATTAAGGCCACATGCTCTTGAAGTATGTTTTCTCATGATTTAATATCTACTTTTCTGTATAACATTTCCATGGGATTAACACACCAGGCAATATTTTGGCAAGACTAATAGAGAATTTCAACTATGTAACTTTTATGTATCCATAGCTTCCAAATTTCTAAAATAGCATTTTGTACTTAGCATACAGGTCGAGTCCAGGAAACATATTGAGTGAACCATTTACATAATAAAGATGATGTATTTAAAATGTATATAAATTAATTCATAGAAATATGTTACATATAGACTTGCTAAATTTATGGAAATGTTCAGAAACTGAGCACAGAATACAGTACAGAAAAAAATGCAGTAAATCATACAGAATTTCATGTGATCTATTACCATTATTTTGTAAGAATTCATCTCATTTTTATCCATTAAAAACTGAACATTTTATTTAAGGCTGTGCCTCTGAAAAAACAATATGAAGTATAAATCTCCTGAAATTCTTTTCTCTAGGTTCTAGTCTTCTCCCTTTAGGCCATCACTCTCTTTTTCTCATCTGTTCTGTTATTCTTTATGTTATTCTGTTATTCCATCTGTTATTCCCTGCTGGTCAAACCTTCTCTGCCATAACAAAGTCATCTCTTAGGAACGGTTTCTGGTCAAAGACCATTAGAAGCTCTTTTTGAATGAAAACGAGTCTCTTATTAGTCAGGCCAAGATAAAAGCACACATTTCAGGTATAGGCAATGTTGATACAGGACTTGAAAGAATTGAATTCTATCCCACTATCTTTCCAGAGACCCCAGTTAGGGCTCAGTGTTTTTCAGCCCTGGTTAGTCTTGCAGGCTGGATGGAACCAGGCTGTGGTTTGCATTCAATCCATGGATCAGAGAATCTTTCTCTTCTATAAAAGATTAGGATAGATTCATCAGCAGGATCAAGCTTTGTTTAAAGGCTAAGTTAGATTGTTCTGAGGATCTCTGAACAAAAATGCTGTTACACTAAGGACAATGGGTTTCCTTTGACCAGTCTTTGAATGCACCAGTTCTTGGCTATCAATGTTCTCTAGAATCTGCATTATTCAAAAGGTAACTGACTTGGCATTTTTGCATGAGCCATTATTTCATGCACTTTTTGCTCTTTCCAACCAGTTTGTTGTTCATTCACGGTCTTTTATGATTTCTCACTGCATGAAAAAGTTTTGCAAGGCCAATGAAAGAGAAGACTATTGGCCTTTCAACAAGATTCATGGATGTACATTATAGCAGCATCAATTGCAGAACAATTCATTATTTCTCACATTCATTTGAGAAAGACAGAATTTTATCTTAGTGCATCTGGCATCAAAAGTATCTGTGGTTAGTTTTTACCCATAAAAAAGCTGTCTTCTTGCTGGATTATTAACAATTTAGCTACAACATAAATTTTGTTCAGATGGAGACTAGTTGACAAGCTGGTTTGAAAGATTTCCATAGCTGTCTGCAAATGTATTGACATACTCCACTAGTTTGCTGGTGCTTCCAGTAGAAAGGTAATCTTTGCAACCATACATCCTTTGATAGTCAGAAGAGCCTTCATATCAGCTGGGTCGCTTCTTATGCAAGAGGCAGCTTCTTTGCAGTTTTGAGGAGGATGGTTTGGTTGTGAGTTAGAGCTAGGGTCAAGTTGCCATTATCTGGAAGTGAGAGAAGCACATCTACATCTTATCAGTTACTTGGCATTCAAAATTCCTGGGTACAGGAAAGTAAACTCCTGGGGATAGAAAAAAAATTCTGGAAGAAGGAAGATGCTGGCTGGAGAGATAAACATTTCAAGTGACAATTTGTAAATCAATGTTGTGTAAGGCAATTTAGTCCAGCGGTCAGCTCCGGTTGCTAAAGTCAGGGGAGTAATTGGAAGAATTACTTCTTGAGTGAAAGTGTGGGCAAAGAATATTCTATTTCATTAAAATAGAATATTTTAATATAGTGTACTACAGTGTATAGTGCAACTTATGGAACTTTATGTGCTGAAAATTGCTAAAAGATTGTAGCTATTTCCCTAACTACTACCTAATAGAAAATAGGGAAAGAAGTCCCACTGTGTGGCGTGTGTATTATCTGGTCATGAATTCTTGTCTTCTTTACTATGGCTACACAATATTGACTCCTTCAAGATGCATGGTCACTGTCACTTGGGAGTAATTGATCAAAGCACTGGGAGGAGCTTGAGTACCGGTTAAAACAGGAGAAAGATAGGAGAGTGCTTGGAAAATAAATGGAACTCATAAAACCATAATGTACCATAAGTAAGATTTTTAAAAGTAAATTATAACATACTTTCAGAAGGGTTCCTTGCAAATACATCTCAAAGTTCTAATTTCATCTCTGTAACTATATTGATTTATTTTTGTGCCAAGTCAGTCCAGATCTATAATGACTAGGTGGACAAGAGAGGACCATGATTTGTTTTTTTCAGTTGTTTGCCTCCCTTCTCCTTTTCCTCTCTTTTTCTCTGGGAGAACTAGGGAGAGTCCAGTCTGAGAGTCTGTCTCAAATTGCATTTCTTCTTTAGACTTTCTCTGACCATTGTCTTGATTACAGCTCTCCCTCCTGCTCCTCAAAGTTATTCCTTCTGCCCATTATACTGGATTAAAAGTTATATCTTCTGAGATCTAGTCTAACACCTTCAACAACTACACCAAACTGGCTCCCATCTCTTTCTATACACCACATATTATTCCCTCTTTTATGTTTTTTGTTTCATATTAGATTCATTTTCATTTCTACTTTATGATTAACTAAAGATGCTATCATTCCCAAATCGAGGCTTTCAGTTTGGTCCCCTCCCTCCCAAGGTTAGTCATGCAAAATATTTCTTTTGTAGCCGGGTCTTTCCTTTATTTCTCTCCCCTTCACTCTATGTTCCCACTCCCTCCCTCCATCCCTTCTTTCTTGAACCCTCTTTAAAGTTCTCATTTTAGCATGCAGAAGTTTTTCTGTTGGCACAAGAGAAACTGCTATTTAAGTGCTCAAATAAAAGCATTCCATTTGTTATGAATATGATCATTTACTTACTATGATTTTGGACACCGCAACATCTCTGACTTTTCAGATTTTACTGCTGTCATGTAGTCTGATAATTAAACATTCATTTTCATGACAGATGTAAAAGCAACCTGACATGATGTTTTATTTCTGAAGACTGCATATAATTTTCCATGATTTTGTAATGTTCATTCACAGTTAAAAATAAGTCTGAAAAATAAATAAAAGAAGTCATCTAAAAAAAAATCTCCAGAAGTGGAAAAAGATGAAAAATATGGTGATAAAGAAGAGTATTGTAACAACATAATGAATAAAGCAAGACATTTTCTGTCACTGGAATTAAGATAAAGGTTTGGTTAGGGCAAGTTCTGTGTATAATTCTACAAAATGAAGGCAAACGTCTCTTTGAATTGAGAACAAAGGGCAAGAAATTATCTGGACAAAATACAGGAATTTGTGTTCAAAGATTATATGTATAGCGTAAAAATCACAATAATATGACAAATCGGTGTAAGTACATTCTGGTTGCTGTGAGATACAGAGAGACTGGGTTGACCATGGCAACATGATTTAATTTCTAAGAGAAATAAAGAGTAGACTAGATTGTATAATGTAAATGAATTGCAAAGATCAGTAGCCTTACCATATGAAAAAAGGGCCCAGGTGGAACAAGCCAATACATCATCAAAGGAAAAAAGAAGTCCTGCTGGGACATTGCCTGAAGGTATACTTGCATCTCCTTGCTACAGGTATACTATAAGCCTTACTATTGTACTTTTTTCCATTTTGTTTCTTAGAGCAATGAATATTTACAACTGCACTTTCACCAAACCCTCCTTTGATGCTTCAGATTGATTTCCTTGGGACCTTTCTTTTAACGTACTGTGGATGGTGCTGAAAAATCCTCTGATTCAGAAAGGATTGGGCTGCATTTCCTATCTTAAACACCTTACTTTGAGGAAGCATTATCTGAAACAAATATCTAAGATAATCAACCTAAGGCAGTTCTGCATCCAGGACTTTGCAGAAAAATGCTATGAAGAGGTTTAATACCAAATGTCTAGAAAGGAATGGATTAGTAAAAAAGATGTTGAGACTCTAGAAAGAGTGCAGAGAAGGGCAACGAAGATGATTAGGGGACTGGAGGCTAAAGCATATCAGGAACGTTTGCTGGAATTGGGTATGTCTAGTTTAATGAAGAGAAGGACGAGGGGTGACATGATAGCAGTATTCCAATATCTCAGGGGTTGCCACAAAGAAGAGGGAGTCAAGCTATTCTCCAAGGCACCTGAGGGCAGGACAAGAAGTAATGGATGGAAACTAGTCAAGGAGAGAAGCAACCTGGAACTGAGGAGAAACTTCCTGACAGTTAGAACAATTAACCAGTGGAACAACCTGCCTCCAGAAGCGGTGAATGCTCCAACACTGGAAGTTTTTAAGAAGAGACTGGACAGCCATTTGTCCAAAATGGTATAGGGTTTCCTGCCTGAGCAGGGGGTTGGACTCGATGACCTCCAAGGTCCCTTCCAACTTTATTATTATTATTATTATTAGTGCATATTTCTGTGGTTGTTATAGAAGGCTTCCTCTTTAAAATAATGATTGGATACATTGGAAGATGCTCAGAACAAGCATATATTAATGTATGGGATAACCCAACATAAAATACATATCAATATACCATTTTTCCCCACAACTCACTTCTCAAAGTAAATACTTATTTTAAAAATAAGATTTATTTAAAAAATTTTTATTATTCCATGTCTAGCATGATGATAATCTGAGCAATGTTTGATCTTCCATTTTAGTGTTCATAGTCCATTTTCAAATTATTTGGCAAAATTGATGCAATCTGCTAAAATTCACAGTTGTATCCAATGGATTTATATAATAATGGTGACACAATCCCTATGTAAGTGATGTGCTGGCAAATAGAAAACTGTACTTATATATCTATATCCATATATTTATATCTAGCTCTGTGTTTGTGTATATTTGTGTATGCGTGCACACTCATAATTCCACCGGGAGCCATGAAGAGCTTTTCTAAGTTGTTTAGGTGTCAAATGATATTCTACTTGTCTTCTTCATTAAAAAGAAAGGCATATTTGACAACTTTTATTATAGTTAAGAAATTGGGAACTTTATAGCATCAGAGAAAACAAAATCCAAACCCAAGAGTGCCATCAAATTCCTGAACATCTGGAACTAATGCTTCAGACATTACAAAAACATATAACTTTGGAGAATTATGATAAAACTTCCAGAGTTTGCATTTTGCAACAGTGCATTGAACTAGTTATTTAGTGATTCTGGTTCTTTCATAGCAGGTGACATCTGTTGGAAATAAAAATGATAGATGGCTTGCTGAAGTACTTGGAAAAATCTGTCAACCTGTAATTTCAATTGTAGGTTTTTATGAATGATTTGCCTTGCCATGTCATAGTTTTTGATAAATGTTTAATTGATCTTATTAATACTTGTCCTTTAAAGTATACCTATTTATGCAATCTTAAAGGAACTATGATGTCTCTAATCATAAGCATCCTACCTAAGGAGTAACAGAACTAGGATAAAGGATAGGATAAACCAAAGAATTGGAAGTATGAAGGTCGTCTAGTCCAGCCTTCTGTTTGGCAGCAGACAGCCCATTTCCAATCCTACTTTATGAATGCTTGGGTGACAATTAAATCAGAGACTGATGTGTGTGTGTGTGTGTGTGTGTGTGTGTGTGTGTGAGTGTATGAGGGAAAGTGGGAGTCTCTGAAAGATCTAATGGGCATAGCCAGCAATTGCATCACCAGATGTAAAATTAGATCTAATTCAAGAAGGCAATCTCTTTTGTTTCATATTCTGAACCCGGGATTCTGCATGCTTCCTACAATTGTTTCTTCTGTGGCAGAACATATTCTTTGGCTAAATTATGAAAGTGCCTTCTGAATACAAGGTGGTTTGTTTCCCAACAATACCCTGCATCATGATAGGTACAAGATACCAAAAATTGTGTAATATGACATTCTACTGTGCCATTCAGAAGCTTGCATATCCATTTACGGTGTTCCCTAAACAGGAGAAAGAACATGCTTATCAGACTAATCTAAACACTGTGGCAAGAATGAAATTGCAAGTCGATGAAAAAAGTCAGTGATTCTAATAGATATAGGTTAAAAAGAACTTGAAATAAATTTCTTATAATTAGCTAATTTATTTAGTTTGATTCATTAAGAAGACAGAGAAAGTCAATAACTTTGTTTTCAGGAAAGCAGAGACCATTTGTTAATTGCAGTAAAGACATTAAAAGTGTTAACCTTAGTATTTTCTTCCTGAGAATGGAATTATTTTGTTATTTATGATATATATTTATGAAATCCACCAAGCTTAATTTTGCAGTAGATTTGTACATTACCTTGAAAATGAAGAGCTGACAACAACAGTTATTGTAACTGTATAATTGCAAACTCTGTTTATGTAATTTAAAAAATTACAAAAGAAAAAAACAAAACAAAACAAAACAAAATAATAGGTGGATGAATATGTTGTTTTCCTGGTCATTATATTTATGATTTTAAGGCTCGAGTAGAATTGCAGACATTTTGAAACAATTTATTCATTTAGAATATATATATTCCTCACTAAACATACTAATTTCACCACTTCATCATTATACACTGATGAAAAAGGAGTGCCTCTCATGGAGTATCTCAATTGATCCATTGTCTCAATTTTGAATGTAGAGAATGGCAACGAGATTGTAGAGTGAGGAGGATGAAAAAGCATCCAGCGAGACAGCAATGCATGTCTCTCTTCAGCATTATAAACTAATGAGTAAACTATATGGCTTTGCTCATGTAGTGATCTGGAGTTAGATTCAATGAAATCCTGTGGGGGCATGTTAAAAGCTCTGAGTATGTGGAAAAGAAAGATTAAGGGGACATGTGCTAGCTGTCAAAAATCTGAAAGGCTGTTATGAAACAGATGTGATTGTTGTTGGTCTAGAACCAGAGGTGGAAATTTCTAGGAAGCTGTTTCAAACTGACTATTAAGAAAAAAACATTTAATCACAAGAGTATCTTGAGGATGGAATAGATCACCTCAGGAATTGGTGGCTTCTCGTTCTTGATTTCCATATGGAGTATGAGATGTCTAAAGATGATCTCCAGTCCTCAGCAATAGCTCTCCTTAGCTCAGATCACTAAACAACTTTGCATTAAATGCTTTTGTAGGATTCAAAAATAGGTTCTGAAAGTTCTGGCTCTATGGATATAATGATTTATCTTTGAATGATATTGACGGTCTTCCCAATATTTCTTTTGCCCAAAGTTGGCTGACACCAATTTGAGTTCAACCTAGTGTTTCTGAAATTGTTATTCCACATTTTGCTACGAGATCTTAAGTATAAAATGGGATGGGGAACTAGTGGTCTTCTAGTTGTTGCTGAACCACAATTTCCCAAATACCTTATCACTGATTGTACTAGATCAGGCTCCTGGGAATTATAGTTCAATGGCCTCTGGAGGACCAACTGTTCTCATTTCTACTATAGGAATAAGCAGGGCAGTTCTGTCCACTCAATGTCATCTCCTCAAATATGTCCTGTTCTCCTCTCTTAGTTACAACTTTGTTTTTTCTCTACCCAAGCTGCACCTCTTTCAGCCACCTTCTCTTCCTTTCCTCTGCTACATACAGAAAATATATGAATATACTTGGGTCTAGGCAATCAAGTTTGTACAGATCCACTAATGGCCAATATTTATGTAATTAACAGGTGCCAGAAAGCTGGAGCTATCTGTTGCAGTGGAGGGTCTGAAGGAGCATGCTGAACAATCATGCAAGCGTAATGGTTTGGAGAAGGTGTGTGTATCTATGTACTTTTTTGCCCTTTCTGTTCAGTCTTACATCCATTGGGACTCTCCTAGACATTGTGGCTTCTGGATGTAAAGCAAACAACATCAACAAAAAGCATCTATATAGCATTTGGCCATGGCAATATTTGTTCATAAACATCTTTCTAGATGATGCTTATTTATCTGCCTGTCTTTTGTTCTTACACACTGCTGAATCAATAACAATTCTGAGAATTTGCAACAGTGACAACTATCATAAACATTTATGAATGGAAAAGCAACTCCAAATCCATGACAAAAATAATAAAAATAAGGAACAATTAAAATAACCACTGCCTATTCCACAGTAGCAGAACTATTATACACCTCTCTGCTCATATGATCACAGAGATTCACATAATGATTAAATAGTTCCTTTCCTGCCCACAGGTTTGGGTTTTGAACAAAGTAAATAAATAGCAAAATATTTTAGTGGTATATATTTGCTGACACTAGGTGGCACTGTGTAAACATCATAGAGATCCCAAACCAGGACAGCTTTCCAATTTTTCTCTCTCTACAGTTTATTTTTGTTGCTATTCACTTCTAGAATTATGTATATAAACCCTGTAATAAAGGACTTTTTAGTTTAGAAAGAAGTTGTTGATTACTGAAGTAATCAATGCCATCAGTAGCAAATATAATTTTGATATTGGCAGGAGTCTAATTTTCTCCTTTTTTCCTGTCACTTGCTAGGAGGAATCCAGCAAACTGTTCCCTTTATCAAGGAAATTCAGACCAAAGAGATATTCTAAGCATCTCTTGGAGCAAACAGACTGCCCAGGGAGAGAATATGTTGGCAAGGCTATAATGAGTATTTTAACAGAAAGTGAAATTCTAATTGCATCTAAACTACAAATCTTTAATTGGTGAATCAGGACCTAAATATTGTAATAATTTCTTGTGCAGATGGATAGTGATAGTTCATTAGCCACACAGACAAAAAGAAAAACAATTAAAATACTTCCAGTGAAAGATTTTACTGTATAATTTTTAAGATTCATTCACAGACATGTGTTAATTTATTCATTTGTTTAAAATACTTGTATGGCCACTCTTCTTATGTGTCACAATTCTGGGTGGCTCACAAAAACATAGTAAGATCAAAGGAAACAATAAAGCCTGCATCCCAAACAGCTAAAATCAAATTGGAGCGCCCTAACCGACATGGGCTAATCTATCAATTATAAAAACAATCACTTGGATCCAATCTCAGCTCCTTCCAGCAGAAGGCTAGGATGGCGGCTAGATCTTGAGGGAAGGGGCTTCCACACAGCAGGGCATGTTACAGAAAAATGGGCTTCCTAGGCCCTGCTAGTTGACAACATTTAAGAGACCCTTTAATAGCACCCTATCCAAAATGGTAGAATGGGCAGATACCCTCAGGAAGAGGCAGTTGCACAAATAACCTGATCCTGTGCCATGCAGGGCTTTAAAAGCGATAAACAGCTTTTTGAATTGTACCCAAAAAGGAACTGGGAACCAATGCAACTCATATAGCAGTGGTACAACATGGGCAAACTGGACAACAATCAGCATTGTGGCAGCCACCACATGCTGAATCAGTTATAAATTCTGGGAGGTCAGGAAGGCCAGCCTTGTATACTGCATGGGGCAATAACCTAATAATTGCAATAGGTATGCATCCAATAGTTTACCTTTCTATTTTGTTTTTCGAGAGACAGCACTTAGTTGAGTTTGGCTGATCTAGAAGCTAAATAAAGTTGGGCCTCAATAATACTAGGACTGGGAAATCACCTGAGAAGTACAGAGTACTTGCCATAAAAAGGTGAAAAAGCATTTTAAAAGAATCCATTGGCCAACTACTTCTGTAATGGTGCCAAGAAATCTGCATGGAAACATTTGTTATAGTCACCAGATGAAGACCACATCTATAGCAGATAGCAGCACCCAATGAGTCTGGCTTAGCTAAAAACAAAACAAAACAAAACAAAAATCCAAACCCAAAGCTAAACAGGGATAGATGAGAGACCCCAGAGAGATCTCAGGTACATAGGCCAGACTGGAAAAATTAAAAACATTCCCAGAAGGCAATGCCACTTCCATAGTATGCCAAAAATCCAACCCAGTAATGTTTTTCTTTTGTGTGTATGTACAGGTAGTCCTCACCTTATAACCACAATTGAGACCAATATTTCTCTTGCTAAGCAAGCCAGATGTTGAGTGAGTTTTGTCCCTTTTTCGACTTTTCTTGCCACAGTTATTATGTGAATCACTACAGTTAAGTTAGTAACACGACTGTTGAGTGAATCTGGCTTCCCTATTGATTTTGTTTGTCAGAAGGTCACAAACGGTGATCACATGACCCTGGAACACTGCAACGTGTCAATATGAGTCAGTTGCCAAGCATCTGAATTTTGATTACGTGACTAGAAGGATGCTGCAACGATCATGTTAGTGTAAAAAATGGTCATAAGTCAATTTTTTTAATGCTGTTGTAGCTTTGAATGATCATTAAAAGAACTGTTGTAAGTCAAGGACTACCTCTATGTGTTTTTCCACCATTCCATTCAACTTTTACTTGCCAAACACACGCATACAAACACCTGCTAAGGATGATTAAAGATACTGTTGTAGCTGCATAATCTAAGTTTTGCAAGGCAGAGCAAAAAGGTGCAGAATGCAATAGAAGAAAATCAGTCTGTGGTTTTTATAGTTATGTTGAAGAGAAAAGTTCAGCCAATGCCACTTCAGGCAGTAGTACTGTCTCCTTTTTAATAGGCTATCTCTTTGCTATAAAAGTCTGGAATCTCTGTGCTACCTTATTTAATTAATTTGCTCAGAATGCCTCTCTGCAGCACTTCTGTGACATGGTGGCATTCAAGGCAGTCGTCCAGAAGATAAAACAACCAGAGATCCAGCCACAGCACAATTCTTCCTGCAGTAAATAAAATCACAGTTCTCAAAGTAGCAATAAAATGCTAGCAGGACAGACCATCTACTGTTAATGACTAGCAACAATGTGTTCTTAAAAAACTGGAAACCGTAGATCACCGAAGCTCAGGTGGAAGAGCCGCAGCCTACAGCTTAATAGGAGATTAAGTACCAGCTCAGTTTCTCATAGGAAGGGCTCTGTTGTCAGGGCACAGTATTTACTGAAAAGACCAAATCTTGCCGTGACTTAGCACTAAACTAGGCTATATCAAACTTGCAGGTCATTCAGCTTCAGTTAGTTAGTCTATATCTTGTCTTTCCACTCAAAGGTACTCAGTTCCATAATTAATTGTAGGCATGTGGTAAACATCAGCTAAACATGATCTGAGAAGATGGAAGGATAATCATCTCCAAAGTAAATCCTTTTGCATCAAAGAAAGGAACCTGTTTATTCTCTTTTGTTTGGGGAATTTGATCATTTTAAAGAACTCAGGCAGTCAAAAGATAATGGAGAGCTCACTGATTCTCCCTCAAAACATGATCTGAGAAGATGGAAGGATAATCATCTCCAAAGTAAATTCCTTTTGCATCAAAGAAAGGAACCTGTTTATTCTCTTTTGTTTGGGGAATTTGATCATTTTAAAGAACTCAGGCAGTCAAAAGATAATGGAGAGCTCACTGATTCTCCCTCAACCAAGGTCCCTTTCTGTTATTCTGTTATATTATCCACCAACTTGATAATTTTGACACAATTTGACTTCTATCTCTCACTTTCCAGATGCCATAGTGGAATGTTATGGTTTTTCCTTTTGATCATATATAATTCTGTCATTCTGCCATACTTCAGAAAAAAAAAAACCCCTTCTTCTCATATCTCACCCCTTATCAATAATTGCAAAAACACACCATTCAGCACTAATCAGCAAAAGTCTATTAAGAACTATTAGAAATATTAACACATATTTTAATCTTAATAAAAATCAATTTTATAGTCCAAACTCATTACTTTCTCTAAAAAATGAAGCAAAAGAAATCTCTCCTCACTTATAAACAGATCTTTAAAGCCTTGTGACTAGGCCCTGGTGAAAAGGAAGTCCCATTCACACTACCAGAAACCACAACATATATATTATAACCCTGATCAAAAGATTCACTTTATAATCCTTTTTATTTTTAAAAAGCTTAATTTTAGTCCCATCAAGTAGTGTCCCACAAGTTGATTCCTTATCATTTTCTCTTTATGTCATTTCAGGAATAGCTTGAATAATTTCTTTTTGTCTTTTCCTAAAAAGTTTCCTTCTGTAAATCCAAGGTAAGAAGCCTTGGCAAGTCACTTCTCTGATTTATTATTTGTATATTACCTTTAATTATTAAGATATCAACTGGCTTCAACACATGTACATCCATTTTGGCATTGTTTTTCACGTCACTATTATATTTTGAGTCCATTTCCTTTTTTGAGTCACAGCATCTTTTTTCATATCACTTTTCACATCCAGCATTTTTTAAACTCCAAATCCACATTCAGATCAGTCTCAGTTTCTTTTTTATCCAATAAAATCTGTTGTTTTCTCTGCTATAGTAACAAACAATTTAGTAACCTCAGAGTAGCAATAGCACTTAGACTTATATACTGCTTCATAGTGTTTTACAGCTCTCTCTAAGCAGTTTACAATGTCAGCATATGGCCCCCAACAATCTGGGTCCTCATTTTACCGCCCTCAGAAGGATGGGAGGCTGAGTCAATCTTGAGCCGGCGAGAATCAAACTTCTGGCAGTCAGCAGAGTTAGCCTGCAATACAGCATTTTAACCACTGTGCCACCATGGCTCAAAGTATATTGAGCATATTGTTCCCAAACAATATTTTGCTAAGCAGTTGCTAAACGGCAGTTGTTCAGTGAGGTCTACCTATAGTGCATGTTTATGACATATGAGTGGGTGTATGGGGGTTAATGGGATAGTCCTTTTGCCATGATCCTGGTTCTTGCACCAACAACTTACCTTCATTTTCATGGCATCTGCTTAATGAGGACAGCTTGACTGGGGCCTTCCATGGTGATTTAATATTATTACTGTGTCTTCAAGCAGCCTGGAAGTTTGGCCAAGAATGGGAGGGTATGTAAATAATCAACTGAGCATTATTACAAGTAGATGCTGTTCATGTACCTCAGTTACTGCCTGTTAATTATTTTTAAATGCTCTTATTGTGTTTGCTCTAACTGTATGTAAGCTTCCCAGAGTCTATGGGAGTGGGCAGTTAAAATAAATTCAAATAAATTCACAAAACAATAGAGTTAGATGAATAGAATAGAGCTGGAAGGGACTTGAAGGTCTTCTAGTCCAGCCCCCTGCTCAAGCAGGAGAACCTACAGATGTTTTGCAGTTTGCTGGGTTCACCATCTTGTGCATCATTTCCAATGTCCAAGTCTGTTTTTGCTTTCTGTTGTTCCTATTACATTGTTTTTATATTGTTTGGTTATTTTGAGACACTTAGTGCCATTTGGAATTGGGCAGAATAAATCAAAATAAAATAATAAAATAAAGTTAGGCTTTCCTAATAGCATTGCCATTCATAACTTTTATATAAAGCCCGAATTTGATTTACACTGGGAGAAATTTAATTAGTTACAGTAGCATGCTGTGAAAGTGTTGAAGAGCTAAATAAAAACAGACATTCTGTATCTAAGGAAAGCAGGTTAGGCCGAAAGGGCCAAGGTTGTGCTGACAGCTCACGTTGAGAAGGCAGGACACTTGGCTGGCTCTCACTCTGCCTGTTCGTAGAAAGATTATGATCAGGTTTTTTGGATGTCCCCAACCACACTCTCTTCTTCATAAACAGAGCTACTGCTCTAGCAAAAAGGGATTACTTATCTGATGGAAGATAAAATCCACAAGGTCACGCATGCTGAAAGCTGGCTGAGGCTTCCTCTTAAGGCATAATCAGAACATTTGCAGAAGCTCTCCTACAAACCTTGTTGGCTAATGCAATAAAAGTGTGACTGATAATGAGGATGCACTGTGTGAGACTTCACAAAAACAGTTTATATCAAATACATAAATTATGGGAGATTCTTCCTATTTCACCTTGAATGTACTAAGGAATATATTCAAGTGAAAACGTCACAAACAAATATTTTATTCCCAAAATTCTGATCCATATATTTTAACTTCAATTATTTTTCCCCTATCCAGATAGTCAGTTTTATCTTTCCCTGTAAAAGCCAGTTCTTCCACTCTTATTCCATAGCTGTTCAGCATCAACTACGCATCAGTAGCTAAATCAGGGCTGGAAAAGGTGTCATCTGCCAGTATAACTTCTATAGAATATCTGTCCCTGGAGAACATGGTGTATGTTCCATAAAACACAGTGCATAGTCATAGTAAGAACAGACTACTGGATTGATGGAAATGGCTCTTCTTACATTATAATCTTATGCATGATAATTATATGCCATATATCCATCTCTCTTCACTCCTCAAGTCACTGGAAAGCTCCCATCTTTCACAAAAAGAATTCTGTATCATTTTACAGTAGAGTACTATACCACAGTAAAATGTGGTAAATCAACAAAGCACCAAATAGAAGTGATTTAACCCACATGTGTGTAGATGTCATATGTAATTCCAGAAATACTGTATCTTTATCCAGATCAATCACCAGCTTCTTGGTATTTATGTTTTACTATAAAATGGGACACACAAAAAATTATATGTCATGTCATCTCAGTCAATATAATTGCCTGGAGTAATGTCTGTGGGATTATTTATTTGCATCATTCATTCATTTAATATTTAGTTTTCTTCAAAGGCTGAATGAATTGGATATAAAAATTCCTCTAAGTACAAATTACCGGACATAGTTTCCTGGGCTCTGTAGAACCCAGGATTTGCTAACTAGCATGTCAGAAACCTTTTTATTCAAAGCCATTTGTATAGCTACCTGAACTTGTAAATCTGCCTGTCTGCTCTGTAACTTGAAAAGATATGGATAAGGAGCTCATCCAAATTATGACTCCTTCATGTTTTACCAAGCAATAGCTGATATGCACATTTCATTCATTCTCTGATGTTTTCAAGTTGATCAGCGGCTTTGATCCTGCCCAACATGATGTACAATAAAATCCATTACAAGTAATTTAAAATGCAGTTAAGCAACTTAAAAGGGAAAACAGAACTGACATAAAAATGTGGGCTACCGAAAGTATATTATCTATTCACAGTCCCAAAACTAATTTTCAGTTATATTCCCACAATATAAAATGCTGCTGACATATACCTTTTCTGCAAATAGCTAGAGAAGGTATTAAAATGGCAGTTTTATTAAGCATTTAATATACTGCAAGAATATTCTGCAAACCTGTTCTTATGGCCAAGATACTTTTAAAGTATTGATTCAAAAAAATAAGAGAAGCACTTCTATATTGTTAATTGGTAACTTCCTTTGTAAATGTTGTTTCTTTTATTGTTATTATACATATGGTGGCTATGGCATCACCAAGAAAAATGTTACTATGAATTGTTTTCCTAGGGGAAACAGAAGTTAGCTATTGGTTTTCTTTATTTTCTTTCACTTCTTTGAGGTCCCTTCCAGTCTTATGATTCTATGATTCTGCAATATTGATTTTTAAACCAATGGGTTGAAACCCACAAGAGGATTGCAAGCTAATCTAAACTGAGTTGCATTGATGGCATTGCATTATTTTTCTTTTGCTGTATGTTTTATTTATTCTTTTAGGAAATGTAGAAAATGAAAATCTAAAATTAAATATAGTATAAGTCACATGTTGGAGGTTGGAGTCATCTCAGTTTGAAGTCCACTGATGTAAGTGAAAACTTTGCCTGCTTCATAAAGATCTGGAAGTTGGGAGGGAATTGTGACACAAAATTCAGAATTTAAATAACAGTAGTGTTTGGGGTCTGCATCTTCAATTGTAAATAGATTGATTATACCAGCTGATTAATAGATGGGACAGAAACATCTTTGGATGTTAACAAACAGTAGTTTCCAAGTGTATTGAAATACTATTGCTATAAAAGAAAATAATACCAAGGATGAGAGGCAATCATATCACCTAAATCATACCAGGAAAATCACAAATAATCAGTGTAAATATATGTGTTCTGCAATCCTTTCTGCTCCATCCCATTAGGAGATGGCTAGTTACCTTTTTGCAAGAGCTATAATTTTCAGGGAGTTTTCAGTGGCACTCTCAAGGTATAATACTTTGCTGTAATCAGCCCAAGGACTTACTAAAAGCTACCATCTGAGTTGATGTCATCACAATTGATGTCATCACTATTTTCTTGTTTTGTTCTTGGCTTTATTTATTTCATTAAGAGACAGGGTAGAAAGTTGAAATTTCAGTCACAGGTTCAGAGTTATGACAGCTACTTACATCCAACAGACGAAGGGGGGAATAAAATAGATTTCATCAATATCTAAAATATATCACATTTATAGATTTGGGGCATTTTTTCATAGGGATTTTGCACATATATTAATTAGTAGAGTCCTAATGGGATTGGACAGCTTATAAAGCCAATATATGCATGCATAAATATGTTGGAAGCAAGAAGGAGCATTGTGGTGCTGAATGGGTTACTTTTTGTGAATCAGAAAACAAAATAATAACAGAGAATTTTGGTATTCCTCCTTTTCCAGAGATTGATATAAAAGGATCTGATGATCAAAACCCAAGCTGCAAACAGCCTAAGAGTCAACAATGTAAAGTGGCTGCAGAAAAGACATATGTATACTTTAGAAACCATGCAAATAGTGATTCTATTTTATTTTGTATTGGTAAGACCCTAGACCAGGGGTGTCAAACTTGCAATGTCACGTGATGTGTCATGATGTACCACAACTTTTTTTCCATTGCTGGCAATGGGGTGGGTGCAGTTTCGGCATGACGCATCCGGCCCGTGGGCTGGCAGTTTGATACCCCTGCCCTAGCCTGAACCTAACTAAATGCAGAAAAGAGCCAGGAATTAAATGATTTAAAAGTCACATCATAAAGATTGAAAGCACTGAGAATATTTACCCTGAAAGGAGAATGAGGGTAGGATAAGAGTTCATTTCAGTTAAATATCTGAAAAGATATCATATAGAAGAAAGAACAGAGCTATAGTATTTTCCATCATGCAAAATACAGGATATCAAATGAGGGATTTAAACTATAGAAAGGCAGATTTTGATTGAGTACTAGGAAAAACTAACAGTTTGATGGGGAACAAAAAAATCAATTTCCTATCAGTACACTCTTGCACACCCTTGCTTTACAACAGCATCACTTAGTGAAGGAAAAAATCTGGTCTCAATTGCCATTGTAAGTTGAGGACTGCCTGCAATTTGACAAGGAAGCACCCGCTTGATTGGGTGTGTCCAAGTGCTAGATAATTATCTCTTGTGGTTGATTTAATTTGGATTTCTGCTTTGAGCAAGGGGCTGGATCCAGCAGCCTAAATACTGCAGCTATTTCCAAACTTGTAGTTCTATCTGCATTTCACTAAGAGCAAACCTACTTGGTTTGCAGACCCAGATAGTGCAATATAGTTTCAGTGCTAAATTCAGCTTGAAATCTGTCTGAAATAGATCCAGATGATCATATTCTTTCTAGGAATGCTTAGAACTGAACACATCAAAAGGAAAGTCTGCTGCTTCTGATGTTTCTTCTTGAAATTAATACAGCTCCTCTCAGCTGGATCACTCCTTATTATTTTAGACATAGTTAATGTCACTTATTGGCTGCCTGATTTCACACTTCTGTCCTTTTTATGTTCTGGCCTCCCTATGTTGGTATTAAATTTAATCTTTGCTAAAGATGAAATGCTTCACTGTAGGAGGATCTACTTTTCACTATAAATTAAAATAAACTTTCCAATTTTCTCATGTTTGACTTGATTCTCCCATCGCTTAAAATTCACTCTGTCCCTCCATGTTGCTATGTTGGATCAAGCAGCCAAAACAATTAACCCAGATATTTCGTACTGTAAATTCTCAGTTTGAGAATAAAGCACATTAGATATGAATTTTATTTGCAGCTTTTTGACTGGCAACAAATGAAATGCTTTCCAAAGAAGAAACTATTATAGCCTTCAATTGTTGTCTTAGTGCTTCTAGTGATATGGACAAATCATTTAAGCTTCATCATGGCAGCTTATCCTTTAGGCTGAACCTTAGCCTTATGTATACAGATGGGCATAATTAATCTTCCTTTCTATACCTACATAGAGCAAAAAATATTGAATTCATAGCTCATCATCATGTGTTAAAGCTTTTAACTCTACTCTTTATTTTCCTGTACCTAGATAGAGACCAAAGGATTAGTTAACCCTTTCTAGGGAGAGTGTTTGGATTTTTTTTTCAACCTTAGTATGCTATGCAACCTTCTTGCAAAGCTTATTGTTTGGTAATCTTTCATTTAAAGAAATTCCAGTTGGAGAACTCTTTCAATTTGTGCTGCCGAGCAGAAATAAACTGGCTTATCTGGGATCTTTTAATATCTCAGTCAGATTTTTAATAAATGTGAGTTTCATCTGTTGCATTTTGGGAGAAGGGGACTGGCAAGATAATTTTGCATTAACACATCACACCTTATCACCCAACAACATTTAGTCCCAGTAATCTTATGACAGAATAATTTTTATCATACCATCCCCTGTGTCAAATTTGCTTCATTTTATTACTGCCCAGGCTGTTCTGAAAGTCTTGATTTTGTAATGAATATTCTAGCTTCAAAGCCTTTTATCTAAGGATTATAAAATGAATGAATGCAGAATCTAGCCAGAAGGAGTTAATGCTTCATTTTGGTTTGCTAATATTATTTGAATAAATGTGACAAGTACATACTGATTAGAAAAATTAAAAACCCATCATATCCAGCCAAGGTGCACATACCTTACAATAGCTCTCCTAGCTATGCAGCAGAACTTGCCTTGCCCAGGAGCTGGTCTTACTGATTACAGTTTATTTGTGCAGAAAGGACCAAGTTTACTTGTCAATGGAAACTTCTTCCAATGAATAATCTGAAAGATTAAAATATAAGATTACTACTTGCAGCTTTAGGACTACATGTGCCTGAGCTTATCTCAAAGTTGACACCAAATGGTAATTTCTAATATAATAGATTATTTAACTAGGAGGATACTCATATCAACTGTACCAAATTCATTTAATTTTCATTTAGTTTTATTTTGGTCTTATCTACCGTAGCTCCGTGACATGAACCAGTCTAGCTTTTACTGTATTTTCTCTGATATACTACTCAAAGACCAAGTAGCATGTGTTCCTAAGTCTGTAAGGAAGCAAACTTGCAGAAAGTAAGTAGACATTTATTTAATCAAATAGGACACATCTTGAAACTCTACATAGAGTTTCAAATATATTTAGGCACTGATGATGTTATCTCATTTGGCAACGAAATGTTTGCAAGCTCAGAGAATATTAAGATCTCCAACCTTGTGCTATATATATTTTCTTCTGTATTTTGCCTGCATGACCAAGAGATTTTTATCCAAATGTTTTTTGTTTAACTCATACCCTCCTAACATACTGTACATCTTTGTCTTATTGTTCTCTTTTGCCTATTTAGTATTCACTATCCCTTGTTATAAATAATTATGAGACCAAAAACGTTCTTTCTTGCAGGAAAGAACCTGCAGAAAATTCTCATCAGCCAGTTCTAATCTCCAAGTGAAAGAGTATTATAGTAGACCAGCTGAGTTTAGAGAGTGGAATTCTGAAGATTTCATAACTCCTCTCCTTTTATTTGTTTATACCATTTGTTTATACTATGGCCCATGATCCAGATGTATATGAGAGACAGAGATCTCATAATCTGTGCTGCCTTTCTAGTGATTAAAGATAAAAAATAACAAATGGAAATAATTTCATCAACACATAACTTAGAGACATGTGTCTATAGGTTTCAGACTCTCTGGGATCATACTATGAAAAAACAAAGAAACTACATTATCACATAGCTTGAAGTTTAATCCAACTCTTTCAGTGTTCTAAAAGTTTGTCTTTGTGCCAAATAAATACTATATTTCAAGAATTTTCTATTTGCACCCTGATCTTTTCAAGGTAATTTGGTCTGTATATGGAGCCTAGTTTTGGAATGATTAAAGACTTGTGGAACAAAGTATGTCCTATGGACTGAACATATGAATATACAGCAATATAATGTGTTCCTTTATATCCAGCCCAGCTGATTGAGATGTCAAGTTAGAAAAATTACTCTGAAAATTGTTTGTGTAAGTAATGCAATCCCCAGTTTTGTTCATTTGAGTGACCCTGGTAGCAAGCACTATATAATTATAAAACCTGATATTCCTTAACTATGAAAAAGGCATTGAAAGGGACTTTAAATTTTATCAATATTTTTGAACTAGGTTTTTTAAAATGCAAATCACTCTATTTTTTTAAGCTGAATTGGACACTGTGAGTTCTAGTCTCTCTATAGACTGTGAGTTATATTACCTTTTGATTTAGGAACAGGCACATGACATAGAGCTGTGTAAAAGATCCCCACTCTACAGCTGTCACCTGCTCTTTGAGCAGGAACTGTGAATCCAAGATGACCCTCAGATTGCACACCAGTTATGAAAGGGTAAGTACAGTACAGTCCCTTACAGGAGTAAAGATAGAAGATGCCCAGATTCAAAGTGCCTTAATATAACTAGTTAGTCTCGATAGGACTGACTTAGAATCTGTTTCTCCCCATTCAAAACTACAAATCCACCAGGAATGTCAGTCCTCCCAGGTAAACCAGATGGGAAACATGATTAGGTGAGCTAATTCAACTTTATTGTAAGGCAGCCTGATCAGTTAGAGCTGCTCTTTCCTAAGTTTCTTTCTCTGACCATTAAGCCACTGGGGACTGAACTCTTCTCCTTGTTCTTCAAGGTCATTGCCAAGTACTATGTGTGATTGGATGCATGGGCAGTTATATGTGGCCCATAACCCCAAGATATAGGAAATATTTTTGTCATTCTTGGTTAGGCAAATGAATAGTTTACTGCAGCAGAGATTTTGGAACATGCAATGCAAGATATACCTGAAGAACAATTCCAGACTACTATATCCCTGTGGCACATCCTAGGGCAGTGCTTTCCCAATTGTTTTCCTTCATTACCCAAAACCATTATCAAAAAGCTTACTGAACTTTGAGAACTGGCCATAAAACCCTTCCTTCAGCATTATTGTAACTTCAAAAGGTTGCTGAACAAATGGTCGTAGTTCAAGGACTAAAAATTCTAAAAATAATATAATTGAATGATCTTTATATAATTTCAACAAATTACATTGATAATTTCATTGATTTTCATTTTAATATGAATACCTTGGGACATTTTTGAATATATTTTAGTACATGTGATAATCTTTAAGTCAATTTAAATGACCCTGGTGATGGGTAATGAGTTCATATGTAATTACCCAAAGAGAAATCACTTTTACCCCATTTTGGGTAAGAAGCACTGTCTTAGGATGTCAAATACATGTAAATAGAATATTAGCCTTGCTTTCTTTTTCTTTGGCTACATTTTTTATCTCAGGTTGTGGAAGCAGATATAAGATATTAGTGTTATCTATTTCTGATCCTTGCAGTATGGTTGATCATGGGTTTATTCAGAAATACTTTTCTTCAGTCAGATCTGGGAGTTTTGGTTTTATACTTTCATTGGAAAAATTACCATGCTATATGTCCCTATACTGAAGTGGATATTGCAATAGTCTCTTTGCTGTCTATTTATTTTTCTCTGGCTCATTTTCCACTTGGCAAGACATTGTTTATATAAATCAGGCTCTCATCAGTAAAGGATTTCATGTTACTTACTATATAAGCTCTCATGTGTCTACCTGACCTCTGCCAGTAAGGGCAAACATAATCCTTCCTGACATAAGGTAGCCAACATGTTTTGAAACAGAAACAATGTTGAAGCAAAAAATATATAAGTACATTTGATTTTTTTTTACAAATCAAATTATTGGTGCTCTCTTCTCTAATTCTTCTTGAAATGTGATGGAATAATTTCAATAAAGTTTACTATTGTATGAGAAGCATATGATAGCTCTTCAGAAGAGAGCAAAGAATTATTTCAATCTTGTTCATGCTGTCAGCAGTAAAAACTGATATTAAGCAATAGGAAATTCTCAGCAAGTAAATAGGACATTGGCCTGTATGACAGATTAAAGTACATTTGATTTTTGTCTCTAGACTATCAATCTTCCTGTCACTGTAATCCCCATATCTGACTGAGAGAGGTGTATTTGGCTCCTAGAACCTATCAAGAATCTGACTTCTGTTCCCCCTCCCACATACTATTTTATGGGGTAGAGTGGGTAACCACTTCCACTTAATTTAATATGTATAGCTCAGAAGTGTAAGGATAAGGTGAGCTCATTTGGCATAATTATCAGATGTGTCAAGAATGCACAATTTAAGGCAATATAGCTGTCCTGGAGCCATCACACCTTTGACAGCCTGTCAGCTGTTTGATGCTGGAAGGGTAGAAAGAGAGCACCTGCTTCTTCAAGCAGAAAATAGACTCTTAGAAAAATGGTAAGGACTAAACTGCTATCATGTTTTTCTGTTTAGCATATGCTCACACTTCCTACTCATTTACACCCACTCTCTCTCTTTTCTTTGCCACTGTATGATCCAAAACAGGTATTAACATTTACCCTTGTGTAAAAAAAAGAGAAGTAGAGTTTTGCCTCCCTTTTTGAAATAGCACTGGGGTAAAAAAGGGCCCACATGCATAGACAGTAGATTGCTCAGTGACCTCAGTAGAAGAGAATATATGTAACTCAGACTGAACTGTGAGTCCTTGGTGCTCTCTGAGCTTGGTTGTTTCTTGCAGACATTTCATTACCTCACTAGGTAACATTATCAGAGTGTGATTTTTGCTCCCTGTCTATACACAGCAGCTTGTCCTGCCAGAGTTGATGGGGATGTGATTTTCTTCTTGGGAGTCCCTTAATTAGACTATTGGCTTTTTGCTTGATTGTTTGTCTGGTGTTAATTTCTGCTTATCTTCATATTGGTTGCTAGAGAGGATGTATTCTGGTCTTTTGTTTCCTTCTTCCTGCTTTTGTATTGTTCCCTTTGGTGTGTAAATATGATTTAGCTCTGTGTGTTTATTAATGGCTGATTTGTCTGAATACCAAGCTTCCAGAAATTCCCTAGCATTTGGGGATTTGTCTTTGTCTAGGAAGTTCACAGTTTTCCAATTGAAATTATGGTTGAGTGTGTCCATGTGAGATTAAGGGATTTTCATCATGTCTTCTGACTGCTAGCTGGTGTTCATGGATGTGCTTGCTTAGTCTTCTGCCTATTTGACCTACATAGTCTTTATGCTCTAAGATGTAGATGACTCTTGCTTTTTGTTCTACTGGGTTTTTGAATTTACTTAAGATATTTTGAAGGGTTTAGTTGGTTTAGTGTGTTATGGTGATGCCCAAGCATACAATACAGGTATGCTTGACTTACAACCATTTGTTTAAGGATGACTCAAGGCTATGATGGCCTCAGAAAAAGTGATGACCTGTTCTTGAAGTTATGACCATCACACCATCCCTACAAGTCACATAATCACAATTTAGGTGCCTGGAAACTGGCTCGCATTTACAATTAATTGCAGTATCCTGAGGCCACATGATTGTGATTTTTTGACATTCCCAGATAGTTTCTGACAAGCAATGTCAATTTAGGAAGTAAGATTCACTTAACAACCATAGTAAAAAGGCTTGTAAAATCAGTTCCAGTCACATGATGACTTGCTTAACAGCCGCATCACTTAAATTCTGGTACCAATTGTGGTTTTAAGTTGAGGACTGGCAGCACAATGGCTCAGTGGTTAGGACTGTGAGTTGACAAGCAGCAAGCCTGCGTTTGAGAACCAAGTGCTGCTGTGGGATGGGTGAGCTCCTGCCAGGGACATGAAAGGGGCCTCCCATTGGGTGTACCCTGGGCAACGATGATGTCACCAGCTAATCCTTTCAACCCTGAAGTGCTGCGATGCTTCTGGCACAAGTGCAATGCGAGTTGAGAACTATCTGTAGTCTAGTCTGTTGATAGTTTCTGAGATGTTTTTGATGTATGTATATATGCATACATCACTTTTCATGTATGTATATATATCACTTGGATTAAGCTCAACATTTTCCTGATGAATAAGAGGAAGGAAAAGAATTATATCTTACAAACGGATGCTGCATGATTTTAAAAAATCTATCAAACCTTTCCAGTAACTGTGAGGGCAAGAATCTGATTCTACATTTTCCAATTAGTGAAAAATTCTACATTTTTCAATGGGGACACTATGCCACAGTGGCTTAAAGAGACTGGTCAGAAATGGTCTGCACTCTGGTGGTTCGAGCCTGGCTCTGTGAGATGGAGTGAGCTCCTGTCACTTGATTCCTAGCTCCTACCCATCCAGCAGTTCAAAAGCATGCAATATTGCAAATAAATAAATGGGTACCACTTCAGTGGGAGAAATCTAGCTGAGTTTGTGTGTGTGGCATGCGGAAGCCGGTGCTGGACCTGGCCAGATGTGAGGCATTGCAACACAAGGTGAGACCAGTAGAGGAATCCAGAAGAGCCAGCAACCTGAGTGCAGTTAGTAACAGAATAACAGCATTGGAAGTGACCTTGTAGGACTTCTAGTCCAAACCCCTGCTCAGGCAGCAAACCCTATATCATTTCAGACAAATGGTTGTCCAATATTTTTTTAAATACTTCAAGTGTTGAAGCATTCACAACTTCTAGAGGCAAGTTGTTCCTCTGGTTGTCTCTCTCCTTGATTAGTTTCCATCCATTGCTTCTTGTCCTGCCTTCATGTGCTTTGGGGAATAACTTGACTCCCTCTTTGTGGCAGTTCCTGAGATATTGAAACACTGCTATCATGTCACCCTTAATCCTTCTTTTCATTAAACTAGACATACCCAATTCCAGCAACCGTTCCTTATATGTTTTAGCCTCCAGTCCCCTAATCATCTTTGTTGCTCTTCTCTGCACTCTTTCTAGAGTCTCAACTTCTTTTTTACAACGTGGTGACCAAAACTGGATGCAGTATTCCAAGTGTGGTCTTACCAAGGTATTATAAAGTGATATTAACATTTCACACAGTCTTGATTCTATCCCTCTGTTAATGCAGCCTAGAACTGTGTTGGCTTTTTTGGCAGCTGCAGCACACTGCTGGCTTATATTTAAGTTCTCATGGCTTGGCAGTCCGATGTCTGAAGCCTGCATTCCATTCTTCCCTCCCCTTCCCCTGAGTCTGTAGGCAAGCTAAGAAGCAGTAATGGACGCAGGAGTGTAAGCATTCTTCGCAGCTTGACATACATTTTGAGTGCAGTTGGTCAGCCAGTTATGAATGGTGATGCTGTCTAACCCACATTTTTCTATCTTATCAAGTAGTAGGTTGTGGTCTACTTTATCAAATGCCTTATATCCACATCATTCATCTGGTCCACTAATTTTATCATCTTGTCAAAGAATGCAATAAGATTTGTCTGGCATGATCTGTTTTTGACAAACCCATGTTGGCTTTTGGTTATGACTTTGTTTGCCTCTAGGTGTTCACTGATTCGTTGTTTGATTATCTTTTCCAGAATCTTCCCAGGTATTGAGGTCAGGCTGATAGGTCTGTAGTTCCCTGGATCTATTTTTTTTCTTCCTTTTTTGAAGATGGGAATTACATCAGCTCTTTTCCAGTCCTCTGGTAGTTCCCCGGTGCTCCAGGAACTTTGAAAGATATACAATAGTTCAGAGGTTCTGAGATCACATCTGCCAGTTCCTTCAGAACCTTGGGGTGTAATCCATCTGGTCCTGGTGATTTGAACTTGTCTAGGGTAGACAGGTGCTCACTTACCACTTTCTTGCCTATTTTAACTTGTATTCCTAATCTGTTTTTTATAGTACTGTTTTTGATAGGTTGGACTGTGTGTCTCCTTAGATTTCCCTGACATTGTATACATATGCTAAATAAATAAATTTACATTTTTAAATCATCCAAATTCTTGTGCATGAAATAATATATGGTAAGCACCAAATTAAAAATGTATCAAGAATATACAAGCTGAAAAATAAAAATTGGTAGCAGGTTAATTGATAAACGAGGACATAATATAGATCCTTTTTTATGGGAGGCCATGAAAGTTCATAACATTGGATTATAGTAGCTTGCAAATATAATTGTAGATTCTGACATGAAGTACTGTAGTTCTAATAATGTTCATTATTGCTTTTTTAATAAAAAAAATCCTTTTTAAATTTCAGTTTCCATGACACAACAGGCTATCCTTTTTTTTTTTATAAAGAAGCCCTAACTTTCTTCACATTAAAGCTCCAGTAATAATAATGAAATGAATGACAGCTAAATATGGCTAAAATAGAAAGATCAGTCTAAAGAATGATCCAGATGATCATGCATTTATTTCAATTAATAACATTTTAAAAACATGATTGACCAGTCTTAAATTCCCTTTCTCCTTTCTGCACTTTCCTCCAGATGTTGTCTTTACAAAGCAACCATCTGATTAATGAGTAGTCTAATAGCACCAATTAGATCAGTAAGCATTAAATTAACTTAAAATCACCCTAATATCTACATGTTATGCCATATTGAACCGGCATACTTGAGCATGTATTTTCCAAATATTTGAAGGAAAATATAGCCAACCTTCCAGGGAAGTGTACTTCTGTTTATAATTAAATGATTTATATTTTTCCTTTGCTGCAGTGGCCTGAAGGCACTGAGTAATAAGTCATATAAGCCATGAATAACGTGCATGAAAAAATAATCAAAGCAACTTAGAAAAAGAGCCAGTTTGGTCTAGTGGTTAATGTGTCAGGCTAGAAACTGTGAGATTCTGAGTTTTAGTCTTGCCTTTGTATAAAGCCAGCTGGGTGACCTTGGGCCAGTCACTCTTTCTCAACCCTAGGTAGCAGGCAATGGCAAACCTCTTCCAAGAAACCTGCAGGGACTTATCCAGGCATTCAACAGGAATTAACTCTAACTTGAAGGTGCACACATGCACATGCACATACATACACAAAGCACTTTAAAAAGTAGTAGAGTTTATGAAGTACTTAAAAAAGTAAAAACAATGCTAGGTAAATATGTTTAAAGAGGGAGTTTTATTAGGTGATATCACCTATTGAAGGTGAGCTTATTATTAGTCAGGATCCTGTGGCATTTTCCAGTTTGTTTTGGGTGCCACCAGATGATAAAAATTAAATCCCCAAAGTGGGTGTCACCAGGAAATGATTCGGTTTAGTAGCTATGATAATCCAGCTATTTTACAGGATAAAAAATAATTCCTTGTGACTAGAGTACTAATAATATTAAACCTTAGGAGGAAGAAAAGTTTGATTGAGTGAAATTTTATCTGTTTCTCAGGATGTGTTTTCTGATAGCTTGAATGCTATTACCATCCTTTCCGAGTCTTAGCTTCAGGTAATTAATTGACATAAACCCACAGAATCTGGGGGTTCTTCTTTATAGAAGTAGGAGCCCATTTTAATAAGAGGAGAAAGGTTAAGCATCTGGTTAGTCAGCTGGAGATTTGCTCATTTCTCTCTCTTTTGTTACTTGGCAACCTAATAGCTTTGCTTTCACACCTATCTGTATGTGTGCAACAGAAGTTGGCTTCTATTCATCCCAAGCTGTGACTGAGCCCTTGCTTCTCGACCCCTCCTCCGTGGAAAAGCCTAATAATAAATTCAACTAAAAATAATTACCTTGCCGTAAATTAAGGATTAGCATATGAATCAGAGGGTTTAACATATGAAAGGGCTTTTGATGCTGTATAAAACTGATACAGAAAATGACTAACAGAATCACAAATTACAGTGTAAAAGGCAGCTTTATCCAGTGCAGATTGAAGGTTTGATTGCCAGAGGAAAATGCCAGTGTTGGGGGAGAAAAGTAGATGGTTGGATGGATGAAAACTAAATATCAATTTCAAGATATGTTTCTTCATCTGAAATTATATGAGTTCAGCTGTTGAGGAAGAGATCAAACAAAGGTCCGTTGGGCATTAATAATGTTTGTATCCATATCTATAACTCTGACGTAAACTGTATATCTTTGTCAGTTCCAAATGGATGTGCTAGATTGTTAAAAATCTTTTTGTTTTTCTTTTCTTAGTTATTGCTTCTTCTAGTAATAAAGCAATGAGCTTTTTGGTATAATAAATGTCAAAAAGAACACGCAAATATTCCTAAGACTTGACACCCTGTGTCTTTCCCCGTCTTTTGACTACTTATGCCAAATGCTCCAGCAATTGCTGTGAATATGTATCTACTGTATATCTGGCCCTTGAATAGATTTCAGCAGCAGTACCAGTAGCAAATATGCCACAATTGAAGCTCTCCACCCTTACAATGAGCAGAGGATTTTCACTGAAATCACATCTTATTTTTAAAGGCTGGCACTATCAGACTTTAAACATTGCCCAGTAAATGACAGTGATGAGGATGGATGGGAACATTTTCCTTATATCACCAACTGTGTCTCTAAGTAGCTTATTATTTTGTTTTTGTCTATAGAGAACACAGTGTGTTTTCTAGACTTAAAAAAAAAAACCTAAGAAAAGAA
The DNA here is from genome assembly GCA_023970755.1 of Azemiops feae. Taxonomy (NCBI): domain Eukaryota; kingdom Metazoa; phylum Chordata; class Lepidosauria; order Squamata; family Viperidae; genus Azemiops; species Azemiops feae. The sequence continues at coordinate 403,992 of JALGBA010000862.1, read as the reverse complement.
AAACCTAAGAAAGGGAAAAAAAAACCCCTAAGAAAAGCAACAAAAAGCTGCCTTAAAGAACCTTAATGGAACTTATGACTTTCAATGACTGCTGAATAAAACCTTTCATATTATTAAAGCAACTACATCTTTTTCCAGCCTTGCACAGTTGATTTGAAAAGATGAGCTTTGTGCATAAGCCCATATTTTCTGAAACGCTTCTTTTGAAAGATTTGCCCTTTGGGCTACTTTCTACATGCCTTTTAGGCTGCAATGGCTTTTCCAGGTACACATTTTAGTATAAAAGCTAAATGAGGATGAGTATGGAAGATTTAGCGTTGACACAAATGTGGGTTCATAAAACCTTGAAAAGATTTCTCTCTCCCACCAATAGCATGCTGACTAAGAACCAGGACCTTCTAATTGTCAGTGAGTACAATGCTGAGCTGTGCACTAAGCACATTTTGTTCAAGATCTAGTTCGGAGAGAATCAGAACCTACCAGATCTCAGTCTAAGGCAAGAATAACAGATTTGGGAGGGAGGTTATCCGGAGAGAGGTCTTCTATCTAGTCCAACCTCCTGCTCAGGCAGGAAACCCTATACCAGAATCTTCAAACTTGGCCCTTTTATGACTTGTGGACTTCAACTCCCAGAATTCCTCAGCCAGGCACGCTGGCTGAGGAATTCTGGGAGTTGAAGTCCACAAGTCATAAAAGGGTCAAGTTTGAAGACCCCTGCCCTATACCATTCCAGACAAATGGTTGTCCAATCTCTTCTTAAAAACTTCCAGTGTTGGAGCATTCACAACTTCTGGAGGCAAGTTGTTCCACTGATTAATTGTTCTAACTGTCAGGAAATTTCTCCTTAGTTCTAGGTTGCTTCTCTCAATTAATTTCCATTCATCGCTTCTTGTCCTGCTTTCAGATGCTTTGGAGAATAGATTGACTCCCTCTTCTTTATGGCAATCCCTTAGATATTGGAACACTGCTATCATGTCCTTCTTTTCATTAAACTAACCATACTCAATTCCAGCAACCATTCTTTGTATGTTTTAGACTCCAGTCCCCTAATCATCTTTGTTGCTCTTCTCTGTACTTGTTCTACAGTCTCAACATCTTTTTTACATCATGGCAACCAAAACTGGATTCATTCCAAGAGTGGTCTTACTATGTAAGTATTCCACGTGTGCTCAAGTTTTATGCTATTCATTGATTGGCATGGAGAATTAATGTATTTGTATTCCTTTATTAGATTTCTACCCACACAAGAACTCAAAGCAGCATACATAGTTCTTCTTGCTCAATCTATCACCCACAACAGCAATCAAAAGTGGTCAGCTGGACTAAGAATGAGTCAGCTTGTATGGCTGCAGATGGATGTGAACCTGGGGGTTCCCTGGTTCTAATCTAAACCACCTAAATCCCACTGGTTCTTTTGTCTAATAGAATGGGATGACATTTGTGTCACCCACACATCATATGGAGGAGATAAAGTAACCAAATTTCAGAAAAATCATTGCAAGGCTTTGAGGCTACATACTTTTTAAACTATGTGTATCTGCATTTAAAATATGTGCCTACAGTTTTGTTGGTTTTGAACATAATGAGATTCCATTTGTATGCATTATTGTCACTCCTGTGGGGATAAATCCTACTGAATTTCAGAGACAGAGAGAGATAGATTTTTTTTTCTATACAGGAAGTTTGTATGGATTTCACTGCTAAGAAACAGAATGTATTAAAGCCCTCTCCTCTTTGCAAGTCTGTTGAATTCCTGAGAGAGAACGGGATTGGACTTGGTGCTCATCATGTCTGTATGATGCCTCACCACTTATTTCTTCCTTTCCATGTCTCTGCTCAGAATCACTGGGAGAAAAGGGATGGCAAAGAACAGAACAAAGCTCTATAATAAGCTATTCAGAAGCATATGTGTTCCATATTCTGGGTTTGAATCAGTTTGAATAAGACTGATAGGAAAGATGAGCATTTAAATATTTTGATTCGAGGCTATTTCTTTTAAACATGAAGCACCTAAGTTTCATTATTGGCTAATATTTTCTTTTGAAGATCATATCCATAATTGTTCAATGATTTCCCAATGCTATTTAGAGCAAGCAGACAATGCTGACAACCTTTACATGAATGTTGGCACTAAATAACTCAAGGGATGACATTTCTGCCCAACTCAAAAGGTGATTTCGCATGACAAAAAATATTATGTAGCCTGATATCACAGTCAGCTGCTTGAGAAACTCATTTTTTCTCACCAGTCTTTATAACTAGGAGGATTATTGAGCTCTGATGGACCATTTTATCACATCTTTGCAGCTGCATCTCTTTCTGTGGCCAGCAGACAACCAATTTGTCAATCACCATGAATGAAACCATACAACAGCAAAGTGGCTGGTCCACTGATGGCACAGGCATCATAGGGAAAGAGGTAAAATGCTTGGAAAATAAAGATTAACATTTAAGGACATCTGGCACAAACCCTGAGAGGTTCTAAATGACAGTAAAAAAAAAGATGGGGTATGTGTTTCATATCAGCAACTAGGAAAGTCTAATTGATAGAGTAGAACCAAATATATTGTACTATTCTCTCAGCTTCCTGGATTGACCAAAAAGAACTAGGTAATTGCACAATTATGTTAATTGTTTAATGATGGTTTCTCTTCTATAATTTCCCTTCAGAGTACACATCTGAAAGAGACTACAGAGAAAAAGAAGTGTTGTTGTATACATGTACTTGGGGCTGTGCAGAAGTCTGTATAGCCTGTACACTGTATACAGTCCTTGTACTTATAGGAAAGGAAATGTAAGAATGAGTACTTTGAAAATTAAAGATAAGCGTAGTCATGAGAATAGAGCTATAAGAGAGTACAATTAAAAGAAACTTTGATATAGCCATATTTATGTTAAAAGAAACTGATCTTTAATATCTTCTTCTTCTTCTTGTGCCAGATCCGTTATCGGACGTTGGCGATCATGTTGGCGATCCTGTTTTTATCAGCAGCCGCACGAAAAAGTGCTGCTGAGTTTTGTCCAAACCAGTCCCTTAGATTTTGAAGCCATGATGTTCTTCTTCTGCCTGGACCTCGTTTGCCTTCAATCTTTCCCTGGAGGATTAAATGGAGTATGCCGTATTTTTCTGGGTGTTGCATCACATGTCCAAAATATTCTAACTTTCGTTTTTTAATTGTTTTGATGATTTCCCTTGGCTTTCCCAGGCGGCTTGAAACCTCCTCATTTCTGATCTTGTCCACCCAGCTTATACGTAAGAGCCACCTGTAAATCCACATTTCAAATGCTTCTAGTCTCTTCAGGTGGCCTTCTGTCAGAGACCAACTCTCTACTCCATAGAGCAGGATAGAAAAAATATAGCATCTGACAAGCCTGATTTTCAGTCTTAGGCTTATGTCGTGACTGCAGAAGACCTTTTTCATTTTGAAGAATGCTGTTCGAGCTTTCTCTATCCTTGTCTTTACTTCAGCGGTCATGTCCCAGCTTTCATGTAAATTAGAACCGAGGTGCGTGATCCTTTCAACTTTTTCTAGTGGTATTCCTTCTGAACTTATTGGTGGTAAATTAATGGGTTGTTTGCTGACGACCATGATCTTGGTTTTTGAGGTGTTAAGCTTCAAGCCGTATTTTCCAGATATTTCAGTGACTCTGTTGATGAGGAGCTGAAGGTCTTCATACTTACTGGCAAGCAGAACTGTATCGTCAGTATATCTTAAGTTGTTGATCCAAACACCATTTACTTTGATGCCAGCATCGATGTTCTCCAGTGCCTCGTTGAAGATTGACTCAGAGTAGATATTGAACAACAGTGGAGACAGAATACATCCCTGTCTGACCCCTCTTCTTATTTCTGCATCAACTGAGTATTTTTGGCCTAGTCTCACATTTGCTACCTGATGCCAATACAGATTCTTTATTATTTGGATGTCTTTGTCATCTAGTCCCCCTTGTTTCAGGATTTCTAATAGTTTGCTGTGTCTTATTTTATCAAAAGCTTTTTCAAAATCAATGAAGCACATGTAAACACTGTGATTGACATCTCTACAACGCTGTACAAGAACTTGAATGCTGAATAGCGCATCTCGTGTATCAAGATTGTTTCTGAAACCAAATTGTGTGTTACCTAGACGCTCTTCAATTTTGTTGTATATTCTTTTGTGAATTATTCTCAGGAATATTTTCAGGGCATGACTCATTAAGCTTATTGTTCTGTATTCGGTACACTTCTTTGCATTTATTTTTTTGGGGATTGTCACAAAGGTTGATTTTAGCCAATCATTTGGTATCTTTCCTGTTTCATATATCTGATTGAAGAGCTGCAGTAAAAATTTTTTCCCATTGTCTTCCAGCAATTTTAAAATTTCTACTGGGATATCATCAGGTCCTGTGGCTTTTCTTGTTTTTGCTATTTTTATTGCATGTTCAACCTCCTCCATAGTGATGTTTGGTCCAGTTGTTATACTTCCCATATCTATATCATCCCTAGTGTCCTCAAAAAGTTCTTCAATATATTCCTTCCATCTTTTTAGTTTTTCATCCTCATCTAAGATAATTTTCCCCTCTTTGTCAACTAAGTTGTTGGTTTTCTTTTTGTAGAGGCCTGCTGCTTCTTTCACTTTTTTGTGTAAATTGAAATTATCATGCATACGTTCTGTCTCTTCTATTTCCTTGCATCTCTTTGCAAACCACTTTTCTTTTGCCAGTCGAATTTTTCTTCTAATTGTTTTCTGCAATTCATTGTATTTTTCTTTGTTTTTATTTTTATAAGATCTTCTTTCATCCATGAGATGAAGAATTTCCTCCGTCATCCACTGTTGTTTCTTGTGGTACCCCTCTCTCTGTTTTGAGTTTGTTACCTCTACTATTGCATTTTTAAATTTATTCCAGTTCACTTCTACATCATCATCATTCATGTTGTTGGTTTCCTTTAAATGATTTTCTAGTTCTTCTTTAATCTTCCCTCCATGTTTAATGATGAAGTCTCTGTTGATTCTTGGTTTAGCAGGGTTTGGGTTTTTCATCCTTTTTAGTTTCAGCTGGACTTCAGCAAGTAGTAGATTATGATCGGATGGTACATCTGCACCTGGGTATGTCTTTACTGATTTTACTGAGTTTCTCAATCTTTTGTTTATTGTGAAATAGTCAATTTGGTTCCTTACTACATTATTTCGTGTATCTGCTGGTGATCTCCAAGTGTAGAGGCGTCTTTTTGGCAACTTGAAAAAAGTATTCATCACACATTGCCTATGTTCCTTGCAGAAGTCTACAAATCTGTCACCTCTACCATTTCTGGTTCCTAAGCCAAAGTTTCCAACTACAGGAGCATCACTTCCTTCTCCCACTTTTGCATTGAAGTCCCCCATGAGTATTGTGATATCATTACTTTTTAGGGTTTTCAGTACACTGCTTATATCTTCGTAGAACTTCTCTAAATGCTCATCACTGTCAGCTGTGGGAGCATAAACTTGTATGACATTCATATTTACTGGAGTACTATTTATTTGGATCATCATCACTCTATCGGATACAGGCATAAAGGACTTGATGCATTTATTTACACGATTGTTTACGATTATAGCTACTCCATTTCGATGGTGTTTGCTGTTCTCACCAGAGTAGTAGATAGTATAATTTCCTATTCTACACATTCCATTTTCAGGCCAGCGCATTTCACTCACTCCCAATATAGAGATATTGTATTTGGACATTTCTTGGATAGTGTTGTGTGTTTTCCCAGCTTCGTATAGGCTTCTCAGATTCCACATACCAATTCGTAGTTTTGGGTTTATCATGCTTCTAGCGCACTGGGAGATTCTTAGCACCCCTGCCCCATTTAATCTTTAATATATGTATGGTTAATTATCAAGAAAAATGTCTTGGGATTTTCTAGTACTTCAACATCCATAAAAATTGTCAGATTGGAGTAGATTATGTAACCAGTTTTAATTGTACCCATGTCCTATGCAGCATTTTCTGATAACAAAGTTCTGGACACCTCGGGCACATTTTAAACAGTGCACCACAAGGGCAACCAAAGCCCAGCTTTTCTCTAAGCAGCATGTTATATATACCGTTATGTGCTAGGATCTGCAATCTAAAGATAATTTTGCAAGATCAATGTTCAGTTGCTCACTTACTGTCAACTAAAAATGGTGCACTGACTCAGCCAGAATATGTTTGAAAGGTATGGAACTGCAGATTGATCTTCTATTCCAGGAAAGGAAAGGAAAGGAAAGGAAAGCATTGCCTGTTATGTATAGTTTTAAATATAGCTGAAGCAATGAGTCCTTCATCACTGTCGCTTGATGTTAATATGTTGCAAGTTGAAGCAGTTGTGATCAAAGCCAGCTGTTGAAGAACATTTATAATCTGGAGCTACTGTTGGAAACAATCTGTTGATGCTATAAATTATTATTTTCAGACAAATAGCTTTATTAGGAACAGAGTTAAAGTTGTAAAGATAGATCAATTACTTCTAGGAGAAAAAACAACAACAACAAGACTTATTAGCATAAGTAGCTATAAAAGAAGAAAAATGAGGCTTGAAAGTTGAGGAATTTTAAACTGAAAAATAAAATGAGCTCAAAATGTTTGAGTACTTTGCTCTCAGAAATAAGGTTTTCCAGAGGTCTAAACTTTAGCTCATACACAAGTGTACCTGACACTTACATTTTTTATAATAGTTTTATTAAACATTACAATTAAACAGATAAAAACTAATACAAAGTACAAAAATGAAAAATAGAAAGCATGGCAAAAGACAAAAATAATATAGATAGAAACATAGAAAGGAAAGAAAAAATATAGTAAAGCAAAGAAATATATATTCTCCTTTGTCACAACAAATATAAACAATTTTGACAACTTATCACTTTCTCTTAAAATACAACAAATGATCTCTTCATTCCATATCTTATCTATAAACGAATCCTTACAACCTTGTCATTCAGTCCTGGTCAGCAAAAGTCCATTAGTTGTCACTTACTTGATGCATTTATCAAATCTGTTCTAAGTCCTCTGTTTCCTGAAGGACATCCTCAAACTTTCAGGATGCCATCAAACTAGGTGACATCATCAGTGCTAGCTAGTGACTAGCATTGACAATGTTACCTAGTTTGGGTAATGAAATGTCTGCAAGAAAACAACCAAGCTCAGAGAGCACCAAGGACCCCTCATTTCAATCCTGAGTTACAAACATTCTCCTCTTTTTTTGGCTTTCAGGGTGCCTTAGTATGAGCAAGTTATTCACAATTTCATATAGGCACAGGTTTTCCCACTTTCTGAGTTTCTCCTCTCTACTGACTTACCAGAAAGAGGATCTTCAGCTATTAGTAGGTGGCCATCTTAATGTTAGTAAAATTTCAATTCTGTGTGATAAGAGAATGTGGTTGTGTTTCTTGCCCAGCAAACAGGAGAATTATTTTAAAAAATAACCCACAGATGTATTAGTATTAGTAATGTAAAAGTATTAGTAATTCTCTCTCAAGATTGGAAGGACAGCACCAGGGAAGATTTGAAGGTCAGCAATCAAACAAAATGGGGACAATTAGCCTGATTTCTATCAGGCTCCCTGCTTTACTAGCTTAACTTTTAAAATAGTATTAATATTAGTTAGATGCTATTAAATTGGATCCAACTCTTGGTGGCTGCATGAGATTAGCAGTAATTTGTAGTTCTAAAACTTTTCAGGAACCTCTTTGATCCTCTCCATTCATCTAATCCATCTCTTCTCTTCTTACCTCAACCTTCTCCATCATAGTCATTTTTATAGCCCAATAGCTGTTTGTATCACATTTATTCAAATGTATTAATTTCTGGTTGCAGACCATTGCTTGAAAAGAACAGCAGGCTTGAACAAAACAATAGATTCACATTGACAAAGCACTTGTCCGATTCGTTTTGCTGAAGTGAAGAGGCTACCAAAGCAATTCATGTGGCTTCAAATTATTTTGGGTCAGTATTGGAGAAATTCCTCTCATCCTTCTCCTACAATCCTCTAAAGATCTCCTGGTCTTTTCCCAGGAGGAAGCTGGCTGAAAGGAAGTATCTTTTCTTTCTATTCCTTCCATCTCTCAAAAGCGATCAGCTAGAAGCAACTGGGAGAGCCCAGCAACATAAAAGGAACTTTTCCAAATTACTGTCTCTTCATTTGATGGCCAGTATGGGGAGAAGGCAAGCCATGTGAAAGGTGCCTGCCAAGTGGGACTTTTTGCTGGCCTGTTGGGTGCATGTTGTGGAATTCCCTAGAACCAGCAGTGGAGACAGCTCTGGATTAGCAAACTAAGCACATGCTTAGGGCATCAAGGGAAAGGCGGCACCAGACACTTATTTTTTTCCTAAGCTATTCCATTAATGCTTTCACAGCCACATTCCACTTTATCCCGCTTGCTGCAATTGTCTTTATCTCCAGTGTTTGACTTTAATCTGCATTGTTAAAATACATTTTATTTGGCATGGTGAGTAACTAAAGTTTAAAAGTTTGATATGGAAGTGTCATTAGATATTGTTTCTGTTTCATGGCATGTGAGTTTTGCTTCCACTGAGGGGCACAATTGTTGGGCTTTGTTTAGGACATCAGTTGGCTTTAATCCAGCCTTGAGTAGAGTTATCTTACTCAGGAGGATCCTCCTCTGAGCATTCTCCTATAGTGTCAGTTCTGAAGGGCAGGATTGGTTGGTTGGGTTAGGACTAAAAAGCTGAAGAGGGCTCAGAAACAAACCAGAACAAAGACATCTGAATTGCTTTGCTGCAATCTTACAAGTGAAGGATCAACTGATGCTTTATAAAGGCATGGTTGATTTGAAGCTTTGTCAAAGTGAAGCACTCTTTTGAAGCTTTGCACAACATTAGCAGTAAGGCTTTATTTGATTGAGAATTGATTAGCATTTCTTGCAGGTTATGAAATTAATAATTATTGTCAGAAGAATGTGTGAGAGAGGGGGAAATCTCCAGCATCGGAGCCCATTAGAGTTGGGCAGCTAATATATTCAGATTTAATCAATCAATCAATCATCTTTATTCCCAAATTGTTTTGTGCCTTTAGGTTTCACAGGCATTTTACAGATAAAATTAGTGGGTAACTGTAACTCAATCCTTTGTCTAAATATGTACCTACCTACCACAGAAATGACCTAAGCTAAAGTAGTAGGAACCAAACTGAGCAGCTAGAGGAATTTCAAGATTGCTGTCAGCTGACTACATGCCCTTGACTTTGATCATGGTACTCATATTTACAAATAGGCAAGCTCATTGAGGCAACCATTTACTAAAAGTATTCACAACACACTTTCAATATTTCAAGTACTATTAGCTCAAAAAATGATCTATTCCTATTATAAGTTAGGATAGCATCAAGTCATAGGAAAGAAGTATAGATAGGTGGACTTCAACTTCCAGAATTCTCCACCCAGCATTTTGACTGGGTGGATTTCTGGGAGTTGGAGTCCACCCATCTTAAAGTGGGCAAGGTTGAGAAAGTAGCTCAATAATTTGCTCATGAACAAATTGGAAAGCTGGAGGTGCTCAGCTAGGTTACTCAACTGGTGCAAATCATAGCATTTGAAACCTCCAGAGGAAAGCTAAGCAAGGGCTGGAAAGAAAGGGGCATTGATCCCCTCTTATCTCTTCATCAGACTTTTTGGATCTAATGGAAATTAAAATAACAACAAAATAAACCATTGAATTCTGATCTTCCCTGACCTCTGTCTTGCAATTTTTTTGCTGTCAGAATTCTGGATTTTCTATATCACTCTGACTGCATGCACCCTGGCCAATCATTTGATTGAAAACATATAAGTTTTTTCTGTGAATTAGAGCTAATGGGGGCCATCATCTCTTCTGACTACATCCCTTTAAACTCTGCTGTTATTAAATCCCTCTCAGCACACACTTGTTTTCCCTCTGTGCCTAGAATTTTAGATCTGCAATAAGCCAGGCAATTGTAATGTGCTACAAATAACAAGTGAGTTGGCAGACAGAGGCCTCTTAGCATAACTATTCTTCTTGGCATCAGCCTGTGAGCAATGATTACTATTCCAAAGGTGAGAAAATGCACACACACACACACACACACACACACACTCACCCACAAGCTTTATAGGGAGAGAAAGCTTGATGAAGTGCCAGTTCTGATTTAATAAGCATATGAGAAAATCTCACTTTATTTTGAGGGTTAACTACCTACTGTGGAAATATTAATTGCTGTGAATTGTGCCCATTTATTACTGTACAGAGATATTTTTTTCTCAGCTGGCGAGCAAGAACTGAAAGAACTTTTTAGGATTGTTCTTTTATTGAGGAAAGAGAATAAGATTTTGACAAGGAATGGGCAAAGGGCAATTTTAGGTGTTAGGATTAAAGTTAAATTGAATATGGCTTTTAGTTTCTCATCACTTCAGTGGTGCTGACTGAATTTGAAGGAACTGGGATTTGACAACACTGCATTCCATAATAGATCTGTCTTCTGAAATTGTTATTAAACAGTCATGTTTCAGGAATATTATTGATAGAAAATTATACTACTACTACTCCATGTCAGATTTTCCTTTTATAAGAAGACTGTTTCCAGGGAATTTTTGGAACATTTTGATACAAGTTGTTCTCAAAGAATAATGCCTACAGGACTGTCACTAATTAATCATTGGTAGCTAACATTTGATTTTTAATTTGTTGTCAATTTATATGGGTGCTAAATTCTATGAAGACTCTGTGTGGCAAGCAACATTAAAACAGCAAGAAACAATACAACAACCATAAAGAATAAGACATATCTGGAAAAAATAAGAAAGTATGATACAAAACATATAAGAGGCTCACCACCCAACCTATCACAAAGCCTGGGGAGAAAACCAGATTTTAAAAGACCTTTCAAACATGTTAAGGCTAGGAATCATACAGATTTTTGAAGAGATGCTGCTTCAGAAGGCAGGCACTGCAACAAAAAACATTCATTTCCTACATCCCATAAGCTGAAACTATTTAATTCATGGGGCATAGACCATACCGATGTATCTAACTATATAGGACATGCAGAAATTATTGAAATAGATGGTGTCTCAGATAGTCAGAATCTATGCCATAAAGGATTTTTGGCTAGTAATCAACACCTGAATTACATTTGGAAACCAAGTGGCAGACAGTGAAACTCACAGGGAGCATGCCTTTTATTGCCCATGCTACTACATTCAGGATTGCCAGCAGTGTCAAGGGCAGCCTTATGTAAAACATGTTGTAATAGTCCATATGCAAGGTGGCTAAGAGCATGAGTGATGGTCTGAATGGCCTTCTGGTCATGATGGACCTCTAGAAAGGCTTACCTGGCCACACCTCAACCAACAATTGCAAGCCCAGGAAAACTGAGACTGAATTTCAGTCAAACAGAATGGGAAGTGTTATACCATCTAGGAAAAACCTGAAAAATCTCTGGGATTGAATGACGCAAATATCCACAATCCCTCACTTTAAGTTCCTTTTTCCTTTTGTTCTTGCATTCACATGCTCCAACACTGGAAGTTTTTAAGAAGAGACTGGACAGCCACTCATATTTTGTGATATTAAATGCAAAAATATTAAGGAAATTTAGCATTTTAAGGCAATTTTTAAGGATGAACCACAAAGTTTTTTTTTAAATCAAACATTGCCAGATGTTCTATTATGCTACACCTGACCATAAGGGAAAATAATATTTGATGTAAAGGATCCCAACATATGGTTATTTTATATTGCTATTGAGACTAGCACATATGTTGCCAATTCTTTTTCTACTCATGAAGCGGAATAAAGATTGCTTTTCTGGTGGAAAATACCCGCAATAATAACCTAGACAATAACCCCTTCAGATAAAAATAATTTAAAAAGTGCTGTAAAGAAGTCAGATTTCTTCTTGGCAATCACTTTTCCATATTAAGGAAATTTATAACACAGCCCTCTTGAATATTCTACATCTTGTGGAAGACCTACCTACCTTCATTCAATGCAAATATGGCCTATACTGTATGGATCTTTAGTGATCCTCAAACCCATCCAGAAAAATCTCTACCAAGATCTTCTCACCATGAGCTCAGATGTCTTCAAGTGAAATGCTAAGAGATGGAAAGGAAAAATTCGTCATTTCAAGGTTATCATTTAAAAGTAAAATGTATAACAATTAGTTTTTCTTTTCTTGTGGTACTTTAACCTTATTAGCCTGGAAGTTTTAATAACCTTTTATTTGACATAAAAAGATAGTTTGAAACATGTGGACAGAGAACCAATATCTCAATCAGTTCGGCTAACATAACATTCACTGCATTTATTGGTTTTCCTTATGCTGGACATAATATAGGACTTTGGTTCAGTCTCTTCCAGATGATTGGATATATAAGAAATTATGGTCTATCCTTTCAATCAATATTGGACAGCCTCTTACTTTGCCCTAGTATTCTGGACTCTAATTACTCCTTTGGGATTCATTATTCCATAAATCATTAAACTGATTTAGATTACCTTGTGTAGACATGATATAGGTTTGAAGAAAAACAATTTATTTGGAAAATGCAAAAATGCCCCATTTTAATCAAGCTAGTTACTGCTACTTGACTTAAAAAGTTTTACAGTAGTATCATGACTTACATTTTGTATTTTCATTGCTGTAAGCGACTTTGAGTGCTTATATAAGCAGAAAGGAGGAACATATATTTAAGAAAGAAATGAATTGAATGAAAGAGCATTCAACAATATAAGGCTGATCCTGGAGTCTGAAATAGTACATCCCAAACATGGCTAGTCTACAATGCAATAAGCTTAACTGGATATGGAGTTTGTTTTATTCATTCATTAATGTTTTAGTAACATGCTTGAATCTCTTCTATTTTTGTCCAATTTGAATACACCTAAATTGATTTAATCTTAATTCTTATCAAAATCCTGGTTTAAATGTAACTGCAATATTCCTTGGGCATGTTTTGTATCCATGCATAAGTTTTAGACTTACAGATTGATCAGGTAAGTAGACCTATATGGTATCAAGGCTTTGTACATTTCAAGTCAACCCACTGCTGTGCAAGCAGTACAGTTCAAGTAGGATAATATCTTGCTATTCATTAACAATGTGAAGAGTTCCTATTTTTGGCAATCCAATCACAAACATTTTACACACACACAAACACACACGCTCTTACATGCACATATATATATATACACACACATACAGATACACATACAGTATATACTCACACTATATATATATAACTCTGAGCAGCAGAGTTCTAATTTACCCTTTAAAGAAAGGGTGGCAAATTGTATGATACCCTCTATTAAAAGTTGTAATAGGTTTATATTCTCATCCATTTATTTCCTAGAAATGCTAAACAGGCATTTGTGCTTCATATTGAAGCTTAGCTTTTGGTAATCAGAAATCTACTATTCTAGTCCACTAAAAAGGTATTGCAAATGATTCTTGTACATTCATGCTAGATTTTAACTCAAGTCAATGATTTATAGTAAAAAGTACTTTTGTCTTCTAGGACTTCACAATGTATTCTCTTTACAGCAGAGGCATATCTCTCATTGTCCAGATAATGGGTAGCACTCTGGAACTTTGCATTAACACATAGATCAAAATGAAAAACAATAAGAACAATTAGCGTAATATGCTATTATGCCTGCCATTTTTCTCAAATGAAGACAACGTGACTCCTGAAAGTGTCTTCAACAGTAGTTAAATTGTACAGTGATTTCATCTATGCCCCAAAACTACAGCAAAAGTTGTAAATTAACTGAGCTAAAATCTTGCTTTGAGGGTAACTGCTTATACACCAATTTGGAATAACAGGAAGTTTTTTTTTAAAAAAGGGAATTGCATTCATGATGAGATTGAAGTTACCCAGTCTGTTACCATGTTCTTCCTCCTGCAACATGGTTTAGTTTTGATTTTTATGAAATGATAAATGATCTCCTTGGACGAGGTTGCCCTTTGAATTATACTTCACTATTGAAAATGTTCATCATATTTTTCACTTTGCAGAGGATGGTTGATTGCACGCAGATTTTCTTCATTCACCCTGACACAACCTCTTGTTCCCTACCTTTGGTGTTTCAAAGGTTGATAAGCTTTCCTCTGAAAAAAAAAATCACTTTTAATCTAAAATATCAGAAACATTGGCCTCTAGCCAAACTACTGTGAAATTTTAATTCTTAATTTTACTATTTAATTTACATTTAATTTTACATCATGGATGGTGGTATAATGTTATTATCCTATCTGTTTAGCAAGTGCTAAGTCTAATCAGGATTCAAATTAAATTCCACCAACAGTGGTTCCACTTACGTTTACGGTTCATTGCTTTACATGGCTTATTGCTTATTTGATTTGTTGGTTGTTAGTTAGGAACCCAGTTTATAAATATAAGATCAGTGTTGCAAGCCAAGGAAATAGTTACAAAGACAGTTAATTCATTGAATTGCAACAACTCATATAGTAGTCATAAAGTGAATGATTTTCTCTTAATATGAAATTTATCAAAATGCCTTCTTTCAAAAGCCATGTTTGGACAATATAAAAGAATAACGTGCTATGATTAATAGTTTTCACTGCCTGGGATATTCTGCAAGATAAGAAAACAACCTGCTTCTGGAGTCTCTCTCATCATGCTACAAGGCACTGAAGAATCTGGAATAAGACCTGGAATAAAGTAGACTTTTATACTTAGATATCTCTCACCATCATAGCCAAGAGGCTTGCAACTATGATTGGCATTTAATTGAAAAGAGCTGTTTTGGAATTCCTCAAGGATTGATTTATTCATTAAAAATTGCTAATGACTTATATCTAAATTAAAATGTATTACTCTAAAATAAACAAGTATCTTTTAAGGGAGTGGGACATTTTTTGCTCTTTAACTTACTCCAAATATACTAAAATGTTGATGATTTGGACAAGAGAGGTTAGTGGAGTGGGAAGATTACATCTTCTGTCCAGGTGGTACCCACATATTTACTGATTTATTACAAATACAGTACATCTATTTTGCTTCAATCCCATACCTCTAATTGGCTTGCGAATAACATTCAAGACATATTGTACATTACAATAAAGAAAAAGTATTAAATATATCAGTACAACAATGTTAATAAATACTAGCAACATCACAGCCTAACATCAAGCACAGATTCATCACAACTCTGTTACATCTCAAAGGTGGGAGGGCATCCCATAGGAGGGGTTCTCCTACAATCTCTGTGAGGTTGTTCTTTTTGTATAGGTGGGGATTCTCAACAATCAGGCAGTCTTAGATAGGTAGATTCTATTTGCAGTAGGTGGACTTAGCAGATAGGTTGGTCCCAAGCTACATAGGACTTTCATGGTGATAATCAACACCTTGCACAGCATTCAGAAGCATCATTGGCACCTTCTTTCACATAAGGCCATTGCTATTCAGTTTGTACTGTCCAATTCCTATAAATGAACCCTATCAATGATTACCCTCTCTTCTTTTGCCCCCAAAATGCAGAGGATAGGACCAGTGTAATGGTACAAGGGAATGACATTGGGGGACAGGACAAAAACATTCAGCCAAGGGAATGCTCAGATAAAAGGCAGCTGAGCCTGGAGCAGGAATGTGGATAGGGCAAGAGGCTCAGGAAAGACTCTAGTTTCAGGGCAGTAAAAGGAATGGGGGTGGGGGGGATGGGGGGAGAGAAAAATACTTCCAGACTTGCTAGAGTCTGTTAATGTTAATTTACAATAAAGCAGAATTAGCTCATTTGATTGTGTATCTTTTCTGGTATACCTAGTAAAACTGACACATGGTTAATATCATAGGCTGAGAAATATTTTCTGACCCAATAGCAGATTACTATAAAAACTATCATTAGCTCAGGGTGTCATGAACAATGGCAATCCGAGAGCAACAAAAATACTCTCATTGTCAATAAAATAAAATTCCATCAATATTTTCAATCATTTACAAAACAAACAAAACCCAGCCCCTCCCAACAGCCATTTTGGGGGAAAAAAGCATAGATTTCTGCTTTTTCAAAATATGCAAAGTATTTTGTGTCCCTTATTGAGTCCTGTTATATTAGTCATTTTTCTGTATTGTTATTTGAAACAGTTATATGTAACTAAATCTCTAATACTAAGAATTAGGTCTATGTAGGCAGATGAATGGGTAAAGGAATTCTCCCTGGAGCGCAATAATTTGGGCATTATTTACTAGAAGACTGCTTTTCTTCGTTGTTCTCCTTTGAAACAGTGCTGTCATATAAATACTATTTCTCATCAGGGCTTTGATGATTTCATTCAAAGCTGATTCAGCCGAATTTTCAGATTGAATAAACTTTCAGAATCAAATGGGAAAATAGAAACAAAGTAATGAATGACATTAACACTATATTTTCCCAAAATGATTCAAATCTTCAAATCACGCTGAACTGATGTTCAAAACTGAATTGATGATTTGACTCAGATGAGGGATGATTCTCTCCACTTTGTTCTTCACCCTATGTGGCATCATCTTTCAGCATGCCTATTTGCTCTAAATTCAATATGAAAGAAACCATTGCGGAATCTAATCCTAGGCTAATAAACAAGCAATAGGTTAATTTGTAAATTTAGCATGAGTAATCAAATGCAAAGCACCATTTAACTTAATGCCTAAAGTGTATCTGGGCCTTGCAAAATTCTGCTACAAAACAGCGTTATGTTAAATGGAAGCTTGTTCAAAGACAGATACAATGAAGCTCTTTTTTGTTTGTTTTGCTTTTTCCTCTCCAAAGTAGGTAGAAACTGAGCATTTTGGAATATTGAAATATTGGTCAGGTTGAAAATCCATCACTACAAAAGTCCTTTTTCCTCTTTCCTCTTTTCTTTCTACCCTTCAAACCCCTGTAGAGACAAAAGCACTGTGGTGTATTCAGAACTTGAAAAAACTTGCTTATTTTCCAAGTCTCATTGTTCCATTGAAGTGAACAAATATGCAAAAGGAATTAAAACTTGGGCTGATAACTCATGGTGAAACAATGTGCATGCCCAATGACATTATCATAATAAACTATAAACAGTGAAATTATAATAATAAACTATATCCAATCTACAATAAAATGCCCATCTGGAGGTAACAATCTAGTTTATATCCAAAGGTGCTTTTTCACAAGGCAACTGGACTCTTTTTTTCTCTTTGAAGACATTTCACTTCTCATCCAAGAAGCTTCTTCAGCTCTGACTGGATAGTGGGGAATGGAAGGATTTATATTCCTTGCAGACAGCTGGTCATTTGCATTCTTTTAGAGAGTTGTTGATGCCAGCTGGAGGCTTATCTATGTCATCAGGGTCACCCGAGTAGTGAAAATGGGTGTGGAGCCTTTTTGGAACTGTTGAAAGGACTGTGTTGTAGACTGAAGATAGATGATGTCGTATCCCTCCCCACTCTGTTGAGAGAAGGCTGTTCAATTTTGACATAGATGGCCTCTTTGTCCCTCTTTCAAACCAGTGGTCCTCTCTGTCCAAAATATGAACTGAAGAAGTTTCTTGAATGAGAAGCAAAATATATTCAAAGAGAAAAAAGAAAGTCCAGTTGCCTTGTGAAAAAGCATCTTTGGGACAACCATGACCTGGATGACGGAAAATCTCCAAATCTAATTTATAACTTCCTTTACTTTGGGAAAATTACTAAGTGGTTTTCTGAATCATTGTGAACTCTGTGGAAATTCTTGGAATGTTCTGTTTTGAATGGGCCATACCTAACCCTAACCCTTTCCTTCACCATCCCAGTTAAAAAGGATATAATTTGTGGATATATGAATAAGACATAGAATTTTGAAAGAAGAACAAAGAAGATATAGCTTTTGATACATGTGGAAATAGAAGCAAAGGAAACTGAGCTGAATATTTGATGTTTGTAATTTAACAACAAAAAAAGGAGCGGTAGTTTCTCGCGCTCTCTCACGCACACATATACAGAGAGAAAGAGAGAGAGAGATGGAGGGAGAGAAAGAGATTTCAACTCTTTCCCGTTTTAGGAATATTGTGTTGTGCTTCTTATCTAATTTTACATGCTGACCTATGGATTTATATCTTGGGATAGAGAGGAATAGTAGGCCAATGGGGATAGAAAACCCCCTTTGAAAAAGAAACAGTGCTAGCAATAAGATATTCCTGAATTTAGGATAAGCCAATATCTGAAGGCACGGTAGCAATACATTCTTAGCTCTTTAAATGATACACCAGTTCAGAGCAGAAAGAACACATTTCATTCTCTTCTTGACACCTTGTAGCTGGTGTTGCAGGAAAAAGAATGGGAGAAAATACCACCTTCTTAAAACATTTGACAGATTTTTTTTCTCTCTCTGCCTGGCACTAACAGAAAAAGCCTGAAATAACCTAGCTTTAATAGAATGGCATTTTAACAAAGAAAGAATTCCTTTCTTTTTCATCAAGGTGGTAGCTTTATATGATAATTGGAAACATTTAATCAGGTTGAGTAGAGGCAAGTGTCTTCCTTGTTACAAGAATGCAAACAATTTTTTTATCCTTAACTTGTAGTTCTTCTAAGAGTTATTTAATGAAAAGTAAAATCTCCCAATTTCCTTGAGTCTATTAGACACAGGAAAGAATAATATATTTAGCATAATGTTGCCTTAGTCTATCAAATTATATTCTAGCTTTTCTCCAGAATAACTAAAACATAGTAGGAAGACAACTGAATGGGACAGAGAATTAAGCCCTATGAATCCATTTTTAAATAATTTTTTTTACCCAGAGACAGATGTTTTTATTAACGCATTAAACTATGAGTGGCAACAATATGAAAAGATTCTGTGGTATTTGTTTTAAAGCAGAGGATTAAAAAAACATCGTCACATGATTACTATATTTGATCCTGTTGTGGCCAGCTGTTGCTCTATATTTAGATTATAGGAATTTAGAAGAATGGTTTAAATCAGAGACATATGTGGAATTTTCCTGTTTGAATCAGGGACACATTTAGAGTTTTGAGAGCATGTAGTAGCAAACTTCATCAAATTGTTATGATGGGCATGGCCAAGTCAGAAAATACACATTAAGCAAAAGGTTCAATAATATGCTGTCACTGCAGTGGGATCTTTGTGGGCTGAAAAAGCATTGCTATAAATGCACGTGAGGCTAGAGTTTAGAGTTTTGCTTTGCAGCATGCTAGCTTATTTAATTCTTTAAAATTAAAATAATAGTTTGAAAATGCAGATGGTCAGGGGTCATCAACAGAGGTGGTTTTGGATGGCATACTAGTGCAATATTGTCTACCCCTGCTTTTAATTTGTTAGTAGTCTATTTTAAATTAGGAAAAAGTATATAAAGTCTCTTGGACTGTAATATATTAAGCAGTATTGTTGTAGCTGTCTCTCACTTTCTCTTGTTTTTCTTCTCCTACTCTAAGATCTTGGCTTGTAGTCAGGTATGGAAAATACTTTCATTTTTTTATAATAATCCGCCAATATTGTTTTATAAGGATATAGAGAGATATTACACCTCATTGATATTACGGAAGTAGATTTGGGAGACAGCAACAGCAGTAGTGGCAAATAGCAGAATCAGCAAGGCAACTTGGCAAGTTGAAAAAGAGTGTTACCTTGTTTAACAAATGAAAGAATTACTGAAGAAAAAGAGAAAACAAACTATGATGGGAAATTTTAATTCTTGTAAGATCTGTATAACCTACATGATGTGGATGTCATTATATTTCATCGTTGTTCATGTGATTCATCTATTGCTATGGTTTGGAGGACTTTTCAATAAAATGTAAATGAATAACCTGTAACTATATTTCTTTATCTAAGAAAATATATATTGATCATGGGAAAAATGTAATCTCTCTCTAAAGTGCAACTTTTAGAAAATGGAAAACCTTGATTGTACATCCTCCCCAAGTTTAAATCATATTAAGAGTTAAGAAATGAGCAACACATTCCTCAGCTAACTAGGTTTGTTTCCTAAGTGGATTAGGCACTTGGTGGCTGGATTCATCATTTCTCTTAAATAGCCAATTAAATCTAAAGGCCCAACTGATACAATTCCTAACATAATTCCTAACATAACTATATGTGAACTTGCTTGTTAGTTACTACATTTTATTTCAATGTTCCTCCAAGGAGATCAAGCTGGTGTACATGATTCATCCACTTTCTATTCCAGTTCTATAAATTAGGTTATACTGAGAACAAATGGTTGTTTCAAAGTCATGAATAGGTTTTATAATTGAATGATAGGAATTTAAACCTGGATCTTCCAAAGCCTGGTTTAAAATACTAACTCAATATCTATCAGCCTAGTACTTTTCAGATGTACTGATTTGCAACTCCCAAGAAAGTCCAACACTCTGGAGGAGGTCAGCTTAATGGTTTTAATGATTTTCAAAGAGCTAGCAGGTGGTAGGGAAATCTGTATCAAATAACTCTTTTCTTTTACTATTTAGATGCAAGCCCACACATATCAAGCTGCATAAGAGTAACAGTCCTGCTGCCATGAAATTTCTTACCTACTCTACCCTGAAGTATGTGTATAGAGTTTGATTTATTCTATAGGGAATAAGATTCTATAAAAATATGACTTTTTCCCTTAACACCTCATATTACACAGATGTTTGCTGAGGCTATAATTACAAATCTCTTTCTATTGTTCTGTTGAGAATTATACATTACAGTCTGTTTCCCATTTATGGTTACAACAGTTGTCTAGACTTATGAATTTTATTTATACAGCTGAGATGGAAAACACTTTATTTTTGTTATTCCTCTTTCACAGGAATAAGTATTTCCCCTAACTTTTCTTTCCAAAGTGATGAAAATATATTTATTTCTATCCTTCTGCGTACATTTTCTCAAAATATTTCCATTCTTTAATTTCATACAGTATGAAAAAGTATTTCTTTTTGTCTTCCCTAAATTTTCATCATTTAGTTTATTGGAATAATGAAGACGTAAAAGAGTACATTATAATGCAGTTCTAACATAAGGAAACTTGGATCAATCAGATCCAGTTCTGAGCTGTATCTATTTGTACACAATCTTTGTTCATGTTAATACTTGCCCTTCCTTTGGTATTCAAGAATGTAGCAACATGGAATTGATCCTTCCACCATACAATATGGGTAAAGGTTGATTGGTGATGTAAGGAGAAGTTTCTTAGTCAGAGACAAGCCATCTGTTAAAGCAGCTGTCAATACACATTGAATGACTTACCTGAATCCTTTTCTCTTAATTACCTTAGTTCTCTTTTAATTTGATGAAAGTGAGTTTGCTTTCAAAATGTCTTTGAAAAGAGAAAACAGTTCACAGTTTCACAAAGGCTGAAAATTCTCATGGGTAGTGTTGCATTGATTTAGTTATGGAGTGGCCAAGAGGTGCATATGGATGTCTTTTCTTTTTATTTACAATAATCTTGCAAGTGATCTGCAGCTTCTCTGTCTTCCTGCACTTCAATTAAATCCAAAGATAAATTTTCCCAAGGGGCTTTTTTAGAATGAGAATTGTGGCCAGTCGGGGAGCTTCAGCGCAATGGAAAAATAAGCAATAGAAAATTATACCAGTAGTGGCACCATCTGCCACTTTTAAGAAGAAAATAAGCTCTAAAATGACCGCAAGAGAAATTCTGAAACAAAGCGGGTTTTGGCATAGCATTAGTTACTGTTAAAGAAATAGATGATTCCCTTAGACAGAAATCTCAACAGAACAGGGAAGACAGGAAGCAAGGAGGACTGGGAAGGTGCACATAAAATAAAGGAGGAAGAAATAGCCTTGTGGTCTCCCTTCTTTATCCTTCCTAGTCCTCCTTGCTTGCTGCCTTCCCTGTTTTGTGTTTCAGAGGTGAACATAGGGAAATGGCTCCATCATGGTCCAGGCAGCACATTCCTTGGTTTTCTTCCCAAAAAAGCTTTCAGACATTTTCTAAGGAGATATAGTCATGTTCTAATCATGATTTATAGTGATGAATGCCAACTTGGTAAGAGTTGGAGAGAACTGGAGAAATGAATGACCATATGTCGTGATTCCGTGCCAGCCTGTGTTCCCAGCAGCTGAGTCCGGGGAATCGGAGGAGGAGGGGGAGGGGTTTGGAGAGCAATTGGAGTCAGAGAGAGACTCTGATGAGTTACAAGACTCACAATCTGCTGAAGAGCCTGGCCCTTCCAATCGTATTCTGGATGAAACTCAGCTGTATGGGGAGGATGAGTCAGACTTGGAGGATTCACAGCTGATAGACATTATCGATGCTCGTAGACGCAGGCAATTATCTAGAGCAGGTCAGCAGCAGTCAATACGACAACTCCAGGGGAGGAGGAGAAGGCTTTGAGAAGCCACGCCTTGGGACTGCTTTATAAAAAGGGAAGGTGTGGGCGGTGCTGGTTGCTGAAGGCAACCGTTTGTAAAGAACTTCCAGGGATCATGGTCTGTTTGTTTTACCGGTGAATTTCTTGTTTAACTCCTGCTCTGTTTTGCTTTTGTAACCACTTATCTGTTGGGAAAGTCTTTTGTGTTTTTGTTTTGGAGACAAACTTATCAGGACTGTTTTTGAAATAAAAAGAGGTTGGTTTTTCCAGCCTACTGTTAAAGAGGGGTTGTTCTTGTGATGCAACAAGGACAGACGTAGACTGGAACAGAACACCATACCAGCATCGCAACTCTTCCCACTTCTTATATATGTGGTGTCTTCAAAAGAAGAGGAAGGCGCAAGAAGGGTGTCTATCTGAAAGAGATCATAGCTCAAGACTGCAACTCTCCAAAAATGAAGGAGAAAATTTTGGAAATGCATTTAGATCAAAGCAAGTTTAGATGTTTAGTTTTACAGCAAATAGCTATGGGGAAAGTTTCTTGTGACAGTGTAATTATTTGACAATTGTAGTAGGTCTTATTACAAAGGTGAAATTGATGTAGATTATAAAATGCCTCCTGTTACTTCAGAAACAACACGGGGAAATGCAACTCTGTTTTTGGACATATTTAATAGCCTTTGAGTTATATTTGTGCTGTTTTATACTGGCAGACACCTTCTGGCTTCTTCACATCAAAGCTAATCACCTCTAAAGGAATTTGTTTCCATACCTTCCCTTTCTTTCTGTTCTTTGTAGGCAAGGATTACCTTGTTAGAAAGTCCTGCTTTGATCAAAGGTGGCCTTTTACATTCCCCGGTGACAAGTCCTTCCCAAAGAAAATGGGTCAGCTGCTTGGCCTTGAAAATAGAATAAAGGTGGGTGACAGATTTCAAGAGGTTAACAATTCTGGTGTTTGCTTATTGTATTAGTGTTGTCTATTTTCTACCCTTTCTCTTGGGAACTGGATATAATATGTTCCCAGCTAAGGATATTTTTTTCAAAAAGGAAAGGATTTATTACTATTATTTAATATATATTTATACAACTTATTATTATTTATTTACTATATTTTTAAGTTGCCATATTTTCCAAGGAAATTTTACAATACATTAAAATATAAACAGTAAATAGTAAACTGTTGAAAAAGTGAGGGTAAAATGGAAAGCCAAAACATAAGAGGGACAGAAAATAAGGCTGAAGGTAGATCTTGCACAGGCCCCCAAATTATGCCTCACAAATATCAAAAAGGAAAGCGTTTCAGATGGCAGCTTCCATCACTGAGAAGGCCCATGTGCAGAACTGCAAGGCAGACTCTGTTGTTCATAGCATTCACAGACAAATGGCTGTCTAGTCTCTTTTTAAAAACTTCCAGTGTTGGAGCATTCACAGCTACTGGAGGCAGGTTGTTCCACTGATTAATTGTTCTAATTGTCAGAAATTTCTCCTTAGTTCTAGGTTGCTTCTCTCTTTGGCTAGTTTCCATCCATTGCTTCTTGTCCTGCCTTCAGGTGCTTTGGAGAATAGCTTGACTCCCTCTCCTTTGTGGCAGCCCCTGAGATATTGGAATACTGCTATCATGTCACCTCTTGTCCTTCTCTTCATTAAACTAGACATACCCAATTCCAGCAACTGTTCCTTATATGTTTTAGTCTCCAGTCCCCTGATCATCTTTGTTGTTCTTCTCTGTATTCTTTCTAGAGTCTCAACATCTTTTTTACATCGTGGTGACCAAAACTGAATGCAGTATTCCAATTGTGGCCTTACCAAGGCATTGTAAAGTGGTATTAATACTTCACAGTGGTATTAACACTTCATAGGCTGGAAGAGATGATGAACTCAGTGCATTTAGTGAGACAACCAAAAAATTACATGCATAGTATCTCCAGCACAAATGTCAAAATATTAGTAAAAATATTTTTATCCTGCTGGCTCAGAAAAAAAGCCTGTATAGTCTAGATCTTTTTTTTACAGAGTGGTGACCTGAATGCCTCTCCAACAGGTCAGAAGATAGAATTCACCACCCCCCATTGTTCCAATAATTGGAAACCAGAATTATACATGGATAGCGTAATACATGGAGTAGGATTCTAGTTCCAACTGTTTACTGCCTCCAGTGCAAATACCCTGAATTTCAACTATTTTGCTCATTAATTGTTAATCTTGTTAATCTTGGTTTCAAGTATTACGACAAATAGGAACAATTACCTCTTGTCTATTCACTGGTTCCTCACCACACAAATAATGTTTTATTCTTTTATTTATTTATTTTCTGTTGCATGTAACATGTAATAGACTTTCTTCAATCCTTTTATCCTTTTATGTTACTTTTCTAACTCATTCTTTCCCAATGTGCAGGCATAAAGACTGCATTGCATTCTTTTCACAATTATAGGATCAATTGCAGATTTTTATAATACTGTCAGTATTGCATTCTGTTTTTTTACCCTTAACGATGCCCTGTAAGAAACATACTTTTTTCAATGGCAACTGCATCTTTTTTATTGAATTACCCACCATCCATGTGTAAATTAGTCACTGCCAGCTCAGGTTTCATCAGCATATATTTGAAATTAGGGATTTTTGTTTCAATATGAGTCATTAGAAACTGGCATACATGGTACTGCATTTGTTTGGAGATTTCTCTTTGGGGTTGTTTGCAATCCTATATACTAATGTATTGCTCGAGCTACAGTGAATCATTTGGTATTGGAAAACTAGGCTACGTCACTATTCATCTCAGAGTATTTATGATATGATAAAAAGAAAAACAAAACTGTTTACTGCATTGTAGATTCTTGGAGGACCCCACGGTTTATATTGCTGCATTGCAAGCACATTTAGCCTAGCTGTATTTAAAACATCATTTGAAGAGTTGAAAAACAAATAACTTTAAGAAGGGTTAGGGTTAGGGTGCTTAATGCAACACCAAATAGTGTGGGTTTTCGTATTGGGCAAATGCATGCTTTATTTTGTTGGATATATGATTTCAGAGTCCCTAACTCTTCAGAACCTCTTAGCCTACTAACCAGAAGGACAAGAGGGGTGGAGAGCGAGAGTGAGAGAGTAATGGCCTACTCTTTGTCTCTGATATTGCTAATTTCAGGATCTTTTTTCTGCCTTTGTTCTCGATGCATGTACACATGGAGACTCCAGCTGACTGATTCTCACCTGATGGTATGCTACTAGCTAAGACCCAGGCTTTGTCTATCGCTTCTATATGTTTCCTTAAATAATCCTTCCTTCCATTAACATTATAAATGTGCCGTGCTTGAGTAATTATTGCTTGAGCTGGATTTCCACTTTCAGGAATGCTCTCTTTGCATACAAAGCAATTTTTAATGTAATATGGTAATGGGTCCAGTAAAGTGCTTAAGCCCTGCTTAAGAAACACATTTGCCTAAGAGATTCACTGTTTCCATCGTCTATATCAAACCTCTTTACATGTTAATTTTCTATACTTTTTATTTTCTTATTTCACATTTTTCTTTTTCTTTTCTTTACATTATTTCATGGTTATCTTTTATTTCTGTAAAAAAAAATCAATCAATTTAAACATCTATATGTATATAAAAAGAGAAATTCAAAGACTATATGGCGTTAACTAGCAATGTATTTTGAAGAAAACATGAAGTACTGTGGACAGATAATTATGGGAATGAAAATGCAGTGGGAACCCCATTTAACAGAGCTAGAAAGAAGAAATTGAAACATTATAGTCTGGTGCTCTAAGGGACTCAAGAAAGGTGTTCTACTTCAAAGTCTTTCCCGCATTACCAAAAGGGAGCCCTCTATCTGGAAGGATATCAGCCACTGATTCAAACAAATAAAGAAAGGCTGCAGAAGAGGAGATTAAAGTGCTCTACCAAGATCAATGCTTGGAAAGCTGTCTAGCTGCCCACAGGAAAAAAGAACTGTAGGATGCAAGTGGGTTGTCAAATATGGTGGCTAAGGGATATATTCAGAAATGCATTGAGGAATAGGATGAAAATTTTGTATTGGGTGAACACTATTTTCTCCAAGAACACTGATCAACTGAGCAATAGTAAAGAATATGCAAGTAGATCACCTTGATGTAATTGGCTACGTTTTTACCTGGAAAAATTAAAGAAGGTATCTACATGTTGCAGGCATGCAGTTTCAGAAGGAAGAGCAATAAAGTGTGAAAGCTTCAGAATAACATCTGTGGCCCAAAACAAGTAGCAAGGGCATAGAATGAAAAGCTGAATCAGGTATTTGTCAAATAAGATTTCACACCAGATAGAACTGACCTGAACTGAAATGTTGCCCATCAGAAGAAATTTTGGCAAACAAACTCAGCAAATCTTTGCCCTGAGATTGATCCCAAATCCTTAAAGAGTTGGGTTATGGCTGGATGCATAAATCAGTGAGAGGGGATGTAGGAATTGTGACTTCAGTCATAAATATAGTGTTAGAGATTTACTTTGTATCCCATCTTTACCTGTTCTTTGTTTACTAGACTGCTCATTTCAGAATCTTCTTTTTTTTGTAATATATTTTATTGATTTTTTAAAAAAAAAACATAAATCACAATAATTGGTGAACAGTGTGTTGTCTGGGTTACATTTGTAAAACAATCATTAACAATTGATTTCTATAATCCATAATCCACATAATGGTTTTAGTTGATTTCCTCTTTTCCCAAAATATCCTCTTTTGCAAACATTGAGTTAATACAATTCTTATTGTTTTGATAGATAACAATTAAATATATATATTTTTCCCCAATATTCCTGAAAATAATAGTCACATCAATATAATATTTCTTTTCTATCCAATCATTCTGGTTGCCTTATCATAGATGCTGTTACAGTCCTTATTTTAATTTGTTTCTCTCACCAGATTCTAGGTATTCTCACTGGTTAAGATTTTCTCAAAAATTAATTACATTTAAAAATTTAACTCTATTTTTCCATATGGTAGAGGACAGGAAGGCCTGGAGGAACATTGTCCATGGAGTCGCGATGGGTCGGACACGACTTCGCAACCAACAACAACATTTTTCCATATGAACCAGCTCACACTTTTACATTTCTTAAGGAATAGATAGAACAATGAAAAAAAAAAGAAAGGAGAGCAAGAGTAAAGAAACTGCTCACTAGTCTTTGATTGCACTAATTTTTCAGTACCAAAAACACGAACATCCATGCAACCCTGTTTAACCATGGTTTAAATCAAGGATGTCAAACTGCCGGCCCGTGGGCTGGATGCATCATACTGAAACCGCACCCACCCCATTGCCGGCAATGGGAAAAAAGTTGCGATACATTGTGCGACGTCACGTGACGTCGCGAGTTTGACATGCTTGGTTTAAATGAATCAAAATTGGCTGGCTCCCTACCAAATACTTAGCTATAAATCTTAGCGTGGTTTGATATCCATACTAAACCAAAACAGAAGAAATTATTAAGCCATGGAATATTTGGGTATCTCAGATCTTGAAATACACTTCCGAACTACTGCTTCATTTCTAGCAGTTAATCCTTTATGCTCCAGGTCAGGTATCATTTTTAGGAGTGAGCAAATGTCATTTGCAAAGTAGAACAGTTAAATAATTTGCTCCACGAAGCTGTTCTCCTAGATGCTTCTTGGAGACTAGATTTATAATCATGATTGCTTAATAAGGCAAGGTGGACTCATCTCCTTATCGAGCCCTGGGCTTAAAGTATCTGCCTAGTACCTACTGTTTGCCTTAGATGGCAATTAGTTTCATTGATGTACCAGCATAGTAGTAATAATCTTTTCCTCTGATCAGGAGAGGTCATGGTTTTTAAAATGGCAGGAAATGTTCGGATGAAGCCTTTTCTTTGGGACAGAATTCCTGCCATGGCCCTGAAGCATCAGTAAACTGGAGCCAATGATCTTTCTTCCCACTCATTAATATTAAATGTTAAAAAGACAGAGGGCAGAGCCATTATGTAACAGTTTATATGGAAATGCATATATAAGGCATAAGGTACCAAATAAAAGCAAATCATTATAAAAGAATAGCATTAGGAGATTTCTTTAACCTACTCCATAAATGTGCTGTAACATTTATTAAAATAGCATATTATTTATCCCCCCCCCCAAAAAAAACCCCATCCTCTATTTTCAGTTAAGACTACATGTAAAATTGCATTCTACCAAATTAAACAGCTGATCTACCTGATCCACCATGACTGGGGATGGCTTCCCAATGTGTTCATTAATGTTGAGATGTCAGAAGAGAGCCTGGAGTAGGGGAACAAAGCAAGATATACTGAAAAAAGAACAATCAGAAATCCATCATAACCTGAAAGAACTTTTTACTCAAACGAAAATTAAGACCAACAGGAAATTCACTGGGAAAAGCAGCCAGGATTAAAATACCCAGCATTTCTCATGGTTTCACTGATATCTTTTAAATAGATACAGTGGAGTTATGCAACATGTGGATAGCTGGATGGTAAATAAGAAAGCAAATATACTTATATCAGATGTCAGGATTCAAGCATGTCATGTGACATCATTCATTTTGATGTCATTGTTATGACACCACTGATGGTACCACTACTGGGCATAAACTTTCCTAATATATCTCATTTGTAGATCTCTACCATAATTTAAATGTCCCAGTGTGAACCTATGATTAATGAAGGTACCATCAGAAATCTAGTGGAGGCATAATTTTAAAACCTCCCCGGCAGATCACTTCTTCCAGTTATGCATGTGTGCCTTCAAGTCATTGTTGATTCCTGGTGGCTGCATTGATAAGTCCCTGCAGTTTTCTTGGCAAGGTTTTTCAGAAGTGATTTGCCATTGCCATCTTCCTAGGGTTCAGAGAAAGTGACAAGCCCAAGCTGGCTTTGTGTCTAAAGTGGTACTAGAACTCCTGGTTTCTAGCCTTATGTTTTAACCACTACATCAAACTAATCCTTTCTTCCAAGAGTTCCTCAATACAAGGATTAAAGAATAAAAAGCCTTATGAAAGGCTGCCACCAGTCAGGCTGGAATTTCTGCCACTCTATGGTCTTCCTAACCTAGGGAGTTCTTAGTCTTTCTACCAGGAATGTCCCCCCTCAGCTGGCTCTGGGAAGGTAAAAAGAAAGCGTTTTGGTGCCCAAAGCTCAGAAACACAGAACTTAACACATCTTGTACCAATTCTGAAACACAAGGGCTAACTGTGCAGGAAGGAAATTTTTCCATTATTCTCTTGTTCATAAGAAAATTATCTAATGAGAAACTTTTTCTAAAACAGACAAAGCCAAATCTTTTATTTAAAACACGAATTTATTGGGAAAAAAGAAAAACAGAAAAATTAAGGGAAGGCAATGGTCACTCACAAGAAATTCCAAATAAAATCTAGCTAAAGTAACTTATTTCCTCTTTGACTAATCTCTTGGGCTTCAGTGCATCATTGTTGCAAAAAGGATAGTTGTGGCGGGTTTATAGGATCTCCTGTGCAGAGGTTTGTAGTCAGGTGCTCCTTATTACTTCTTCTCTTTAAGGATCTCTTTACGTTTAAAGGAACATGGGGAATAAGTAGAAGCCATCCTTGGGGGTGACTAACTGTTGCCTTGCCCAATTAAGGATAATATCCATCTATGATGTCCAGGATTTATTTGGCAAATCAGAAATTATCTAAGGGCAAAACCTTCTTCCTAATGGCTTTTGATAAAAATGAAAAACTAACAGAGGGGTTTTTATGACCTCTGTTTTTGTACAAATGGGACAGGAGTGACTGTTTTGAGAAACAGAAGCTGAATTCCTTCCTCTTAACACTGAGTCAATTTATTAGGTATTTCAGGGGCTGAGCCACCATTACAAAGCCAGGGGTATGTCATGAACTCATTAATTTAAGAATACTAGGTTCTAAAACAGAATGAATAATATGCTGTGGCTGGTTAGCAACGCTCCTGCTATCACTTCCTTTGATGACTAATAGGGTCCTTATCCTACTTGATGTTTGGGATATATTAGGACATTTTATTTTATTATCTATCCATCCCCATCCAATTCTCCTCCTTCCCTCCCCCCAGCTAAAGTATGTGTTAATCTCAGTGGCTTTGAAAAACAACAAATTTGTAATTATCATCAGATGCTGACTTAAAATGGACAGAAGTAGGTTGACCCTAAAGCAATTTGAAGATACTGGTACCCCCTCCCACCCCTTGATGTAAGGTTAGTGAAAATGTAATATGTGCTGTATCTTTGCCAATGGTCAATTCCTGCAAGCGACAAAACTTTTATTAAGAGGCCTAACCAAACATAAAAAAATATCAGTGTGTGTAGGTTTTCAGTTTGTTCAAAATTCATTATGATGCTGATAGTACAAACAGCAGGGCAAAGAGAAATGTACCTATCATGATTATGATTATATAGTCAATGTGTGTATCTCTATGTAAGCACAAATATATTATGAAACACCAGAAAAGTCCTACTTGTACTTCATTCTAAAGAAAAAGAAACCTAGGGAGATTCTGCACCTCTCAGTCTTTTTATTGCTCAGAGAATTGTCTACCCATAACAATAAGTAAGGACATTAGTACATCTTTGTCCTTTTGCTCACAAAATCTGTGTCAGGTTGTTCTCACACAGTCAGTGAAAAATGACATGATGGCAAATTTAATTGGCTAAAAAAATAAAATAAAAGACAGATGAAGATGGTCAACCCTCTCTCTCTCTCTCTCAAAAAAAAAGGGGGGGGGGTCCAGATTGTCCATTACATGAAACATGAAGGAAAACAAAATACAAGATATTTTAAACATTGCTTCTTTTATGAGGTTTATTCTTGAATCACTGCAGTTGCTGATATTTATAGCTCCCTCCCTTCTTTAAACATATTATGTGTCTAAAGTTCCTGGATTTCTTGTGAGCTTGGGTCTACCTGTTGGATGATTTGTAAGAGAATCATAGAGTCATAGAATGAAGAGTTAGAAGGGATCTTGGAGAGTCCAACCCCCTTTATAGCTCAGGAATCAATTATTATACCATCCCTGACAGATGAGCATCCACCCTTTATTTAAGCACCTCCCCCCCAAAAAAGAACAGTCCACCACCTCCTGACCAGTCCATTCTATTGTTAAAGATTCTGATGTCATTTTTCCTGATATCAGACCAAAACCACCTCCTGTGCCATTTAAAGCCATTGTTTCTTGAACAATGCTTTAAATCTTTGACATGGCACTGTTCAGACACTTGAAGATATCTATCATATTTCCTTCTCTTCTTCAGTTAATCATACCCAATGTTCCCAACCAAGCTCCCTCCCTCTTCTTTCCAGACTCCATATCATTTTGGTTGCTCTGTTCTGAACAGATTCCAGTTGTGAAAATTCTTCCTAAACACATGACTTCCTGTTGTTCTTTCATTGTCAACTGCATCCAGCATCTCGGAAAGGTGATTAAGCTAGTTAAATTGACTTTTCTGCTGCAGCTTTTCATGATGTTTTTGTCATCTGCTTTCCTTCGCTCAAAAAAATTATCCTGTAAATACAAGAGGTTTGCAGATTTGGCGTTGGCCTTGTTAACTGCTGAGGAAAATGTTTGTACAGCTGTGTTAACAAAACTTACAGGATGTACATTGCACCATGTTCAATTCAACATACTGTTTACAGGACAAAAATTGGTCTAGAGTGTATTTTGGTTGGCATCTTGTAAAACCTTTGTCTGCAGCCTGAAACCACTGTATGCAAATTTCTATTCAAGTTCATAGTTTTTCCCTTGAAAACAAGAAAAAAAAGGGATTTTTTGTTTTGCTTCTCTCAGTTGACTATTAATCCTGCAAGTTATGATTCAGTCACATTGCTTGCATAAAGCATTTTGATCTCTAGACACTTTAATACATTTTATCATTTTTTTATTTATCTGCAACAGCTGCATAGTAGAGCAAAGTATTAAACTATGGGCAATGATAGAAATGCAGCACTGAAATAGTAACACTGGCATTAAAAATGCAACAAGCTCAGTCCCTGTAAGAGAAACTCAATTATTATGCTCTCCCACAAAAGACAACCTTTACAGTGTAAGTTAGTGAAATTACAGAGACAAAAATGCAAACGAATGACCAAAGGCAGATTTGCAGGTGTCCAAGCTAGTTGTTATCTACATTGGGGTTTAAAGCTTTTGATTTGTTTATTTTTGCCATGGATTCCACTGGGAGCAAATTTGGAAATTTCTTGGAGTAGTTCCATAGCAGATCCATGACAGGAAGGATGCTAATCAATATAAAGTCCAGCTAGTGGACATCATTTCTCAGAAAAGGATTTGCATTGATAGTGATGTAGGTTGTACTCAAATTTACATTGTTAATTTTTTTGAGAAGGCAAATTTATTTTGCCTTAATTTCTTTAGTTAGTATTTTTAGGAAAGTTGCTGTCCTTGAAGAAGAGTTCACCAACTCCATATCCCCTTGTATGGATTATAAAGATTTTTTAAAAATCAATGCATATGCATCTCTCAAATGTTTCATAAAAGGGACATGTACAAATGTTTAAAGTCATGTTAGGTGTGCTTTTTTGCAAAGCTTATTCAACACACAACTAAATACTGAGGGATATGGGGAAAAGCAAAAGAATTTAGGAACTTGGAAATTATGTCACATTGCACTTACATAATATCTGCATTAAATTTAGAAGCAACAAATTGAAAAGTCCCAATCACTAACTCAATTTCAGAAATAACTATAGAGGAAACTTGTGTTGAGAAGCTCTGCTGTTTCATGAGTCATTTAGCTTCATATTAGGTGTGCATTCATTTTTGGAAATTTAATTCTATCTATGTGAATAGGAATATATTGGATCTGAAAAGCACCAAGCTTGGACTTTCAGAAGTGAATACTTTTCCCAGTTTGACTTCAGAAGAAGACCAATAGCCTAGGGAAAATGGGCAACTATGTTCTGAAAAAGTTTCTGAATACAATCTGATATTAACAGACATCAGATCGAAAAAAGCATTCCCTAGTAATGGAAACCTAGGATAGGTGTGGAAATGCTCTGTGATTCTAATAGGCCAGAGCTAGTAGATCACTTCAGAAGATAACAGAAGGAAATTGGCTTGTCATGTCCCCCCGCTTGACTTTATGTACTAAATCTATCAAAGCATAAAAAAGAACGAGCATCTCAATTGATGGCAAAGCCAGGAAGGTCAGATATTCTTCAAGAATGATCAACATTCTTGCTACCTGCTTCACATCTAAATGACACTCAGATCTCAAAAGCCAGATGCCTGTTGGGATACCAGTAGTCTTTTAGAATGTCATAAATCAAGGTTGAGGATGGGGCTCCATTCTTCCTGTAATGAACACCGTAAATTGAGCTTTGAATGTCACTATATTCTTAATCTGGTCATTCTTTCTAGTATAAAGACTCATGCTGGGCAGCCAAGTAAGACTCCATAGGTGGCCCAGAGTTTCATTTTTCTATTCTCTGACCTTTCCAAAGAGTCTTAGATGCTTAGACAGCCAAACTTTTGCTGTTCATCACTTGAATAATTGGGTAGAAAAGAAAGTGAGGAAGAAAGACTTAGATCAATTGTGAGAAACTCTTTAGGCTGCTGACACATCTAGGGCCCTATGTCAGTTCAAAAGCAGCTCCAGACTTCTAAAAATTAAGGATATATGAATAAGCAACTTATATTATTTCCCTTTTGTGTGGAGTTGCTGATAATTTTATTAGTAAAGAACATGGCTGCTCAGGCAGAGAAGCTCTTGTTCTTAGTATTTCAAGAGTGGCTGGTTTAAAGACAATCATGGTTACTTCAAAAAGATTTTGAAAGACTTGGGAGTCGAAGTGCTGATGGTATGAAATTGTCCTATATCATCCCAGATAAGGAGGATTGGAAAAAGGATTTCAGAGATGCTTTTGTCATTGTAATTATTATTTTGTGCTTAGAGTAAAATACTTTTGAACTATTTTTATGTAGTGTAACCAAAACCTAAAAAGACAATCTTTTGAACAAAATATTTTGTCTTTTAAGATAATTTCTAATCCATTATTTTCAGTAGTTTCTATAAAATGTGCCTGTAGCATGAAATCTATCTAGCATGAAGACTGATGCTTATTGAATAGTAGACCTCCTCCTCCTCCTCCTCCTCCTCTCCTCCTCCTCCCCTCCCTCCTCCTCCTCCTCTCCTCCTCCTCCTCCTCGTTTCCTTGTCCCCTTTGGACCAAATACTGCCCTGCCTCCATGGGATTCGATCTTCTTAGAAATCCTTTTTAGACTTATTTCTCTCTGCCATGCTTTCATCCCAATTTTCAAATTGTTCCCCATTTTCTCACAACCATTTTCCCCCAGATAATCTCTGTTTCCCATAACTGATCATTATTCTCTGCTAATTTCTTTTTTTCCACTCTGCTTCCTTCTTGGTTTTTTTGACACTGCCCCTTTTATAGGCAAATGCAGATTCTTCCATTCTGTGACTTGTCAAGATCCCTTTGGTTACTATTTGTCAGAAATACTTTTTCTTGTTGATGATCTCAGGCAGACATGAAGCGAACAAAGTCTGAGGTTTTAAGCATCATTCAGACTGAGGGCTAATCACTTATTCGAAGCCTTGATTTTGTAGACATACAGTGTTGGGAAAGACTATTCAGGCCATTGATTTCAATGTCCTGTTTAGCCTTATGCCATTATAATCCCCACTTCTTCTGTACATGCATTGTATGTTTCACACATACAAAAAGGGGATGGACCTTGTGTTACAATGCTGTGACATTGACAAAACAGCAAGCTTCTTCAGAAGTCGCTGTTCCTACTTTGTGCAGGAATCTAAATTAAAGCATCTCAGTCTCTGCTTTAATTCATTCAAGTTGTCCTCGGAGCCTATCCTAATATTTTAGTATACACATGAAAAAGCCTCGATTCTTTATCAGAGATAGAGAATATATTTCTTTCACTTCACACATCTTATTTTTCTATGCAGAGTTAGGCATGCAAAACTTTCTGCTCATCTTTTGGATTTCCATGCCCCAAGGACAGCAGGAAATCTAGCATATTCTAGCAACATGTGACTGCATAATCTTCTTCCCTTTTCACATCTCTTCTGTTGAGCCTCCAGGAATGAAAACAGACATTTTTAAAAATAATGTTTGCTTCCTGTTTTATCAACCTTTTGTCATCTTGAATGTGGCGGCTCACTTCAGGCAAATAAGCTTAGCGGGGAGATTTTGTGAGGATCAAAAAAAGGTCCCCTTTTGACAACACTCATTTTCCATTTGCTGTCCTCTTGAATTTTTTGACCCCCTCCCTGTGAACCCCCTGCTATTTAGCATGTGTTACTTGAGATTAAACTTCTATTTCTTTTTCAGTGCTAGCTACTTGATTGTGCTCTCATTCCTAACTTTTAATTTTATTAAATTTTATTCATTCAAATGTGGCATGTGACTGTATGCTAGATAGCCCAGGATTTTGCCTGCTGCTTTGGTATGCCACCCATCTGAATCAAAGGGGAAAAATGAATTGAATTGAATATTTTATTTGGCCTAGTGTGATTAGACACACAAGAAATTTGGCTCCAGTGCAGAAGCTCTCAGTGTACATTCTGTTAATGGTAACAGAGTTTTAGCTCACTGTACTCTCTCCTTTCTAGATAAAATAATTCAGTGATTGTTCATCATACAAACCTAATGTTAAATTTAAAAGTTATAGCAGATGTAAGAAGTTTTTTCCCAGCTTATCTCAAAAGGCGAATGGACACCTTCTCCAAAATAATAACAAATCATTGGAAATTCCTAATTTAGAGTGGATAAACAGCAAAAATAAAGTTCCAGATTTAGCAAGTATTTTATATCTTTATATCTTTAAGCTAAGTAAAACAGAAGGGGAAGACCATTTAACACCAATTTATCACATTGCAGTTCTGGTGCCCAATACATCCTTTCTCCAGTGGAAAAACAAATATTAATTATAACATGCAATGATAGACAATAACAATAATAATAATAGGGTGGAACATAGAGTGGAAAAAGTTGTTGAGAATGAGAGGGTGAAGATTTTGTGGGACTTTCGAATACAGACAGATCGCCAGATATCGCAGTTATAGAGAACCGAAGCGTACAGCTGATTGATATCGCTGTACCAGGAGATGCCAAAGTTGAAGAAAAAGAACTGGAAAAAATTACGAAATATCGCGACCTGGCCATCGAAACTGCGCGATTATGGATGAAACGTGTAACAGTGATACCCATTGTCATCGGGGCACTGGGAACTATGTCCAAAAACTTTGCAAAACACATCAAGAAACTGCAGCTTCCTGCAATAACTCCAGCAATGCTACAAAAAACTGTACTACTTGGAACATCTTACATTATAATAATAATAATAATAATAATAATAATAATAATAATAATAATAATAATAATAATAATAATAATAATAATAATAATAATAATTAATAAATAATAATAATAATAATAATAATAATAATAATAATAATAATAATAATAATAATAATAATAATAAATGTTGGAAGGGACCTTGGTGATCATCTAGTCTAACCTCCTGCTCAGGCAGGAAACCCTACTATTTCAGACAAATAGCTGTCCAGTCTCTTCTTAAAACACTTCCAGTGTTGGAGCATTCACAGCTTCTGGAGGCAGGTTGTTCCACTGAATAATTGTTCTAACTGTCAGAAAATGTCTCCTTAGTTCTAAGTTGCTTCTCTCTTTGGTTAGTTCCATCCGTTGCTTCTTGTCCTGCCTTCAGGTGCTTTGGAGAATAGCTTGACTCCCTCTTCTTTGTGGCAGCCCCTGAGATATTGGAACACTGCTATCATGTCACCTCTCGTCCTTCTCTTCATTAGGCTAGACATACCCAATTCCAGCAACCGTTCCTGATATGTTTTAGCCTCCAGACCAGGATTCAGATGATGACTCTAAAAACAGCCTCCAGAAGACACAAAGTCAGGAGTCATCTGAAGCTGATGAAACACAATCACCAACTGAACAGCTGCAGCAGTCAGATGATAATGATGTAGGCCACCCAACCCCTGTACTCTGTAAGTAGAGTGAAGTGCAGGACAAAAATGTTCTATGAGGCTCCTTGCCAAGCAAAGGAATACATTTCTTAATAAAAGACAGCTGTTTTAGCCTGATTTAAGAGGCAGCCCTAATCCACAATCTCTTGTTGGAATCAAATGGCTCCTGTGTGATGTTTGTGTTTGATGAAAGTCTGACTTCTGGGTGCTGACAATCCTAAGAACCTTGGACTGAATTTTGACTATTCTGTGCCTTCTTTTTAAAAGTAGAATCACCCAGGAAAACTTTTTTTCAGAAAGTCTGTCTCCTGTTATCTTCTTCACATTGAGTAAAGTGTTAATTTCCATAGCAAATGTGTGAGTGTATTTGAAACTAGAAATGGGTCACAGGCTGTTCCTTCTTTGCTGTAGTTGTCAGCTCTGCATTTCATGGAGTTGTATTCAATCTGCCATTTCCACCTTCATAAATCCCATGTAACTTATACCTTAATGATGTTCCCGAAGCTTCTAAAACCTTAGCCAAGGGCAAAACATTGGAAAAGAGAAATCTTGCCAACAGTACAACATTGAAAGACTAAAAGTATATGGCAACAGAAAAATTAATTGTATGCATTCACAACAGAAATCAAATAAATTCATAGATGAATAGTTCCTTTAGCAATGGAATTTAAGGCACTTAGAAGTTGGTTTTTGAAGTCAGGGATTACACAGTTCTGTATATAATTATATGCATGTATTGTAGGAGCCATGATGACACAGTGAATAGAATGCAGTATTGTAGGCTGACTCTGCCCACAGCCAGGAGTTTGATCTTCACTGGCTCAAGGTTGACTCAGCCTTCCATCTTTCCAAGGTCAATAAAATGAAGACCCAGATTGTCGGCGGCAATACGCTGACACTGTAAACAGCTCAGAGAGTGCTGTAAAGCACTGTGGAATGGCATAAAAAGTCTTATTGCTATTGCTAATCTTTTCTCTGCCATTTTTCTTTGTTTTTTTTCCTCCTTAATTAATAAAAATAAAAAATATTAAAACAAACCCCAAACCAGACTTGACTCTTCTCCCAGGCTTTGGAGTAGGGTATTTGTGGAGCTGTTGGTTATGGTTTTTGTTTAAGGGTGTTTGTCTACATGCATGGAAGTTTTTAAAGTGTTTTTGTATTGTTTTCTATTCTTAGTGTAAGCAACTCAGAGCCATTTTAGAGTTCAGTGGCCCGAAAATAAAATAAAATTCACTAATAAGTCTTCAGCCTTGAATTCACAAGAGTTGTACGTGTGAAGTGCCTTGGGGTTCAACACTCTCTTTTTCCCTTTTCAACATCTACATGAAACTACAGAGAGGCATCTATCAGTTCAGGGTCTGGGATTATCAACATATCAATGATACCTAGTTTTATATCTCAGCCCAATTGAGAAGAATAGATTCACCTTTAATCTTGCCTAGAGTAGTGTAATAGCCATTAGAATCAACAGATTATACCCAGAGTATAGGTTACTTAGCAATTTAACCATATAAGCAAACTAGCACACTTTGATTTATATCAAGGTGGTCAGGTGCCAATTCTGAGTTGCTGCTCAGATAATTTTAGTTTGATTTTTCCCTCACAATTATCTCCTTTTAATGAGAAGATTCAAAATTCCCTAAAGGCATTTTTTAATTTTGAGCTCTGAAAAACAAAACAATTAAAGCATTAAAGCAGTTGTAAAAGACACATCAGGCAAATAAGTGTTATAGTAAAACACATGTTGGCTTAAGAACCAACCATTTTGTTAACTTCCATAACTTTGACAATATATATTTTTAATGGAAATGGGGAAAATTAGTTCTGTATACTAAATTATCTATGAAATACTTCTATCCTGTGTCTAGAAAGTGCCCTTAACTGTATCAAAGGGCAGGGCTCAAACTAACAAATAACAAAATTTTACAAGATTACAAAACTGGGGATAAATTTTGACTAACATTCAAAAAAGCATCTCAGCAGGGGAGCAATGTGGCTATGGAGGTGGCGGACTATCTTTCATTGATGGTTTCAATTTGGTGGCTGCCTGAACCTATTGGTAAAGGATCTTCTTCAGCAAGATAATAATTGAATCCTTCCCAGTTTTAGGATTTTATGGCAAATAATAAGCAACTGAATAATCCCTATGCAAAAGAATGTGTGTGATTTATATTGCTGAAATGACAAATGTTATCATATAAGTGCAAGATAGATAGATAAATAAATAATTTTCTGTTTTAAATATCTGTTTTAAATATTTCAAATCAAATAGTTCACTGTAAATATACATACAGTATTTGTTGACGGGAACAAATTACATAAGCATTGGAACAATACTAATATATTCATTGTTGGGGCTGCATTGTTTTATTCGATGTTTCTGTTTCCACATACTGATTATCAGTCCACATGCAGGTATTTATTTAACAAGAAGAAAAAGTTAAGCTTAGGGAGAAAGGGTTAAAGAATATTTGGCCAATGTGATAAAACTGGTGGAAAGTTGATCAATAAAAGTTGCAGGGTTCATTTTTTCTGTTTCAGTTATACACTGGGAATGTAACTTTCAGGGTTTTATTGGTGTCTAGTGCATGTTTATTTTGTGTCAATGGTGTGAGAGACAGTGTTATAACTTAATGAGTAATGGAAGTTAATTAAAGAAATCTCTTGTGGATTATTTTTAACTTTGAAATATCTTAAGCCACTGTAGTAGACTTTCAAATAGCTTGCAGATGCTGTCTTCAAGCTGCCTAGATAATTTCTTTAAAAATGCTATTTATGTGTGAAAGGTGCATAATAAAATATAGGTATAATAGGAAAAACAGCATGTGGGATACTTGGTAGGAAAAAGTACACATTGTCCCAAATGGCCAAAACACACAGATATATTCATACACAGGCATGTGTATATTGTACATACCCAGAGAAGCACACACATACACAAAGCCATATGGCAACAACTTTGGGGAACTTTTCTTTTAAATTGATTGCTAAGAAGTGATGTAGAACACTATGTGAGCACACGGTATACTGATACAAGTCAGTTTTCTACAGATCCATACTTTCCTAATACATATTATTTGAGAAACAAATAATATTATTTTTATTTATCGCTTTTATATCTTCCCCATTCTAGTCTGTTTCCCCCAATAACTACCTCTAGGAATGAAACATTAGTCCTCCTCTTCCAAATGCCAGTTTCCTTGTCTCCCTGACCAGCTCCACTATGATCCCACTAGAGAACAGGTTCAGCTATACTGCATTCTGCCAGCTTAAGGTCATTGCTGCTTTTCCATTGATCCACCATATTGGTAAATCATTGGATCATCCAGAAAACGGTGATCCAAATCAGTAGAGCTCAGGGATAGGATCATTTTGGATGGTATTTCATGTGTGAGAAACAAACAACCAAACTAACAAACTTATGTTGTTGTTGTTGGACAGAGTTTGCACAGCCAGCCAGCTGAGAATTATGCTTACTGTTAGTTTTGTCCCGCTCCAAGTTGTTTATTGGAGCACAGAACTGAAAAGATTATGGCATTCAAAGGAAAGAATTCCAAAATAGCAGATGTTTCATAAACTTTGATAAATAGAAACGACAAATGCAAGTGCTTTGACTTGGAAAAAAGGTATCTGGACCACACAGCTGCTGTGAAAGCTAATCAAGGTCACTTGCAGAGTGGCAGCAAAACGCACATGCTATGCAGATGCTTAAATGGAAGGGTTTTTCCCTCCCCTTCAAATGAGAAAGAAGGAATCTAAAGGAAATTAATCTTATGCATTTTTATAAAGAACATACAAACAGAAAAATGAATTGAAGTGGGGAAAATAAACGAAGAGAAAAAGAATACTAATGGAGCAGAATGGAGTATCTTTGTCTTCTCATCTTTTCAATCTCTGAGAGTTCTTCTTTCTCCAGAGACCTACTGAATGACAAGGAATCTCAAAGAGTAAGGATTTACTGTTGCTTCCTTCTCAGAATGCAGCTGCAAAAGAGTCCTTTGAATAAATCGAAGTAGGCTTTAATTCAAACACATGGTTTTATTCATTTCATTTCATTACCATCCACTAAAGAGTAAAGCGGAGATATGAGACTGCATCCCTCTTTAATTACCCCCTTTGGCTACTGTACTCTGTTTTATAACCAGCCCTCTCTTGCT
This sequence comes from Azemiops feae, assembly GCA_023970755.1. Classification (NCBI taxonomy): domain Eukaryota; kingdom Metazoa; phylum Chordata; class Lepidosauria; order Squamata; family Viperidae; genus Azemiops; species Azemiops feae. Next base: position 362,564 of record JALGBA010000862.1, on the reverse strand, counting down.
TAGTCCATTTCTGGCATTTCAGTTTGAAAGCTACCTATTCTAATGGCAGTTGGTACTTTTGAAACTTTATTGTATCAAAAGAAGAAATGGTGGAAAGATAATCACTTTGTTCAAACTCTCCCTCCCTCCTGACCCCATTTATTCTACTTCATCCCCAGTGAGACTTTACTCACTGTTTTTTTAGATAAGAGTTTTATTTCCTGCCCTAATATCTCTTTATCTATCTGCAGTGTTATTTGACAGGGACAATTATCATTAGTGTACTTACTGATTTTGTGTTGGTTTGTATATACAGTATGTCTCTGAATATAATACCCACTCAAACATACCATACTGAGGGCAAGGAATTTGTTCAAGTATGAATACTACATAATGAAATTACTGCAAGCCAAATAGTTATAATCTAATATGGACACGGGTCCATATTGTGTTGTGTAGTTTATTTTAAATCTAATAAGTTCTAAATTATAGTCAGAAAATATTACATATTTCTGAATTCTTATGTTTAACTATTTTCTATTACCATAAATTGGATTTCTCTCTCACCCCATCCATCCTTCTCAAATAAGTTCTCCAGAATTATAGTAGGGGGAGGGAAAGGATTAAGTTCACACTTCTCTCTTCCTGGAGTGCAATTAACGATAGTTAATTGTTCCCACCTGTTGACAGTAATTCACATTTAAAAAAATGTATGGCCTGAATGCAAAAGCTCTATCCAGTTGTGGGCCCACTTGAGCCTTTTTCACATTATCAGAATCATGTATATTGAATGGAAAACAGCTCCACCCACTGATTATGAATCTGGTCTTCTCATAGTTGCCAGATATCAGAAGCATTCAGAAGACATTTGGCAACATGGGAAAACTTGGTAAATGTTAACTTGACTAACAAGCTTTGAATGTGACTGAAAATAGTTAGTTTCATATGTTCTATTTAGTTTCTTCTTAGAAAGTGTTTGTAGTCTCAATCCAATACTTAAAATTGTTAAGATGACAAAGCATCCCTAAACTTTATTTCCTACAGTTTAGTGGGGCAATGAGGATTATACCTTTCACTGTTGTAAAAGAAATAGTAAAAAACTCTTCTTGTGGCTAAATGAACATATTGCAATCTATCTTAAGTTTTCTACTTTAGTCTGTCAGCATCTATGCTTTAAAACATGAAGATCCCAAGATTAATTTCTAGAATGGCAGTCATGGATCATTCTAAGATAACCATTTAGCTGACTTTGTCACTTTGTCACTTCAAGATGACTAGCTACTCAATTGAACAGACTGAACATGGCTATAGTGACTTGGTCTGTTAGCCAAGGATAAGTTGGATGGATTTAACAGCACCTGAATATAAGGTATAAAGACGTTGCAGAATCCTTCTGGCAGCATTTCATTGATTTCTGAGAATGAGACAATAGGTCAACAGCATAAAGTGTTCTCATATATTTCATTTTTTTCTCAGAGCCAGATGTGAGATGAGGCATATTGCATTTGAGAGAAAAAGGGAGGGTTACAATCTGACCACACATTGGAAAATTTAGCAATGAATAAGGGATCTATTCCCTCTCACTAACCAAACTACTGAAGATGGAAGACAGCAAATTTATTTCTGAAATAATGCAATTAGGATTTTTAGCTCTCTAGTTCAGAGTCCAGAAACATCTGTGAAGAAAGAACCTCTACAGACTTTGAGAATCTTTACATAATAAATTTCTGTTCAACTTTGCTTTAAAACTTTGGAGTTTTTCATTTTTTCTTTTCTACCTCTCAAAAGACCTGGCTAGCTCCTTACATTTTTTAAAAAAATGTTTTGAAGCTGGGTTAAGAAACAGGTGGGAGCAGCATAGGACACAAACTACTTAGGTTGCAAGAATTGCCCTAAAAATTGCCAGTTTATGGAAGGATTAATGTTGCCATCTCTGTGAAAATTCTTCATTTAAAAAAATACTTGGAGATCAGAAATTTGAATAGTTTAAAAAGACCTCAAGATTGTTAGTAACCATAATTCAGTGAGACAGCACAATCCAGACTCATATTGTCTGAATTGTCTACAGACAGGACTGAGAAAGGTCTTGAAATTTGAAAAAACCAATGACAACAAAAATCGTACTCTTTCCATGCAGAAATCTGATTAAAAAAATCTCTGAAATCTTCCCAAGAGACATTTGAAAGCATGCTTGGGAATTCTTAAAAATGCTATTTGTTACTGAGTATATTTTTTTGCTGGAAGTGACCAAAATATAGATGTTTTCTCTTGCATTTCTTCCATCATTCTAAACTTCCCTGGAAGTTGATATTGGGATAAATAGCAACAAAATAAAAAACTCAGAAAATAAAAATGTAGAATAATATAATGTTCCTGCAAAATGCACACACACACACAATTCTCAGCCCCTTTTTTCTCTGATTCTTAGTTACAACTAGTTTAACAGGGAAAGTGTATAGAAAAACACAAAGCAAAAAATAGAGAGTTGCATCTTGCACCCATTAGCTTCTGGTAGGTTCCTTTCTCCCATTTAACAACCTAATTCATGAGGATTTGTAGCACATTAAATATTTTAGGCTAGCCAAAATAGTGGCAAAACACCTATTTTACAATATGGATTATTAGGTTTAGATTATAGTAGAAACTCATAAATCTGGGGGGAAATGTGCTTGAATAACGAAAAGCAAAGCAAAGCACTCAACTTCATTTTAGTTTTTAATTTATTTAATTTATTCATTTGTTTATTTGTTTGTATCCTGCCTTTATTATTTTTACAAATAAGGTGATGAACATATCCAACACACCTTCCCCCTTCTACTTTCCCCCCACAATAACCCTATGAAAGTGATTGGGTGAGAGAAAATGGCTGGCCCAAAGTCACCCAGCTGGCTTTCATGGCTAGGACAGGACTATAACTCACAATCTCCCACTTTCTAATCTGAAAGCTTAACCACTAAACCAAACTAGCTCTCTCTACATCTTGACATACCACCTGAGTCAGTTTCTTGTTTCAAGTATACAGTTACATTAAACAGTTTTGTTTTTATGCTTTTGTTATGTTTTGATATGATATTGTAATAGTATATGAGAAAGACCATGAAAAATAGGGGAAGAGATGCTGCCTAGAGATTGGTCATTGGTCATAACCTGCAGCTGCATAATGATCAAAGAAAGGCTCACAAGGAACTCTCCCTAACTTCTCAGGATGTAAAGGAGATGATGAGAGATTTGTACTTTCAGACTTGCAAGATTCTGTTAATGTAGCCTTGCAGTAAAGTAGAATTAGCTCATCTGATATCTTATGATTTAAGATTTATGTATCTTATGATTTATGATTTATCACTTTGTTGCTTGTATGTATACAGAGAGCTTATGCACTGGAGACAAATTCCTTGTGTGTCTAATCACACTTGGCCAATAAAGAATATTCTACTACTCCACTCCACTCCACTCCACTCCACTCCACTCCACTCCACTCCACTCCACTCCACTCCATTCTATTCTATTCTATTCTATTCTATTCTATTCTATTCTATTCTATTCTATTCTATTCTTTGAATAGAATAGTAACAGCTGTGATTGTCAGAGCAACATCTGTGACTTAGGTTGGGATGTAAATATTTCTTTATTCATCTGCTTTATGTGATTTGTCTACTGTTTGAAACCTAAGAGTTTCTAGGCAACATGTAGAACTTGCAGCATAAAAATACAATATAAAAATCAATATTATGGTTACTTAAAATCATAAAGCTCACAGTCTAATTTTTCCAAATAGATAAGGTAAGGGTGTCCTTTGCACAATGGCATCTCCATGTGCAATGCCTTCACATCATCATGCTCTGTTGTTGATGCCACTAAGACCACATGTAATGTTAGGGTTGCAGGTGGATTGTACTGTTCTCAAGACTTGGGAATCTGGCAGGCTTGGGAAACAAGAACCACATGGATTTTGGAAATATTTTTTATTTTTAGTAGGGTAAAGTAACAGAATCATGAAAGCCTACCAAAATAATTATTTTATACAGAAATTAATTAAATAAATCTTATTTATTTTTCTCCAGCTACTGGAGGAAGATCTATTGATTTGGTCATTGAGAGTTAGTGCTGCCTTGGTGGTACATAATTAATTGATCAGTTAATGTGGAGTTACTCTGAGTGTCTTTCTCATGATTTCCCCCCTCTCTGGATTCAAAATCTTTTTTGGAATGCCCACGTTACTCTTTTAACTGTGTTGCTGTCCCTTCAGTACTGTTAAATATTTGTACCCCTCTTTCACTGGAATTAAATAGTAAGCTCCTCTCAAGGCCAATTTCATGAAAATGTGCGCTTTCTGAAAGTGGTCCAACAGATCCAAAATAAGAAGTGGTGGATAGTAATCTCTAATGGTTATAGAACTCAGAACTCTATAGTTCAGGATGCCTTTATGAACAATAATCTGTCTTTTCAATAACAAAATGATGCAAATGTAGGGAATGATGATGGGCAAATCATCATCTTTAGATTGAAACTCCTTTAAAGTTGCTAATTCTTGAGCAGAAATGGGATATTGTCATTGAGCCAGGATCTAGGCTCCTGGGAGCAAGTTCATGGTATGTTCATCATCATAGGCTACATGGGGGGGGGGGAAGTTGTAGCTTCAACGTTTTCTCCAAAAATGTTGGCGACCTTTTTTGACAAGGAAAGAGGAGCAAGCAACAATGGGCGAAGAAGAGATGAAAAAGAATTCAACTAGCCTGAAACTAGTAGGACTGACATTTTTGTCAGAGGGTGTAAATAGTTTCTTGCTCCCCAAACACATAAAGATTATGTGTTTGTAGCCAGTCTGTGTCCAAGACAACTGGGTGTGCATATATAATTGTCACAATATTTTTTTGTGGTCAGCTGTAGAGAAATTGTTTGTTGCCAGATGAAACTTGATCTGAGACAAACTTGATTGTCTCCATTTGCATCGGTATGCCAGGAGTTGTACATGCAGGCTCAATTGCTGTCCAATAGTCTCATCTATGAAATTAGCAATCATCCCAGAATCCAACAGAGTCAACAATTATCTGGGATAAAACAAATTTTAGCTTTTGGGTTGAGCTGGAACTTTAGTCCACACTTATTTAATTCTAATCTATCCTTGGTGGAAAAAGCTTTGATGAGGACAACATGAGACATCTTACAAAAAAAATATTAGGTCAGAGTGAATTAGAATTAAAATAACAGAGTTGGAAGGGACCTCGTAGGTCATCTAGTCCAACCTCCCACCCAAGCAGGAGACCCTACACCATTTCTGACAGATAGCAGTCCAGTCTCTTCTTGAAAGCTTCCAGTGATGAAGCTCCCACAACATCTGAAGGCAAACTGTTCCATTGGTTGATTTTTATGAACAGATATATAAACCTGACAGCAAAGCAGCTGAAAAAGATATCAGTTCAAGATGGTAAATATAAATACCAACCCTGAATGATTTTCTGTAGTTCACAAGTTGGAATGAAAACTCTTCCTACTCCCCAGTTATTACATTTAGAATGTGGCTTGATTGCAGCATTGTGATAATAGCAAAGGGATTTGGTCTTGTTTAATTTCTAACTTAGAGGCTACAACATAATAGCCGTTGCTAAGAATGAGTTTCTTCGGGCCCACTAATCAGAGAAAGAAATAAAATAGAAAGAATAGAGCTTGTTCGAAATGGAAAGGATCAAAATTGAAACAAATCCTTAGAAGCTGAAGGTGGCTGGAGGAAGTAGCTTTTATAGGCAGCCATGAATTATTCAATTCCATCCCATACCTTTCATGCAACTTCCATTATTTCCTTGTTTTTAGAATAATTTCTAAAGAAATCATCTCTAAATATCAGCTTAATAAAAGATGCCCCTATGTTGCTTGTCATTTCATTTCTTCTGGTTTCTGTTCCAGAATGCAACACCTGCCTGAAAGCAATACTTGAGAAAAAGAATATTTAGTGAAACTGAAAATGTCCATGAAGCATCTGATTTATATATCCTTAATTATTAGAAATAATTCCAGAAATAAAGGTTATAATTTGAGGCTGTGTCTCTAGTATCCTTATCCAGCATGGAGATGTTGTTGTTAGTTGCGAAGTCATGTCCGACCCATCGCAACCCCATGGACAATGTTCCTCCAGGCCTTCCTGTCCTCTACCATCTTCTGGAGTCCATTTAAGCTCACACCTACTGCTTCAGTGACTCCATCCAGCCACTTCATTCTCTGTCGTCCCCTTCTTCTATTGCCCTCAATCTTTCCCAGCATTATGCTCTTCTCCAGTGAGTCCTTCCTTCTCATTAGGTGGCCAAAGTACTTGAGTTTCAACTTCAGGATCTGGCCTTCTAAAGAGCAGTCAGGGTTGATCTCCTCTAGGACTGACCGGTTTGATCGCCTTGCAGTCCAGGGGACTCGCAGGAGTCTTCTCCAGCACCATAGTTCAAAGGCCTCAATTCTTTGGCGCTCAGCCTTTCTGAGGTGTATGAAGGTATATGAATCTAGAACTCAGCTGTATGTTCCTTGGTGCAATATGGGTCATGAAAGAGGTCAATGGACTGCAGTTATCTCTTGTGCTTTCCACAGATAGACAGACTGATATATCAATTTTAAAAGATAATAACAACAACAACAACAATAGTAATAATAGAGTTGGAAGGGACCTTGGAGGTCTTCTAGTCCAACCCCCTGCTCAGACAGGAAACTCTATACCATTTCAGACAAACGGTAATAATAATAATAGTAATAGTAATAATAGTAATCGTAATAATCGTAATAATCGTAATAATAATAATAATAATAATAATAATAATAATAATAATAATAATAATAATAATAATAATAATAATAATAATAATAATAATAAAGTTGGAAGGGACCTTGGAGGTCATCTAATCTAACCCCCTGCTCAGGCAGGAAACCCTATACCATTTTGGACAAATGGTAATAATAATAATAATAATAATAATAATAATAATAATAATAATAATAATAATAATAATAATAATAATAATAATAATAATAATAATAATAATAATAATAATAATAATAATAATAATAATAAAGTTGGAAGGGACCTTGGAGGTCATCGAGTCTAACCCCCTGCTCAGGCAGGACACCCTATACAATTTTGGACAAATGGCTGTCTAGTCTCTTTTTAGAAACTTCCAGTGTTGGAGCATTCACTGCTTCTGGAGGCAGGTTGTTCCACTGGTTAATTGTTCTAACTGTCAGGAAGTTTCTCCTTAGTTCTAAGTTGCTTCTCTCCTTGATTAGTTTCCATCCGTTGCTTCTTGTCCTGCCTTCAGGCCCTTTGGAAAATAGCTTGACTCCCTCTTCTTTGTGGCAGCCCCTGAGATATTGGAACACTGCTATCATGTCCCCCCTCATCCAGTCTCTTCTTAAAAACTTCCAGTGTTGGAGCATTCACAACTTCTGGAGGCAGATTGTTCCACTGATTAATTGTTCTAACTGTCAGGAAGTTTCTCCTTAGTTCTAGATTGCTTCTCTCTTTGATTAATTTCCATCCGTTGCTTCTTGTCTTGCCTGCAGGTGCTTTGGAGAATAGCTTGACTCCCTCTTCTTTGTGGCAACTCCTGATGGGGGTTGGTTGGTAAGTTGGTTAATATCCTGCCTTTCTCTTCAAATTCATGGGAGAGGAATAGTGTGTAGCTATTAACAGAATTACATTTCAAGCAATGATCTTCATCACCACCATTAAACTATGTGTTATATCATATGAAAGAACAATTGAATCCAAAAATGTCTAATGGTTTTAGCAATGCTGTAAACAATCATTAGAAAAACAAATTTGATGTATCTTAATGATTAACATTTGTTTGTTAAAGTGTAGCTTTTGCTGGCTCCTTGTTCAGATGCATGAATATCATTGGCAGACAGATAGGGGGGAAAGCATAGAATGGAGAGGAATTATAAGTGGTATTAAAAATTACAATGAAATACAATGGGGAAGACTGAGCCTGGAAGAATTTTAAGCAAACACAATAATAATTGAAATGGCAATAGCAGTCACTAGCAGAATGGCATAGAAAAGTACATATATTGTCCCAAAGCCAATTCATATATGTCAAAATAATATTTTAATTCTATATAATATGAAAGAAGCATAATTACTTTGGATTCTTACACCGGACAAGGGTTGGAGTTAATGACCTAAATGTCCCTTTCCAGTTCTAGGAATCTATAAAAGCTCTTTTTCCATCTGAAACTCCAATAGCCAATCGCCAGATATTTGAAATTATTAAAGCATCACGATTTTTCAAAGATATTTCTATGTGAATTCTGCCTTCCTAGGGAAAGTCTGAATAGCTACTTAATGGAAAACTGACCTCCACAATTTCCCTCATTTTTCATACCAAAGAAGACTATCTGTTTTTAAGAATGGTAATGAAGCTAACAAAATGACCAACAAACCTTCCCCCCCCCAATTGTCTTTAATAGCCCTTGAGGAAGGAAGCCTAATATGGCAGTGCATGATGACATACAGAAGAGTGCCTGTGAGCTAAAGGAAGATTTCAAGTGGTAGCTGGACTGTGTATCTCCTAATCACTGGGATGTTGCAACCACCCCAGAACAATCAAATGTCTGCCTTTATTTATATTGCTTTCAGTCTTCTCCACTAGCTACTGATGAGCAATAGGTCAGCAGGTCAGTCCCTATATGTCTGCATCATTGGGATACATAGCTATCATCAAGCTTAAGAGCTAATTTCAGCAGTCTCAGCACTGAGATTACACTTGCTCCTTCCAATTGCCTTAAGAGCTTTGAACACAGGAGGACCAAATGTAATTTATTTGCTGGCATAGCTATTGATGAGGGCAAAGGAGCTGGGGATACAATAAGGAGAAAGAGCTGAGAATGCACGGATATAGAAATAATGTACAAGTGAAAGGCATAAGGGATCAAGGATAGAGAGGCAGAGCCAGCTGGGGAAGAAATATAATAAATGCACCAAGAATTTCTTGTACAAGACAGCCTTTAACTTTTAATTAAATAGTATGGCCACACATTATAGGCTTAACATATTGGTTCTTTAAATAAATATGCTTATAAAATCCAATGCTGGTCATGACAATTGATGGATAAGGATAAAACTAATTCAGATCCTCTGTTTCTGGTAAAATCCTCAATAATGAAATCTCCTAATTGCTTGCTGAGCCTTCCTGCCCATAACAAAGTCTGGTGTTTATTCAGAACTGTTGGATATTCTGCAATTTCCAAATAAGAAAAGTAGAATTGGTACAGCAATCTAGATATGTACTGGTATGTGGGAATGACCTTGGGAAACAGGAAGGAGAGATACAGACTGGACAACCAGTATGGAAAAAATATCCCACCCCATAGCAGGAGGGAGGGAAATATTTCCAAAGGGACCCTCACTGGTTTTCCATTGAGTAAAAGGAGACAAGTCTTGCAAGATTCTGTTAATGTAACCTTATAATAAAGATAGAGCTAGTATTCCTGATTGTGCTTCTTGTCTGGATTACCTCACAGGGCTAACAAAATTTCAGAGCATTGTGCTTTCATTCATACCATTGATATTCTATGTTAAATACTCAGTTCTGTTCAGAGGGCTGGTTTTGGAAACAGGATAACACTCAAGATATTTTCTTTGACCCATTTAACTTAACTATCAAGTAGATTATTTTGAACAATTTAACTTAATCAACTTATTTTTTTTGTAACTTCAGCTTCAATATCTATACGCTGAATATATACACAAAAACACACTGTAGCAATCAGTACACAAAAACACACTGTAGCAATCAATATATACACAAAAACACACTTCTTCTTCTTCTTCTTCTGCCATATCCGTTATCAGACGTTGGCGATCATGTTGGCGATCCTGTTTTTATCAGCAGCCGCACGAAAAAGTGCTCCTGAGTTTTGTCCAAACCAGTCCCTTAGATTTTGAAGCCATGATGTTCTTCTTCTGCCTGGACCTCGTTTGCCTTCAATCTTTCCCTGGAGGATTAAATGGAGTATGCCGTATTTTTCTGGGTGTCGCATCACATGTCCAAAATATTCTAACTTTTGTTTTTTAATTGTTTTGATGATTTCCCTGGGCTTTCCCAGGTGGCTTAAATTTCTGATCTTGTCCACCCAGCTTATATGTAACAGCCAACTGTAAATCCACATTTCAAATGCTTCTAGTCTCTTCAGGTGGCCTTTTGTCAGAGACCAACTCTACTCCATAGAACACACTGTAGCAATCAATTCTGAAGATGGCAAGAGATTATGATCTTAAATGAATCATACCCCAATATATGTTGCCTTATTTTCATTACTAATACTACTATTGTACAGGGGTTAATTGCTTGTTTTATAATAATGTTTCAGACAGAGAACTGTAATTAAGTTTATTTAATGCTACTTTGCTTCAAAAATGGTCCTGATCCTGCGAGGATTGTAATGCCTTACAGCCTCTTTAATTTATTACTGCTAAAGTAGCCAAATATTTGTAAACCCACCAAATATTGAAGATATTAATACTGAAAGTTGCATGTCCATGTCTATTCATTATTTTATTATCATATGTTACACATAAATAGTTGCAAATGTTCAGGAGTATATTAGAACAATGAACTCATATAAGAGGACCTTCAAATTCTGAACAAATTGAAGATTGAACTAGTGGTGGGATTCAAATATGTGAACAACCAGTTCTCTACGTGGATGCCGCTTCCAGAAATCCATTCTGGGCCTCGGCAACAAAAAATTTAGCTACTTGTTCTGCTGAACTGGTGCAAACTGGCTGAACCCCACTAACCCTTAAGGATTCAATCACCATCAGCTGCATTGAAATCAGTCTTGCATTTCTAAATATTCTAAATATTTTCTATATATGTCTAGGTGAGCCATGCTTAACTAGCAAAGCTCCTAGTTTTATGTTTTTTCCCCTTTAATTCTGCCTTAATAATAATCGTGGTTATTAAAGAAGATAGGTTTTGAAATACAGAGAATGCAATAAAAAAGAAAGGTCAACATTTTCAGGAATATAGAATTGTTAACAGGAAAGCTTTAACTATTAAAAAAGTGCCAAATTATTTAGACTTTATTGTTCTGCTAGATTTTCTTCAGCTTTCTTTCTTTCTTTCTTTTTTAAAAAAAGTTCTAATATTCATGCTTCAGACTTTATGACTAGGAAGAGAATAGCCATCAAAATGAAGGATAAAAATAGAGCTACCATATTTGAATAGCATACTCCAGATGACCACAAATGAATAAACAAACAAACAAACAAATAAATAAATAAATAAATATTCTTTGAATCTCTTTGCTGCCTTCTAATGGCCATGTAGATTTCTGTAACTGAGTATGTTAGCCCTAATAATGAGAAACTAGAAGGAAGGTAATGTACAACCTTCCCATGTTTTCCTCTGGTGTGTCTGACTTGGTTTTGCTCAGCAGCTTCTTTGCTTAATGACTAAATCAGTGTTCACCCATCTGACACCCTTTCAGTATGTTAGATGGCAATTCTCATTATCTCCAGTCAGCAATTGGGAGTTAGTGCCTTGTACTTCTGGAGGAAGCCAAGTGGGGGAAGCTTCTGTCCCATTTTAAACTGCCACTTTAATGACTTTCTTTCAAATATTTGTATATCTTGGTGTTATTCTCCATATGCAAAAATATAAGCTCATTTAAGTAAATAAGAGAACACATTTGTTATAATGATCCATGATGAAAAGCCAGAAGCATGAAGATAATCTCTTTTTTAAACATTAGCAAGTCTACTATTGCTTAATGTTACTTATTGACTCATCAGTTTGGTTCTTGATAGTTTTATCTTGTATTGCAATCTTTTAGTTTTTGGAATGTAGTTAGCATGCATGAGGAGCAAGACTAGATCTGTTCCTTGTCAATGTTCTCCCTTTCCTCCATTTACACAGACACCAATCACTAGCAACAGAGAGGATTTATGGTGTCTACAAGCTTAAAAACCTAGATTTCCCAGGGTTCCAGCCCTGTCTCACAAGGCTTTTTTAGAATTAGTATTTTTAGAATACTTTAAAAATGACAACAATTATGTAGATTTGTACTCAATATAGAGAGTTTTATCTTAGTTGCTCCAACTCCATTCCCAATTGGGACTACAATGCACAGTGTTAAGGGAAAGAAAATAAACTTGAAACATGGCAATAGGCACTAGCTTGGCCTTGGGGAGAGGATTAAAGTTGCCTTTCCACCTTTCTTGCACTGAAGACCCAAACAATATCTCATCTATGGTAATTATCTTTGAAATCAATATTGGTGCTAGCTACATGTTTATTTTTCCTCTAAGTATATATCAGAATAAGTGATTGTGAAAATAAGTCCTCCATGTGAGTTTTGAGCCTGAAATAGATATCACGCTACTCTATTTTAATTACATTCTACTAAGATGTAGTGCACATTTGGGAATATTGCTCAAAATGAACAGTTCTGATTATTAGTAACAAGAACAACAACAAAACCTAGTTTTCAGAGGTATTATGTTCCTTATTTTAGCTTTAGGTAAGATACAATTTAACCTATATATAAGAAACATAGGCTCTATGGACTGATATGAGACTCAATATTTTCCTTTGGAAATATTAT